>JAWZYU010000009.1:18266400-18891400 GCA_038380435.1 Ryuthela nishihirai
GTTGTATCTTTAGGCATTAATTACCATCTATGTGTTATACAATGTCATAGGAAGTCATCGCAATGTTTTAACTCTATGAGAGATCTCAAAAATGCATTTGGAGACCTTGAAAACTTGCATTATAACCCTATTGAAAGCATTGCTCATTCTTGGTAAGTCACAGGCAGTGCTTATATCTTTGATAAATTAAAAAATATATATATTTAAGTAGTGACTGTTTGTCATATACAAAATTCTAAAGACAATTCAGTACCTTGCTTAGTTGTATTTATTTTTTTTCAGTAGTAACCTGTTATAAATTGTAATATATAGGATTGACTATTAAGTGTGTTATTTTATTTCCAGAACTTTTGATTGGATGGTGGCAACATTGTAGTGAAAATGATATACTGGATTTTTTCCACATTTTGGAGTAAGTATTACATTTATTCTCTCTACCATTTTAAAAAAAAAGGTTAAAATTCAGTGGTGTACTGTTTATCACCATTAAAACAAAAAGCTGTTTAAGTGAATTAGTGTTATTATTACAGATGAAATTTGTGACTAGTTCATTATTAGCATTGCAGTGTTATTATTAGAAATATGTTTGATTTACCATGGTACTACTGTCATATAAGTATTTGCCCACGAGCAAGCAACTAAGAAACTCTACAGTTAACTATCCGTTATGTTTTGGCAACTATAGAAACTCACATGTGAGTGTAAATATACTCTAAGTTCTTTTACAACATAAACGTTCTTGAATAATAGATGGAAGTTTTAAGATAATACACCACATAATGGCAAAATTTGCCATTTGTAAGTTCCTGTAGCTATTGGCGCTGGTTTTTTAAATTCACGGGGGGGGGGGGGGATAATAATAACACATACAGTAACAGGATGCCAGACATTTATTTTGTCTGTTAGATATACAGGGTGTTTGAATTATAATTTGATATACAGGGTGTTTGAATTGTTGTAACTCCCCACGAAAATAACTTAGATATACCACGTAAAATAACTTAGATATACAGGGTGTTTGAATTGTTGTAACTCCCCACAAAATTTGAACGATCAAAACTTATCGTTCAAATTTCGTGGGGAGGTAGGGAATACGTCAGGAAACCGATTTCATATAGGAAAGAATGTCCGCAAATGTACGCATGCGTATGTAGAGGGCGCTGTGTGTACCCAACCAGTGTACAGCTCTCCCGACCACTCCCGCTGTCATCAATGTACGAGCTGACTTGTTTCACACAGCAGTAATAGCTATTGAAAGTGTAAGTTATATATGACTCTCCCCTAGTGGTGCTACTTATCACTTGGCTATATTCATTGAGTAAGAGGTTCTAATATAAATAATTTTACATTTACTTACATTTTATGATGTCATTGTTACAGATGTGTTCTTTTTGCATGTTTATTAGAATATTTTCCATGTAGTTCAACTGGAATTTCATGGGGGGAAGAGGTACAGCTAATAGTGTTGTTGGTATATCTTCTGTTTCATTTTCAAATATTGCTTGTGCTAGAGATGTTGGGGTTTGTTTTTCTTTGTCTCGTGTTCTGTTAATCTTTGTTCTATTGTTCAATAGGTCTTTCCTACATAGCTGTTTTTTTTCCTTGTAATTTATTATATGGGTCTGGGGTTTTAACTTTTTATACTTCTCCAGTAGGTCTGATTTTATCTATCACTTATTACAAGTTTTATGCTATAAGTTATTGTATAAGATAATTTTAAATTATATATAATTACTATATTTTTTAAGCGTGGGGAAATTCCCGGTAAAATAAAAATTGTAGTGATAGTTTTCATTATTTTGGGCAGGTGTGGGCTGTGAGTTTTGTTTTAGTTTATATTTTACAGATCTATGTATTCTATTTAGGAAATTGAATAACCAGCCTCTGTATTAATATTTATAGATAAAGTCTGTTTCTTTCCTTAGATTCAGTTTATCAGTACAATAGCGGGCGGGGATGGCTAGGTCGATAGCGCGCCAGGCTCGTAATCTGTAGTTCCCAGGTTCGAGTCCCAGCTGGGTCAGCGTTGAGATTTATCTCTGCAAAATTCCCCGCCCTGCCCACGGTCAGTAGGGGACACCAATGGGCTTGGAAAGGACGCCGTCCGTCGGATGGGACGTTAAGCCGTGGCCCCGTGTGCGGGAGAGCCATACCCTGTGCACGTTAAAGAACACGCTGGATGGCCTTGACGGGAGGCTACCATCTGTCTCCCAACAGCTGTTCCAGTGGGTCCCCTCCCCCAACCTTCTCTGAGCCTTCGGGGTCCATGTGACCTGGCCATTTAGCCCATGGTGTGCAAAAAAGTGCCACTCAAAGGTAAAACAACCCAATCAGTACAATACCTTTATTCTCTTAGCAGATATGTATTTATAGCCAATTTTTTAATAGTTTATTGGATGCACTGAATTTTAGGGGGATGGTGTTTGGTATAAATGTTGGTATTTCTGTATATTTTTGTTACAAATCTTTGTTTCTGCTGTTTTATTAATATATCTAGATAAGGTAATTATCTGTTTATCAACAATGCCCATTTATGAACTTCATTGCTTTTGTTTACAATGTTTGCTCAGTTTTGGTTATGTAATGGAAGGAGATTCTCCTTCATTCCATAACTAAGATCTACAGAGGCTTATCTACATACAACAACTATCAGCAGAGGGTACCATCTGTCTCTCAAAAGCTGTTCCAGTAATTCCCCTCCCCCAATTTTCTCTGAATCTTCTGGGTCTGACCATTTAGCCCATTTACCTGGCCAATTTAGTCAGCGAAAAAGTACTCTAAGGTAAAGTCGGGAGCTCGAAAATGCATGTCTGTAGCTCGCAGTGGTCACAGAACAAAGGGCAATCTCCTTTAAGCAGCATATTGTGCAGAGAGAGACTGCATTGGTTTGGCCATGTTGCCCATATGGATAATTATAGATTAGCTAATAAGGTTATGAACAGTGTGCCTAAAGGGGGAGACCTAGGATGCAGTGGCCAGGTGCAGCAGATGTAGCTCAGGACAGATCTGCTTGGAGAACTAAATTGCACGATGTGGTTGGACCTCCACAGCCCATGGCTGCTTGAGGAGGATGGTGAGGATGATGAACCAGAGACTGCCAGCTCATAAGCCAAGAAATGTATCACTACATTGTGGACTGCATGTGATGATTAGTGTTAAAACTGGATATTTTTTGATATTTTCATATTCATTTTGTTTTGCACTGTAGTAAGACTGAAGTACTACATGTAAACTTAAAAGTTTTATAAAATAACTACTGATATAGTTTCCTTCTATTTCAACATTTCATGAATCTCAACACAAAGTAGCTTTTGTATCTCCAGAGGAAATGAAAATTTAAAATTAGTTGTAAGTAATTGATTAACTTTTAAATCATCTTACATTCATCCAATAAAATTTATTAAATTAGATATTAATTAAATGATTCTGAAAAAAAATTCATTGCCAACACAGTGGGAATTGAACCCACATCTCTCCAGATTCATGCCAGAGCATGCTACCATTGTACCAGTCAGACAATGAAATTTTTCAGAATAAAACCTCATAAATCTTCTTCACTGAGACGTGGCTGAGACAGTGCCATCTATACTCAAGGAGATGCAACTTTTTCAGTCGTTGCTATTGATTATCAGATGTTAATGAGAAGGTCGCTAACACTAAAGTGTAAATATATAATTAAAAATCAATCCATGGTGAATGCACGGTATTCCCTGTTAAGATAGACATCAAACATTAATTAAATGATTCTGAAAAAAATTCATTGCCGACACAGCAGAAATTGAACCTGCATCTCTCCAGATTCATGCCAGAGCACGCTACCATTGTACCACGTGTCGGACAATGAAATTTTTCAGAATAAGACCTTATAAATCTTCTTCACTGAGATGTGGCTGAGACAGCGCCATCTCAAAACACTATTTTGCATCAATTTTGTTGCACTTTGACAGTTTTTGGTCATATTTATCCCTGCATTGAACAAAGAGTTTGTTTTTCATATCCATACAAAACACAATATTATTTGTTTGGGATAATGATTCTATCTCATAGCAAAAGCTTTACCAAATGAAACTGTTATTGTAAGGCATGGGTAATATCATATCAGCTCAACAAGCAACACAAAACAGCTGCTTTCAAATGAATATATTTGGAAAAAATATATAAGTACTTAATGTATATATCAAACTTTGATGCATAATCAAATAATAGCCTAGTTCTAAAATAATATTTTGCAGAATGTGAAATTTTGATTTTCATGAAGCATACATTTTATAGTTTCCTATGATATAATTTATTTACTGTAGGGAATTTACACACATGTTTTTAAATTTCAGACTTTGCCTTCATCAGTTTAAATATATGGGAAAGAAAAATATAAAGTAAGTATATTTTAAAGTTGGCAATTGTGCCAATATTAATATTTAATCATATCACTGTTACTGGGTATTCATTTGGTTGGTTTGTTGCCCAAATGCATACTGCTTACATGTAAATATTATCTAGTATGATTAGAATAAACAAATATTGTTATAAGCCAATCATTCAGTGTAAATGACTAATCTTTGCTGGGAAGTTTCTAACAATGTTCACTTGTTAGTTGGCAAGTTAATTTCGAAGTGTGCATAAAACATGTAAAACCTTGTATTGAAGTAACTAACAAAAATTACCTTATATCAAATGAAACAACATTAAATTAAGAGCAATAAGAGGAATTCAAAATAAATGAAATTATTTATATTTTCTTTTTGTAACAGAAGTAAAATGGTTTTTTACTTATTAATTTTTTTTATTATTACTTAAAAATTTGATATACTTTTTAAGTTATATAGTATTTTAGGAATGATACGAATGCATCAATTCAATGAATCAAATTTCTACTATCAGCAAAATAGCACTGAAAAATTCATTTCCTTTAACCCTTCCAGTGTCCAGACTGAAAAACTGGTTTACATCCAGAGGCCAAGCTATTTTCTTCCTATGCTCAGCCAAAAACAATTTAACTGTAGAACTTTTTTTGCCAAATTACTAATGAAAGGAATTATATCATGTTATATGCCAAATTAATCAGAATTTAATTCTTGATTTTTCTGAAAATAAATATTTAGCAAAAACGATGACAAGTTTTGTTTTAATTGGACTATTTTTAGAGTCATGTAATAAAAATGCATCTGGCAACACAAAAATTTATTTAAAAAAACGAATTGAAATTATAATGCAATAGAAATAGAAAGGCTATTTATTTCTGAATAACAAAATAATTTTCTTGTTTCAAGTAAATATTTCTCCTGCTATATCTCCTGCTTATAATTTTTCTTCTTAGTACCATACTTTGAGAAATGTCCAGGCTTTTAGCCAATTTTGCTGAGTAATATAAATAAGTTAACTTTACAATTTAAGATTAAATTGAAATCTTTAATTCTCTATGACACTGTTAAATGTTTTTAAGCACATCAACAAATGTTCTATGCTTTCAAGGGTCAAAAATTATTAAGGGAAATTTACATACCATACTGCAGAGGATGGGTAGCAAGACGAACTTTCAGAATGTTTTCGAATGACAAGTTTAATCTTCGACATTCTTGCCGGTAAGTGACCCTTCGGTAGAATTTGAGAAGGCGATGAGGTATGCTCATAATTTATTTGCTTAAGGTGTAGTGAAGTAAAAATCCAATAATACTTTTGGTAGCACAGAGTGCTTAAAAATTTTGTCATTAGGTGGGAAATCAGCAGTTTTAGATGTTGCATGAGAGGCAGTTGCTTGTTGAGCACGTGGGAGGGGTAGGGTGCCATAAATTGCATTGTCAGTGGCTCAGCTCCAAGGTTCGGAGTTGCTGGCAGATGTACGGTGGCTGTGATGTGATCTGCATGTGAATGAAGTTGCAAAAGAGGGTGTGGGGTTCCCCCTCTTTTCCAACTTCCTTCAAATCAAATCGCATTATGGCCATCTGCACATCTGCTGGCCACTCCGAACTTCAGAGCCGAGCCACTGACAATGCAATTTATGCACCCCACCGGTCCCCTGTGCTCAACAACCAACTGCCTCTCATGCAATATCTTAAGCTGCTCATTTCCCACCTGACAATGCGCCCAAAGTAAGGATGTGAAATGCACATCATGGAACTCAAAATTTTTAAGCACTCTATGCTATCAAAAGTATTATTGGTTTTTTCCTTCACTCAACCTTAAGCAAATAAATTATCAGCATTCCTCATTGCCTTCTCAAATTCTACTGAAGCATCACATGCTGACAAGAATGTCGGAGATTAAACTTATCACTTGAAAGCATCCCAGAAAGTTTCTCTTGCTACCCATCATCTGGGGTACGGTATGTACATTTCCCCTTAATAACTTTTGATACTTGATAGCATTTAACAGTGTCATAGAGAATTAAAGATTTCAATTTCATTTTAATTACTGCACTGTAAACCTCTACTGTAATTTTTGTTTAAAAAAAAACAAACAGTCATCAGAAATAGGTCATATTATATACCAAATTAAACAAAATTTAACTCCAAATCTTATTGAAATAAAAAAGTTAATTAATTTTAATAAGACGTTTTCACAGTGATATAGTGAAAAAATAGATTAGACTATAAGTTTAAGGCTTAATGTTGGAAAATATGTTGAATAAAAACAGTTAAATTATATTATTGAGTGTAGTTTAATCATCAGACAATTAAAGTATGTGTTGTCAACTTTCTTTGTTAGTTTCATATTTCTGGTAAACACTGCTATCACTAAGGAAACTACTCCATAATTCGATATGGTCAAAATAATAAGCTCATCACCTACTAGATACCAGTTGAAAATAATGGAAGACATCCTCATCTACATCAATAGAAATTTTGATACAACATGGACATAATACACCCCCTTCAGCTTGGAAGCTGTTGCTAGAAGAAATGGATAAACTCCTTATTTAACTACATTCCACACATCAAGCAAACCCAGATCCTGCCAACATGTAGACCAGAGCTCGCACCCTGGCACTGCTGCTAAAAACCAACAGAATAACATCACAACTGGGGAAAGGGGGGGGGGGTCATAAACGACAGGGAAATCAAACTACCGTACCACCCAATATAGCATAACAAAATATATGAGAAATAGCACCTTTCAAATTTAAATTAGTTTTAACAGTATTAATTTTCAACTCAATTCAAACTTATCTCACACTTTTGTTTCATTACAAACATGTAATTAAAACCTTATAATGACACAAAGCAATAAATGTTTTTTTTCCAAAGTAAATAAACAATTTTGAAAGTGTAAAATGTAAAACTCCACATGAGCCTAAGTTATGTTATTAGGTAAGCTGTTGAATGCTTTGGGAGCCAGGTATACATAATGCTTACAAAAAACTTTTTCTGGGAAAAACCACATTTAAATGTACCACTGTTGAAAGTCTGGTATTTTTATTGAAAACGTTTATACTTGAATCATCCCAGTTTTTGACAATATATGTTCATAAGTGGTAAATATATAATTTTCGGACTTGTAAAATTTGTAATGAACTATAATAATTTCGAATACTATCAAACTTTTGTTTTTTGAGCAGGCACCTCAACACATAATTTTGAAGATTTAGAATAGGTTTCAAATTTGATTCATAAAAGCCACCCCATGAAATAACACCATATTCCAAGTAAGATGTTTCCAAGAATTGTATATTGCTTTTAACATGGGCAAATTCAAAAAGCCTCAAAATATATTCTTGAAATCAAGTTATTCAATCTTTTTACTATATCATTTACATGCAATTTCCATATGAGGTTCCTATTTATAAATACTCCCTAGCAACACATAAATTAACTATACAATTAATTTACAAAAAACTCCTACTAAGCCAAAGTGTATCAGTGAGAACGTATCTGGTTTTGACAGATAGGATTCACTTTTGACAGATAAAATTCACTTGATAGTACATTAAATCTTGGAACTATACAACTTATCTTTAATGTTCTACCATATAGTACTGAAACTCTGAACTGCTATTTTAAACACTCGAATGCACATGCCCAGTACATCTCGGAGGGCACTTCTGAATCATCCCCATTTCATGGCACCTCAGGGGTGCTTGATCTTAACGATCCATGCAGACCACATATGCATCCACAGATCGAGTGCATTGCATCTCCATCTCATCCTGCTGTCAGGACAGTGCCTGCCTGACGACATGCCAAAGCAGACAGCACAAAACACGTCGCAATGCCAGTCACCAACATCTCATATAGGCAACCAGCTAAACACATTAATGAGCGTGAAGTTTAGAATGACACCTAGTGACTCATACCACAGAGGCAGCAAAGTGCAAATTAGCAACATCACCATATGTAAGAACTCTATCACCAGGTGAGAGGCAATAATACTGGACCAGTGAAACATCAGCTACCGAGAACAGCACACAACCTGGAATTTTTCTCCTTTTACAACAACAAAGCCTACCTCTTGAAGAATGAAGATAATGCAAGTATGACTATTTAACCTAAACTTCACCACACTGATCTACAACCATCAATTACCCCATTAGTGTTAATGGGCCGATTGTTTTGTTGCAATACCACGTGACTACAGTATTTATAGACTTAACATATATTTAATTCAGCACACTGTGTTTTTACCTTATATTTACTTACAGATCTAGTAATTTTCATACCATCTATTGCAATGTTTGTGGCAGCAAGATTTTGTAGGCTGTGCCTTGCACTCAATTGCCATCTGTAAAAATTCACTTTTCTGGTTAAGTGTAAGAAAAATAATCCCTAAGAGCACCCAACTCAAAAGGAAAGTTAAAATGAATCCGAGCTTTAGATCAATCATTCATACAGCCGAAATTAAACTACTCAGAAAATTAATTAGGAACACGCATTAAGATCCAGGGCATAGAAAAAGTAGTTTACTAGGAATGTATGAAACTAATAAAGAAAGTCGATGATACATACTTCAATTATCTGATGGTTAAATTATATATTAATTGAAAGGAAATTTCTTCCCAAATACTATAATATTTATCTGAAACATTATTTTTATTTCTTTCAATGCTTCGTTTCAGAATTTATAAATTAAAACACCAGCCAGCATTATGCAAGGTGACTTGGATTGCTCACACATTAATGGAATTTTTCTCTCCTGTTTATGAAATGAAGGAACACTTTCTTAACTTTTTTGCTAAATATTATGAATTGTTTTTTACTTTGGGTGTTGGATTGGCCAAGTGGTAAAAAGTTAATGTATCAAAGCCAAAAAAGTGCTATATTATCAGAATGGCACAGCCAAAATACCAAAGGAGGGAGATGCTTTAAAAATCATTCAATATAAACATAAACTCTCATAATTTTTGTAAAAAACTGAAATTTTGCAAAGGGGGAGTAAAACATTCTCAGTGCAATCAGCCCTCCTACATGAGGACTGATTTCCATGACAAGGAAGTCATTTTTGTTTTCGTATTGAAGACATTCATTTTCAGAAAATTATAGGAGATCAAAATGCTTTTTATTGGAAAACAAAGAAATAATAAAACTAAAAAATAACATATAACCTAATTCGATGTTAAAATATCCAAAGCAACAAGTTGTAGGCCAGCAATCTGAAGTAGCATAACTCTGAAAAATTGATAATTATCGATTGACAGACAGATCAATAATTTACAGAAATAAAGTAAATCTACAGAAATGAAAACTAGGGTTAAATTATAAAAGGATGCAAATTACTAAGTCAGGAAAGGGGAAACCCTTCCCGAAATTGCCCTTCCACATGAGGACTCATTTCTGTGACAAGGAAGTCCTTTTTTGCTCTTGTATCCAAGACCATTTTCAGAAAATGATACAAGATCAAAGTATTTTTGCTGGAAAACTGAGAAATAGAAAAGAAAAAATAACATTATTATCTAATGTGATGTTAAATAAAATATCCATAGCAACAAGTAAGCCATCCATCCAATGTAGTATAACTATAAAAAATCGATAATTATCGGTCAATGGATATTTACAGCTTAAAGTATTTTTTTAAAGTTCATTGATTACTTTTTACCTCTGTGTCAAAAAATATTTTAACATATATTTTATGTTGCAGAAATCATCATCCTGCTATGTTTCAGCCTAAATCAATGACACTTCCAGCAAGAACACCTCCTCCAGCTTTCACACAGCGTTGTAATAGTACATACAGTGAAGCTCAAGCATGTACTGTTTGTGAGTGCACAGCTCTTTTTATAATATTTTTGCAGTATGAAAAACGTTTTAGAGTATTCATTTGTTTATTTTATATGTTGTCTTAAAAATGCATTTAATATTCAATTTTAAAAACTAACAGTCAATTGTATGTATAAAAATGAAATTACCAAATTTTCTTTTAACTCTTAAAATGTCATGATTCTAAAAATGAACTTCCTTTGGTAGCCAAATTAATTTTGAAGTTTTTTAGTAGGAAAAAAAGAAAGTCTTAAAGTCAGTAAATAATTTTGTGGAAAAGTTTTGCTGATGTGCAGAAATGTTATTTTATTAACTAACAAAAAGAAACAAGTTGCATTGAATATTGAAAGAAATAAATAACTTTTTATTCAGAGCAATAAAAATTCCAAAAAATAGTAGGTGAAATATTTTCCTATTTTTTATTAAATCTGACAAATGAAAAATTTAGAGAAAAATATTTAGTTTATTTCACCATTTATTTCCTAATTTTTTTAATATAATAATTTTATAAAAGACTGTTAAAAAATTAAAGTTAAAATTATCGCAACCTGACTTACAAAAACATATTGGTTTATATATTGATATGTTAAAGCAGACTATCCTGTCATTGGGCAAAAGAATAAAGAGATATAATTTGCATAGTAAGAGAATATTCGAGAATAAACTCTTTTTATATAATCAAAACAAAATTCTATACTAATCTGTCAAATGATATTATTGATGTACCAAAAGCAGACAATATTCCAGATAAACAAGATCTTGTTACTCATGAAATGTTGAGCTGAAAAAAATTTGGTTTTGCCATGAGTGGAATTCGAACCCACATCTCCAGGAAACATGCTTGTTATGCTAGACCACTACACCATCCAATGGCTAACCTTTTCTCAGCTTAGTGACCTTATAAGTGACCTTATAATTTTTTTTCAGCTCATCATTTCATGAGTTCCATGTCTACAGGACTTATCCTGTGATTATTTACTACTGATTTATTGATTTAATGCCCCGAGCGTAACTGACAAATATTAATTTCATCTTTAAAGAGGCAACAGAATTGTCCACTTCCTGGATAGATGGCGCCACTAGTGCGAATCAAATAAATAAAATCCAGAAAGCTTATAAGGTCACTAAGCTGAGAAAAGGTTAGCCATTGATGGTGTAGTAGTCTAGCATAACAGGCATGTTTTCTGCAGACTGGGTTCGAATCCCACTCATGGCAAAACCAAATTTTTTTCAGCTCATCATTTCACGAGTTCCATGTCTACAGGACTTAACCTGTGATTATTTACTAAAGATCTTGTTAATTTCTGGTCTAATATTTGGTCAATACTTATGTCTCATGATGAAGATGCTTATTGGCTTAATGGTGAAATCGAATGAAATAAATATATTAGTAAAATGCCTCCAATACAGATAACAATAAATGTTTTGAAAGATGCACTAAAAAAGCACATAATTAGAAATGCTCTGGTAATGATAAAATACAGAATTTCTGTATTAAACAGTTCACATTGATCCATAATTTATTAATTGCACAGTATCAAGAAGCCTTAAAATTCTGATTTATTAACAAATTTCTTCATGACAGGTCAAACATTTTTGAAACCTAAATCTATAACTGGTTTGGATAACCTGAAGAACTATAGACCTATTACATGTCTTTCAATATTTTATAAATTATTAACGTCTATTATAGCAAGCAAAAATAAATCACCATTTACAAGAAAATTATATATTAACATTTGAACAAAATGGTTGCAGAAAATACTCCAGAGGCACCAAGGAGCAATTATGGATTGATAATGTTATCTGTAACCAAGTAAAATATGAAAAACGAAATATGTCAGTTGCTTGGATAGACTATAAAAAGGCTTTTGATATTATTCCTCTTTCTTGGCTTTTGAGAGTACTTGAATTATATAAAATCGATTGCACTCTATTTGATTTTCTCAAATGTTGTATGTCAAAATGAAAAAACAACTTAGTGCTTAATTCGAACATTACTTCTTATAAATTTAATCCAAGTGTTAATTCATTTAGTAAAGCAATTTGCTTAGAATTTGGATTGGAAAAAATGTTCAATATTAAATATTAAATCAGGAAAAATTAAAAAAATAGATAACATGACACTTATGGATAAAACATGTATTACAGAACTACCAATCAACAAAAATTATAAATATCTTGGTATAAATCAATTGCTAAATATAAACTATAAAGAAGTAAAAGATGTTTTTCGTAAAGATTATATAAGACGTTTGGAGAAGATTTTAAAAATAGAGCTTCATGCTAAAAACAAAATAAAAGCAATAAATATGTGGGCTCTACCGTAACCTTCGAGTCTCAAGGCCTTTGAAGTCTAAATTGACGTCACATCCAGTGGATCTACAGTGCTTCCTGCACACGTAGTACTACCATCGCAAATCGAGCAACTTTTTTATAAGGTCAGTGGGCATTTTCGTTTGATACTGTGCTCAAAAACTGATCAACATAGTATGATTATATTGTATATACGTACATTAATGTAATATTTCTATGGCAAACTTTAAAATAAGGAAGACATTGAAACTAAAATAGATCTTGATTTGTAATTGTGCTAAATTGATGACTGAAAATGCAGAGTAATTGTTGTTTAACGTTCTCTGAACATGTATAACCATATATAAATTACCAGGAGCGTCATAATCGGTTCTACATATAATTACAATGACACAATATGTTTAAAAATAAGGTAAAATGCGAATAATTACTCGGTTATATATTAACAAAAATAAAATCATTACCTTCACATATTTTTCCTGATAAATGCGGGAGCGGGGGTGGCTCAGTCGGTAGCGCGCCAGGTTCGTAATCTGTAGTTCCCAGGTTCGAGTCCCAGCTGGGTCAGCGTTGAGATTTATCTCTGCAAAATTCCCCGCCCTGCCCACGGTCAGTAGGGGACACCGATAGGCTTCGAAAGGCTGCCGTCCATCGGATAGGACGTTAAGCCGTGGCCCCATGTGTGGGAGAGCCATACCCTGTGCACGTTAAAGAACACGCTGGATGGCCTTGACGGGAGGCTACCATCTGTCTCCCAACAGCTGTTCCAGTGGGTCCCCTCCCCCAACCTTCTCTGAGCCTTCGGGGTCCATGTGACCTGGCCATTTAGCCCATGGTGTGCAAAAAAGTGCCGCTCAGAGGTAAAACAACCCAACCCTGATAAATTCTGTCAATAATTGATCGTTTTTTATACCATTGATAATATAATCATGACATAAATTGTTATGGAAAACTAGTGTGTTATATTAAAAGGAAAAAAAAACACAAAAATTCTTCAGAACAATTTTATTGACAAATGTGAACTACAAATTAATGATATATTATAATAGCTTTAACTGTAACAATTGCAGTTATGATTTAATTGAAATACTTTTTCTTAGTAATTAGACTGAATTTATAGGACATGGATACAACCTTTCGATGGAATACATATTCAAAAACTAGCAGGAAAAGCGCATCTAAACTTTACAAACTACAATTTACTGCAAGCACAATGCACATTTTGGTTTACAAAGCTACCTGTAAATCTATGACTTAAGATTTGATAATATATCACTCAACTAACCTCCCAAATGTAAAGAAAATAGTCTCTAATCAATCTTTGATTGTTAAAAATATAATTCTATGCAGCTGGTAAAGAAAGATTAAATCATTTAGGTATACATCTTTCCAGATATAAGCCAGTGGTGTAAAACCACTAAACTAACAGACTGCCTTTTTTCCACTAATAGAACTTATTAGTTTAGTGGTCTTAGAACACTGTGGCCTGTACCTGGAGAGATATGGTTCAAATCCCACATGCCAACAAAACTATTAATTTCAAAGCCAACAGTTGAGTCCAACTCTGCGGATACTATTATTGAGTGTAGAAAACCTTTTTTTTTCGGCACTAAGACATTTTTTCTTATTTCCCAAATTCTCTAACAAACAATCATTTTTTTTAAAAATATATTTGTTGAACACCAAATAATCATTTCTAGAGTTTTTCCAATACAGTGGCCAAATTCACAACTTGTATGATAATCAAGTAATTCTGCATCACATAAAAGACTGGTTGTGATTAAAGTAACATTTCTTTGATTTGCCATTTTCATAAATTCTTGTTTAAATTCAGTACACAATCTTTTCATAGTAATGTAATTTAGTAATACAACATTAATTACTATCTCATTTGAGCAAAAAAATATTGCCTCTATCAAATTTTTGTAAATACTTAAATTTTACATCCAAATCTACTTTTTTTATCACGTAATAGTAAATGTTTACAATGATCACATTTCAAACTTTTCAAAACTGAAAATACACAATAACCTGCTACATATGCAATTACAAGAAGAGAGTTATCACAATCAGACAAATCTGAAGGAAGCACTGTAATGTTAAATTTTAAGCTAATAGACATAAAATTCATTTCCTTAAAATCATCTTTAAAATCCAAATCGGTTATTTTTATTTTACCACTTGACTTAGTGGGAAGTTTCAACAGTGACTGCACTCTTAATTTTGTTTCACATTCAAATAATTGACATACTTATATTGTCTTCCAGCTAACTGCCTGTAGAGGCTGAAATGACTCACTAAATTATCAGTTTGAAACGACTATCTAAATTTTCAGTTTGAACAGTTTGATATACTAGGTAAAATATATTTTGAGTTCAGAGGTACAATATGAAGCAATTTCCAGCAATGAATATGTACTAAGTCTTAATGCAGAATGGGTTTCTTTCATTAGTATACCAGTTGTGCAACTCATCTGTTCCCATTTATCTAGCCAACAATAAAGTAAAATAAATACCCCCTCAAGCAGCTGCTTGCCACAGAGGTCTGACAGGAGCTCGTTAGTTTATATGCCATAGTAGAAGGTCTGAGAGGATGGCAGGAACTTAGCAGAAAAATGACGCTTACATTTATTCAAGAATTCAGAAATGAGACATTTTCATCTGACTCTGAACACGTTAATGGCATTTGGTGTTTGTTATTCAAGCGTTCACCTTTAAAAGGTGATTTTACATTTACAATATGCCACCATGTTAAAATAATCTTAATGAAATCTGATGTATCATGGTAATGTAACAATTTGTGCTTTTCTCCTATTTCTAAAAGTCCATTAACTACAAAGTCATTAAAAATATTTAAGACTAATTTAACATTTTGTCTCTCAAGGTTACTTGGGTTCAAGGCTCTATACGAGAGATTAAATCCATATTTTAACAATGAGTTTGCTTCAGTTTTATGCAGTTCTTTAAGGGTTGATAAGGATGCAATTTTGAACGATGAAATACTATTATATCCATTATTTACAAAATGTGGATAGTACATACATTTTTCAAAATGTTTTTGATTTAGCCAGTTATTTCTGATACACTTCAACAAATGAACTGGGTCAGTAAGAAAAAAAATAAAGGTGTTGATTTATCTGATGGATGAGGACATACAATTTGAACTTTAGGGTGAGAAAGACATAATGACATACTCTTACGATTGATAGAATTATTGTGAGCTGCCACACATATCATAAAAAAAACCAATTTCTTCCAAACCAATGATAATTTTTTTTTAATAATACTGTAAAGAATATCGGCATTTATTGCTTTGGCTGGTAATATATGAACTACATCTTTAGAGTTGGAAAGCAAACTAGTTATAAAAAATAGTGCCCATGGGCACTGGTTGCCATGTTTTGTGTGTCAAATGACAGACCAACAAGGTTATCACATTTGAAATCCAAATACTGTTTGAGATGAATTTCATCAAGCATTAAAATCACTTTTTTTTTATCTGTATCACTCAAAAAAGAATATTTTTGCCTGACATATGATAAAAATTTTGAATCTACTTTATAGCAGGATTGACATTAAACCGAAGACAAATGCGTCGAATTGTATTAGGATGTGGTAATCTAATGTTTCCACTCTCTCTAACAAAATTATATGCATGAGGATCCATGCTAAAAAAAGTGATGCAAAAATCATCATATCTGATGAATACCTTGAACCACACTTATTTAACCCAAATAGTATCAACTGTTCTCAATGAATTTTAAAGGATTATTATTTTCATCAGATGTGCAAAGTGCTTTCAAAATATTACACATTAATCAATACTATGTCTAATATTACTTTCAGAAGTTTTAACCCTTATTAAACAATTTAAAAGATCATTTAATGCATCAATATGACTGATGTTTCAGAAGAAAAGTATATTTTCCAACTTTGGATTGCTCATTATCTTTTTCATATGCTCTCACCATAAGCTCAGAATTAACAGCATAAAATTTTACTATAGGAACTGGAGTTTTGATGGAAGGCTACCAGGAATTAGTCTGGGGACTTTCAATTGCACAGTAACCATCTTACCAGTTTTCTCATCGAATGCACTTGAACATCTTTGAAAATCAATCTCTTTGAAGTGTAATTCACAAACCTAGAGAGAAAGATGAACACCATTAAGTGTGTTGTGCTTTATATGTTACTTTTTTTTTGTCTGATTGTTACTGATCAATTAAGCTTAATTTACAACACTGTTGTGTTATTCCAGTTATATAGGCTTTATAAAAATAGTAAGAAAAGTAAAAATTATTGTAAATGGTCAAAAGTCCAAATATGTCAACAAATCAAGTTTCTCTGTGTTTCGAGAGATGCAAACTTGAATTATATTGTTAAGTGAGTAGAATAATTGCAAAAGATATTGGACGCATTAAAATATATCTTGAATTACAAATATAAGGCAATGATGAATTTGTATTATGCATTAAGTTCATTCCTACAGTATTTATGATATCTGTTTAATGAAACACCAATACTAGAAATTTTCTATATCTTGCAGAAACCTAATTTGAGACGTATTTTACATTTGACTTATAATGATCCAGTAAAACATTTCGTGGGCAAGAATAATTTGCCTTTTTCAACTCTATGATTTTTGTATATAAACAATTCTGTTATGCTATGTATATTTGTAGGTGAAATGATCAATCACTATATAATTTATGTTACACAGGCATTCATTATTTATTCATAATGCACAAATTTTACCTGATGACTATGGCATTCAAACATTAAGTAATGAATGGCATATAACCTGTCCTCTTGAAAGTGATTAAAACTAACACATTAAAACTCTGAGGAAAATGTGAAAATCAGATTTACACAAACCTGAGACACTTTCAAGTAAAAGTTGAGAGATATGGGTTTCTAGATGCATAGTTTATTCCTGATATTTCCCAAGGTCATCCAAACTATTAATGAGTGACTAATGCTCTGTACTCTATTTATATATATATATATGTGTTGTTTTTGATCACTATTTCTTAAACCTTATTTCACATAACTGTATAAAAATCTCATATTCAATACCCTCCCTCAGCAAAAACAACCATGACGCAAATAGAAAAAGATAAATAAACAACTAATTGTGACTAAACGTATAGCAGTTAAGTTATAATGAATGTATGGCACAATATACTCTTCACAATTATCATTCAAACCATTTTATATACTCTTGCCAAATATTGCAATTTTGCTACGATTTCAGCAATCTCAAAATTTTATCACAAATATACTTGCTATTATAAAAAGGCGAAAAAAAATTGACATACCTTGCTAAATTTTGTTACTGTGAAGTTTTCTCTTCTTATTGCTAGAAGCCATTTTCTGCACAACTCTTCATCCTGGGGAAAACTGTAAACGCACACATTTCTTGAACTTTCATAGTTTCCTCTACAGCCAGGAACATAACAAGGATGAGGCATTTCTTTAAAAACTATGATTCACAAGTAAAAACTTAATCACAGAAAAATAAAGCGCCACTTCGAAAATAACACAACATTAAAAAATCCCGCCAACAAACATACAAGTAGCTATGGTGTGTCAAGATGCTAGATCCACGAATGCTGACGTCAGAACATATGACGTCATCAGTGAAATGGCCTTGAGTCTCGACGGTTATGGCTATACCTGCCATTTCATGCTCTTTTGGAATAATAAACTGGACAAAAACTAATTTAGATGACTTAAATATCAAAACTTGTAAATTACTAACAAAATATAGACTTCATCATCCACATGCCTCAATTATTAGGTTTTATCTACCATGTAATTCTGGTGGTAGAGGACTTTTGAATTTGAAGTATCTCTGCAACAAAGAAATCCAGAATTTATGTCACTGTACCAAATTAAACAACCATATTACTCAATTCTTAATACAATGTGATGCTAGTTATACTCCACTGCACATGAATGATAATAACTATGAACGTACATCAAATGAAACCATTGCTGAAAGAAAAGATTTATGGAAGCAAAAAGCATTGCATGGACGATATGCTAATAGTCTTTATTCTGATGACATTGATACAGATACTTCATTAGCATGGCTTAAACATAGTAATATTTTCGGTGAGACCGAAGAATTCAACCAAGTAATTCAAGATCAAGTTATAAAGACAAGAAATTATGACAAACATATTATTGGAAGCAACATTGAGGATAACTGTAGATTATGCAAATTACCTATTGAAACTATATAGCATATATACTCGGCATGCCCATTGTTAGCTCATACAGAATATCTACGAAGGCATATAATGCTGCAAAAATTATTCATCATGAACTTGCATATAATTCCCATCTAATAGATAAAAAAAACTCCATATTACAAATATAAACCTGAAACAATCCTTGAAACTAAGTTTTATATAATTTATTGGGATAGAACTATTATTACTGATAGAGTAGTTACTAATAATCGACCAGATATAGTTCATATTAACCTACAAGAAAAATAAGCTATTATAATAGATATTTCAATACCTCTTGATAATTTACATAGAGTAAAAGGAGAAAAAAATCAGAAAATATGGAGAACTAAAATGTGAATTGCTGCAACTACTTAATCTAAAATCGCTTAAAATCATCCCAATAGTAATATCTGTAAATGGTTTGGTAACAAAGAAATTAAAACACTATCTTGAAGAATTAAATATCAATCATAAGTTAATATCAAACATGCAAAAAACAATATTATTAGATACAAGAAGAATTATAAGGGAATTCCTAAACTGAAGAAGTTTTATTCATTCTATGTTTGATGCAGTCTAGCATAATACGATTTTCAAAATATTTACCATTTACATTGTTAGCCTGACTGCACACCTATTTTCATAGCTCTTAAATAGATCTTTTAAATAATCGATGAACACTTAGATTGAATCCATTTAACAGGACTATTAATTCCTGATAAAAGATACTTATCATGCTGGACGTTACAGTGCTGTTTAATCACTATATACTAAGTGTCTCATTATGCATTTTGAAATTAGGAAGAATTTCAGGATTCAACTTCGGTTAATGTTTGGATTGAACCCATTTAACAGGACTATTACCAGATGGCAGATACCTATCACGTTGGACGTTACAGTGCTGTTTCATCATTACATACTAAGTGCTTCATTATGCATTTTGAAATTATGAAGACTTGCAGGATTCAACTTCGGTTAATGTTTGGATTGAAACCATTTAACAGGACTATTAATCTTAGATGGTAGATACCTATCATGTTGGACGTTACAGTACTGTTTAATCATTATAAACTAAGTGCCTCAATATGTACTTTGAAATTGTGAAGACTTTCAGGATTCGACTTCGATGAATGCTTGGATTGAACCAATTTAACCCTAGCTTCATAGTCTTATTTGAGATGGATAACTATCTCACAAGAAGAAATCCTATGTTGTTGAAGATTAGATACTATTTGTTCAAATGCTAAATGTCTACTTAATTAGTTGATATTATAACGGCTTTTTGGACTCAACTATTTGAACTTTATTAATTACTAGCTGAACGTACCCGGCGCTGCCCGGGTATAACTTTTAATCTGTATATTCTTATTTACACTGCAGTAAAGGTAAATTTTGTAAGTCCCCCCCCCCCCCTACAATTTAGCACAGATTTTTTCAACTCAGGAAGAAATTTGCCCAGTGTTGAATTGGATCATTGTCGACTTCAGCTCTCTCTCTCTTAGCCTAGGCTTAGTTTCTGCATAAGCTATCGAGATTTTTATTTCTGTTACCACAGAATTTGTTGCTCTGTGGCTCCTGTGATATTCGTCCGTGTGGTCCAAATTTCATGCACAGGGGTCCCCCATGTGCTTTGTTGCTTGGTTTAAAAATCAGGTTCTCACTTGGCCCACAGCTTTGTTTTTACACAAATTGTGACAGCTCATGTATCAATTTTAATCTGCATATTTTGTTGTTTCGTGCACTAATGGTTAGTTTTGTGAGTATCCCCCCCCCCTCCCCGACATTTTATGACAATTTGAACACGAAGAATTTCCCGGTGTTGCAAAGGTCGTTGCTGACTTGGCATGCACTCTCAGAGCCCGTGGCAAATGATTGAGATATCTCGGCAGATTTTGGCATTCTGTAATTCCCGATGTACTTCACGGATAGGACCCAAATATTGTATGCGGGTTCCCCCTACCCGACCCCATTTTTAATTAGAAAATCAGGTCCCTAGCTGCAATGGAACACCTAAATAATGCTTTTGGAAATGTGGGGAATCTGGCAATGGCATCAGATTTGCAGCATAAGATTTAAATGTTATTTTAACACTTTACTTTCACAGTTAGGGAGCAGAAAATGGCAACAGTAAATTTGACAGCGATTCTCGTTTCCCATAGGAATAGCATGGTAAATATTTTTGGTTATAGCATGCCCCCTTTGGGACTTTCGACCTGAAATTTGGCATTGCAATCCAGATCACAACCAGAAATGTTCTCTGAAAATTTGGAGTATGTACATTGATTTCCTGATGAGTTATGACTGCCACAGACAAACTCACAGACACACACATTCTTTTATTATTTAGATATTTCAGTTAGCCAGCATTGTTCCTGTAGGAGGATGTTCTAAAACCTTGTTATAGTCTGGCTACTTAAATAGCCCCTGTAACGAGTTGTACCACTTGAACATGTATTTGTTAAATAATAATAATAAATGCTTTGTAATATAAATAATATAAATATTTTGTAATTTTTTTTATTATTACTTAAATATTTGCTAGGTAGTCACTAGAAGGAGAGCTATGCACCAATCCACTGGGATGATGCATAGAACTGGCCAGACCTAGCACCTAATGTCCAACCCCACCTTCTCATGATGCAGGCCATTAGTACCTTTCAAAAGAGATATTCTCTTGTGGAAGTGAACGGAAGAAAAGGGCTGCCAGATCAGTGTGGCCTACTGATACTGACTATGACTGTGGCTAATTTTCTTTTTTCTCTACCCTGCTGAGGAGTGGTCAACCGTACAGGGTCCTAGTGCTGACCATATACACTAACCAGACTGGAATATGGCTTTGAGCTTGATTATGGATCCTGATTTTGCTGCACTGATATGCTTCTGTGGGGGGAGGGGGGAATCTTCCTCTGTGTTTATTGTTTGTGTGTTGACAGCCCAAAGTGAATAGATTCACAGGATACGTTTTATCCGCTGGTGGATAATGCTGAGCAGAGGTCATCGCAGGTACCTGAGCTCTTGCTTCTATGGGCATCATCAAATTCTACATTGGAGGAAGTCTTCCAATGTAGATGGCTTCAGCCTTTAGTAGTGAGGGCATAGGTCTTTGCCCCATGCCTTCGATTAGGGGGTTGTTTGATATTGTCGACATTCCCTCTCTCAATAAATATAGTTTCTTTAAACATCCCACTAACCATTTTTTCTCCATAGGTAGTTGGAATGTGAGGACTCTGCACAGAGCTTATTCTCTTAATGTCCTCACACAAGAATTCCACCATTGAAATTTAGTTATTTTCAGCTTGCAAGAGACCAGGTGAACAGATAAAGGTCATATTCTTAAAAATAATCTTAAATTTCACTTTTCAGAGAGGGAAGATAATAAGCATCTCCAAGGTGTAGGTCTGCTTCTCAGAAGACACACTAGTGATATTCTTCTAGGATATGAGTGCATTAATGAAAGGTTTCTTACGACAAAATATCAAACAAGCATTAAAGACTTGAATGTTATCTGCTGTTATTCTCCCATTGAGGATGCCAATGTGGAAGAGAAGGATAGGTTTTATGGACAACTTCAGGATATTTTGAATTGTCAAGAAAGGAGATATTACCCTTGTTCTAGGTGACTTCAGTGCCAAAGCTGGTACTGACTCTGATCTTTGGAGAGGTATGACAGGCCTTTTTGGTATTGATAGCTGCAATGACAATGGGCAACATCTCCTACAGGTAAGTAAACTTAATGGTTTGAGAATAATTAACTTATTACAAAAACAGTAACATACACAAGTACACATGGATTTCACCAGATGGGCTGCATAAGAATATGATAGATTATATATTAATTAACAGCAAAATGGGTAGTTCAGTTAGGAATACCAGGTCATGTAGAGGAGCAGAAATTGGATCTGACCATTATCTTGTTAAATGTGTTTTGCAACTAAATTTAACCCTTCCAGGGCCCAGCCTGAAAAACAGGTTTCTATCCTAAATTAAAAAGGTATTGTATTTTTAACACCTCTAAAATATAAGTTTTTTTGGCATATATATTAAAATTTTTAAAATTCGATATTTCTATTTAAAAAAATAAAGTTTGGTGTGCTATATTAAGACCGTATGCATACGTCATCGGCTCTTGCAATTCAGATTCTCCGAACATATATATATATACGAATTGGGCCCTGGAAGGATTAAGAAATGTTGTGCTAAGGTTAAAAAATTACCTTCAATTCTGAAGCTCTGAAAGACCCATTGTAGCTAAAGCTTACCAAATGGCATTACTTTAAGCTACCAAAGTCCATTTCCTGTAATGAAAGCTGTTTTCTCAGTCTTCAGGATGTATACTAACTTGCCAATAGCTGCTCTTCAAGTCTAATGTCAAGAACCATTCTGACCCAGATAGAGTGTCCAGTGTATCATCAATCCTGGGTAAAGGAAAGCAGTTTTTATTTGTTATATCATTTAATTTGCAGTAATCTACACAAAATCGGGTAGATCCATCCTTTTTCTTGACAAGAACAACTGGTGATGTCCAGGGACTCTGTGATGGTTCTACAATGTCTTGAGCTTCTATGCCCCTTATGAGTTGTTCTGTCTCCTCCCGTTTTTGGTAATGGAAGCCTTCTTGCTGGTAGATGGACTGGAGGAGAATCACCAGTGATGATCTTATGTATGTTCTGTTAGTATGGCCATAACATTTGATGTAGCAGAAAAAATGTCTGAAAACTCTTTCAGTAAGTTCTTGGCCTTAGCAGCTTTGTCTTCAGTTAATATTCTTTTTGTTTCTCTCCATAAGTCAATAAGATGAGATGGGATGTCTGTATGGTGTTGGTTTGAGTCAGTAACTTCTATTTTGTTTATACTTGTTGCCCAAGTAACAGCTTCACATATTGCTAATTCTTCACCCTTTTTCAATATTTTATTGGATTTGTTACAGTTCATCACTCTGATAGGAATCAGTTTTTTATCTACACTGACTAAAGTCCTTGCAACCAGGATACCATGAGCCAAAGTTCCTTTACCAGGGGCATCAGTGGCTGCCAATCGGAAGGCCCCAGAAGTCTCCACCCAATGTCCTTGGACTATAATTTCACTTTGTGCTGGGATCTCTGTGTCTTTAGTCACTAATACTGTGGTCACACTTGATAAAGAATCAGATGTTTGACTAAGCAGAGGGTCTCTTCTGTCTTATAGATGAGTAGGCTGTCACTGGGTCTAATACTGAATCCATGTTTCTTTAGAAAATCAAGGCCTAATATGCATTCATTGTAGATGTCAGCGATGTAAACAGGATGACTTACCAGACAGCTACCAACTCTGATGTTGAGTTCTATCTTCCCATGGACTTCAACACGATCTCCAGTGGCTGTTTGTAAGGTTATATTAGACTTTCTAGCATTCCAGTTTGGGTGAGGTATTTTCTTCTTTATTATGTCTGTTCTGAGTAAAGTTACATTTGCACCAGTGTCTACTATCATACAGCAAGGCACTCCATTCATGGTTCCATCAGCTGCCAATCCATTTTCTTCACCAATGTGGGCGACTTCACCTGGAGCCAACCAATCAACAGCCAGCCTTTGTCCTTCACGTTGCTTTTCTACGGTTTCTTCTGCATTCACAAATCTCACTGTGTATTTGTTTGGTCAGGAGGACAGCCTGGAGGACTCGTACTTCATAGCATGTATCGCAGCTGACTTTAAGGATTCACCTTGCAACATCCTCAGAGATTGTTGAGTCTCAGGGTCAGCAATAAAAATAATAAATAAATACCCCCTCAAGCAGCTGCTTGCCACAGAGGTCTGACAGGAGCCTGTCAGTTTATATGCCAGAGTAGAAGGTCTGAGAGGATGGCAAGACCTCAGAAAAATAACACACACACACACACACACACATCCATGCCTTACCCGGGGCTCGAACCTAGGTCCCTTAGATCAGTAGCCAAGCGTGCTAACCACTCGGCCATGGGACGGCTATAGGGTCAGCAATAGCATCAATAAATTGTAATTGAGCTAAGTTATCTTGAATTTCTGGTGGACAGTTGCTATAAGCCAATCTAGCTAGACATTCAATATCACTAGCAAGTTCTTGCAAAGTTTCACCACTCTTCTGCATATGATGTTTAATGACACTCTCCTATTTTGATGCTTATCATTTTTGTTATAATAACGTTAAGTAATATCACCTTAGTGAATGTACCTCAGATATTTTTGAATTTGTTAACAGTGACATGGGAGTTACCATATTGTCTCATCATATAACGTCTTAGGTTGATGCTTCCCTGAAAAATGGCACTTTTATGCAAGTACCTTCTGTACAACTTGGATTTTGAAGTCATCTCTTGGTAGTTCAGGGATGTAATGGGCTTCATCTGTTTAACATTGTTAAAGGAAATATCTGTATGGATTTCATTATACTGCTTTATTCACTACCATATATATGTGCAAAGAACTACCATCTAGTGTACAATCACCATTAAGGATTTATCTGGCTGGAGACATTCATTTGTAACAAAACCTGACATCTTGTATGTAATATCAATGATGGCTGTCTACTAACATGAAGGATTTATATAATTATAATCAGAGTGTATTAGTTAATGTTAATTTTATATTACTTTGCAATAATTAAGTTCATTTTAAAGAATATTGTATTGTGAGCATAAAGTATCAAATAGAAAGGTATTTTTTAACTTAGTGTTCCAACGTTGTTAATAGGTATTAAATATTATTTATTTTGTAACCTTTGCACCGTGGTTTTAAATTTGTTTACATAGGGCATAAGTACATTGTGTCCACTTCATTTAGAACTTCATCATATTATGTCAATGAAGAGTCACGTGAAGCTCTAACATTTAAATAAGCTTTTTATGGAAAAATATGATTTATTAAAAAGATCTCAATCAAACCAACAGTATGATTTTCAGCAGCATTCATTCAGTATTTACATAATTTTGAAACTGGAATATTTAAAACTAGCAATGGCAATTAAAGTAATTGATCTGAAAAGTTATTTCAAATAGATTAAAATAAAAGCAGTATCCATAATATTACACTTCCTAAAATTATAAGCATATTTTTAATAGTTTGTCTAAAGACTATTTCAGTTTTCACCAATTTTGAATTTCATCAGATTTTTCAGAACCAGTTAAGTTTTTAAAATTTTGAACTTCCAGAACGCTTTAAATATTGAACATGTGTTTTTGAAAATCAAGTTTTGAATAGATTTGGTTAAGATCTTTAATTTATCTTTGTAACTTTTTTTCTATAAAAGACTAAGAAGATATTAAGCTCTGAATATTACTTCCTATTGACATAACATGGAGTTGTTCTTATTTCAGTGACCTTTGTATGTATAATCCATTATTACTTATATTATTTTTTGATAAACTTGGTAATGCAGTATGGGATTGTAAGCAAATTTTGAAATATTCAACTTGTGCATACCACTATAGTTATTAGATTCAATTAAGCATCAATATGAAGTGTATTTCTCTTGTATTTTTCAATTAATACAATAGTATTTTCAGGATATTTTACTGTATTGGATGTACACTTTGAAGCTGATAATATGTTTTATGCTATTGATATCTTAATTATTACTGAATCTGTTTCATATTTATTTAGTTCCATATTTCTAATATAACTTGGGATTTTTTTAGCACCATCATCATCTGAAGCTGACACATTTTACAGGGCACTTTTAGAAGCTAATATGGCCACAGAAGTTGGATTAATTGCTCTAGATATATTAGGACTTTATTCATTGCATATGAAGGATCAGTTACTCCACAAAAATGGGGACAATCCTCTTATGAAAAAACTGTTCGATATTCACTTATCATTTCTTCAAGTTGGGCAGTCTGAGACACTATTAAAACATTTGTTTGCTGCTCTTCGTGCATTCATCAACAAGGTAACCACCATTTTCTTTATTCAATGCAATAGTCAGAGTTACTCATGCACCATTAAACTTCTGAACACCATGTTATGTGAATAGAAAGCCAAATTTAGAGTTCTGTAACTTTCTGAAACTTTTTATGGGAAAAAAAATAAGAATTTTGATATTTTTTTCATAATATTCATTCATTGTTTGAACACTAATGGATATTTGTTTATAATTATCTTCAATCAATACAATTTATATCTAAATATTACAATAATGATAATAATAATAATATATTAACTAATTTAATATAATAAGTGTATTTTAAAGTTTATGGGATTGTTAATTTACTTTTTGTCAGTTAGTTAAATTTTTCATGTAAACATCCTTTAAATATTTGAACTTTTTAAATGGTGAATAATTATTGTTGAAAACTGCAATTTAGATAGATTTGATTTTGAATTTTTAATCCCATTTTTTTAAAGAACATTTGTGTTATAGAAGTTATGTAATTTTTAATTGACTTTTTGTTAATGTAAACATAGAACTGGCTAAGTGCTTTTGACAGTGCTCATGTGGTAGCCACAAAAAATATATTTTCTCTTTGCTGTATTTTTTCAAAATTTTTCATTTTAATAATGTTTTTGAAGAAAAAAAACTGTTTTTATATCTCTTCAACATTTGTTTATTGATAATATTAAAAAAGAATTTGTAATGTAATTAATTTATAACTCTCATTAATTTAAAAAAAATCAAATTAAAATACAAAATTTTACTGCAAAAAAAAAGGAAAAAAAAAACACTATACTTCACAAGGAGAATATGCACAGTGTGCTGTCCCAATGAGAACGGAAATCATCATTTGCATAGAGCAATAATTTATAATTTTATTGGTAGAATAACCATTCCTGGTAATGTAAAAAATGTGCTGAATTGACCAGTTAAGAAGTGTTTTCAGAAAGTTCAGACACACTTTCTGAACAAGCTGTAGTTGGCAGCTTCCTAAATCACACATTGAATATTTGAAATCCTTAGCTAATCTACAATTAGATAATTATGCTAATTATAACATAATTAGCTATTTTTTTAATTGTTATATTGATATAGTTAATTTGGTTAATATCTTTAATCTTACTCCCTATTGACATAACATGGAGCTATTCTTATCTCCATGTTAAAATCGGGGGGGGGGTTTCAAAAGGTCTTTTATATTATGAATCCTTTTTTCCTGCTGTCTTTGCCTTTTTATGTTATACTGGTTATTTTAGCAGATTGTAGTTTTATGGCTTTGTCTTTTATACACTGTACAACCTGGGTCTTTTACATCTGGATTGGTTTTACCTTTTGTATCTTTATATTTATTGATATACAAATATTTATTATTTGTGTATTCTTTCTATCTGTTGGTTTTGTCCTTTATCTATAACTGTATTGGCTTTTAACTTTGTTTATGAGTTCTGTGATTTTTATCTGTTTACTTTTTACTGTATACCATACATTTGGTGCAATATGATGTTAGTTACTGTTGCACCATTAAACCCCAAATAATCAACCAACCTTGGAAAGGCATCTCTTGGATGGGACATAAAACTGTCCTCCCATGTGTGGGAGAGCCATACCTTTCATGTCAAAGAACACACTGAATGGCCTTGACAGAAGGTTACTATCTGTCCGTAACAGCTGTCCAATGGCTACCCTCCCCCAAACCTTCTCTGAGCAATAGGGGTCCTTGTGATCTGGCCATTTAGCCCATTGTGTGCAAAAAAGTGCCACTCAGAGGTGAAACAACCCAACCTAATCCATGTTATGGGAGATGGATCTTATACCACAGAATAAGTAATTAGCAAGTTTGAAACAAAAAGAAAGTGTTGCTCATTAGTAAAATCCAGCTTAACTTCAAATCAGCTATGTTTTCATGCTAAATGGTAGGAATCCAGTTTCTTCTAGTGTTCGTTACCAACTTTGCAGACAAACAAAAGTAGGATCTCTATAGCACTGAGTGCAGGTTTGCTCAGGTAACAGCTGTCCAATGGCTACCCTCCCCCAAACCTTCTCTGAGCAATAGGGGTCCTTGTGATCTGGCCATTTAGCCCATTGTGTGCAAAAAAGTGCCACTCAGAGGTGAAACAACCCAACCTATTCCATGTTATGGGAGATGGATCTTATACCACAGAATAAGTAATTAGCAAGTTTAAAACAAAAATAAAAGTGTTGCTCATTAGTAAAATCCAGCTTAACTTAACTAAAATCAGCTATGTTTTCATGCTAAATGGTAGGAATCCAGTTTCTTCTAGTGTTCGTTACCAACTTTGCAGACAAACAAAAGTAGGATCTCTATAGCACTGGGTGCAGGTTTGCTCAGTTGATATCACACCAAACTCATAATCTGATATTCCTAGATAGGCCCAGATTTAGAAAAAAAAAATGTGTGTAGAGGGAGGGTGAGATTGAGCTGGAATGGCATTCTGGTATAAAAGTTTTTCCATCTCTTTTACTGGCATTTAAATTTAAAAAAATACATATATGTTTAATACTCTTTCACCTCTCTTCCAATTATTAGTATTCTCAAAATGAGAGGTAGGAGGGGGGGGGGGGGGGCAATTCATATAGATCTATCCCTATTTCTAGGTTTGGGTTACAACTGTGCTTATGCTGATATTTTCTATGCTAACCTCTGTTCCTGATGAGAAAAAGACAGACAGGTTAGGAAAGGCTGACATTCATTGAATTAGACATTAAACCATGGCTCCCACATGCAGAAAAGCCATGCCCTGGGCATGTTAAGAGTGCACTGGATGATCTTGACAGAAACTGCCATATGTCCCCTAACAGCTTTCTAGTGGATCCCTTACAAAGCTCTGAGCACTAAGATCTTTGTGGCTTTGCCATTTAGCCAATTATGTAAAAAATGTGCTGTCCAGAGGTAAGACAGTTCAACCTTACAGCATAATATAATTTTATAAATTAATTAGTTATTTATGTGAGGCACTCATTGATAAAAAATATCACAAAAAATGTTAGATATATTTACATTTTTAAAAAATATAATTGTGTTTTATCATCTCAACAGGGCTTGACAAATTTGATCCTTAGCTAAATGCCACCTCCAAAATTTTGGCTTGAGGATGTATTTACAGAGGTATTTTTTTAGCAGAATGTGTGTTCCAATACATTTGCAATATATTTGAAATTACATTGTATGCTTCTAGCTTAGTAAATAAATGGTCTGCAAATGGTAGATAAGTAGTCACTGGAAGGAGAGCTATGTACCAGTCCCCTGTGATGATGCATAGAACCAGCCAGGCCTAGCACCTGAAGATAGCACCTAGCAATATCCGACCCCGCCTTCTTGTGGTGCAGACTGTTAGTACCTTTCAAAAGAGATACTCTCTTGTGGAAGTTAACGGAAGGGGGGTGGGCTGCCAGGTTAGTGTGGCCTACTGATCTGGACAACTATGGCTACTTTTCTTTTTTTCTACCCTGCTGAGGAGTGGTCAACCACACAGGGTCCTGATGCTGACCATATAAACCTACTGGACTGATATAAGGTTCTGAGCTTGATTATGGATCCTGAATTTGCTGCACTGGTGGGCTTCTGTGGAAGGAAAATCTTCCGATGTGTTTTCTGTTTGTGGGTTGACAGCCCCAAGTGAATAGATTCACAGGATACGTTTATCAGCTGGTGGATAATCCTGAGCAGAGGTCATCGCTGGCACCTGAAATCTTTTTGTGTCTACTGGCATCGTCAAATTCTACATTGGAGGAAGTCTTCCAGTGTAGATGGCTTCAGCTTTTAGTGGTGGGGGAATGGGTCTTTGCCCCATGTCTGTGAATAGGGGGCTGTTTGATGTTGTCGGCATTCCCACTCTCAATAAACATAGTTTCTTTAAACATCCCACTAACCATTTTCTCTCCACAGGTAGTTGGAATGTGAGGACTCTGCACAGAGCTTTTGTTATAATTTAGATATTCTCGGCTTGCAAGAGACCAGATGGACATAAAGGTCAGATTCTTAAAAATAATCTTAAATTTCTCTTTTCAGGGAGGGAAGACAATAAACCACCAAGGCATGGGTCTGCATCTCAGCAGACACACTAATGATGCTCTTCTGGGATATGAGTGCATTAATGAAAGGTTTCTTACAGCAAAATTTCAGACAAGCGTTAAAGATGAATGTTATCTGCTGTTATGCCTCCACTGAGGATGCCGATGAAGATGAGAAGGAAGGTTTTATGGACAACTTCAGGGTATTTTGAATTCTGTCAAGAAAGGAGATATTACCCTTGTTCTAGGTGACTTCAATGCCAAAGTTCGTACTGACTCTGACCTTTGGGGAGCAGTGATAGGCCCTTTTGGTATATTGGTAGCTGCAATGGGCAACATCTCCTACAGGTAAGTAAACTCAATGGTTTCAGAATAACTAACACTTATTACAAACACTGCGGCATACATAAGTGTACATGGGTTTCACCTCATGGGCTGCATAAGAATATGATTGATTATATATTAATTAACAGCAAATGGACTAGTTCTGTTAGGAATACCAGGTCATATAGGGGAGCAGAAATTGGATCTAACTATTACCTTGTTAACAGTGCCTTGCAATTTAAACTTAAAAAGAGTTGTGCAAGTTTAAAAATTTGCCTTTAATACTGAAGCTCTGAAAGACCCAGTTGTAGCTAAAGCTTACCATATAGATTACTTAGTCATTAAGACAGTCATGGTTTGCTTACTACTGCAGTTGAGGAAGAATGGCACCATTTTTAACAGGCTTTTTTGGAAACTAATACACTTTTAGGAAAAAAGGTGCAGAGGAGGCAGAATTATTGGAGTGATAAGACACTTGAGCTTATTTCAGAAAGAAAGAACTGCAGGAATGTCCTTAATCAATACCCTACTAGTCCTAATGGAAAGCATTACAGAGAGCTTAATAAACGTGTAAAAGATCAGTTAGCTGCTGATAAGAATCTCTGCCCTGATGGCTTGGCTGACAAAGCCAAAGAAGCAGTTAGACAGCACAAAAGCAGAGAGATAAACCAGTTAGATAATGTTTTTGTGTGGTAGAAAACGGACAGGCATACAGGGATTGAAGGATAAACAAACTAAGGTTTAATTCATAATTAAGCTGAAGGTGAGGATTCTGTCATGGCTAGGTGGGCTGAGCATTTCAGTGATGTTCTAAACAATATGGTTAGTTATACTCCCATTGTTTGTAATGATTGTTAGATGCATTACTGGCTTTAATGTTGGCTCTATATAACACAATCTGAAGTGATTTTGGCTTTCTAAACTTAAACTACATAAATCCCTAAGGGTAGATGAAATTACTGCATTAATGCTTAGAGCAGGGAATGTTTCGGATACCACTTGGATGACTGAAATTCTGAATATCTTTTATGATAAAGACATGGCTTCTAAGGATTTTACCAGAGCTATTATTATCCCTATTTTCAAAAAAGGTGATTGCAGTTCTTGTGATAACTCTAGGGGTATCAGCCTACTCTCTATTCCAGGGAAAATTCTTTGCATGATTGTGCTTGATAGAATTAAGAATCTGGTTGACAGGCAATTGTGTTATGAGCAATGTGAATTCAGAAGTGGTAGGGGATGTGTGGATCAGATATTTTCACTTAGGCAGATTCTTGAGAAATGTTTAGAGTTTCAGAAACCTTTGGTTGCTGGCTTTGTTGATTTCAAAAAAGTTTTCGACTCTGTTGATTGTCATAATTTGTGGTTGATTGTGAGATTATATGGTATACCAGACAAGTTAGTTAACATAATGAAAGCTCTCTATAATAACACTGAGTCGTGTGTGAGAGTTGGTAAATCTTGTAGCAATTGGTTTAGCATTACTTCTGGTGTTTGACAAAGGTGCATTTTTCCCCTTTTCTCTTTAGTTTAATTATTGATTATGTTATGCGAAATTCACTTCAAGGGAAAGATTTTGGCTTTAAATGGGCTGGAGATATGAAAATTTCTGATTTAGATTATGTTGATGATTTAGCCCTTTTGTCAAATGATGTTGATGGGATGAACTCTTTCATTCGAGCTGTTGATGAAACCGGTAGTAGAGTAGGTTTTGGTTATAAACAGAGAGAAAACTAAAGTGATTAAAATTGGTCAGTCAGGCTGTACAGATATAACAGCAGCCAATTAACCAAGCCCAGCCAAAATATATAAAGATATAAGTGAACACTGCTGGGCTTGTGATTCAGTTAATCTGAATGGTTGCAGTTTTGAGCAGGTGTCACAGTTTAATTATCTTGGGAGCTATGTAACAGATACTAGCCATAGTGCATAACGTGAGCTTAATGTGCAGCATGAGATCAACAGACAAATAGGGATTGCTGCTGGGACTTTTAAGAATCTATGGAGAGTGTGGAGAAATAGGTGTGTACACCTAAAGACTAAAATTAGACTGTATAATAGTATGGTTTTTCTAGGGTTAGTTAGGTTAGTGAACTTGGATGCTTTGTAAACAAGATAACAGGAAACTAGATGCCTGGTAGTATCTTGAGCATTCGGTGGTTTAACTTTGTAACAAATAATGAGGTTAGGCAAAGGAGTTGGCAACCTACTTTAAGCAGCATATTGTTCAGAGAGAGTCTTGGTTGGTTTGGCCATGTTGCGTGTGGATAAATATAGATTGGCGAATAAGGTTATGAACAGTGTGCCTAAATGCCTCAGAAAGAGAGGGAGACCTAGGATGTGGTGGGCAGACAATGTCAAACAGGACCTTATTAGAATTGGTGTGCAGTGGCTAGATGCAGCAGATGTAGCTCAGGACAGACTTGCTTGGAGAACTAAATTGCATGGTCTGGTTGGACCTCAGTAGCCCATGGGTGCTTGATGATGATGATCAGCCATAAAATATGTGAGTAACAAAATTTAGAATTACTCCTCAGCTGTGATCTTGTATGTTGTTCTGCAATATGTGCTGAACTCTTTTCATTTAAGTTGAAAGTATCAGTCACAAGATTCAAAATACCAGAAGGGTGGAAAGTAGGCAAAGGTAGCATGCCAGGCTCATAATCTGATGTTCCTAGACTTGAGTTCCAACCAGGCAAGCTTTGAGAATTTTCTTCTGTAACCCTATTCCCTGTAACCCAGTGAGAAAGTGAACACTGCTGGGCTTGGAAAGGAGGCCATTATCCACTGTTATTAGAGAGGTTCTTCAATTATACTTGTCTTATAACTGTTGGGAAAGGAAACAGTTGTCATCAAAAGCTACTATCTATTTATTGTATGGAACATGAAGCAAGTTTGTGCACATTAAAGGTATAAATATGAATTTGGAACTTGAAGTCAGTGAAAAGCTTTAATATTACTTTATATAATTTTTAAATATTTTGAATTAATGAATATATGTTGTCAGAGAAACAGTGATAGAAATTATTTTAATTGTGAAATGAAGTTGGTTTTTGAAATTGTTTATAGGTAACATTTTGTGTAAGCTGGACAACAATAGATAAATATATAATAAATAAATACCTCCTCAAGCAGCTGCTTGCCACAGAGGTGTGACAGGAGCCTGCCAGTTTATATGCCATAGTAGAAGGTCTGTGAGGATGGCAGAACATCAGCAGAAAAACAACACACACATCCATGCCTTACCCGGGGCTCGAACCCAGGTCCCTTAGATCAGTACCCAAGTGGGCTAACCACTCGGCCATGGGACATGGTGACTAAAAAATTCACTAACTGAACACCTAATCTGCAAAAAAAAAAATCATGTTATCATAAAATCTGTGTAAACTTTATGAATAAATTTTTATGAATTTTCTATAAATTAATATGTATGTTGAGGGATGGGAGAAATTTAATAAATTGAGAAGTTTAGCATAGAAATTGGTTTTGCAGTTCAGTGGGATATGAGACCATGACTTTCTGATAATGCATCCACTCTGACTATTGAACATCATATCAAATCAGTGCTAAATGGCATATTAAGGCAGATCAAATAATATACTGTTTACTGTGTCATTCTACAATATGATAGAGATTCTGTGTCTCAGAAAACATGAAGTTGGCCAAACATGCTTTCTTAGTATTGCCAAAATATATTCATTATTAATAATGCAATTATACTACACACACCGGCCACTGAATTAGAAACCTTTATTCAATACCAAGTTGAACCTCCTTTAGCCCGAATTATAGCATGTATGCAGTTTAGCATAGATTCCACAAGGTGTTTGAATTCCTTTACATCTCCAGCATACCAAGCATTCACCAGACAGTCCTTTAACTGGTTCAGATTTGATGGAAGAGGACTTTGCTCCCAGATCTTTTTCTTTTTAAATGCCTCATACATTCTCAATGGGGGTTCAGATCTGGGCTTTGTGCTGGCCAGGGAAGATGGTGGAAGTCACTCTCAAGCTCGCTGAACCACTGCTGAACACATCTTGTACGATGGACAGTAGCATTATCATCCATGAAACAGCCATCACCTGCTGGATAAAAAGTCAACATTGCAGGATGGATTTTATCAGCAACAATGTTCAGATAATCCTTGGAGGACACCTGACCTTCCAGCAATATCAGGGGACCTATTCCATACCAACAGAATGTGCTCCACACCATGGCAATGCCTCCAGAACCTTGAGTTGTGTTTACAAGGCAAGCTGGGTCCATTGCTTTATGGGGCTCCTACCAAACTCTCTGCCTACCATTGGTACAGAACAAGGTGTTACTGCGACTTGTCGGACCACATGACTTTTTTCCAATATCCAGTCACAGTGTTCCTGACACTACTGTAGACGAACTTTCTGGTTCTTCACAGAAAGCAGTGATTTCTGTATGGGCATGCGACTGCTAATACCGATCCTCTTCAATTTCCTGTGCTAATATATGTTCACTAGGATATGACTAGGGAACAGCCTTCATTGAATGCTTTGGTCAATTGCTGCACGTAGGAAGTCCTGTTTCTCTGTACAAGGATTCTCAGACGACGGCGATCTTATTCCTGACAGATTGTCGTCACATCACACTTATGCCTCTTAGACAAGCAATGTGGATTATTTTTCCACTGGTTAAAAAACTGAGATATCTCACCTTTTGAGAAACCAGTCAGCTCTACTGTTTTAAAATCATCGCTCCAGCCAGATGGGCACCACAATAAGCCCTTTATTGAACTCCGAAAGATCCCTTGTTTTTCCCATTATGATCAGCACTATTGATGATTGCTGATGAGCATCAGTCATAAGTAGTTACCTAGATCATGTGGTGATGCACGTTACCACATATTTTGCAAAAACACTGTGCAAGTGACCATTATGTACATCTGCATAAAGGTTTCTAATTCAGTGGCTGGTGTTGTAGAAGAAAATTTTATTTTTAGGTAAGTGGAATGGTGGCTCATGTATCAATCTAATCAAGCATTCTACAATCCCAGATGCAGTCCACAATAGGATTTACTCACTTTACTGTGCTAATAAGAGTAGTGATTTTAGATGCTGTGAAGGTAGACTTTAGGTTTATTGAGAAATTGTTGAATCCATCTGCCTACTGTATTTTTTTAAAACAGTCAAAGTTTTTAAGAACATATTTGTTCTATAAAAGGATCATGTATTTAGAGAGAGATCTTTTTTTAAGGGTATTAAACTTTAATGTTTTTTAATACACAGGATAAATAAAGGAAAGCTACTACCACCATTCAACTTAATTACTTTAAAGAAAATACTATTGTTTTGTAGCAAAATGTGAACCTACATACACAGTTGTATCAGAATAATATGACCACCCACGGAATCACAGTGTGCCCGCCCAGACGCATCGCAGAGTGCATATGACAAGGTCGACAACACGGAGATATAAGCAGCCGGCCAGGACAGATAAGCCATAGTGTGTAACGTGAGCATAATGGGCAGAGGTACTGATATGACGGATATTCAAAAAGGAATAATCATCAGCTATCACACTAAGGGTGGAAGCATCTTGGAAACAGCAGACTTCATGGGCTGTTCGTGAGGTGCTGTAGTAAGGGTGTACCAAGAATGGACTGTTGGCACACCGAGTACCTCCAGATGTCATAACTGTGGAGCCCCAAAGGCCATCGTCCCCAGAGGAGAACGTTGCCTCTGTCGACTGGTAAAGGGGCAATCGACATGCAACACTGTAGCAATTGACCACTCAAATGAACACGTGACATCCAAGTACATGTCCCTGATAACAGTAGAGCAAACCCTGTTACGCATGGGTCTCCGGAGTCGATGCTGTATAAAGGTCCATCGGCAATGATGCCTGCAGTTCGCATGGGATTACCATCATTGGACAGTGGAAGAGTGAAAAAAGGATGCCTTCTCTGGTGAATCGAAGTTTCTACTCCACAGAAGTGATGGGCAGTGGCAGATACAGCGTCAAACACACGAGAACCAACACCTGGACACGCTTGTCTGTCAAGTACAGGCAGGCATTGGCAGTGTGCATGTCTGGGGAATGTTTTCCTGGTATGACCTGGGACCGCTGGTACCACTGGATGGGTCCCTGAATGCTAATGGCTACCTGCCCATCTTCGCTGACCACATGCATCCCTTCATGTTGGACGTGTACCCTGGTGGTGATGGTGTCTACCAACAGGACAATGCTCCCTGCCATGTCACTAAGGTGGTGCATGACTGGTTCCAGGAACACGACAGTGATGTCTCCATTCTCCTTTGGCTGGCAAAATCTTCCAACCTCAATCCCATAGAACACCCGTGGGACCATTTGGATTGACAGGTTCGGTGCGCGGTCCCACAACCACATCATCTCTGGAACTTCCATGCTCTGCTGGAGTCCCGAATGGGCATGTGTGCCTCTGGCAACCTTCCAGGGCCTCATTGCATCCATGCCATGCTGTGTTGCTGCTGTCATCCAGGCCAAGGGTGGTTATTCCCATTATTAGGTAGGTGGTTATATTATTCTGATATGACTGTTTACATCTTCATTTCAAATTGTCAGTGGTTTTCGTACCTGAGTCATTGTACAAAACTTTGATGAAATAATATTTTTCAATGTTTTGTTTTATGTACAAATCTGTAGTCAAATGAAGATATCTTCATGAGATGAGTTCATTTCATTCAAGAAGACAATTTTTATAGCAGCCAAAGATTAATTTATTTGTATTGCATTGATATTTCACTGTACTAAATTTTACAGTAAAAATTGGAACATAATTTTTATTTCAGTTTCCCTTACCTTTATTTGAAGGAAATGCTGTATTATGTGGAAAGTTATGTTTTGAGGTAAGTTTTTTACTTACTGTTAATTGATGTCAGTGAAAAGTAAAAATCATTCAGTTCTCTACAACACCAATGCAAGCTAGATTAAATTCAGTTCAAAATAACTAAAGATTTCTTTAATTATATTGCACTTTTATAAATAATAAGGGTGAGCCGGACAGGAAAGTTTTGATTAAAGAAAATAGTATATCGAATAATTCTTTTGATACTTTAAAGCATACATAATTTAATATTACATATAGATATGCAGAATCCTCAAGCAGCCATGGGCTACAGAGTTCCAACCAGACTGTGCAATTTACTTCCCCAGACATTTATGTCCTGAGCTACAGCTGCTGTACTATATTTGGCCACTGTAGGCCAAGTCTAATCTGTTTAACATTATCTTTCCACCACATCCTAGGTCTACCCCTTTTTCTGAGACCTTTTTTGCACACTATAACCCTATTTGCTAATCTATAGTTATGCATACAGACAACATAGCCAAACCAATGCAATCTCTCTTTGCCCAATATGCTGCTCAAATGGGGTTGCCAATTCCTTCTCCTGACCATATCATTACTTACAAGGTCAAACCACCTAATGCCGAAGATATTGTGTAAGCATCTAGAATCAAAGACATCAAATTTCCTGTTTACAAAGGGTCCAAGTGTCATTCCCATAATTAACTCTAGAAAGGAACAAACTATTATATAGTCTAATTTTAGTCTTTAGGTGTATTCTCCATAGATTCTTAAAAGTCCCAGCAGCAATTCCTATTCATCTATTAATCTCATGCCGCACATCACCAGTAGCTGTTACATAGCTCCTGTGACAATTAGTTGAGACACTTGATCAAGGGTGTAATCATTCAGATTAACTAAACAACAACGTGCTTGACCAATTTTCATCACTTTAGTTTTCTCTCCGTTTATCATCAAGCCTATTCTACTACCAGTCGCATCAACAGCTCTAATGAAAGTGTTGATCCTCAACATCATATTCCAAAAGGGCCAAATCATCAGCATAATCTAAATCAGAAATTTTCAGTTTCCTAGACCATTTAAGGCCAAAATATTCCCTTGCAGTGAATTCGACATAACTTAATCAATAATCAAACTAAAGGAAAAGGAGATAAAATTGACAGGATCTTTGTCTAATTCTACTAGCAATGCTAAAGCAATCACTATAACCCTTACCAACTCTCACACATGAATCAGTGTTACTATACAGAGCTGTCATTATGCTAACTAACTTGTCAGGTGTTCCATAGTGTTCCAACAATCAACCACAAATTATGATGATTCAAAATCAATCACAAATAGCAATGATTCATGATTAGCCACAAATTATGGGGTGGAGGTAGCTCAGTCGATAGCATGCAAAGCTCATAATCTGCAGTTCCCAGGTTCAAGTCCCAGCTAAGTCAACATTGAGATTTATCTCCACAAAACTCCCTGCCCTTGGTCACTAAGAGATAGCAGTGGGCTTGGAAAGGCCATTGTCAGTCAGGTGGGATGTAAAGCTGTGACCTTATGTTCAGGGGATCTATACCCTATGCATGTTATAACACCTTGAACCTTGTTAAAGATCATGCTGAATGGCCTTGATGTCAGGATACCATCTGTCTACTACTAGCTGTCCAGTGGGTCTCCTCCTCCAACTTCTCTGAGCCCCCCATGGTCTTTGTGACCTGGCCATTTAGTCAATTGTGTGCTAAAAAGTATTGTTCAGAGGTGAAACAATCCAACCCAAAGCCACAAATTATGATGATCAACAGAGTTAAAAGCTTTTTTGAAATCTACAAAGCTGGTAACCACAGGTTTCTGAAACTTTAAACATTTCTCAAGAATCTGACTAAGTGAAAAAAAATGTGATCTATATATACATCCCCTAGAACCTTGGAATCCACAGTGCTCATCACACAGTTGTACATCAACCAAATTCTTAATTCTGTTGAGCATAATCGTGCAAAGAACTCTACCTGGAACACAAAATAGGCTGACACCTCTGTAGTTATAAGAATCACAGTTTACCCTTTTTAAAAGTAGGGATAATAATAGTTCTGGTAAAATCCTTAGGAACAATACCTTTATTGTAAAATATATTTAAAATTTCAGTCAGCTATGTAACAACACAAACATTCCCAGCTCTAAGCATTTCAGGTGGTGATTTCATCCACTCCTAGGGATTTGTATAGTGTAAGTTTAGAGATAGAATAGTTTGCTACTGTTTTATAGGGCTAACATTAACTCAGTAATGCATCTATCATCATTACAAACAATGGGAAGAGAACTAACCACATTGTTTAGAATATCACTGAAATGCTCAGCCCACCTTTCCATGTTCAGAATCCTGACCTTCAATAACCTTACCTTGTTTATCTCTCAATCCTCTTTACTTGTGTGTTTCTATGCACACGAAACATTGAGTATCTTGTGTAGCTCTCTGCTGTTGTACTGTGTAGTTGCTTCCTCAACTTTGTCAGCCAGCTATCAAGCAAAAAATTCTTATCAGTCTTCAGTAACTCTTTCAGTAACCTTTTTCAGTAACTGATCCTTTACACATTTATTAAATACTTTGTAATGCTGTCCATTAAGACTAGTGGAATTTTGAATCATATTATTCTTACACTTCCTCCTTTCAGAAATTAGCTCCATAGCCTTATCACTCAAATAATTTTACCTCCTCTGCTCCTTTTAATATAAAAGAGTGCTGTAATTTCAAGAAATGTTTGTTTAAAATGATACCATTCTTCCGCAACTTTAGTAGTAAGTAAACAATGATTGTCATAATGACTAAGTAGCCTATTATTGTAAGCTATAGCTATAAATGAGTCTTTCAGAGCTTCTTCAGTGTTAAAGGAATTTTTTTTAATCTTTGCACAATACTTCTTAAATTACAAGACACTTTTAACAAGGTAATGGTCATATCCAATTTCAGCTCCCCTACATGACGTGGTATTCCTAATGGAACTAGCCCATTTGCTGTTAATATATAATTGACTATATTCCTATGCAACCCATTGTGTGTATTTATAAATATTCCAGTGTTTGCAGTATGTGTTAGTTATTCTCAAACTGTTAAGTTTACTTACCTGTAGGATATGTTCCCCATTGCCATTGGAACTACCAGTGCCAAAGAGACTTAAAACCCCTGCCAAAAGGTCAGAGTCAGTACCAACTTTAACTTTTAAGTTACCTAGCATAAGAGTAATATCACATTTGTTGACAAAATTCAAAATATCCTAAAGTTGTCCATAAAATATGTTTTTTCATCCTCATTGGAGTCTTCAGTGGGGGCATAATAACAGATTACATTCAAATATTTAGTCCTAGTTTAAAATTTTGCTGTAAGGAAACCTTTCATTAAGGCAGTCATATCCTAGAAGTGCATCACTATTGTGTCTGCTTAGAAATAAACCTACACCTTGAAGAGACTTTTCATTCTCCTTCCCTGAAAAGAGAAATTTAATATTTTTAAGTATCTGGCCTCTACCTGTCTATTTTGTCTCTTGCAAGCCCAGAAATATTACTCATTTTTATTCAAAATGGTTTTTGAATGGAGAATTATGCTTTAATATTTTGTTGTAACTTTATAGTACTAAAGCTTATTAAACAATTGTTGCAAAGCTCTGCTTCAATCATTTCTAGTTGATGTGAATAGGAACAAAGTTTTCATTTTGGATTTAACAATTTGACTCATTACCATACCAGCACAAAATGACCCAAACTGCATATAGGGAAAAGAAAGGAAATAGCATTGATTTGAGAAGTCAGTTTAAAAAATTAACCATTTTGTGCCATTATGGTAGTGAATGGGTTAATGACTAATAGGAATGATATGAGTTGAACTGAACTTTAAAATTAAAACAAATGATGAAACCTTTAATCCTTAAAGTGTCAGGTTTTTGAAACTGATATCACTGATGCTAATTAATTTTGAACTGTTTTAAGGAAATAGAAAAAAATGCTTTAGAACCTTATTCTAAAGTAACTAATGAAGAGAAATAAGTCATATTATATAGCAAAAGAAAGTGTATTTAATTGTGATTAATAAAATGGCAAAAAATCAAAAGTAAAAAGGAGAAGTTTTGTAAGCATTTTCTTGAAAAAGGGTGTTGTGTTTTTTTCCCATTTTAGCCCCATTTTTTCCCAAGAATAATTTTAACCCTGCCTTCTTGTGGTGCAGGCTATTAGTACCTTTTAAAAGAGATATTCTCTTTTGGAAGGGAACAGAAGGGGAAGGCTGCCAGTTCAGTATGGCCTACTGATCTGGTCATCTATGGCCACTTTTTTCTTTTTTTTTCAACCCTGCTGAGGAGAGTGGTCAACTTCACAGTGTCCTGATGCTGACCATTTATACCTAATAGACTGTACTTGTTTATGGATTTGAGCTTGATTATGAATCCTGGACTTGCTGCTCTGGTGGGCCTCTGTTGAGGGAAAATCTGCCGCTGTGTTTTCTGTTTGCTTCTGGTTTGCCAGCCCTAAGTGAACAGAGGCATGGGATACCTTATATCAGCTGGTGGATAATCCTAATCAGAGGCCATCACAAGTACCTGAACCTTACTTAGCTAGTTGGGCATCGTCAAGCCTAAACTGGAGTAATGTGTCTCAGGCAGGCCTTATGGCTCTTGAAAAGGTGGTGCCTGAAGTTCCTACCAGCATCGGTAACTTCAGCTTTTAGCAGAGGAGGAACAGGTCTTTGCCCCATGCCTACAATCAGGGGGCTGTTTGTTATCGTTGGCTCTACCTATCTCAATAAACATAGTTTCTTTAAAAATCCTACTAATCATTTTCTCTCTGCAGGAATGTGGAACATGAGGACATTATATACAGATCATTCTCTTGATGTCCTCACGCAGGAATTCCAGCGCTATAACCTAGATATTCTAAGCTTGCAAGAGACCAGATGGACAAATAAAGGTCAGATTCTTAAAAATAACTGTAAATTTCTCTCGGGGAGGAAGGATGGAAAGCATCACCAAGGTGTGGGTCTGCTGCTCAGCAGACATGCTAGTAATGCTCTTCTAGGATATGAGTGCATTAATGAAAGGTTTCTTACAGCAAAATTTCAGACAAGCATTAAAGACTTGAATGTTATATGCTGTTATGCCCCCACTGAGGATGCTGATGATGATGAGAAGGATAGGTTTTATGGACAACTTCAGGATATTTTGAATTCTGTCAAGAAAGGAGATATTACCCTTGTCCTAGGTGACTTCAATGCCAAAGTTGGTACTGACTCTGACCTTTGGGGAGCGGTGATAGGCCCTTTTGGTATTGGTAGCTGCAATGGCAATGGGCAATGTCTCCTACAGCTAAGTAAACTCAATGGTTTCAGAATAACTAACACTTATTACAAACACTGTGACATACATAAGTACATATGGGTTTCACCTGATGGGCTGCATAAGAATATGATTGATTATATATTAATTAACAGCAAATGGTTAGTTCTGTTAGGAATACTAGGGCATATAGGGAAGCTGAAATTGGATCTAACTATTACCTTGTTAACAGTGCCTTGCAACTTAAACTTAAAAATGTTGTGCTAAAGTTAAAAAATTTACCTTTAATACTGAAGCTCTGAAAGACCCAGTTATAGCCAAAGCTTACCATGATAGGTTTCTTAGTCATTATGACAGTCATGGTATGCTTGCTACTGAAGTTGAGAAAGAATGGGATCATTTTAAACCTGCTTTTTTGGACACTAACAGTACTCTTTTAGGAAAAAAGGAGCAGAGGAGGCAGAATTATCTGAGTGATAAGGCATTTGAGCTTATTTCAGAAAGAAAGAACTGCAGGAATGTCCTTAATCAATAGCCTACTAGTCCTAATAGAAAGCATTAGAGAACTTAATAAACGTGTAAAGGATCAGTTAGCTGCTGCTAAGAATCTTTGGCTTGATGGCTTGGCTGACAAAGCTGAGGAAGCAGTTAAACAGCACAACAGCAGAGAGCTGTACCAGATAATTAATGTTTTGTTTGGTAGAAAACGAACAGGTATACAGGGATTGAAGGATAAACAAGGTAAGGTTATAGAAGGTGAGGATTCTGTCATGGCTAGGTGGGATGAGCATTTCAGTGATGTTCTAAACAATGTGGTTAGTTCTACTCCCATTGTTTGCAATGATGATAGATGCATTGGTGGCTTTAATGTTGGCCCTATAACACAATCTGAAGTTATTTTGGCTATTTCTAAACTTAAACTTCATAAATCCCCATGAGTAGATGAAATTACTACAGAAATGCTTAGAGCTGGGAATATTTCGGTTACCACTTGGATGTCTGAAATCTTGAATATCTTTATGATAAAGGCATGGTTCCTAAAGATTTTTCCAGAGCTATTGTTATCCCTATTTTCAAAAAAGATGATTTCGAAAAAGGTGATAACTATAGGGGTATCAGCCTACTCTCTGTTCCAGGTAAAGTTCTTTCCATGATTGTGCTTAATAGAATTAAGAATCTGGTTGACAGTCAATTGCGTGATGAGCAATGTGGATTCAGAAGTGGTAGGGGATGTGTGGATCAGATATTTTCACGTAGGCAGATTCTTGAGAAATGTTTAGAGTTTCAGAAACCTTTGGTTGCTAGCTTTGTTGATTTCAAAAAGGTTTTCGACTCTGTTGATCGTCATAATTTGTGGTTGATTGTGAGATCATATGGTATACCAGACAAGTTAGTTAACATAATGAAAGCTCTCTATAATAACACTGAGTCGTGTGTGAGAGTTGGTAAGGCTTGTAGCAATTGGTTTAGCATTACTTCTGGTGTTCGACAAGGGTGCATTTTGTCTCCTTTTCTCTTTAGTTTGATTGTTGATTATGTTATGCGAAATTCACTTCAAGGGAAAGATTTTGGCCTTAAATGGGCTGGAGATACGAAAATTTCTGAGATTATGCTGATGATTTATCCCTTTTGGCAAATGATGTTGATGAGATGAACTCTTTCATTCGAGCTGTTGATGAGATTGGTAGTAGAGTAGGTTTGGTTATAAACAGAGAGAAAACTAAAGTGATGAAAATTGGTCAGGCAGGTTGTGATTCAGTTCATCTGAATGGATGCAGTCTTGAGCAGATGTCACAGTTTAATTACCTTGGGAACTATGTAACAGATACTGGTGATATGCGGCATGAGATTAACAGACGAATAGGGATTGCTGTTTAATTTTTTTATGCTGAAAAAAGTTAAAAATTATTCTTGCCACAATTGGATGCATTATGAGAAACCTGGCACTTTAACAATTAAAAATAAATTAATTTAAATAAAAACTGAAAAATATCTAAAAAGATATAAAAAAACTGTGAAAAAAATTGAATAAAAATAGTTCAAAGCATTTAAATTAATTGTGCTGCACTGAAATTGAGAATAAAATCATTTTGGTATAAAGTTGCATAGCTGCTGGAAAAGTTTAGTTTTGTAATTGGGATAAAAATTACTGTTAAAAAGCAAAGTTTCTTAACATTAAATAGTGTAGTTAAAATACAATTAAAAATATCACTGAAATATGTCTTTTTAAAAATTGTGTTTTTAGGGTAATTGCCTAAGCCTGTGATTCTTGGGATAGCTGCTATTTCAGATGGCATAACAGTTTCGTTTTTGATCAAGTTTTGAATTAATTATTTTTTCTAATCACAGTATATATTTGGGAAGCAATAAAAAGTAATTCTATAAGTAGCAGAGTAAAAAAATAAATCCATCTTTAAAATCAAAAATGTTTTAAAATGTTGACTGAAAGTGATGTGTGTAGTTCTTGGATGACCCAACTTCCAGTAGTAATAAAAATTGATTAAAAGTTTGGAAGGTATTGCAACTCTACCATGTGGAAGAAATGGGTCGTCATTTAAACCAAATTCAATTGATAAGTGAAATTGCTGTTTTGAATTTTGTAGCTATTTTGTAATGATTTTTCCTCACTGATTCCAAAAATATAATTACTTTTATTATATCACTTAAAGATTTTAAAAAAAATTGACATTGGCAAAATTGGCTTATTGTTGTTTTATATTTTTTGTTGCCCTTACATAACTTGTTGCATCATATGGGATTTTGTTTTATTTCTTGTTTTAGGGCATAAAGACAAGTGGCAACACCTGTGTCTATTTACACATAAAATTTTGAACAACTACATCAGGGTCACAAAAATAAACTGAGCTTAAAACTGAGCAAGCAGTCTTCTAACTGAGCAACCACTAGCTTGAAAACTGAGCAAGCAGTCTTCAAGCTATTGGCTTAATTAGCCATTTGTTATATATTGTTGAACATACATTAGTGAGAAAACAATGGAAAGAAGAAATTGTGTCAATAATCCAGATGTTTTTGTTATATCTGTGGAAATTTTGTTATAAAGAAACAAAGACACAACATAACCTCTTTTATAAAAAAAAAATAATGTTTTGCATATTTTGAAATTAAGCTTGGAGACCAAGGAATTTTTACATCAGGACAAACTGTGTGCACCTCACACAGTGTGTAATGTTTGTGTTGAAGATTTAAGAAATTGGATGAAAGAAAAGAAAAAAGCTTTACCATTTGTAGCACCAATGTTTTGGCAGGAACCTAAAAACCATGGAGATAATTGTTATTTCTGTTCATGTGATGTAAAAGGCTTTCACGCAAAAATCAAGAAAGGGATTGCTACTACAATCTTCAACCTGCTCTCAGACCTATGTCTCATGGCTCTGAGCTACCAGTTACCTATCCCTCCAAAACAACTTGAAATATTGGACTGACTCAAGTAGCACTGAATTGAGTGACCCTGATTTTAACCCAGAAATATGTAATAAGCCTGACTTTTCACTCAAAGTGAATTGAACGATTTAGTAAGAGATCTAAACCTTCCCAAAGATGCTTCAGAACTTTTAGGATCAAAGTTTTCAGAAAAGAATAACTAGCTCCAGGAACATCATCATTTTTCTTTAATAAAAATAAATACCCTCTCAAGCAGCTGCTTGCCATAGAGGTCTGACAGGAGCCTATCAGTTTATATGCCATAGTAGAAGGTCTGTGAGGATGGCAAAACCTCGGCAGAAAAACGATACAAACATCCATGCCTTTTCCCGCAGTTTTAACCCAGGTCCCTTTGATCAGTAGCCACTCAGCCACTGGACTGCTCATCTTTTTTTAGACTTTGTGAAAAGGACTTCATTCAATATTTTTCTCAAGAAGAATCACTGGTACATTGTAATGATATTACAAACATTATAAATAAATTAGAGAGCTGTTAAATATGAGGCAAATGAATGGTACCTCACACCAGGTACAAAGAATATATGGAGAATCAGCTTGGTGAATCCAGAAAAAATTTTATTGCCACCTCTCCATACACAATTTGTAAATGGAGCAATGCCAAGCAATTCGTAAATGATTTAGACAAAAACGGAAAGTGTTTTAAATACTCATAAAACAAATTTCCAGCTCTTTCCAAAACAAAACTAAAGGAAAGAATCTTTATAGGATACTAATAAGAATTCTGGCTAAAGATCCACAATTTGTAAATTCCATGATTCCTACTGAAAAAAATATATTGACTGCATTCAAAGATGTAGCTGACTAGTTTTTGGGAAATAACAAAGATCTGAACTATGAGTCAATTGTAAGCAATATGTTAGAAAAGTATAAAGTTCTAGGATGTAATATGATGTCCCAGAGAATCTTGGAGCAGTCAGCAAAGAATAGGGTGAAAGGTTTCACCAAGACATCAAAGAGATCAAAAGGCAATACCAAGGATGATGGAGGATTACTGTTGGATGTTGGAGGTGAGCAACTTCTAATGCATAAAAGAAAATCAACTCGGCAGAGTTTTCTAAACAAAAAACGAAAGTTTCACTCAAGGAAATAATGTAATTGAATGTCTTTGTTTTAATTCATTTTTGCTAATATTTCAATTATTACATTTGCATATGAGGTTTTGAAGCCAAACTTTTTAGTATATACTAAAAATTGTTATTGTACATTTTTTCCAATCCCATGCCTTCCATTTCGAATTTTCTGGCTATGCCATTGGTGGAAATCCATGTTAGCCAAGTCCATACATCAAAGTTGTTGGTTTCAACAGGCATTTGACCCTCAGTGTTTGAAAGAAGTAAGAGTTGAAACTGTATCTTCCTTAAAACAATAGTTTTTGTCAAGCACACCTTAGAGGTCAAAATAGATGTTGATGACACAGCTTTGTTACTGCACATTTTTAATGTTTAATATATTTGTTTACTATTCTATTTTAAAGTTAGTTTAGAAATAGAAAATATCATTAAAGATTTTTTTAATGGTAATTTTTTTGAAAAATCTTGGCAAATTCTTGGCAAAGAAAAAAAAAAATCCCAGTTTTGAAATTTTAAGATTAACATATACAATATGAGATGGTTAAGGTACCACTGACTCCTTCCCTATCTTCCTGTATTGACATTCTTACCAAGGATAGTGACAGGGAGGAAAATAGTCTCATGTTTAACATAATTTTACTGTGTAACTGTAGTAATGAAAAGAATATTGCTGTTACATTGAACATAGCCTTAAATAATATTAGTCAGAACCATAGAAGATTTAAATTTTTACAATGAAATTCAACAGCATTCAATAGCAATTGTAATGGGAAGGTAGCTTCAATGAAATTTTGGAATCAGCAATGGAATTAAAAAAAAGTTTTCACTTGCAATATTTCTGAATCAAAGTAAGTGTATAAAATATATAAACAAAATAGTGAAATAGATTAATGTGTAAGCTATATTGTAGTTTTTTTTTTTACTTTTTTTAAATTCTAACTGAAATGCAGATATTTCTTTTGATGACCAATGAATATCTTATTTATATTGCAGCTCTTGCGATGTTGCAACTCAAAACTTCAAACTGTGAGAAATGAAGCATGTGCTCTCCTATATCTCTTAATGAGGAGTAATTTTGAATTTTCTGGTCGCAAAGAACTTACACGTGTTCATTTACAGGTATTTTTATTAGTTTTGTTTAGTTTTCTAGCGTTGAGTTACTTTATAGGTAATGTTCAAAAATGCTGCAGCATACACTGAAGAGACAAAACATTATGACCACCTGCCCAATATGATGTTGGTCCACCATGTGCTGCCAAAACAGCTCTTACCTGTCGAAAATGGCCTGTGCCTACACAGCCCCATTTTCAGCAGGGTTCAATGTACTGTGTGTTGTGACACATTACTCCCATCACCAGGCATTGAAATTAAGGGTGAGTTGCATCACAGTATCCCTTCTGTTGGCTCATACCATATGGGATAGCCTTCGGTCACCTCTAGCATTGATGAGCCATGGTTGGCCCACACCTTGCTGGCGGTTCGTGGTTTTTCCCTCCTCAGACCACTTTCTGAAAGTACTAAACATGGCTAATCGTGAGCACTCCACAAACTTTGTCATCTCGGAAATGCTCTGACCCAGTCGTCTGGCCATTACAATTTGGCCTTTGTCAAACTCACTTAAGTCCACTACCTTTCCCATCTGAAGAGCAAAAATAACACTGATTAACAGAGCTCGTATCAGGTGTTATTTATACCATTTCATTACCTTTATACACACTGTCGTTTACCTGCAGTTGCTTCGATTTGCATGAAGACGCACTGGTCATAATGTTTTGGCTCTTTGATGTATGTCTAAACTAGAAAGTGTCAGTTCAACCAACTGGCTGATTTCTAATTGTGTCCAGTTGATCACAGATTTTCATCTTTATCTTGTAAATGTTCAAGGCAAAATTCATGTGAAGTGTAAAATATCTGTTGTTTCAAGACAGTGGCATAGTAAGAGGTGCCACCTATTAGTTAATTGTTTTATTTCATAATTTTCTTACTGTGTGTGCGTGTTATTTAGTATGATTTTGAAATGCTTATTAAAGTTGGGAAATATTGGTTTAGTCTTACTGCCTTTAAACCTTTAACTGTTCAATTTTTAAATATGTCTGATTCCCATCCCACTGTATTCAGTGAGGATATATGTAACTTTGTTTCTTTATGTATATGTATATAAAATATTTATATATACATCATTCAAGTTAATGGGTTGACCTAGTCTGTATTGTTCAGAAATAAAGCATAGTAACTCATCCAATGGGCTCAATGGCACATACAGTATTTGAAGGTGTGGTTTCAGAGCTTTGAATAACTCACAAATTTTTTCTGGACTAAAGTTGCCATTTTGTTCAGAACTGTTTAATGATCTCTACTGTACACAAAGCAGATGTAACAAGCGATTCCCCAATCTATGCATGCAATCCATCACTTAAGGTAGCACTGATTCCTTCCTTTCTGGGGTGATGGTTGTCTCAGATGGTACTGCACCAACTCATAATCTGCGGTTCTCAGGTTTGAGTTCCAACTCTGCCAGCATTGCAATTTATCTCTGCTAACCGCCATCCTGCCATTGGTGAAAAAGAGAGACGTTGTTGGACTTGGAAGACTACTCTCTGTCAGATGGGATGTTAAGCCATGACACAATGTGCAAGAGAGCCTTACCCTGTGGACATTAAAGAACACACTACATGCCCTTGATGGGAGGTTACCATTTGTCCCTTAACAGCTGTCCAGTGACTCTCCTTTCCCAACCTTCTCTGAGCCCTTGGAATACTAGTGACCTGACCATTTAGCCCTTTGGATGTAAAAAAAAAGTTTTGGTCAGAAGTAAAGCACCCAGTTCTTTCTTTCCTCTATTGGTATTCTAATCAGGAAGGAAAACAGTCTAATGTCTAAGAGTAAGAAAAGAAAATTGCACCACCTTTCCAACCCCACATATTTTTCAACATTCATTTCAGTCATTCATTTAATTCATTCATTTCAATTTATTCATTCATTTGCATTTGGTCACATCTGTTCATTCAACAAATAGAGTTTTGTGTGTTTAGTACAGATTTATGGCAGGAATTTTGGTTCAAGAAAATCATTAATGTTAATCAGTATCAGGAAAAGCTCTAGATATAATTTTGGGAGGGACAAATGATTAGATTGAGCTGAAATGAATTGAATACTTTTTCAGCGTGTATTTTTCCCTTTTCTTCTAGTGGTCTTTTAAAAAAATGTCAGAAAAAAATGCCAGTTCAACAGTAAATTACCAAAAGTAATTACCAAAAAAAAGGGCTAAAACTGAACATGAATGCCATTCTGCCATTGATGTTTTTGAATCTTTGAATTCCAGTAGTTCTATTTTTAAAGCAATTTATTGTAATGTTAAGCATTACATAATACATTAAAATCTCCAGAATCTGGCATTCCATAATCCAGCAACTCTTTAAACCTGGTATAGCCTCCGAGTTCATCTTTATTCTCCTGGGCTGCTTTTGATGCATTTCTTGAAAAATTAACAAAAATTAAAACCACAAAAAATTAGCAGTAGTGTTACTTGTTTACTGTATAATATGTTCATGTGACACATGCCAATTCCAAGAATATTATCAGCAAAATAAATAATTGAATGCCAATTGGTAGAAATGAAAAGTTAGCTCTTAAGTATTAGTAATTGTTCTATATATAAGTTACTCTGATATATTTGCTGTAAACTTTTCAGAAATAAAGTTTATTGTTAATTTTTTCAATAAAAACTTTAAAAATCGAAATCAGCATCAGTGAAGGCAACATCAGTAATGATTAAGTGTATATGCTACTCAAAAGCATTTAAATTTTAAGGAACACTGTTCAGTGAAAACATTAAAAAAAATTCTAAATTGAAACTGGCATAAGTAAATGACAACAAAAGTGAGGGGCAGATAGTGTAGAAACATAAGTCTAGTCAAAATACATCTTCACAACACTGTTAATAATTACATCATATATTTTATATAAATACAAAAAAATATTAAACTAATTTTCGAATTTTAAAACATGGATTTAACATTGCTGGGATTCAGTAGTTATAACTTCACATTTTTGAAATAAAGTGTCATATTCTCAATCAACTTTATCTGACTAAAATTTTAAAGATTTTCAACTAAAAATATCGAGAGGTAGCTGATATCCCCTAAGGATAAGAAGCCAAGCTGAGGATGTTTTCTGTGATGGCGAGTTTGAATTTGGTAGGTGGGGATATTATGATTTTTTGTGATTACATGGTAGATTGTTTTCTGTGATTACTTGAAATGGTGCAGTTTTTTAGAATTTATTTGAGGTGCCATATTTATGTTCTTTAAGTTGGGCATTAAATGGATGTGAGGTTTCCTCTAAAGTGATGAAAATTGATTGGACAATTTATTTTGCTCATCTGAATGTTGCATCCCTGAGCAAGTGTCTCAGTTTAATTATTTTGGCAGCTCTGTAAGAGAGTGGTCATGTGTGGTATAGATAAACAGAAAAATTGAATTGCTGCTGGGACTTTTAAGAATCTATGGAGAGTGTGGAGAAATAGGTGTATACACCTGAAGACTAAAGTTGTATAATTGTTTGGTTCTTGCTAAGGTTAGTTTTGGTAGTGAAACATGGATCCTTTATAAGAAGGATAACAGGAAACTTGATGCCTTTGATTCTAGATGTTTATGCAGTATCTTGGGCAATAGGTGGTTTGACTTTGTAAGTAATGATGAAGTTAGAAGATGAAGTCAGCAGAGCAACTTTTAAGCCTCTTTTAAGCAACATATTGTGCAAAGAGAGACTGCATTAGTTTTCCCATGTTGCTCATGAACTGACACTTCCTAGTTTAGACATAAACCGAAGAGCCAAAACATTATGACCAGTGCGTCTTTATGCATAGTTGCAGATTGGTGAATGGGATTATGAACAGTGTCCCCAAAGGCCTCAGGAAAAGGGGAGACCTAGGCTCTGATGGGCAGGCAATGACAAAAGGACCTTGATAGAATTTCGTACTGTGTGTGTGTGTCTGTTTGTTAATATTATAATAATTGGTAATATTGTTACCATTATTTTTGTTGTGTTTTCTTCCTTGCCTTTGTCTTTAACCTTGTGTTTTGGTATTATGTTGTTTTTTTAATCCATTTTCCTGTTTTGGTTTACACTAAAAACTCAAATATAAACTAATGGTGCTAATTAAAAATGTTGGCATTTCCAATTCATTTTTGAAATTAATGAGAGGGCAAAAGATCTCCCATTATAATGTGGGTGGTTTTTCACAATTAACTAATAATATTGCTCTGTAATAGTAACACACAAAAAAAAAAATAAAAGTGAACATCTCTAAATATTGAAAATGTAAAATTTAATAAAGTGGATCATTCCAACTAACTAAACAACATAATAGGCAGGTATCCACAATTTTTGTTTAAAACTCAATCATAGTTGTTTTACCAAATGTAATGCAGTATGCCGTGGCTACTGATCTAAGGGACCTGGGTTCAAGCCCCGGGAAAGGCATGGATGTATGTGTCGTTTTTCTGCTGAGGCCCTGCCATCCTCTCAGACCTTCTACTATGGCATATTAACTGACAGTCTCCTGTCAGACCTCTGTGGCAAGCAGCTGCTTGAGGGGAGTATATATTTATTTATTTAATGCAGTAGAGGTGAATAAAAACTTGAACAAGTGATGCACATTTCAAGTTGGTAATTTATAAAATGGCACAGGATATCTTCAGTAGAAATATGAACAAGCTTTGGTGAATTCAACAGTGTTGTTAGAAATCTAATTTCTTTATTAAATGTTTTTAATCATGTTCCACTGGAAATAGACTTAAAACTGTCAAAATAATCGATCAATGTATGGTGAAGAATTACTCATTCTCTCTACATCATGAATTATATTTCAAATAGCACTACTCAATTATCTGTTTGAGTGTGCTCACAGTTCTGTTGAAGATATCATGATACTTCAGCAGTAATTGTGACTTTGTTTATATTCTGTGTCTGGTCTGGAGTATTAAACATAGTGAAATTGATTCTTGAATTGAAGTAAGTTATTGCATTTGATTGAAAAGTTTAGTTTTAATTCATTAGGGTAATGTCTACTGTTTATTAACTTTTAAAAAAACTATCTATAAAAAGTCTATAAAAAGCTGGATAAAAACATAGAGCTGAATGTCACAACTGTTAAATTGCTTTTTGTTTAATTTTATAGTGATAATGTGAGCTTTTGTTTCAGTTAATAGTGTCAGTATCTCGTTTGCTGGGTGATGTAATTGGCCTGAATAATGCTAGATTGCAAGAAAGCCTATCAGTGATAAATAATTATGCAAACAGTGATAAAGCCATGCAGAATACAGGTCAGTATTTATTTTGACTTGTGTTATTTAGCTATGTGCTTTATGCAGCAGTAGGGTTGTTTTTTTTTTCCGTCTTTTTTTCATTATTGTGAAATTATATTGATACTTCAAGTGTGATTTCTGTTTATTAGATCTTATTTTTTGAAGCCTTGAGCATTATAACTCAACTAATATAGGTAAAAAAAAACCTTGAGCGACAAATATATGATCATTAGCTCAAAATTATAATGTTTGTTTTAATTTTTTTTCATGAAGACAAAATAATTAAAAAGTTTCAGTATGTAATTCATACATACTGGTATTAAAGAAAAACCAAATTATTTTCATGAGATGTTTTATATCAGGAAGATTTTTTTAAGATGATTTTTCTTTTATGAGATGGTTATTTAATAGGACATGGTGTAATTATCAAGGAAGGCAAATTTGTTAGTTCTGATTTGAACTCGTACCACTATTGACAAATGAAATTTACTAATGATTACATAGTAAAGCAGTACACCAAATGGGACATGTTAGAAGACCTACACTGCTTAATCTGCTGTGGCAGATCAGTATAAGAATGTAGAGTAAGTTATAATTCTAAAGGCAGTAACCAAAAGCTTGATAAAACAAGGCAAATTCAAGGACCCTTGGTTAATTGCCCTATTAACTATAGAGGTGGCACAATATAGCTCACACACCATAAAACCCCAAACAACTGACTATAGAGGATAATTGAGCCCTCTCTGTAGAATTTATTTAATCCAATTTAGACATACTATTTTCTCTTCATTACATCTGATTTCTATTCTATACAGTCCAACTAATTATATAGCATCACACTAGTATATAACCAAGGTGTTAATAATATGTGGCTCTCAACGTGTTGGCTGAACAGCCATGATTTCTAAATACCGTGCAATATTTTTTCTCATCTCACCTGTCATAATCATAAGGTGCTTTCGCTGACTAAAATGAGTATGTTGATATAAAAGTGCATTGAGCCAGTTAGTATGTTCATAACAATTTACTTATTTTTATTCTTTATAAAATGTTTCTTTTTAAATTTTGTTTTGAATTTGATACTTCTCTGATCTAGACAAGATAACAAAACTTATAGGCTAGATTTCATTTTAACATAAGTTCATTTTAACTGTTTTTGGAAATAGTAATATAAGCTAAGTGAACTGTCCATTTAAAAAGTTATTTGTGGTTGCTGTTTTTAATGTATTGGGATTATACAGTTTTGTCTTAATTCATCAGGGTAATGTCTGCTCTTCATTCATCATCATCATCATCATCATCCTCAAGCAGCCATGGGCTACGGAGATCCAACCAGACCATGCAGTTTAATTCTACAATCATATCTGTCCCTGAGCTACATCTACTGCATCTGGCCACTGCACACCAATTCAAACAAAGTCCTGTTTGACATTGTCTGCCCACCACATCCTAGGTCTCCTCCTCCTTCTGAGGGCTCTAGGCACACTGTTCATAACCCTATTCGCCAATCTCTAATTATCCATACGGGCAACATGGCCAAACCAGCAGAGTCTCTCTCTGAACAATATGTTGCTTAAAGGAGGTTGCAAACTCCTTTGCCTTACCTCATCATTAGTTACAAAGTTAAACCACGTAATACCCAAGATACTGCATAAGCATCTAGAATCAAAAGCATCAAGTTTCTTGTTATCTTGTTTACACAGCATCCAATATTCACTACCATAACTAACCCTAGAAAGAACCCAACTATTATACAGTCTAATTTTAGTCTTTAGGTGTATACACCTATTTCTCCACAATCTCCATAGATTCTTAAAAGTTCTGGCAGCAGTCCCTATTCATCTGTTAATCTCATGCTGCATATCACCAGTGTCTGTTACATAGTTCCCAAGGTAATTAAACTGTGACACCTGCTTAAGACTGCAACCATTCAGATGAACTGAATCACAAACTGCCTGACCAATTTTCATCACTTTAGTTTTCTCTCTGTTTATAACCAAACCTACTCTACTACCAGTCTCATCAACAGCTCGAATGAAAGAGTTCATCTCATCTACATCATTTACCAAAGGGGCTAAATCATCAGCTAAATCTAAATCAGAAATTTTAGTATCTCCAGACCATTTAAGGCCAAAATCTTTCCCTTGCAATGAATTTTGCATAACGTAATCAATAACCAAACTAAAGAGAAAAGGAGACAAAATGCACCCTTGTCGATCACCAGAAGTAATGCTAAACCTATTGCTACAAGACTTGCCAACTCTCACACATGACTCAGTGTTATTATAGAGAGCTTTCATTATGTTAACTAACTTGTCTGGTATACCATATGATCTCACAATCAACCACAAATCATGACGATCAACAGAGTCGAAAACCTTTTTGAAATCAACAAAGCTAGCAACCAAAGGTTTCTGAAACTCTAAACATTTCTCAAGAATCTGCCTAAGTGAAAATATCTGATCTACACATCCCCTACCACTTCTGAATCCACATTGCTCATCACGCAATTGACTTTCAACCAGATTCTTAATTCCATTAAGCACAATCATGGAAAGAACTTTACCTGGGACAGAGAGTAGGCTGATACCCCTATAGTTATCACAAGAACTGCAATCACCTTTTTTGAAAATAGGGATAACAATAGCTCTGGTAAAATCCTTAGGAACCATGCCTTTATCATAAAAGATATTCCGAATTTCAGTCATCCAAGTGGTAACCGAAACATTCCCAGCTCTGAGCATTTCTGTAGTAATTTCATTTACCCATGGGGATTTATGAAGTTTAAGTTTAGAAATAGCCAAAATAACTTCAGATTGTGTTATAGGGCCAACATTAAAGCCACCAATGCATCTATCATCATTGCAAACAATGGGAGTAGAACTAACCACATTGTTTAGAACATCACTGAAATGCTCAGCCCACCTAGCCATGACAGAATCCTCTCCTTCTATAACCTTACCTTGTTTATCCTTCAATCCCTGTATACCTGACCATTTTCTACCACACAAAACATTAACTATCTGATACAGCTCTCTGCTGTTGTGCTGCCAAACTGCTTCCTCAGCTTTGTCAGCCAAGCCATCAAGCCAAAGATTCTTATCAGCAGCTAACTGATCCTTTACATGTTTATTAAGTTCTCTGTAATGCTTTCTATTAGGACTAGTAGGATATTGATTAAGGACATTCCTGCAGTTCATTCTTTTTGAAATAAGCTCAAGTGCCTTATCACAGATAATTCTGCCTCTTCTGCTCCTTTTTACCTAAAAGAATACTGTTAGTGCCCAAAAAAAGCTTGTTTAAAATGATCCCATTCTTCCTCAACTTCAGTAGTAAGCATACCATGACTGTCATAATGACAAGTAACCTATCATGGTAAGCTTTGGCTATAACTGGGTCTTTCAGAGCTTCGGTATTAAAGGTAAATTTTTTAAGTTTAACTTGCAAGACATTTTTAACAAGGTAATGGTCAGATCCAATTTCAGCTTCCCTATATGCCCTGGTATTCCTAACAGAACTAGCCCATTTGCTGTTAATTAATATATATAATCAATCATATTCTTATGCAGCCCATAAGGTGAAAACCCATATGTACTTATGTATGTCACAGTGTTTGTAATAAGTGTTAGTTATTCTGAAACCATTGAGTTTACTTAGCTGTAGGAGACATTGCCCATTGCCATTGCAGCTACCAATACCAAAAGGGCCTATCACCGCTCCCCAAAGGTCAGAGTCAGTACCAACTTTGGCATTGAAGTCACCTAGGACAAGGGTAATATCTCCTTTCTTGACAGAATTCAAAATATCCTGAAGTTGTCCATAAAACCTATCCTTCTCATCCTCATCAGCATCCTCAGTGGGGGCATAACAGCATTAACATTCAAGTCTTTAATGCTTGTCTGAAATTTTACTGTAAGAAACCTTTCATTAATGCACTCATATCCTAGAAGAGCATTACTAGCATGTCTGCTGAGCAGCAGACCCACACCTTGGTGATGCTTTCCATCCTCCCTCCCTGTAAAGAGAAATTTAAAGTTATTTTTAAGAATCTGACCTTTATTTGTCCATCTGGTCTCTTGCAAGCTTAGAATATCTAGGTTATAGCACTGGAATTCCTGCGTGAGGACATCAAGAGAATGATCTCTATATAATGTCCTCATGTTCCACATTCCTGCAGAGAGAAAATGATTAGTAGGATTTTTAAAGAAACTATGTTTATTGAGATAGGTAGAGCCAACAATATCAAACAGCCCCCTGATTGTAGGCATGGGGCAAAGACCTGTTCCTCCTCTGCTAAAGGCTGAAGTTACCGATGCTGGTAGGAACTTCAGGCACCACCTTTTCCTGCCTGAGACACATTACTCCAGTTTAGGCTTGACGATGCCCAACTAGCTAAGTAAGGTTCAGGTACTTGTGATGGCCTCTGATTAGGATTATCCACCAGCTGATATAAGGTATCCCATGCCTCTGTTCACTTAGGGCTGGCAAACCAGAAGCAAACAGAAAACACAGCGGCAGATTTTCCCTCAACAGAGGCCCACCAGAGCAGCAAGTCCAGGATTCATAATCAAGCTCAAATCCATAAACAAGTACAGTCTATTAGGTATAAATGGTCAGCATCAGGACACTGTGAAGTTGACCACTCTCCTCAGCAGGGTTGAAAAAAAAAGAAAAAAGTGGCCATAGATGACCAGATCAGTAGGCCATACTGAACTGGCAGCCCTTCTCTTCCATTCCCTTCCAAAAGAGAATATCTGTTTTGAAAGGTACTAACGGCCTGCACTACGAGAAGGTGGGGTCGTACATTAGGTGCTAGACCTGGCCGGTTCTGTGCATCATCACTAGGGATTGGTACACAGCTCTCCTTCCAGTTTATGCCTAGCTCTTCATTAACTTTTAAAAATCTTTTGTGTCCATAAAAGAGTGGAAAAAACTAGAGTTGAATATCACAATTGTTTTGTCATCGTATTCTCACTGTACAAGCATTAATCATTGAACAAATGTATGGGTTTTATTTTGCATTAAACTGCAAACTTTTTTTAATACACTGAAAAACATACATCCAAACATATTAAAGCTGAACTTTCAAAACCAGTGTTCCTTTTTCTAATATCAAGATTTTTAATTTTATAGTGTTTCCCTCTGAAGTAAAAGACCTTACAAAGCGCATAAGAACTGTTCTAATGGCAACAATGCAAATGAAAGAGCATGAAAATGATCCTGAAATGTTAGTTGATCTTCAGCATCAGCTGGCTACTAGTTATGCTTCAACACCTGCTCTTAGAAAAACATGGCTCGAGAGTATGGCTCGTAACCATTTAAAAAATGGAGATTATTCTGAGGTAATTATAGCAATGTTAGTTTCTATTCAGTCTTGAATAAGGAATAATTTTTATCAGATAGCATTTTAAATTTAATATGAATTAAAATAACTTATGTAATTTATAGTGAACTGAGTCTGACAGAAAGTAGCATATTGGCTATTGTAATTATCAAAACTTACTTCAGCTTATTGGCTTTATACTATCAAAATGGCAACTGAGTTCAATGAATTATCCCTTTTGCATTTCATCATGACTATAGTTCATCTCAATAATATTGCATGTAGTATTTTTATATTCAGGGTAATTACAAAGTAGCTTTACAACTTCGAACATTTATAAGCAGTGTATTTGTCACACAAAGGTAAAGCAAATGGTATGGCAATGAAGAGAAAGACATCAAGTTTACAGATTCTCAATATGGACACCAGCTTGAAGTGGCAGACATTCCAATGAAATTCAGTTTTCTCCTACACTATATGAGAATATCAGGAGTTAGATGATAGAAATCGAAATCCCATCCTTCAGTTCATTGATAGATTATGTAATGGCAGGTGATAAACTATATTGTAATGAAACACCACAGAAGGAAATTGAATGAGGGTTAGATCTGGTGAATGAGGAGGCTACTTGCGGGAGCTGCTATGGTAGCTTTCAACTCATTAAAACTACCTTTAACAGATATCAGTTTAGAATGTTAACACTTTTTGTCAATGAAATTGCAATCGAGACTATGTAGCTGCCCAGAGCAGCTATTTATTGCTGGAGTCAGACCCGAAAAAGTTGCAAACTAATCACAATTTATTTGTTTTGAAATACAAATATCTGTTATTAGTAATTGCTATACTCATATGTTGATAGTTCAGAGTATTTTCAAATGTATTTTGGCACCAACTCAGACTACAATTTTTTATACCTTTCTGTTCATTACAACAAAATGACGCAACTACTTGAGAAATTCATTCATAACCGATGAGGATTTTTTTTTTAATTTGTGCTTGGACCCTCAAAGCTATTAGTTTATCTGCAGATTATGATAGAACAAATTACCACGCCATCCAAGGACTCAAACTAGGTCCCTGGTAGTTGCAGTGTACACTGCAAAGCATCATGATACCACTGTGCCACTGAGGTGGCATCTTATGATAAATTTGACATTTCACCTTTAGGATATATACTATGCATAAACTAAGAGATTGACAAAATTTAGCAATAATCCTTGTTTGATCCTAAGTAGTATATATATAAAGTGATGTAACCACTGCAGTGGTTGATTCACTTATAAGCAACAATTTGTGTTTTATTGTGAACTGCATTGTCTTCCAGAAGAGTGTACACTCCATCACAACAAATCATATCATCAATCATTTATCAGACATTAATGATTGTCTGGTAGGCATTGTGCACATAATCACTCCACAGTCACATCTGTGACTAATTATATGCATTCAGCAAAATGGTTGATAAAAATTGCAATCAATTTCTTTTGAAGTACAAATAATCTCTACTAACTTTATTAGTAATTGCTATATATTGTATAATATAATAGTACATATTGATAGTAAACTAACTTGGAATAAACACATTGATACTTTAATAAGAAAACTTAATACAATAATAACACAATTATTTTAATCAGAAATTTTGTAAATATTACACTTTTAAAACTAATTTATAATGCATGGGTTAAATCTCATTTAACATTATGGATTACTTTCTTGGGGTGGAGTATATCACAGCAATATTAAACCATTAATTAAAACTCAGAATAATTAGATGCATTTTAAGGAAAAGAAGATATGATAGTGTTAGACACTTTTATGGTGAATTGCATATATTACCTTTAAGAAAATTTTATGTATACAATATCATTATATATCTTAAAAAGCACTGGATTGAAAGTGATATAAACCACATATAAATTATAATACAAGAATAGCTCAACACGTTAATCTTACTTTACCTCTTGCTAAAAAAACCATTATACAAAAACATTATATATATTTAGCATCAAAAATATTTAATAATTTACCTGGTAATCTTAAAGATGAAACAAACACTCTTTTAAAAATAAGTTGAAAATCTGGATTTTTGAATATGATGATACTGAAAAACTTCTTTAAAAATTGTTAATAATCGTTATTTTGGTAGTTATAGGTTTTGTTTTTGAATTTCTGTCTTCATTATTTTGAATATAGAATGGAAAATGATATCACATCTACAGATTTTGTATTAAATTGTTGCCTTTTTCATAATGTTTTACCAAATTGTACAAATCCACATGCATCTTGTGGTTATTTTCAATGTTCCTATTGTTAAATACATAATTTTCGAAGAAATTTCAAAGCTTCCATGTACAAGACACTCAAAACAGATGATCTAATGACAAAGAATTATTCTCTTGAAGCTTTATATTATTTACTATATATTTAAAGCATTTGTTTCTTTTGTTTTTCTCTTTGATCAAGAACTCCTGAACTGTAAAAGCTAGGACAACCCAATTCTGTACATCAGCTTCTTATCTTGACTTAGAGGAAGATAAAAATTTGCTGCCCAACATTTCTTCCTCCTCCATTTGGAAAAATGGGGAAGAACTAAATGGTAAAAATGAAATTGTCATACAACTTCCTCTTATAACTTAAAGCAACACAAGATTTGGTCCTTTGAGATTTCTTCTCCCCTCCCTCCTCCAAAGAAACACCCAAAGAACTTCTAAACAATAAGAACTAACATCTTCTTATGTAAGATTTAAGAGCTTTGAATTTTTCATTTCTTGTCTTTTTGAAAATTGTAAGGGATAGCCAAATAATTTTATCTTAAGCAAAAGTATTTCTGTTTCATATTACTACTGATGAATTTTGATAAATTTATTTGCAGGTTTTGTTCCGATTTAACATTTTTGTTGTGTACTTTATGTAAGTGATGAGCAAAATGTAAATCAACCAAGCTGAATTTTAATTTAGAAATATGGACTACATTTAATATATTATGAATAAAACTGAAAAACTGTTGAAATATCAAGTTATATTGAATTTAAAAATCAGTTGAAACATCATAATTTTGCTGCAGCCCAGATTGCAACATCCTGAAAGAGTAGGTGAATCATCTGAGAATTTAAATTCCTATTTGCAATGATAATGTGTGCAAATAATCAACTTCTGTTTAGAAAGCATCACAACTCTAGCAGAGCTATAAATAGCACAAAAGAGTGGGAAACGCAACTGATCGATAATCTAAGACAGTGATTCTCAACCTTTTATGCTTCACGTACCCCTGGAAATGTGTATGCAACTGGCGTACCCCTTGTATAGATAGATAAAACAATAGTTATAGTATAACAATGGGAATAAAATAAAACATATATGTATAACATATATCTAGCGACTTTTGAGCTCTCAGGTGTTCCCCCAAAAAATTTTACCGTGTACCCACGTTGAGAACCCCTAATCTAAGCCATGGTATGGCAGAATAAAGGCATGAACTGAATCGGCACTACTTGATGCTGTTTTTGGTGACTGAACATAACAGCATCTGACTCGGATTTATTTTTAAACTTTATCACAATTTTTTCAAGTGGAATCAACAGGTAAAAAATTTATATCATAGGTTTAAATGTTATTTTTGATATTTAATTAGAAACAGATTAAAAAAATTCAGATTTTTATTTGAAAAAAAATATTTTTAACCATCTTGTATTACGGGAGTGAAGCTTCGGTCTCCAACCACTAGAATGGGAAAGATGAAAGCGATTCTTCCGGCTGTGACAATGTATGGGTTAAATAACATGGAATGGAATGTCCTTGGTGGGAGCCTAACATTTGTTTCTGAAATCTATGAGTTTCTTCAACCCTTGACATTTTTGGGTGCTCTTGTGATCTGGCTATTTAACACACATGACAGCAACATAGTGTCATTTAAGTGTAAAGCAATATTCCTTCGTATTGCCTTTGGGAAACAATATGCCTCTGTAGCATGTTGGACATTAAATTTTTTAAGTTCTAAATAAAAAATGTAGCATGTATGTGCTCTATTTCAAGGTGATGCTTATAATGATTTTTGTTTTCTGCTGTATGATACATATGAAGTAAATTTATATTTCATATTTTTGTTTGTTTTACGTGATAATTTGAGAGAATATTTTGCTATTGCTATAAATAAACACTTTTACAGGCTGCACATTGTTATATCCATATTGCTGCTGTGGAAGCAGAATATTTAAAGCAGAAATGTAAGTACCTAAAAAAAACCTTGTAAACAGCTTTTAGTTTTAAAAATTGCAACGAATGAACTGTTATAGTATGAATACATGCTATTGAATTTGCAGATTTTTCCAATAATTTGATGGATCATTTAGTCTTGGAATTGTTTGGTAAAATAATCATTCACACAATTTTAATCCTCCCTGAATATAATACTATACTCACTAATATAATATCTCAGTACATGGGAAAATAATCCAGATTCCACTAAAGAATCACAGGATGTGTCCTGTAGACATGGAACTCGTGAAATAATAAGGTGAAAAAAATTGGTTTTGTCTTGAGTGGGATTCAAACCCATGTCTCCTGGAAACATGTCAGTTATGCTAACCACTATACCATCATCGGTTAACGTTTTTTTCAGCCAGTGTGACATATAAACTTTCCAGTTATTTGATTTGCATTTATTTGATTTGTACAATGGCACCATCTATCTGGGAAAGTGGACAACTGTGTTGTCACATAGAGATGGAATTTAATATTTGTTACTCACTCTCATGGTGTTAAATCAATAATTCAGTAATAAAGATTGACACAATATGTACTGTAGACATGGAACTTGTGAAATAATAAGCTAAAAAAATGGTTTTGCCGTGAGTGAGATTTGAACCCACCAACTCCTATTGTCCCTCAAGGTTGCAGCCTGCTGTCTTCTTCCCCTCTGGTCAATTCCGCTCACGTGATAAATGTTGGCCACTGCCAAGCAGCCATGATGTGGTGCTCCCAACTGTCCACTGCTTGGGGAACTGGGCCCCTTAGGCACAGAAGTCATTTCCATGTGATGCTTGCAGTTTTCTACTACATGCTGTGAGCTACATGCTATTGATGAGCACCCTATGAATGAATGATTTGGCAGGGCAAAGGTTAACTGGCCATGACAAAAACAATTTTTTTTTCAGCTTATTATTTCATAATCTAGATTCGTTTGTTAGCTGTTAATATTCGTAGCTGACAATTGGAAATTATAACTTGTTCACTGTAATTGTCCATTTAAACTGCATAATATTAAATTAATTAGTCTTACAATAATAATAATACTTTATTTTAGGTAAAAGTATAAGTAATAAATTGTGTAAAATGAACTAATTTTTATAAGAAAATTTGAAATAGTTATCATAATTTTGTATTGTTTAATGAACCATCAATATTTACAGTTTTCCTGTGTCACTTAGTTTTATTAACAACTAGCAAATTTACCCTGTCTGAAACTTTCTAAAATGTAGAGTAGTGGCACTCCCTATGTCACAAGCTTTCATTTGGCATTAATATGATTACACTCAATTTCCTCGCCCTCCGGGGATGGCACAGTCGGTAGCGTGCCAGAATCATAATCTGTAGTTCCTAGGTTCGAGGTCAAGCTGGGTGAGCATTGAGATTTATCTCCACTAAACTCCTTGCCCTGCCCACAGTCAGTAGGGAACACAGATGGGCTTCCTTAGGCTGTCCATTGGATGGGACATTAAGCAGTGGCCTGGTGTGGGTAAAGCATACTCTATGCATGTTAAAGAACACACTGGATGGCCTTGACGGGAGGGTACCATCCATCTCCCAACAGCTATTCCAATGAGTCCCCTCCCTCAAACTTCTCTGAGCCTTTGGTGTCCATGTGACCTGCCCATTTAACCCACTGTGTGCAAAAAAGTGCTGCTCAGGGGTAAAACAACCCAACTCAACAACCCAACCTCTTCCTCCAGTTAAAATTTTCTCCCTCTCTTTTAGGGAAGAAAAGAAATGGACATAGTTCAAGGTACTCATTATCTTCCCCATGTCGGAAGTTTCTAAACCAAAAACCAAAATTTCCTCGCTTAGATAATCGAACTTTTCAAATCACTTTTTATCTACCAGAGTTCCTCGGATACAATATACCAGGCATATGTAACTTTATAGCAAAAGAAAATTAACTATTGTCTGAAGTGAAAAAAATTATTATTATTAAACAAAATTATTTGTTACTTACATGATATTTAAAACATTTATTAATTTTTTTATATACTTTTATTAGCTTTTGCATATGTTTTAAATTAAGTTAATAATTTTTACTTCTGATACGAATTTAGTTTTTGAATCTTGTGTTCTATATGTGCTTAATTTGAATGACTTCATTATCCACAGAAGCTTGTGCTCTTGATCCAGCAACTGAACAATGAATTTATCATGCAAAATCAGAAAAAAATTAGTTTGATACATTCATTATTTCAAGTTTATTGGTGGCAACAGTTATTTTGAATAGCTTTCAAATTTTAATGTTTATTCATGTGAAATCAAATATTAGTTAAGTTGTGTATTCCTTTTTTCAAATTTATTACTGGTAATAGTTATTTTGAATAAATTTTAACCATTAATGTTAAGTCTATGGGAATTTTGAGAAATTCAAACTCGCCCACCCCAATTTTGGTTGACCCCAGCAGGTTTACAAATAGCCTATATTCTTCCCATGGGTGAAAGAAAAGTTCATGCAAAGTTTGAAGCCTCTAGCTCTTCTGGGGGCCGAGTGCTTAAGTGTACAGACACATAACCTATCTTCTTTATATATTAGATGAGGTTGTCATTAGCATTGGTAAATGCGCTTAATTAATGTTAATGATGTGCACATAATTTTTGCTATTGATACATTAATAAAGTGTAACACAGTGATAACGGGGCAAAGTATAACTTTATCATACTAACACTGTATAAAGGTAAAATATCAGTACTGGTTAAGGCCGGTGTTAATTATAGACACTGTCGAGCATAGAGTGACGTACCATTTTCTTGCATTGATATCACAGTCCTTTTTCTAGTCGTGGACTGTGATGTCACTGCAAGATAATGTATATGTCATTCTATGCTTAACAGTGTCTGTAAATTACCATTATCCTAAACCAGTGCTAGTATTTTGCCTATATACAGTGGTAGTGTGATAATGTTATACTTTACTATTGATACATTCCATGTTTTAAAATTATTTTGTTGGTATGCTATTTAACATAATATGCTCTAACCAGTTTAGAATTTGGTGTAACTAGAGATGACATTAACAGACATGATCTTAACATGGTACATAGAGATATGTACATACTATTGTTTCATTACTTTAGTATAAAATAAATAAATAAATAAATACCCCCTCAAGCAGCTGCTTGCCACAGAGGTCTGACAGGAGCCTGTCAGTTTATATGCCACAGTAGAAGGTCTGTGAGGATGGCAGGACCTCAGCAGAAAAACGACACATACATCCATGCCTTATCCGGGGCTCGAACCCAGGTTCCTTAGATCAGTAGCCAAGCGCACAGTATGCAAGAATGTAAATAAAATATGTCCCTCTAAAACATAGCTTTGTAATGGAATCACAATAAAGATTAGTTTAAATGATAATTTGTGATGATGAAGCCAAATATCATATACAGACTAGGTTAGAGATCAGTCATGTATGCAGGTAATTTTAATGAGACAAAAAACAAGTAAGCTGTTTTTTCAAAGTATGTGAATTACATATATGAAGCAATTTCCATTAAAAATATACACTTAAAAAATATAACTTAAAATACATTTTAAGGAATTTCAGACATTCTGTTGTAAAATAAAACTTTTTATTTTGCTGTAGTTAATATTCTCGATTTCATTTAATATTTTCATGTTTCTCATATTGTTGCAGATATGCAATTTGTGGAGTTTCTTATACTTAGCGTTTTAATGAGGAATACCTAAACTTATCCAAGTTTTTATAACTTATGCTCATAAAACAGTAAGCAATCCTAAGTCAGCATCTGATATTTGGCTATCATCTCTATCATCATGTTAAGTAGTCTTATCGACTTGCAACATGCTTTTCGCACCATTTAGTAGAGATTGGAATACATTCTAGTATGCAAGCCATCCAACATTTCTGAAAGCATTAGTTTTCTGAGGAGTGCTGCTGAATGTGAAAATAAATGAAAAGTTATAAGCTGCAATGTGTGATGAATAGAGGACCACTTTGTAGCATGCTAAGGAAATCCAGAATGAAAAGATAGGATGCATTTTTATTCCACTGAAATCGCTAGCACTAATTAAAGCATACACTGAGATGCCAGAGTATTAGGTACTTACTGATGTGTTTATATCTTCTTTGGCCTTCAGAACAGTCTGGAATTGTTGGGGCATGGAACTTACAAGATGCTGGATGTGTTGTGCAGGAATGTTTGTACCATGCAGAAATGATTGTCATGCAGTTGCTGCAAATTGGCGAACAGCCCTTACCACTGCATCCTAAAAACGCTCAATAGGGTTTAGATCTGGGGACTGTGCATGCAATGAAGCAAGAAAAACTGGTCGGCCTGTTCCTGGAACCATTCAGTGATGATGCATACCTTCTGAGCAGGTGCATTATCATGCTGAATGTGTCCATCCAAGTGAGGATAAACTGTAGCCATGACGGGATGAACTTGGTCAACAATGTTTAAATATGCCATCACATTCAGATGTATTTTGATGAGTATCAGGGGGACTAATGTGTACCAGGAAAACATTCCCCACACCATCGCACTGCCACCACCAACCTGTACTGTTGACACCAGATAAGATGGCTCTATGACCTCATATCATCATCATCATCAAGCAGCCATGGGCTACAGAGGTCCAACCAGACCATGCAGTTTAATTCTCCAAGCAAGTCTATCCTGAGCTACATCTACTGCATCTGGCCACTGCACACCAATTCTAACAAGGTCCTGTTTGACATTGTCTGCCCACCGCATCCTAGGTCTCCCCTTCTTTCTGAGGCCTTTAGGCACACTGTTCATAACCCTATTCGCCAATCTATAATATTCATACGGGCAACATGGCCAAACCAACGGAGTCTCTCTCTGCACAATATGCTGCTTAAAGGAGGTTGCAGACTCCTTTGCCTAACCTCATCATTAGTTACAAAGTTAAACCACCTAATACCCAAGATACTACGTAAGCATCTAGAATCAAAAGCATTAAGTTTCCTGTTATCTTGTTTACACAGTGTCCAAGTTTCATTACCATAACAACCCTAGAAAGAACCAAACTATTATACAATCTAATTTTAGTCTTTAAGTGTATACGTCTATTTCTCCACAATCTCCATAGATTATATATTTTAAAAATATATAATATAAAATATATAATACCTCATATTGCTTGCATCAATTTCTGACCCTTTTTTCAGTGTGATGCAAAAGGAACCTTCATCTTACCAGGCTACCATTTCCCAGTCCTCAATGGTCCAGTGTCAATGCTTTTGCACCCACTGGAGAAGTACTTTTGTTTTCTTCACTGACAACTTATGCACTCGACATGGTTGGCAGCTGTTGTAATCCACTTGCGACAAGGTCTGATATGTGGTACATTTGGATATGACCTTCTGCACACTGTTTATTTCTGCAGTGATTTGTCTGGTTGTGGCCCGTCTGTTCGCTTGCACAATTCTCACCAGTCTCCTTTGACACCTGATCTACAATCAATATTAGTTAATAATATTAAATAATATTGTAAAAAATAAGTTAATAATTAGTTAATATAAACAAGGGTCAGTCAGTCAAGAGAGCATGGGCTCTGCTGACTGACTAAACTTTGTCCCTATCAGGAAAGTGACAAACCATAAGTGCTATCGCTGTGTGATGCCCCCTCATTCACTTTTACTTTACCTTAACCAGTTTAGTTTAATTTATGTTATATTTATCATTTTGGAGATTTTTATTTCATTTTTAGCATCACAGCACTCGTTTCCAAGAGTTAGGAGTTGCGCATGCGCAACTCCAAACTTTCAGTTGTCACCCGCTAAAGTGCATGCACAAGGACACGCCCACTCTTGTGTCATAGCTTGCACCGCTCGTCAATTTATGCAAATGTCTTTCCCGGCGTGCAACCTGACACGTGCGGGCTTTGTACCTCTTGTTATAACCTGGTGACATGTTGTCACAGTAGCACAGAAGATAGTAGAGTAGATAGAGTAGTAGAGCACAGCACAGTTTAGAGATCAGTTTTAGTTTGTTGAAGATGTTTGTAGTAAGAAATGATGTAGTATCTTCTTTATTGAAGTTTTGGTGAGTGCTTTTTGGAAATAAATTGTTTGTTATTTAAACCTTTTGAATCTTTACTAATTTTTTCTCTTGAGCAACGTTAATTGTTTTGATTAGAACTAGTATTTAAATTTTGACAATCATTTAATATTTTTGAATTCTTACTCATTAATGCTCGCTGGTATTTCGAACCCTAATTAAACTTTATTTTTGGCAATTTGTCAATTATTGTCTGGTGCCCGACTCAGCTATCCGGAGCATAAAAATAATTGGATCAGACAAAGGGTCCAAACTTTAAAAGTATTTCATTTCTTTGGAGTGTTAAAATTGATGTGAATGCTTCTTATTGATCATGTTCACTGTTATAGCCTTCACATTGTGTTATCCAGTTTATCTACATCTTTGAAAGTACTTGATATACTCTGCTCATCATTGAAATTGCCCCACCTACAATGAGTGCTCACTTTGAGATCAAAATAAGTGGTGTGACAGATGGTAATATATACAAGAAATTATTAGGTTGAGTTGTTTTACCTCTGAGCGACACTTTTTTGCACACAGTGGGCTAAATGGCAAGGTCACAAGGACTCTGAGGATTCAGAGAAGGTTGGGAGAAGGGTAGCTGTTTATGTAGCTGTTACTGGGTAGCTGTTAGGAAACAGATGGTAACCTGCCATCAAGGCCATCCAACATGTTCTTTAAAGTGCACAGGGTATATTGTTCTCCTGGACATGGAGCCATTGCTTAATGTCCCATCTGACAGACAGCAGCCTTTCCAAGCCCATCCACATCCTCTACTGACTGAGGACAAGGAGTTTTGCAGAAATAAATCTCAACTCTGGCCAAGGTGGAACTCGAATCTGAGAAATACTGATTACAAGCCCGACGAGCTACCAAATGAACCACCTCTGCCCTATAATAAATCATTAAATTTGTGCATCAAATCAGTAGTATTTACTTTGGAAAGTACAATGTACATCAATAAGAAGTATAGCCTTCATGAACAGCAATACAAGGAGCCAAACATTGTAGTAGTGAGTAAAATAAAGTAGTGGATGTTATCGTGGTGAATATTGAATCATACTTCATTCTTATTCACTATTCCTTTTGCTGGGCAATAGTGGTAGAGATGATGTTCAGTGAATGTCTTATCATATACCAAATGTGTTTGATGGGTCAAAGATTTTGGGAACATATGCAAGCCAAGAAAGCATATCCACATCACATTGGTACTTTCAGATAGCAAGCTGTTGTGGGTGAGCATTGTTTTGCTGAAAAATAACGTTTGGGATGGAGTGTAGAAATGGCAGTAGCACCATTTCCAGAGTGGTTCTGACATAATACCTTGTCAGAATGTCATCAATAATGATCAGATGTGAATAGCTATTATAATTGATGGCTACCCATACCATGACATTTGCCTGCTGACATTTACTTTTTTTTATAAGCCCTTTAGATTCCTACATCAACAGTATTGAACACATAGATGCTGTGCATTAATTGGTTTGACATGCAAATCATTTACATCCATATTCACTGAAAACAGTTTATTATACACACCACTCATTCACAAACCTGTCCTACTCACCACAATAATGCTACTAGCCAAAATTCCTTGCAGGCTATATAGATAGGCCAGATATATCTACCTGCTGTATAGCATATCTTCAACTGTTCTGATGGGTATACAGAGCGACCTGAGTTCAATCTTGAGCAGATAGCCAGTCTGAGGAAGATGGGGTGCTTCATATCCATGACTGCAGAATGTATGGGATTTTCACATGCAATCATTGCACATGTGTGCCAGGACTACAGCAAAACCAGCCACCAGGGAAAATGTAGCCATAACCAAGCCATTGATGTTCAAGTGAGTGTTGTCGCTCTCGTATCTTAGCATCAGAAAGGAGGGCCACAGTGCAGATGATAACATTGGCATTCAATGATGGGGCAGCTACAAAGGTTTGAGCAAAGGCCATTCAATGCACATGGCATGACTGGGCTATAAAGCTGCATTGGGTGAAGAATTTGAACATCCTCCAATGGGTCGGGGAAGACTGGAAATAGGTAGCTTGGTCTGACAAATTGATGTTCCAACTACAACATGCTGACCGGAGGCTACATGTATGGCATAGATCACATGAGGCTGTGGCCCTCAACTGTCAAGTCTGGGTGTTACAGGCCAATGGAGGCTGTATAATGTTCTGGGGCATGTGTTACATGTGCCACCTTGTATCCCTTACACATATTGAGATCACCATCACCACACAAGGTTATGTTGATGTACTTGCCAACTACCTACACCCATTCATGGCTATCCATTTTCCACAGCAGGATGCCTTCTTTCAACAAGACAGTGCCCCATCTCATCACTCGCATTTGGCAAATGACTGGTTGAAGGACCATTCCAGTTAGTCCACAACCCTCTCACTCTCTGGATTTGAATCCTATTAAGCATCTGTGGGATGAAGAGGAGTGATGCATTTGAGCTTGAAACCCACCACTGGCAACTCTTGGCAATTTTTACAGACAGCTGTTCTTAAATCACGGGCTGTTGTGTTGTGAAGACAAAAGGTGAACCCACTCATTATTATTACAATGAGTGTGTTTAATAAATTGTCCTTTCAGTGTATACCATAACTCTGCATGCAAATTGTCAAGTCAATGTATTCATTCTTTTTAGGTGGGGCATTTTCAATAACAACAGTGTTTATATTAAATTTTGCATTTAATTCAAAATCGTGCAATTGTTTAAAATACACAGTCATATCAGAATAATATGACCTTCTACCTAAAAATGGGAATAACCACCCTTGGCTGGATGACAGCAGTGAGATGGTGTGGCAGGGATTCAATGAGGCCCTGGTAGGTTGCCAGTGGCACATGTGCCCATTCGGACTTCAGCAGAGCACGGAAGTTCCAGAGATAACATGGTTGTGGGTCCACACGCTCGAACCTGTTGATCCAAATGGTCCCAAAAGTGCTCTATGGGATTGAGGTCGGGCAATTTCGCCAGCCAAGGGGAACAGAGACATCTCTATCGATTCCTGGAACCAGTCACGTACCACCTTAGTAACCTGGCGGGCACATTGTCCTTTTGGTAGACACCATCACCACCAGGGTAAACTACTATGTGCTGTAAACGCCCAACATGAAAGGATGCATGTGGTCAGCGAGGATGGACAGGTAGCCATGGGCATTCAGGGACCCATCCAGTGGTACCAGTGGTCCCAGGTCATACCAGGAAAACATCTCCCAGACATGCACACTGCCACCGCCAGCCTGTACTTGACAGCAAGCTTGTCCGGGTGTTGGTTCTTGTGTGTCTGATGCCACATCCGCCATGCATCCGCCAACTCACCTGGGTGGGTACACTGTGATTCCGGGGGTGGTCATATTATTATGATACGACTCTGTATATTACTTTCCATATGGATATGGTTTACATATGAATTATATACAGGGGTTTATCAAAATAACAGAAACACCAATGGTGACTGAAGTACACACAATGTGCTGTATGCATATCACAGGGACAACATCACCTGCGATGTGAAGTTTATAAAGGGGAGAAGTATGATGTCAGCTATCACTTAGCAGTGCCACGGGCACAGGTGAAATAGCTGTGGTGTAATTGTCAACAATGCCAGATCTCAGTAACCTCTAAAAAGGCATGATCATTGGTGCACATCTTGCAGGAGCTTCAATAATCAGAATGGTGGAAATAGTAAGTGTAACATGAGGAACTGTATTGAAGATTATAACTACCTATCAAAAAGGATAGGGTGTTACCTCCAAATGTGCAAATTGTTGACAGCATATGAAGTTGTCAGATAGGGATAGGCGAACGTTGGCACAGATTGTACAACGGAAGCACAAGACCACTGCACCACTAATAACAGCAGAGTTGAACACCAGTCAGAATGATCCCTTTTCTGTCATAACAATTCATTGGGAACTTTATCGTGCCAGTATTTATGGCTGTGCTGCAATCCACAAACCTCTGATTACCAACATCAATGCCACAAAATGTGTAAGGTGCTGCAAAGCACGTAAAAACTGGGATGCTAAAGACTGTCATCTGGTATGATGAATCATGCTACACATTGTTTCCCACCACTGGTAGAGTGTACATCTGGCAAAAACCTGCATGCGGTTTACATTTGAATTATATACAGGGGTTTATCAAAATAACAGAAACGCCAACGACGACTGAAGTACACACAATGTGCTGTATGCATATCACAGTAAGTGTACCACCCCAACTGTTTAATTCTGACTGTGAAGCATGGAGGTGGATCCCTGATGCTGTGGGGGTGCCATATCATGGCATTCCTTAGGGCTATTAGTTATTCTGCAAGGTCATGTTACATTGGCAATGTATGAATCCATTCTCGGGACACCTGCATCCACTGTTGCAGGCATTGTTCCCTAATGACCATCCCTGTTTCAAGTGGATAATGCACCCGTGCATTGTGTGAAACATGTCAAATTGTGGTTTCCAGAGCATGAGGTACAGCAGCTACCCTGGCCACCTCAATATTATTGAACATTTGTGGGAATATCTGGAGTGCAAGATCAGATCACACTTTCCACCTCCAGCAACACTGGCATAGTTGGTCCATATTTTACAGGAAGAATGGTCCCACATTCCACTACCATAAGTGCATGAGTTGTATAAGTCTATTCCACATCGAATTGCATCTGTTCTGATTGCCTGAGGTAGGCCTACAGCTTATTAATAAAATGTTCTCCACAAACAGTACCTATTTCCATTGTATATATATATTGTTAATTGTATGTTGTGTACTAATTAAAAAAATATACTCTTTGAATTTAAATATATAAAATCCAAATATATGAATAGGTAATAATAATTGCATGGTATAATCACGAGTAATGCATATTTTCAGGCATGTTTGAAGATGGCTGCAGTGCTTTTAAAAGTATATCTCCAAATGTGGAGCAAGATGAATCTAACCTTAAAGAGGATTCTGGTATACATGATGTTCAATATTCAGAGGTAATTAATAAATTATTAAATTGTCTTTATTCTGTTTTATCCGCAGAATTTAAATTTAAAATTGGGCATCTTAAGTTGTTAAAGCTCGAAATTATTTTTCTGATGTCAGAATGATTGAAATTAATGTGTTTTGAGCAAAAGCATATAATGAGTGAAAGTGGATTAATAATGTGTATTGGCTTATGTTAATATTTATTTTTCAACTTAATAAAATGTCACACTCCATAGAAATAATTTTAATGGATTTTATATATATATGTATTAAATTTATGATAATACTGTTTGATTGTAAACAATATAATGTTAGCAGTATATTTTAAATTTTCATTTTGCTATGTATAATTATAACATATTGTTGATTTTATCACTTATAAGCTGATAAGTGATATAATTATGTAGTGCCTCTATTTCTTGATTTACATGGTACTTGGTTTACGTGGTTTTATGTGGTAAAAAAATGCAACCAGTTTTGTTTTACACAATTATAGATTTGGTTTTACATGGTATGGATAAATTTTTTTAACATATGTGAATATAATACATATTATGAAGTAGCAGTAGTATAGCATCAAGAGAGATGATTAGACTGTCATCCCAAAGTAAAAATCAACTAAATGTTTTTAATTTATATCATTTATTTTAAAGAATAAATAGATAATAGTAAATTCCTATGTTAATGAATTCATCATATGTAACAAGTGATATTTATATTCTTGTCATTGTAATACAGTCTATCTCTCGACATCTTAATGAAATGAAGCCTCTTTTGAATTGGCAGTGAGATCTGAACTAATGAATTTTTACATATGAATATATACACTAAATACAGCTGATTCATAAGTACACTGTTTCATAAAATATCATATAAACCCAAATTTTGCAAAATAAAGCACTAAGTGTTAGTACAAATGCTATGACATCTTCTGTAGTTTTTCAATTAATTAGCAACAATTAGTTTTATTCTGAGAAGTGAAAAATAAGCAATCATGAATTGAACAGATTCTTTTTAGAAAGGAGTCACAGATGAATAATTCACTTACCTGATTCATTCATTTTGAATGAATTATTAACGAATGACTCATCATTAGTCTGCTCTGTCTGTCAGAAAAGGGTTTAGAACTCAATGCAGGCACTGTGAGTTCTTGAACCTCAGAACAACAGGTTACAAGCTTGGCACACACCAACTGAACAAACCACTCCCTTAATCTGAAGGATTTCAATAACTGTTTCATTGTATATACTTTACTGTTTATTTCAGCTGCTAGTTAAAAAGCCTTGTTCAAAACTCCAAATATATCTATTAAATATATTGAAATATTTTCTATTAAATTTGTATAATGTCTTGAATATTTCAATCAAAGGTAGGGTCAGCTTTCATTGTGTTAGTGTTTAATGTGTATGATAGTAAATAACTGTTATTGCCAAGTTTTTAATTAGCCAGAGAAATTTTTTTAGCTAAAGCAGAACCTTTATTTCCTGGTTAAATATATGTGTTTTCTTACCATCTGAGCTATGGCCACAATCAATTGTTTCGCATAATTTTTACTGAGGAAGAATTCCAGATGTAGTTAACATAAGATACTTGTCTATATATGTCCAGAATCATCATGAGATACTTATTTTTGAAAGAAAGCACCCAACATGTAATCAGCAGATTATAGATTCATGTCCCACTCCAGCCAAACTATTTTTTAGTTTACTAAGACTTGTTTTTACTACATGAGTTGTATTCTGTAAGCAGTCCATGACCAAGTAGTTAGCACACTTGGCTACTGATCAAAGGGACCTGGGTTCTAGCCCTGGATAAGGCAAGGATGCTTGTGTTGTTTTTTTCTACTGAAGTCCCACCATCCCCAGAGACCTTCTACTATGGCATATAAACTGAAGGCTTCTATGAAACCTCTGTGGCAAGCAGCTGTTTAAGGGGGATATTTATTTATTTTTATGTATCTTGTATAATGGTGAAATAGAAGAGAATTTCTTATTTCACTTGTTAATGTTGGAAAGCGAGGATTGTTTGTTTGCATATTGTTGGCACACTAATAGCTAAGTCTATAGTATGCCAGAAAGTATAATGATCATATTTAACGTCTTGTAAAAAGGGGCATGTATATTGATCCTTCTGGTGATTCTGATAAATATGGACAAGATGTTCTATACTAGCTGCATCTTTGATTTCTCATAGCCAGAGAAGTAGTCAGATAATGTATCTCATAAACTAAGATGGTAAGGGCACTTGACATTCCAAGTGACTGTGGATTCAGGTCCTACTTCAGTCAATATAAATTTTTCTTGCTTGCTGAAAACTATTACTTCTACTACAGAAGTTTCCTGTCAAGACATCTGATAAAAGATTTAATGTTGATGTCAGTATATTTCTAAATTATTTAAACATTTAATGTACTTTTACAAATTATATGTAAAGCAGCTTAAATTGTACCACTTCAGGAAACATTACTGGAAAGATTAGAGCAATGTGTAAAAATTTTGGAACAAGCAGAAAGATATGAAGTAATGGCTGAAACATACAAATTAATTATTCCCATTTATGAACGGCAAAGAAATTTTGAGGTAGGTGATTGTATTCGTATGTCAGAAGTTACTTTTTATATTCATATCTTTTAATATATCTTTTTTAACAGACTTAAACAATTTACTTAGTTTTTGGTCTGCAAGTTATAAAATATGTTAAGTTAATTCATAGTTAAAGGTACAAAATAAGATTTTTGTGAATTTATTTGTGTTTATTATTAGCATTTTTTTACTACTTTAGACAATTTTAAAGTTTTTTCAATTTAAAGATTGTTTTTTCATATTTTGAATTGAGTTGTTCTACTTCTGATCAATTCTTCTTTTATTATGCTGAATTATGGACTAAATGTAAGTCACATCTCAAGACATTGTTGTGGAATGAGACTCATGACTCACTATCATGTGAAGGATGCATAGGAGCCTACCATCCAGCTTGATTTTTTTAACACGAAAGGGAAATATACATATTTTGTAATGAAACATGCAAAATGTCTTATCTGATGAACCAGAGACTTGTAGTATTTTTTGGTTACCTTTCTGATGAAATACAGAGTGTGAAGAGACAAATGAAACCTCGATATAATTTGGATTCAAATATATGAACCTTGTTTAAGAGCATGGCATGTTACTGACTGAACCACCCTTCCAAAGTTGTGTACAAATGCCAAATATATTGTTTAGAGGTGAGAAAATCCCAACAACCAACCAATCATTTCACTTTTGACCAGCAGCTTCTCACAAGTCCAGTAATTCCAAACTTTTTTTTGTTGTGACCTTAAATTTACTATCTACCAGATTCTCTTGATCCTCAGGCATATACAATTTAAAATATAGATACATTATATATACACATGTTTAAACATATCATAATATTTGATTTTACACTTGTATACTGGGATAAAAGAGAAAAAAATTCATTTGATGACCCTTCATAAACTAAAACTGATAACCAACCAGACTGCCAATTTGAATTATGATATTGGGAATTAACTGTCTTATTTAATTGTTCAGGCACAACCAAGCATTTTATTAATTCCTAAAAAAAACTTTTATTTTAATATCAAAATTTTACACTGTTCTACTCCATTTCCTTTTCCTTCTTTCACAGATACAAAGGAAAAGCTAAAATAATTCATAACTAAATGAAAGTATCTTATTTGACATTGATAGTTTAAAAAATGTTTATATAATGTATAAGGGAAAAAAAGTTGTTCTTGACCATAAAATCTAAAATTAAACAGTTCTATTTGTCATTGCAGAATTAAACTGTGGACATTTCACCTGGCAGTGCATAATCATAAAGATTAAAAAGTCAAACTAGTCTTACTTAAATGTGCAAGCCTTTTTTATCTGTCCAGATCTCTTGTATATCTCCACTGCTTTCTGTACTATACACTGAAGAGCCAAAACATTATGACCAAGCCTGTCTTTATGCAAATTGAAGCAACTACAGGTAAATGACGGTGTGTGTGAAGGTCATGAAATGGTATAAATAACACCTGATACTAAGCTCTCTTAATCAGTGTTATTCTTGTTCTTCAGATGGGAAAGGCAGCGGAATTAAGTGAGTTAGACAAAGGCCAAATTGTAATGGCCAGATGACTGAGTCAGAGCATTTTTGAGATGGCAAGACTTATGGGGTGCCCATGGTCAGCTGTGGTTAGTACCTTCAAAAAGTGGTCTGAGGAGGGAAAAACCATGAACTGCCAGCAAGATGTGGGCCGACCACAGCTCATTGATGCTAGAGCTGAGTGAATACTATCCTGTATGGTATGAGCCAACAGAAGATACTGTGGTGCAAATCACGCATAATTTGAATTCTGGTGATGGAAGTAATGTGTCACAACACACAGTATATCAAACCCTACTGAAAATGGGGCTGCGTAACTGCAGATCGCTTAAAGTGCCCATGCTAACCTCGGTTCACCGTTGAAAGTGTTTACAATGTGCACTCGAGCATCAAAACTGAACCTTGAATGATTGGAAGAAGGTCATCTGGTCTGACGAATCTCCTTTCCTGTTGCACCATGTGGATGATGGTCATGACGTATCATTTACCTGGGGAAGTGTTGGCACCAGGATGCACTATGGGACAAAAACAAGCCAGTGGAGGAAGTGTAATGCTTTGAGCAATGTTCTTCTGGGAAACCCTGGGTCCAGTCATTCATGGGCAGAAAACTATGACATCTACCACCTACCTAAACATCATTGCAGACTAGGTATATTCTTTCATGGCAACAGTATTCCCCTCTGGTAGTGCCTTCTTTCAACAGGATAATGCGTCATGCCACACTGCCCGGATTGTTTGAGAATGGTTCACGGAACATGAGGGAGACTTCCAGGTATTGCCCTGGCCTCCAAATTCCCCAGACATCAATCCAATCGAGCATCTGTGGTTTGTAACCATGTAACTTAGTGAGTAAAATGCAGAATTAAAGGATCTGATGGTAATGGGTCTTTAATACTTAATACAACCAGATACGACAAGACATCTTGCCTTGCCCAGTAAGAGCTGTTTTGGCAGCACATGGAGGACCAACATCTTATTAGGCAAGTGGTCATAATGTTTTGGCTATTTGGTGTGTATCACTGTTGGTTGCATGTGGTATAGAATATACTCCCTTTCAATGAGCTGCTATCCTTGTACTTCATAGCACTTGCACTCATCATCCAGAGATTTCCAGATTTTTTGATTGGTTTATTGGTTTCTGCACTGTAGTCCACCCTCATAGCACTAAAAATCTCCATATGTTCTTCCAAACCTTAAAGATCTTTGACTTGGCTGCTAATTTGAATAAGAAAAGAAAATGCCATTCAAGTATGTGGCAGTCTTCAGGGAATTGACTCACAAATATGTTAAATATCTCTTCACTTCAGTATAAAGTTATATAGGTCAAAGTAAGCACTTTCACATTTGTTAATTATTATAATGGATTATTTCTGCCATTTTCACAGAGGCATTAAAGCGATACAATTCTCATGTTCAGAGAAACATTTAATTGCATCTTTCTAATAATCATTTAAAAGGTGATAACAGGCTTTAGGTATCAATTAGGCCTTTTTCATTTCATTTATTTTTGCTTGTCAGATGAAATTTCTAATTATGCATTGCCATCTTCTGAAACGTTCATAATATGCTATTTTTCTGCCTGTAATTATTAAACATTTAAAATTGGGATTTATAACTTAGTTGTTGATGAAGTAGCATGCCCAAAGAGGGGGGGGGGTTATATATATATATATAAATTAGTATCATATATTTTTTAAGATAATTCTCAAAAATCAGACTCAAGAACATCACCCCCCCCCCCCCCTCATGACACTCAAACACAGCAAACTACCCCCATTGAAAATTTCTAAATATGCCACTACTTTAAAATGTTTCATATTATATACTCTCTATTCTAGCAGGAAATTATTCATGTTAGGAATCTTCCACCTGAACCAAAGCAGGAATAAAGAGAATGGTATATTTTAATACAGCCCTTTAATACTTAATTGAAGATGAAGGATTTTGTAATTTCAATTTTTATAATAGTAAAGTGCTGCTTTCTTAGTAGTGGTGGTTAATACTGGTATAAAAAACAACAACAATACAATGTTTTTGAAAATTGCATTTGACTGTTAATACAAATGTACTAGTAACTTTTTCTTTGCAATTCAATGTCAAAATAAAGTGGTTTTGACTGAAACTCTTCTATCAGAGATAGAGATCTGATTTTTTAACACAACATGGGGTGGCTAGAGGTAAGCTTGTAGTACAAAATTGGGACCATGTGGTCAAATATTTTGAAGTTAAGGACAGGGGTGTAGCTGTGGGGTGGAGGCTCCCCACCAAAGTAACTCAAGTTGGCAAAATTCTAAGCAACTTCATAAAATCTAGGTGAGTTGTGAAAATTTGTAATCTTTTTTTGTAAAAGTAAGGGGAGTTGTCAAAATCAATGCAACTTGGCAAATCTAGGGCAGTTTGGAAAATGGAGAGAGAGCAAAATCTAGACCAGTTGGCAAAATTTGATGCCACTTAGTAAAATACAAGTGAGTTGGAAAAATTGGGACAACTTGGTAAAATCTTGGGGAGTTGACAAAATTTGGAGTGACTTGGCAAAATCTAGGGGCAGTTGGCAAAATTCAGGTGAGATGTAAAATTTGCAATCTTTTTCCTGTAAAATTATGTTGTGTTGGCAAAATCAAGGCATATTTGCAATATCTAGGAGAGTTGGCAAATCTTGGGGGAGTTAGCAAAATTCAGAGTGACTTCGTAAAAATTGGGATTTTTTCAATAGAATTGTGGCGAGTTGGCAAAATCGAGGGCAGTTGGCAAAATTCGAATCCACTTGGTAAAATATGGGCAAGTTGTGAAAATTGGGGTTGTTTTTGTGAAATTAAGGAGAATTGACAAAATCGAGAAAACTTGGCAAAATTTTGGGGAGTTTGAAAAATTTGAAGCGACTCAGCAAATTTAGGAGAGATGTAAAAATTGGGATTGTTTTTGAGAAATTAAGGAGAGGTGGTAAAATCGAGCCAACTTGGCAAAATCTAGGGGAGTTAGCAAAACTGGAAACCACTGGGAAAAGTACAGTTGAGTTGAAAAATTTGGATTGGTTTTGTGAAATTAAGGAGAGTTGGAAAAATCGAGAACTCTTGACAAAATCTAGGGGAGTTGGGAAAATTCAAAGCCACTTGGTAAAATACAGGGGAGTTGTGAAAATTGTGCCTTGTGCAATTAAGGAGAGTTGATAAAATTCGAAGTGACTTGGCAAATTCAGGGAAGATGTAAAAATTGCGATTTTTTTTCTGTAAAATTACAGCAAGTTGGCAAAATCTAGAGTAATTGGCAAAATTCGAATTCACTTGGTAAAATATAGGCAAGTCGTGAAAATTGAGATTTGTTTTGTAAAGTTAAGGAGAGTTGGACAAATCGAGAAAACTTGGCAAAATCTTGGGGAGTTTGAAAATTTTGAAGTGACTTGGCAAATTTAGGATAGATGTAAAGATTGGGTGGGATTGGTTTGGTGAAATTAAGGAGAGTTGGCCAAATCAAGGGGAGTTGAGAAAATTCACACTGACTTCCTACAGTTTAGGTGAGTTGTAAATATTGGGATCATTTCTGTGAAATTATGGCTAGTTGGCAAAATTGGAAGTCAAATGATAAATTGCAGGAGAGTTGTGAAAATTGCCTCAACCATAGTCCTTCACTACTCCCCTGGTTATGGGTAGCATAAAATAATGAAATGAACATCTGAAATTAAAACCAAAAGTATGAAAGAGCACCCACACTACAGCAGGAATAAAGAGAATGATATATCTGGTATTAGAAGAAATGCATAGCCTTAAATGAATCAATCAGACAGCATCTGTGGTAAACTAGCTGGCAACATAAGCAAACAAATTATTTTGTAAGACTTGTTTCATAAAGCTGATAAGATTGCAGCTTCATTACATGCAAACCAGTATATTTCTATATTTCTCTTAGTTGAATTTTAAACTAAATCATCAGTGTCAAATCCTATGTATGCAGAAAAAAAGACACCTGCTTTGATGATAACAAGAAAGAAATATTTCAGCATGCATTTGATGATAGCAAGAATGAAATATTTCATGGGAGGGGAGGGGAGGGGATTCTTTATTTGCTTTTGAATTATTTCAGAAAAAAAAAACAACATATCTATACAACCAAATATGGAATACAGCTTAGTCAAGAAATATACTTCCAGGCCAACTTTTGCTGCAGCAAACAACATTCCCAGCTTGTACTGATAAGCCCTGCAACTCCAAGAAAATTTTTGTGAATGCCAAGGTTCACTCTAATGGTATAGGGTTATGCTTTCATAAGAGCATAAACAATGAAAGAAAGCTGGAACATTTGGATAAAGTATGGATATGTAATCCTACATATATACCGATCAGCCAATACATTAAAACCACCTCTGCATTATGCAAAGAAGCACTTGTGCAGCCAATCAGTGTCACGTGCCAAGGTCACAAATGATATATATAATACCTGGGTCAGAGCTCTCACAGGCAGTATTTTGTTTCATCTCAACATGGGAAAAAGCAAAGGATTTATCTGATTTCGACAAAGACCAGATCATTATGGTAAGATACCTTGGTAAAAGCATCTCCAAAACAGCGATGCTGGTAGGCTGCCCATTCATGTGCCTATGCTCACAGCCGTTCACCATCATCAACGCTGCAGTGGGCACATAATCATCAACATTGGACCATAGAAGACTGGAAGAGGATCGCATGGTAAGATGAATTCTGTTTTCTGTTACACCATGTGGATGGATGAGCTTGTGTGCAACATTTACCCATGGAAGCCTGATCACCTGGATGCACTGTGGGACGGATCCAGGCAGCTGGAGGTAGTGTGATGGTCTGGGCAATATTTTCTTGGGGAACACTTGGACCAATTATCCATGTAGAGCAAACTCATACAGCCGTTACCTACCTTAACATCGTGGCTAACCAAGTACACCCCTTTATGACAACTGTATTCCCTGGTGGAGATGGCGTCTTTCAACAAGGCAATGTCCCACGTCACACTGTGAAGAAGGTTCAGGAATAGTTCCTAGAACATGATGAGGAATTCTGTTTATTGCCATGGCCCCCAAATTTGCCAGACACATGAATCCTATTGAACATTTGTGGTTTGAGTTGGAGAAATGGGGTACGAGCAGCATCATCCCAACCATGTGATTTATGGAAACTGCAGTATCTTCTGTTGCAGTCATGGTACCAAATATCAGGTGACACCTTCCAACATCTCATTGAGTCTATGCCTCTTCAGGTAAGAGCTCTTTTGGTGGTGAGAGGAGGATCTACATCATATTAGATAGGTGGTTTTAATGTTTTGGCTGATTGGTGTATAGCCAATCAGCCAAAAGGAGCCATCAGGAGCTCGAAATCTCCAATTTTAACTCTTGGCTCTATCACTGAAAATAGATAGCATATTCCAAAGCTATTCTTTGCATTGTTTGCTTTAAGTAGTTTATTCTGTGCACTAGTCTGTGCATTGTTTGCTTCTAATAGTGGTGGTGGAATCAGTAAACAACCTTTAGGACAACTCTGTAGAATGAAATTTAAAAATTGGAGAGATGTGATTGAATGTTTTCTGAACATGAGAATTGTCAGTAATCATTGACATAGTGTCAAAATTGCTGAGAACGTAGCTAATTTAGCAACTGGAAGAGAAGACAGCATAAACTTGCAATTGGATCAAGAGACAAAACATTAGATCTTGGAGAATTAGTGTAACTTTGTGCCAATAACAGATACTTATTTTTTGTAGAAATCAAAGCCTTTCTCTTGGAGGTACAGAGTCTATGGTCAGGTCACTTTACACCCCCAAAGAAAGTGATGGTAATCTTAGTGCCTTCTGTTTCATGGCAAAAGCAATGAAAGCTAAAGAAGACATTAAAGTTGTAGCAAGAATGCACACTATACCAGTACAAAAATGCAAAATGATATTACTAATGTTTGTAACTTTCTCATCCTGAAGAATCTGTTTGAGAAGATTAATGCATCTAGCTATTTTTCTGTTCTGATCGAGAAGATTGCAGTTATTGCAAGCACTGAGCAACTGTGTGTTCTCATTGTGCTGATCCAAAGCAGTGTTCTATCAATAAAACATTACTGCAGTTTGTGCCTATTTATGATATGAGGTGGAAAAAGCATTGCTATAAGTATTGTTGAACAACTGAAATTTTATGGTGTGGACATGAGCAAAATGTTGGGTCTGCTTCTAGAGCAGTAAGGTTAAAGGTATACAATCACATTTTAAAGAGACTGTTCCAGTAGCTTTATAGGTTCATTGTGCTGCTCATTAACCTTAACTTGACGTATTCAATGCTTACAAAGTAATGCCCATTAAGAATTACATTGTAAGCAGAATTTATGAGTTTTCACACACTCCTAAGAGGCATATAGAGTTGAAATGTAGCACTAAAGAGGTCATTCCTACTTCATGCCATGAAAAGCTGAAGCTGCTCTGTGCAATGTGATGGGTAGAGAGACATGATTTGGTATTGCAATGATGGAACTTCAAGGTACCACCCAAGTAACACTTGAGAGAATCAAAGAATGGCCTGACAGTGACCCATCCTCTCAAGCTAACCATTATATGCAATGAAGCAAGCTGAGCAAAAAAAAATTTAGTTACAGTGTGAAACTAAGTCTTTGCAACAGACAAATGTTGATGTTGTAGAAGCTGTAAACTTAACAGAAAACATCACTGAAGAAATGAAATCTCTTCGACGTAGAACATAGAATTTCGGAAATATTTCAGCTGCTACTAACTGCAGAACAATACAAATTTAACATCAGTATCCTTTGAATCACACCTATGCAAACAAAGCATTGCAACATGATTACAAATTCAGTAGAAGAATATTTTCAAGTGGGAATTACCCTGTTTCTAGCCTAGTTGCTCAGCTACATGGAAACAAGATTCTTCAGCATAAACCATACTGAAAGATTTCTAATGCCTTTTGCTCTCTGACCAAACAAAGCAATCATCCTTTAAAGAAAAAAGCAATTTTAGATATCTCACAGAATTTTATGCAAAGGATATGAGTCATTCACAAGACAAACTGGATGCTGAATTGTGACTTTGGTATTGGAGGGTTCCAAGAGCAGAAAATGGGCATTGGTCTAAGAATGCACTAGAGGCCTTGGGAATCTGTCAAGATTCTTAAATCTTGACAGATTCTTAAATCTTGACAGATTCTCAACATCTTTTAATTGTTGCAAATATTTGTGATGCTACCTATCTCTACTAGTGAGTTAACTTGATTTTCAACACTTTTTTTGCCTTAAAAGTTTCAGAATGCAGCTACAGAGACAGGAATTAACTAATAGAAATTTATTCACGAATATGCTGTAGTAAATATTTAAAACATTAAACAGCAAGGTTTTTTGGGGCAGGCCTCAAAAGTGTGAGAGTGCTTTACATATTATAACCCAGTTATAGGTTTTACCTTAAGATTACCCATATTTCTATACTACTTGTCTACGTGGCTCTTTTTCACATAAGAGCGACTAGAAAGATATAGAATAAGACATGCCCCCAAAAAACCTTGTTGTTTAATGTTTTAAATATTTACTACAGCATATTCGTGAATAAATTTCTATTACCATTTTAGCTATGTGATATCTTAATTTAATAGGAATTAACTAGCACTTCTCAGCATTTATCAAGGTCACTCTTCAATAATTAAAGATGTCGTAAATGAGATGTTGAAAAAACTGTGTAGGTTGAGCATACACCTGTGAAGGGTTTTGTGAATAATATAAAATATTGGTTTCTCTTGTTCTATAAACCAACAACAGTTTGGAATCTATAAACCTAATAATCTCCTAGTAAAAAATATATAGTAAAATCATTGCTAGATTTTTAAAGAAATATAAAAATATTATCCATAATTCTTAGAATATATTTTCCTTTAATTCTGAATTTTATATATTGGCATGGGTGGAGGCATTTTAGGAATTTGTGGCTCTCTAACTATGATTTACCACCCTTCCCACCTATTCAGTGATTTAACTATTAATATTTAAATTATGTATAAAAACCTTTCAACTAAATGTATAAAATTTGTGGTAATAAACTGCACATACTTTACATTAATTACTTTTGTCTTTTTTTTTACCAAAATATAATTTTGAGCACAGCTCTTCTGCTGCTTGCTGAAATTTTTTAACCTAGTGTGTCACCAGCTGGTTCTATTACTTCCTATATTCTGAACAGAGGATTCTAGAACAGAAGATTTCTTTTTGTACTTTTATTCAAGTATTACCTCACTGAATGCAAGTTTTGTAGAATATTAATTTTTATTTCATTATATGTTAGTAACAGTTTCCTGTCAAGGAATATTATCCACTATTGTAAATCAGAGTTAGATCTTAGATAAATATAGCAGGAGTAGAAAAAGATAGTAATATTCATTTAGAGTATGGGTGTCCAACTCAAACTTAGTGAAGAGCCACAAGAAAAATCTATGTTATTAAACAGTAGCAGGAAAAATTTTGTACTTAAACATTCATTTCTGAAAAGTAATGAATTGGGAAAAAAAAAATTTAATCAAGAAAATATCTTGATTAATGAACAAAGTTATACATTTTTTAAGTAAGTACTATGAATTTGCAAACTCGTTTAGTTATTTACCAAAAAATATTTGATAAAAAAATATTGGAAGAAATCAGCCAGATTCAATATATTAATTATTTATTTTATGAGCTCCAAGTTATTTTGCAATGAGCCATGGGTTGGCCAACCCTGGTTTAGAGCTTTATAATATTTGCTTTTCCTTTATCACTTGGATAAAAAAAAATTAAAGTGAGGTACAGTCAAAACATAATATTTATCATTCTCACTGACTATTTCTCACAAAGAAAGATATGTGAATGGCAAAGATTTCAAAGGCTCAATACCCGATCTAGGACAGAAGTCATAAATCCAGTATTGAGCTATGTAATGTTTGGACCCCCCATTGGAAAATCTGGATATGCCAATATATTGATGAACCATATAACTTTAAATAACTAGTCAGTAATTATAATAATGCAGACTCCTGCCAGACCTCTGTGGCAAACAGCTGCTTGAGGGGGTATTTATTTATTTTTTTTACTTTTGAATGAATTTTCTAAATATCTGATCCAGATGATTTTATCAGCTGTGCAATATTTGTTTCAATAACTTCTTTTAAACAGCTTGAGAAAACTGCTTTATTGTTAAAATAATGTTATTTTTAAAAGTTAAATGGCTAGTGGAAGTTTTATATTGTTTTTTGGATGTATCAGTGCATGCTTTCTGAGTTTATATTGTAAAGCTATTTATTATCTACATACATATATTCATTACAGGGACTTGCAAGTTGTTATAAGACCCTTCACAATGCATATACCAAAGTAGTTGAAGTGAACAGAACTGGCAAGAGACTGCTCGGGAAATATTACCGTGTAGCATTTTTTGGCCAGGTATGTCATTGAATGAAACATAAGAAAAAAATGTCTGGAATTTTTTCTTAAAAATAATTTTTTTTTTAAATAGAAAAAATTATACTACATAAAAGATTTCTGAGTTTTTCATAAATAGGTGCAAATGTCATTAATCAGTATCAAATAAGCTTTTGGAGGTTTCACTGTTTGAATTTATATAATTTGCAGGAAAAGTCAATGATAAAAATTCAAACTCATAATTGCTATCTTAAATGCTGATGCAATCCATTATTTTGAATTTATATAATTAATAAAGGAAACTGAATTGAGTTGTGGATAATTACTTGATGTATGCAAAATTTTCTCCTACCTTTTTCCTTCAGAAATGGTTCTTTATTACCATTCCTAGTGACCAAAAGATGTGTGCATCAAGGAACTATCCATTAGAAGTCGAAGAAATTGACTTTTGTTCTGATGTCTCCTACAACACCTTTTTATTGCCCATATTGAGCATTTCTAAACTTAGTATTTCTTTTCATTATCTCATCAATTTCCTTTAATGTGACAAAAAGTTATAAACTTTTGAAGTTGTAACACTATTTCCTAATTACCATACATGTGATAAACAAGTTGAAATCTGTGACTTTAATTCCTTAAGTTTTGTTTTTTAATTACTGGTATGAGACAGTAAAAAGATAGGCATGCATTTATTAATTACTATATAACCTATTAACCATAAATGTTTCTGCTCCCATTCCAAAAAAAATAATAATAAATAATTCGTGAAATATTATCTAATATATAAAGAAGAAAGTTTGTGTGTCTGTCCACTTATGCACTCAGCTCCCAGAAGAGCTAGAGACCCCAAACTTTGCATGAATATTCCCTTCACCCAGGGGAAGAATATAGGCTATGTGTGAATTTGCTGGGGTCAACCAAAATTGGGATTTGATTTCTCAAAATCCCCCTAGACTTAACATTAATGCTTGAAATTTATTCAAAATAACTGTTGCCACTAATAAATTTGAAAAAAGGAATGCATCAAACTAAACTAATATCTGATTTCCCTTGATTAAACATTAGCAGTTGAAGAAAATTATTCAAAATAACTGTTGCCACCATTAAATTAGAAATAATGAATGCATGAAACTAATTTCTTTCAGATTTCACGTGATAAACTCATGGTTCAGTTTGCTGGGTCAAGAGTGCCAGCATCCGTGGATATTGAAATTCTAATTAAACACGAGCAGAACGAGATTCAAAAACTAAATTTGTATTGGAAAATAAAATTATTGGAAAATAAAATTATTAACTTAAAAATATGCAAAAGCTAATAAAAATATATAAAAATAATTAATAAATGTATATAATGCCTGGCAAATAAAGTTACATATGCCTGACAAATTGTATTGAGGAACTCTGGTGGGTAAGAAGTGATTTGAAAAGTTCGATTATCTGAGCAAGGAAATTCTGGTTTTTGGTTTAGAAACTTTTAATGTGAGGAGGATAATGGGTACCTCAAACTATGTCCATTTCTTTTCTCCCCTAAAAAAGAGGGAGAAATTTTGTACTGGAGGGGATGGTTGGGTTGTTGAGTTAAGTTGTTTTACCTTTGAGCGGTACTTTTTTTGCACACAATAAGCTAAATGGTCAGGTCACAAGGACCCTGAAGGCTCAGAGAAGGTTGGGGGAGGGGACCAATTGGAACAGCTGTTGGGAAACAGATAGTAGTCTCCCATCAAGGTTATCCAGTGTGTTCTTTGATGTGCCAGGGTATGGCTCTCCCATACATGGGATCATGGCGTAACATCCTATCCTACAGACTTTCTACAGTCTTTCCAAGCCCATTGGTGCCCCCTAATGACTGTGGGCAGGATGGGGAGTTTTGCAGAGATAAATCTCAGTGCTGACCCAGCTGGGACTCGATCCTGGCAGATTAAGTGTCTGGTGTGCTACCGACTGAGCCACCCCGACCTCCAGATGGGGAGATGAAGTGTAATGATATTTATGCAAATGAATGCAAACAACATGGGGAGTGCCATATACTCTACAATCTAGAAAGTTTCAGACCTGAGCAATGCCGGGTAAATCTGCTAATACTTCATCTTTTTAAGCTCCACTGTATCTGCAGGAAATCTACTTTTAACATATCTCAAGCCATCAGTTCTGCAAAGCATTTCAAAGTGGTGACTCCTCAGTTCACTGTTTCCATTAGGCCTCTCTAGTCTAGTACAATGAGAAAAAAGTTTTTTTTTAAATGCCAATTCTTTTTTAAAAGTTTCATGTATGTTATAAAAAAGTAAAATTTTAAAGTTAATAAATATTGTTTACTTTTTTGATTTAATGTGAATTTTAATACATTGTATAGTGTGAGAGATATGATTAAATTTTCAAAACAAATGAGCAATTTTATTACCATAAAAATGAGGCACATCAGTAGGAGGTACAATCACCACATCAGTAGGAGGTACAATCACCACAATTGGCATTACACTGAGCATGTGTTATGGCAGTGAGTCATAGAGACTGCTGATAATCTCCTGTGGTATTTCCACCAGTTCCTGCACCCGGTCTTGCAGGGTGGCCATTGTCTGTTCTGGTTGAGTGCTGAGATTACATCCAACCATGTCCCACTGCAGGATGTTAACAGCATGTAGACGTTCCCTGGTAATGTTTGTGGTATGTGGACATGTGTTACCTTGTTGAAACATGCTGCTGGGTACACCTCTAATAAAAGGAATGGCAACAGTATCCAGGATATGCTCCACATATAATCGAGCTGTCAAACTATCTCTGAAGAACACTAGAGGTGATTGGCTGTCATAGCTGATTGCTCCCCAGATCATGATGCCTACTATTTGTGCTGTATGCCACTCGAGAGTTACTTTTGAATTAGTCCATTCTCCACATCATCTCCATATGTGAACCTGGCGATCTTCAGACCCAAAACGAAAGTGAGATTTGTTGCTGAGCACCACATGACACCATTCTGTGTTCCAGTTCACTTGAGCTCCTCTCCAGACTCTGGTGATGACTATCTTGGTTAGGGGCAAGTATAACAATGGACACTGTGTAGGAAGTCCTACCTCCTCCAGTCTTCGAGATATGGTTTGTCTTGTGATGGGATGATTTATAGCAACATTTACTGCTCTTCTGATGGTAAGTAGAGGTGGTGTAAGCTAGTCACCAGATCAAATGGTTCCCTAATAGTGTGGTCATTCTGCATGCTCCAGATCCTGACCAATGAGAGATCATACCTTCTCTCAAAAACTGCTACTAAAATTGATGCACTGTTGTGTTATCACAGCCTAAATGTTGCTCAATATGACAAGTTGGCCATCCAGCCTCTTGGAGGCCAATAATACATCTCTCTCAAATTCACTCAGCAGGCAATATGTTCAGGTGAATCTGTTACCTTGGCATTCCATATGAACTTCACTTCCTCCTAGAACTTTCAGATCAAATCTGGAAAACTCTTCTCACATGGAAACCAGTCTTGGTTGTGATGTTATGGCAGAGGTGTTCGTACTGATATTGACAAATGCTTCAAGTGAATTGATCCCATATTTTAATAATTTGCATATCTCAGCACAACTCAGCTGCTTGCTCATTTGCATGCACTTCCAATCATTCCTTTTGGGTGTTGTAATTTCATTGTTACAGTGTATATTGAAGAACAATATGTAGATTCTAAAGTAGACAAGGAAAAAAAACTTGAAAAGTCATAAATTTAATGACTGTCCCTTAATTTTTTTTTAATTTAAAACTTTAGCTTTCTACTTCTAACTACTGTGAAGCATGGGCTAAAGTATCAGAAACAGGGTGCTCTGCTTCTAATACTTTAGCCCATGCTTCAATTTTAAGGCATGATTTTACAAGTAATCCTCGTAAAAAATTAGAAAGTATGAAATCAACAATAGATTTAATTTTTTTTAATTTTATGAGTGATGGAAATATATCAGAGTAAGTAATTCTACATACTTTCAAGCCTTATTCATAATCTTGAAACAGCCCTTGGAATGGATAAATTGGATTACAATGGATAAACAGGTATTATGAAATACCTATCACATTGTAAGAAAATAAAGGTATTTGATCTTTGAGACAAACTCAACAGTAACACTATATATAACTAGGTCAGTAAGTAACCCATGAAAAAGTTGTAAAGATGTTACAGGTTACTCTAACATAATTGTATACAGTGTTACCATTGAGTTTGTGTAAATTAAACCTTTACAATGTGAAATTATTTGATTTTGGATTTAATTATAACAATTTGTTAAAAAAAAGTAAGACCATGGGCAGAAATAGATTTGAACTGTTTTTTAATGCTTACATATGACTGATAATAGCATTGTCAGAGCAAAGATAGATCAGCCTGGCTGTCGCCTTTTACATGAATGAAGCAAGCTGTTCTTAGATAGTATTGAGTGTTTCAAAACAGCTTACTTTCCAAGTAGAGAAGTATCTAAAAATTAGTATCACAGTCTGAATAATAAGATAAAGTGTATATTTCAGGAGGTCTTAGGTCCAGGCAATAAATTAATGCATTCTTATAGAAGTATATATTTAAAATGTTAGCTATACATAGATAATACATAAAGAGTGTGCAAGATGCATGATGTAATCAAGTATGCATTGAAAAATCATGCATACATGAAAATCATGTTATATAATAGGCATATTTCCCGGTGGGTGGATGTCTGACGTTGTTGGTGGCAGAAATTGGCAGTTTCTCCATGGTTCTGTGGCTACATGAGCGATCAGTCCCAAATTTAGTGAAGTGGTTTTACTCAGTTTTAATCTTTTTGGAGCAACAGATCGAGTTTCCAGCTCTCATGGGTTGGGAGAGATCCCTGGAAAAGTATCTGAAATTTCTGGAGGCACTGCTGTGAATAGTATAGAGGAAATCTGTGAATAAAGTTATCAATGAACATATATTTGGAGTCAAACTTTTGGCAAGATTTAATTTTGAATCAAGAACATATATTTGGAGTCAAACTTTTGGCAAGACTGGAGCAGTGGAAAGTTGTGAAGAACTTATAGATGGGAAGTGTTATCAGTATGTTTTGCACCAAACTTTTGATGTAGGTTTAACTTGTAGTTAAAAATTTTGTTATAGCAAATGCATACATGAATCAATGAATGTACCTACCTACTCACTCATTTTCTGTCATCATTGCAGTTTTAACAACAAATTTATGATGCATTTTATATGTTTAAATATATATTTAAACTGCTAAAAGTTTGCTTTTATTTTACCACATAATGAAGATGGAACATGCATGACATTAAGAAGTTGAAAGTTATTGCATAACAGTAAATAACTGCTTCAGTTTGTACTGTTTTTTAATGGATTTTATCCAGATTGGTTATTAAAAACACAATGTCGCATTTTTCAGTTTTACCCTTTCTAAAAAAAACTGCTCTCTAATTTTACAGTATTTTCTCCTTTCCCAAAAGGTGAATGGTAAAAGGGAAGAATTATTTCCATTTTAGCTCTTTTACTGCACTAAAGGTGCACTCCTGTTTCCACTTTAAAATCTGTGTTTGATTGTGGACAAACCTAAACACTGATGCCCTGCAGATCAGAAGGAGCAAATAATCCTTCAACTGAACTTTTCTATACAGAACATCAAAATCCACAGCATGTATATTTTTTTATGTTAATGAACATCAGACAAATTCTTTTACAGAGTTGAAGACCACAGATTATATCTAAACGAGTGTATATAACTTGAACCTATTCCCAACTTTCTCTGCTCTGGACAACTTATAACAAAATAAATTAGTTTCAAACACAGCTATATATAATGATAATTTAATTTTCACAATAGTGCTGTGATACAATTAAAACCCTTAATAGTAGCTACTTTCCAAGCCTGGAGGAGCGCTTTACAATAAGCAGTGATATTATTGGGTTTATCTAGCAAACACCCTTTTATATTGTAAAATTACCCTATAGTATACATACTTAACTCTAGGTTCAATCTTTACAATCATCTTTACAAATCATGCTGTTAATGCAATTGTACCAGCGAATAAGAAAAATGGTAAATATGTTCACTTTGTAACTCTAATTGATCTTTGATTGTAAAGATTTAACCTAGAGTTAAGTATGTATACTATAGGGTAATTTTACAATATAAAAGAGTGTTTTAGATAAACCTCAATAATATCAATGTTTATTGTAAAGCGCTCCTCCAGGCTTGGAAAGTAGCTACTATTAAGGGTTTTAACTGTATCACAGCACTATCGTGAAAATTAAATGAACTTATCACAAATCCCCCAGATTAGGGAACTTCCCTAATCTGTGAGTCATGATTAGCATTGCAGTGTGAATGAGTCTGATGCATGTCTATTGTTAACTGGGTTTGCTTATCTGTAGGTCATGCAGTTTTTTCTCAGTTTCAAGGCTTAAAAATTTCAAGTTAGGCTTCTCAGTGAATGTGTATATACAGTAGTTCCTACTGTTTTCATTAAAATAAAAAAAAATACATGCTGTGGATTTTGGTCATGATTGATGCAAGCCACCACTTCCTGCACATGATGCAAACTGTCACTGCCAGTAGTTGAGCACTTTAAAAAAAAACACGAAAAAAGGGGGGCAACATCATTTGTTGCTATTTTTTTCGATATTGCAATGTTAAAATTTTCACTATATTGATTATTATTAATCATTGAATATGCTTACATATTGATTATTAATGATTAAATTAGATTTTGGTAACTATTAAAATGTATGTATGATGCAGACTTTCTTTGCTAAAAAAAATGTAAATAGATTTAGTCTTCTTGTTTGAAATAGGAAATTTAATTCATAGTCAGTTAATGGATGTTGTAAAATGATCATGTCATTGCTAAACTCTGATCATTTGAATGGGAATACCTGTTTTGGTTTCACCAGTAATAAATTTTATATCGCTCACAAGGCAGTGAGGAGTTGTACAATGTCTGCTCTCAATGAGCACAAAACTCAAATCTATGGCATGCGTACTTACTGAGGTTATGAAAATTTTAATTAATCACTAACAATTGGTAACCAATAACCAATAGACAACTTTCATTAATAATCGATTATCCTAAATACTGCATAAATTCACACTACAGTACAAAAGGAATATCAAGAAATGCCAATCTCCTGTGGCTTTTCAAGAAAGTGTTTGGATCAGCAATGGTGACTATTGGCATGTGGCCGCCATGGCCAAAAACTGTGGGTTGCATACTTTTTGATTTTGAAATTTAACTCAATGATCAATATATTACTTAAATTGAGCCAAAGACTGGAATTTTATTGCTTTGCCTACTTGCTCACAATTTCTGTTGCTCCAAATTTTCATTCTTTCAACTCTTAATTTCTTGTAAAGTTGGCAGCTCTGTTCCTTATAGAAATATAACCAGTTCTATTCAGGTATACTTCACAATTTTCTCGTAATTCACAAATGATTTTATTACCACTTGGAAAGTGATGTAAAATAATACTGATAATGTTGCAGTTAATATTTTTAATGTTTAGTGTAAATCATGTAGCTGATAATGTATTTTGAAAAAACTATATATTTGATCTCTCAAAAGCCTTATTTTGATGAAGAAGCTGGCAAAGAATACATTTATAAGGAACCAAAAGTCACATCATTGGCTGAAATCTCAGAAAGAATGTACCATTTATTTTGTGATAAGTATGGGAAAGATGCTGTTAAAATGATTATGGATTCAAATCAGGTATGTCAAGTTTTCTATCATTTAAATTAGTAGTAATATTTATTAGTCTTAGTTGTATGATACACTGTTGAGGTATAATTAAAATATCAAGATATGTAAATAGAAAAGGGAGCACTGTTAAACATACAGTGCAATCAAATATAGTTGTAATAAATCATGTAGAATTGGTAAAAAATCCATTCATTATAGGTGAGTCATAATAAAAAAAAAAGACCTGTAATATTATTTTCATGCATTATCAAAAATATCGATTAAAATGCATCCACACTAATAAATAGTTAAATACAATTTTGAGATAATAATTTGTAATATAGTTTTTTTAGTTGAGCTTGTACACATGAATTATATTGTTGCAATCTTCTTTATTGTGCAAATGGTAGATTTTATAATCAGCACTTGCAACAAATGTTTACCTGTCTTCTCAGACCTTCAACTTTCTATGTAATTTTTACCTTTTCTTCAATATTAAGGTGTTTTTTTTTATTAGCCAATTCTGTATTATACACCATTAACTATAAAACTGATAATGGACTGAAAAGTAAAAGCACTGTCACATCACATACACACCTCATACATTTATCTACAAAAAACGAAGTTGAAAGCCCAGTCTTAGTATTGGGCAATATGTACAGTTGCAAATTTCTCGAGTTTTTTAAAATAGCATAAGGTAGTGTACCATTGAACATGTGAATTGAGTCCTGAAGTCATTACAAAGCATTCCAGCAAGAGAACACTTCTTGAAGGAGGGAGGTAGAAGGCTTATTTTCAGAATCATAGGTTTCCAGAAGATTTGGAACAACTTTATTTGCATCTTTGTTCAAAAATGGGATTTAAACTTGACAAAAAAATTATAACAATATCCCTGCTCTTTTAAAAGTTATTGAAAAATTAGTATACCTAATTTTTAATCAGTTTCATTTTTTTTATCAAAATCAACATGGGTTAATGGGGAAAGAAAACTTTTGCATTATTTGTTTTTTGTGTTCAGAAACTTTAAATGAAGAAAATTATATTAAATTTTCTTAAAACTGGTAAAATAGTGATACTTTTATATATGACTTGATACTTTACAAGATTAAAATTCTAGGATTTAGTAGAGTTGTCTTGAATTAGTTCAGCATTTTTTTTTTACTGTGTTCAGATCTTAAAAAAATACTTAAGTAACCCATTAATTTCAAAATTTGGCATACTGAAAGTTTGGTTTTTAGGACAAACTTTGATATTTTCATTAATAATTTAATATTCAGATTGTAAAATCAATACTTTTCCAAATGATTAGACATTACTGACATTAACTGGTTTTCCCCAGCTGTTTCAATAAGTTTAATGTTTCATATTGAATCATTAAACTTGCAATAAGGATTGCAGAGAATATTGCAACAAATGAGAATATGAATAAGCTTGAAACTAACAAACTCATTATTTGCTTATAATATTCTTTTCAATGTAATTTTATACATCCTAATAATATCCTCATAATAAACACATTTTGTAAAAGGACTAAGATCCACATGAAATCACTTTTGTGGCTGCTTGCAGCCTTTAAAGCATAGGTTATGGACACTAATTTAGACATAATAATCTATCTAGAAATTGTGCAAAAGCCACTTCAGTGGAATAGAACTTTCTAATCCACCTAAACTGAAACTTAATGTAAACAAAACATATGATACAAGCATATTTTTATTGGTAACACTGTTAATAGAAAGAGTGGCCATTGGTTATGTGTCAGAACTCTTTTTTTTATCATATATATATATTTTAATTTGTGCACTTTTTGTTTCAAAATATTTATACAGTTTTAACCTTTTTGCTTACTCATTAATTGTATAATCATATTGTTCATTGAACAATATTTTGCAATTTGTGAATAAAATTTCTTACACGTGTATTTAATATATTTTTTCAAGAGTTTATCTGTTTTGTGTAACTTTCTATAGGTTAATCCCAAAGATTTAGATCCAAAATTTGCATACATACAAGTTACTCATGTTGTGCCTTATTTTGATGAGGAAGAACTCAGACAACGACCAACAGAGTTTGAAAGAAACAACAATCTGAGAAGATTCATGTTTGAAACACCTTTTACAGTAGATAGTAATAAAGCACGTGGCTTACCAGAAGAACAGTGTAAAAGGAGAACTGTGTTGACAAGTATGTAATCCTTGATAATAGGAACTAGCTGCTTTGCAATATAATGGCATATTTTATAAAAGTATAAGCAAATCATCAGTGTATTTGAATAAAATTGCTGCATTAGTGGCACAATGGTATCGCAATACTCACAGTGATACTGAAGCAGCCAGAGTCTGGGTTTGAGTCCCAGAATGGCATGGTTTTGTGTTGGTATATTGTATGATAAATCAGGATAAGCTGACTGATCTTCTAGGTTACTTCTGTCTTTTTTATTTAACACTTCCAGGGTCCTGCCTGAAAAAACTGGTTTACATCTAGAGGTCCAGCTATTTTTTCACTATGATTAGCCAAAAACAATTAACTTTAGAACTTTTTTGCCAAATTACGAATGGAAGGTATTATGGAATATTATATGTTAAATTAATCAGCATTTAATTCTGGATTTTCTGAAACTAAAGAAATGGATTTCTGTTTCTTTCTGAAAATTAAGAAATGGAAATAAGGAATAGATTCTGGATTTTCTTGCAATAAAGATGATCAGTTTTATTTTAATATGTTTTTTTTATTAGTCGTGTAGTAAAAATATGCATCTGGCAATGCAAATAAAAATTTATTTGAATAAACTAATAGAAGAAATAAACTAATGAAAAAAAATAGACAGAAATTATTATAATGTACATGAATAGAAAGGCTATTTATTTCTAAATAATAAAATATATATATTCTGCTGAGGTCTTGCCATCCTCTCAGACCTTCTACTCTAGCATATAAACTGACAGGCTCCTGTCAGACCTCTGTGGCAAGTAGCTGCGTGAGGGGGTATTTATTTTTTTATTTTATATATTTCTCTGCACAATACTTTGAGAAAAATTCAGGCTGTTTGCCAATTGAGCTGAGTCATATCAACAAGTCAGCTTTAGAATTTATAAAAACAAACAAACCAATAAACTGAAATAGATCATGTTATATACAAAATTTAACAAAATTTAATTCTGAATTATGAAAATAATAAAATTTAAACAAATTTACAAACATATTGATTTTAATAAGACTTTTTCACAGTGATATAGAAAAAAATATTGATCAGACTATCCAATTAAGGCTTAATATTGGAAAATCTTATGAATAAAAATAGTTAAAATGTATATTAATTGAAAGGCAATTTCTTCCCAAATAATATAATATTTACCTGAAACATGGTTTTTATTTATTTGAATGATTCTTTTCAGTGTGGCATATTTTAATACATGGCCAATGTTATACAAGGTGACTTGGATTGCTCACATTAATGGGATTTTCTGTCCTGTTTAAGAAATGGAGGATCACTTTATTGGCTACCTTTTTTTTACTGAACATTATGATTTTTTTTTCTTTGGGTGTTGAATTTTGGAAATCTTGGCTAAGTGAAAAACACATCCTATTGTCAGAGTGGCACAGCCAAGATACTAGAGGGGGGGGGGGGGGTAAATGCTTTTAAAACCATTCTGAATTAAAAACTTGAAATTATTTTTAATGAAATTTTGCCAAGTGGGGATTGGGAGTAAAATGACTTCAGTGAATATATTTGGTGGTGGGGGGGGGGGGAACCCTTTCTGAAATTGTTCTTCTGCATGAGGACTGATTTCCCTACCAAGGAAGTCCTTTTTGCTTCCATATACAAAGCTTTATTCACTTTCAGGAACTCTAAAATACCGATAATAATCTATTGATAGATAAATTGACCAAAAGATCAATAATTTAGGAAATAAAACAAATATACAGAAATGAAACTTAAGGTTTAATTGTAAAAAAAAAAGTCAAATAATACTTTACAAAGGGAAATAATATCTAATATGAGGGGAGGAAGTTTTTGGACTTAAATCAACCTTGTAAACAACTACCATGCAACCACTTAACTGTAGCTTGTATAAATAGGTTTAAGGCAGAAAAGAGTGTAAAATGGAAAAAAGCAACAATGCTAATTGATTGAAAGCAACAATACTAATGATTTGGAAGTAATGAAGAAGTATGTACCTCTAGAGATGTACATACTTCTTCATTACTTCCAAATCTTCCTTTTTTAAAAAAAATAGCAGTGTTTTGTTAATTTTCAGGAGATTTTTGAAACTTTAAGGAAATATTTATTGATAATAATTCAAATCAAACTTGTGAGCTTCACATAGGGGTTGCTTCAACATAGAGTAACTTTAACGAACAAATCAACAATACCATATATCTAAAAAATGGTGATCAGATGGTTTTAACTAATTTTTATATTGTAGTTTAATAAAATATACATCAAATAAATAAAGTAAAAATTAATTTTTAAGCTTCAATTGCATATTTTTATAAGATATATGTAAAAAATTAAAATGTCAATTTCTCTTTTTAAAAAATCTAATTTTTTATTACACTAAAAATTAACATAGACATCTTGGGCCTCTCCTTTCAGATTCTGTCAACATCTATATTGACCTTGGACCTTGAAAGAGTTAAATTAAATTTGATACAACAGGATTATTTTTTCATTTTGACTAAAATTTAATGGGTAAAAAGCTAAATCTTGTTACTAAGAAAGGTTATCTTTTTACAATATATACTGATGTGCATTTTTTCCCTAATGCAAGTTTTGTAACAAAAATGTTCAATTTGAATTTATGTTTTCAAGCATGGTTGATGATGTTATGATCAATTTTGTGAAGAAATGAAATATTTTTCTACTTTTATAAGAAAAAAAGCACAGAACTATACAGATGAATATAACTTTCTCTCTCTCTATATATATATCCACACACACATCATGATAATTAAACTGTGTTGTTTTGGAAGCTGTAGACAAAAAAAAAAGGCCACACAGAGCTGACTTTACAATACACAACAGTCAGGTAATGCAGAATGGAATTGTCAGCGTTGCATTGTGAGTGGTGCACAATATCATTCCTAAGAATGAATATGAATATGAATACCTAAGCCAGCATTTTATCCCCAAACTTCAAGCTAGAGACTGCTTAAACATGGAAGTTTCTTGCAAGAAGGGCATCACTGCATATACCTCACCCATTGATACAGTTGCTTCATGACATGTTTTCTAACAGCCACATAATTTCCCATCTGTTCCCGAATGCTTGGACACCTCATTCACCTGACCTCAATTAATGCAATTTTTGATTATGGGTTTATTTTAAATACAACATGCATAGAGACAGCTTTCAAACCACTGTGGATGTAAAGGATAGCATAACAATACATGTTATAAGTGACAATTGAGACATAGTTCTGCTATTCCAGTATGTTGTTAGCATCAAATTCCACATTTAACAGTTTCATGTACATTAACATCTAACATTGGTATTGTTTGTTTTGCTGTTCACTACAGCACCCTTGTGGAACATTTTAGAACTTTTTTTCTTATGTTATTACATACCCCTTCCCATAAACACACACACACACTGAAAAAACAAACAAAAAAACTGAAAAGTATAATAGAAAATTGGACATTTTCATTATTGATGGTTGAAAACATTAGTAATATTTTATAAATTATTGGGTTTACCTTGAATATCCTATCATTATCTCCCTTTTGCAAAAGAGATTTTTTTCTTTAATGAATTTGAAATGGTAAATTCAGGACTCCATTACTTATAGTATGCTTTGGGGAAGGGGAGTGGGGGGAGTTCTTGGGTGAGGTAGAAAAACTGGATTATTTTAAGTTGAATCACAATCAAGTTATGAAATTACAACAGTAGGCAGGCCAGAGCAGTGAATTGGGGACACAAAATCCTTTTTAGGGGAAAATTCCATTTTTTTAAAAATCATTAATGCAACAATTTGCATTAATACAAAAGCATTTAACTTTCCCACCTCCTAGAAATTTTTGTTAATTCTGACTACACCACTTATTTACAGTAATAATAATATTAATTGCATCAAATTTTTTAAACCTATAAAAAATTGCATGCACTTACTTGAAGCAGCCAAAAACAACAAAAAACTTAAGTTCAAATGTAAAATTTCTGTAGTCAACATTTTTTATTTGTTATATATATACTTTTGTGGATTTTTATTTTTTTAATATTACAAGTGTTTTCTTTTTATGAAACACATTAGCATCCTAAGCAATTCCACATTATTGGTCTTAATCATACACACACAGAGAAGTTTAACATTTAATCTATAAAATGCATCCTCTCATGTCCTAATTTTTGCTCTTCCCCACCCTCATGTCCTTTTTTTGTTGAAGTAGAATTGACAACACTTGTCAGGCACTATCATGTGGGCAACATCAATGGAGTATTGCCAATCCATTGCCAGGGAATATTATCTCCAACTGCAATGTTATCAGCCTTTTGGTGAGCTTCAATGAGTGTCATATGAGGAAAGGAGGGACCATTAGTTACAAAACTGTTGCCAGACAACGTCCAGAGATAGGGCTCAGTGCCATCATCCATTGTGTCAGATGCCTCAGACCGTACACCATCATCAAATACAAATGGTGGTAATGTAAAGAAGCTTGGTGCCAGTAATAATAGCAAGTCATCTGTGATGAGTCCTAGTTCTGAGTGCAGATGACCACTACATCCACATATAAAGACAATATTGAAACAAGTCAAATCCCTTTGAATCATAAAATGCCACACCATATGCTTGCTACATTTCTTGTTTGGGAGCCATCAGATACACAGATGATCACCTGTAGTATATGTTGGTGCTACTATCTCCAGGGAGTGTACAACAGGGATAATAGTAGGCTAAATCAAAGGTCACCAAACTTTCCCTAGCATTTGTTTTACTTGCTCGCCCACTCACTCTCTCTCTCACCAACATACCAATTATATGATGTGCTAATGCTGCATCTATTGTACTGCTTTCTACATAAATATTATTGCAGTGTTCGGTAACTGGGCTTACTTCATGGCCTTTGGATCATCTATCCCTCACTTGGTTTGCATTTGTATCTGCTCACCACTTCTAGGTGGAACAATTTTATTGTCAGAGAAGAGACTATTATATCTAAATAGTTTAGCATTGCAATAATTTCATTATGAAAATTATTATTTTAGTACTCTTTTATAAAAGAAATATGTAATTTATTAAAGACATATGGACTAACAATTTGTTTATTTTTAGCTTTATACTCTTTTCCTTATGTGAAGAAAAGAATACCTGTTTTTGCAAAAACTGTGCAAGTTCTTAGTCCAATTGAAGTAGCTGTGGATGAAATGCAATCTCGCATATGTGAATTGCGTGAAGTAGTAACTCTGCAACCTACTGATTTGAAGAGGTTACAACTGAAACTTCAAGGAAGTATCAGTGTTCAGGTATAGCTTTATGAATAAGTGAAGAGAAACAAAGGCTATATGTATTACTCTTTTATATATCAGTAAATTGTAAAATTTTGTTGCTATATAATTATAATAAAATACAATGCTAAATGAGATTTTTATACTTCTGAGCAGATTAAATTTTCTTTTCGTTATGAATTTGAGCAATTGCCAGACATTTGCAGAGAAAGTTATGTACAGTAAATAGTTGTGAAAAGATTACATAAGATAATGACAATAAGACAATCATAAGTTCATCATAAATACAAAATGTGTAAATAAAGCAAAAATGGATTGTTAGTCTTCACAAAGCCAAAATGTTATTCAAGAATTTGCATATTTTTTACCAGACAATGGCATTTACTCCAGTTATTATCCATAATTAGAGGTTAAAAAAGTATCCACAAACAAATGACTGCTATTTCCATTGGGTGAATTTTTTATACTAGTCAGAACCTTCAACTGCTGTTGCTCATCTACAGGGTCGCATTTAGACTTTTTTGGACTCTAGCTGCAAAGGCATATCTGGGCCCCTGCACCCTAATCTGAGGAGCCTGTTAGCCCCTCATGTTTACAGGTCCTAGACACATGCCTAATTTGCCTTTCCAAGACATAGTGTTGTTCATCTGGAGTTCTTCTGTTGGACAAAGTGAGATTTTATGTCCACTCTTTAGTGCTTGCTTAATGCAATTGATAAAAATACCTTGCTTAAGTGATGCACTGAGAGGAAGATGTAACAGCTTTAAATGCATCAGTGTTTAAAGATGAATGTCTTGTGTGGAAAAGTAACAGTAGTTTATATCAGAAAGTTATTTAGTGCATGCATGATGTTGATAAATTTAACTTAAAACTGTTGGAGCCTTTCCTCATTAAGTTAGATCTTTCAATTCCCTTAGATCCTTAGGCATTAATACAGTACTATCTACTTCTATTATAATTAGCCTCTTGCCTAAGTATTTGAAGTGTTGGTCTTCAGACCTTTTGTAATAATCAGTGGTCCTACATTATTTCTTTATATGTCCTATAACTTTAAGTTTGTAAATGGGCTTTCTAGGAATTGTGAAGAATCAAAGGATTTTTCTTGACTGTGTCTGTTCCCAAACAATGCTTCTCATCTTTTACTGGATTTAACATGTTGTTTTGTAGATAGGAAATCTTGAACTACCAATGCATAGAATTCCACAAATGGCAAAAACTAGGTACTGAATCAAAAAAATTCAGTCACTTCTTATTTTCAGTTAAAAATAATGAAATAATTTTAAACTATTGAAAAAAATATATAAAGCATTTAATCATTTTTACATATTACAAAGGGAAATTATGTAGTATAATCCTAAAGTAGATATGAACTATGGCATTTCAACCAAATGTGTAATTTATTCCCTCAAGCATGTCTAATTTCAGCCAAAGCTGTTGTATTTGGCCACTGCAGACCAATTCTAAAAAAGTTATCTTTGACATTATCTACCCACCACATTCTAGGTCTCTTACTTTTTCTGAGGACTTTAGGCACACTCTCTGTAACTCTGTTCAGCATGTGAAAAACATGGCCAAACCAATGCAGTCTCTCCTTACATAAGATGTTGCTTAAAAGTGGTTGCTGACTCCTTTGTTTAACCTCACATCACTTACTCAAACCACATAATATCTGTGTTTTATGGTTAATCACTAGGTAAACATAAAGTCTCCTTCAAGCTTACTTGCAATAGGTCACTCATTAGTTTAGAAAACTTCAGAAAGGATTAAACTATTACATGTCCTAATTTTAGTCTTTAGTTATATCTGCATGTTTTGCTGCCATCTTCATATATTCTTAAAAGTCCCAGAAGCAGTGTCCATTCTTCTGTTTATCTCATGCCACTAGTATCTGTTACACAACTTCCTAGATAATTAAACTTTAAAGTGTGCCATTCAGGTAAAGAGTACAGCCATTTAAAAGAACTGAAGCATACCCATTTGTATCACTCAAGTTTTCTCTCTGTTTATGAGAAACACCCTCAATATGCTCCTAACAATGAATATTTAAAATTAGAATGTCATCCATTTTTCACCGAATCTACTCTATTACTAATCTCATTCACATCCCTAATAAAGGAGTTCATTTCCCAAAAGTTCTAAATCATTAGCAGACTAATTTCAGCTCCCTGTGTGGCTTGGTGTTCCTAACAGATAAACAGATCCTTTTTGCTATATATTTAATTTGTAATCAATCATAGCCCTATGCAACCCATCAGGTGAAGCCCATATGTGTTTATAAATGTTATGTATTTGTAGTATTAGTTATTCTCAAACCATTTAGTTGATTTACCTGAAGGAGAGGTTCTCCATTTCTGTTGCAACTACCAATGCTAAAACAACCTGTCACCCCTGATCCACAGGTCATAGTCAGTACCTACTCAGGCATTTAAAGTTGCATGGCACAAAAGTAATATCTCCTTTCTTGATGGAATTCAATATATTCTGAAGATGCCCTTAAAAACATGTTCTTTCACATCTCATTTCATCATTTCTCATCAGTTCTTGACAAGGGCATAGCACTGTTTTAAATTTAACTGTAAGAAATATTTCATTAATGCATTTATGTTCTAAAAGAGCATTATTAATACTTCTGCTGGAAGCAAACCTACACCCTGCAGATATTTGTTATTCTCTCATCCTGAAAAGAGAAATTTAAGATTATTTTTAAGTATCCAACCTTTACCTGTCCTGACCAGTGAAATCTTGCAAGCTAAGAATGTACATATTATAATATTGTAAATGCTGTATGAGGACATCAGGAGAAGGAGTCCTCTTATTACTGTTAACTGTAATAGTTATTTGACTAACTGAAAATGGTTATTAGGAATTTTATAGTGTTAGGTATATGTAGAAAGTTAAGGCCATATCATCAAACAGCCACTAATTGCAGGCTTGGACAAAAGACCCATTTCTCAACTGGTACGACTTAAGCCATTAATGTCAGTAAGAATTCAGACTCAGTTTTGCAAGTGGAACTCTTCAGGAATCAGAAACAAAAGAGAAACTAACCTGCCAGAAACACATTACTCCAGTTTAGGATTGGCAATGCCCCTAGAAGCAAAGAGTTCAGATACCTGCAATGGTCTGTTATCAGGATTATCTACCTGCTGATACAAGGTATCCTATGTATATCTTCATTTGGGGCTTGTAACCCATAAATGAGTTGAAAACATGCCAGTAATTTTTCCATCAACAGTGGCCCATCATTACAGCAAGTAATAGTGCTCTAAATAATGCATGATAATGCCATTAGTCAGCAGTTCAGAGGTTTAGATCATGTATAAGTAATCCATCGTTCATAAGCACTATATTACTTGTGGAGTTGTTAAAAGTTCTTGCTAGTACATCCTTCATTATTTTCCATGAGCACGATCATAACACAAAATTTAATTTAATTGTTAATTTTAATTATTAAATATAACAGATTAAAATAATAAATTTAATCTGCTGTTAACAACACCATGTTTAGTACTAAAAACACTAAACAATTTCATTTGAAAAGCAACTGCTATTTATTAAAATGGCATAGTTTATATTCCACATTTCTATAACAATTTTGTATATGTAATTCTTTTTAAGTAAAATATTGTGGTATCCCATTAGTGACAATTGGAATAAAATAAACTGCAAACATTTTAATTTCTATTGCTTTTATTTGGATAAAGACACCATAAAATATTTGGTGCATGCAAAGTCTATCTTTTGATGAATTGGTGCTCTCTTCTCAAAATGATTGCACACCCATGGTATAGATGATCAGCATTAAGACCCATGAAGTTGACCATTCCTCAGCAGGGTGAGGTGGGGGTGGCTCAGTCAGTAGTGTGGCAGGCTCATAATTTGCAGTTCCCAGGTTAGAATCCCAGCTGGGTCAGAGTTGAGATTTATCTGCGCAAAACTCCCCACCCTGCCCACGGTCAGTAGTGGACACCAATGGGCTTGGAAAGGCAGCCATCCATCAGATGGGACGTTAAACCATTGGTCCGTGTGTGGGAGAGCCATACCCTGTGCACATTAAAGAACACACTAGATGGCCTTGACGAGAGGCTACCATCTGTCTCCCAACAGCTGTTCCAGTGGGTCCCCTCCCCCAACCTTCTCTGAGCCTTCAGTGACTGGCTTTTTTTCTTGTGACCTGGCCATTTAACCCATTGTGTGCAAAAAAAGTGCCGCTCAGAGGTAAAACAACCCAACCTCAGCAGGATGGGGGAAAAGTGGCTATTGATGACCAAATCAGTAGATCAAACAAATCTGGCAACCTTCTCCTCCCATTCCCTCCAGAAGAATATCTTCTTTGAAAGGTACTAATGGCTATCTACCAGAAGGTGGGATCAAACTATAGGTGCTATGCCTGGCCAGTTCTGTGCATCATCAAAGGAGATTGGTACACAGCTCCCCTTCTAATGTATGCCTGACTACCATATGTAATGTAATAATATTTTAAAAATTTGTCAGCATTGTTGAATCTTCAATGTAGAATTCATAGCATTGAAAAGATCTTTCGAATAATATCATAATGTAACTTTTTACAATCATTTACTATACAATCATAATGTAACCTTTTTTATGCAGTTAGAAAATGATTTCAACGTGTGTAAAAAAGTTACTATTTTCAAAGATTTTACATGCAAAACAGTCATGCCATTTCTTTTTATTATCATACTATTAGTTACTGTAATATTCTTATAAAGAACACTCAAAGATTCAGGCTAGATCTGGACAACTTTTAAAACCATGAGAGATGACATCTCAAGTTGTGGATAATCTTTTATTAGATATTGACATTACAATGACTGATTTTTCTGCTCACATGAAACTGTGTTTAGAAGTTAGCTGAAAATTTTTATTTTCAGCCATGTAGGGTATGATAAAATGATCTCTGGATTACATGTTGAGTGCTTTGGCTACTCAGTTACCAGTGTTTAATCAAATAACTACCATCAGTGATTCTGAAGCAAGGGTGAGATTATGTGAAGCATTAGATACTATTACTGTGTCAATGTTGCAGCATTTCTTTGACAACACTGCAAACATGCTTTTCTGTGACTTACAAACGTTTTTGGATTGGAGGGTTGGTTCAATTGGTAAACACCTGACTCATAATCTAATGTTTCCAGGTTCAAGTAACACTATGCTTCCATTTGATATTTTCTTCCCTAAAATCCACTCTGCCCTTGGTGAGAAATGGAAAACAATGGGTTTGGAAAAGCTTATGTTATAAGTCCATGTGAATTCCCTATACAAGTTATATAATGTGCTCATTGGCCTTGACAGGATGTTTCTATCCATCTTATATGAATAATGATGAATCCTCTTCCCCTATTCAGTATTCTGAGTTCTTTGGGGTGTTTGTGATTTGACCATCTATTCCACCTTGTGCCAATATGATGTAAAACAACCTAACCAGCATTTTTGAGTGACAGTTGATATGCACTGGACTTTAGATTATGCACTGGACTTTAGATTGATGCAGTAATGTTAACTGGTGATTAAATGTTTAATATTTAACTGATGACCTTATTTCATAGTTTTGGGCAGTGATTTTATCACACACATTGATTAGGGCATTTGACATATCTTGAGAGAGAGGTATCACTCCATCCTGCTGAAAATATCATTTTTATGCTCACTTAATAAATATACCATCCACTGATCTTCATAGCTGTGTGAATTATTAATATTCATTCACTTTTTTGTAATTCATTGAGAGATTTTGAGAGATCACTTTTATTAAAAATTAACAAGGAGTTATTTTGGCAGATTTTACTTCTCCATTATTTTTAGTAATTTAACCATCACATTTTTCTTTTAGGTTAATGCTGGACCATTGGCCTATGCAAAAGCTTTTCTGGAAGACAAAAAAGTTGTTAAATATCCACCAGAAATGGTTTTATCTTTGAAAGATGTCTACAGGTAATTTATGCATATATAAGTGTTTATAAAAAAAAGGGACACTCTGATATTTCAACTGTTTTTGTGTTTATTATTATGAACTTAGTATAATATGCCATTCTTTGGTAAACAATGTACATATTAATATTTATTACCATGTAATGAAATGTGATTAATCATCATCATCATCATCAAGCAGCCATGGGCTACGGAGGTCCAATCTTGGAGAATTAAACTGCACAAGGACTGCGCAGTTTAATTCTCCAAGCATATCTGTCCTGAGCTACATCTGCTGCATCCGGCCACTGCACACCAATTCTAACAAGATCCTGTTTGACATTGTCAGCCCACTGCATCCTAGGTCTCCCCCTCCTTCTGAGGCCTCTAGGCACACTGTTCATAACCCTATTCGCCAATCTATAATTATCCTATGAGCAACATGGCCAAACCAATGGAGTCTCTCTGCACAATATGCTGCTTAAAGGCGGTTGCAAACTCCTTTGCCTAACCTCATCATTAGTTACAAAGTTGAACCACCTAATGCCCAAGATACTGCGTAAGCATCTGGAATCAAAAGCATCTAGTTTCCTGTTATCTTGTTTACAAAGTGTCCAAGTTTCACTACCATAACTAACCCTAGAAAGAACCAAACTATTATACAGTCTAATTTTAGTGTTTAGGTGTATACGCCTATTTCTCCGCACTCTCCATAGATTCTTAAAAGTCCCGGCAGCAATTCCTATTCATCTGTTAATCTCATGCCGCACATCACCATTATCTGTTACATAGCTCCCAAGATAATTAAACTGTGACACCTGCTCAAGACTGCATCCATTCAGATGAACTGAATCACAACTTGCCTGACCAATTTTCATCACTTTAGTTTTCTCTCTGTTTATAACCAAACCTACTCTACTACCAATCTCATCAACAGCTCGAATGAAAGAGTTCATCTCATCAACATCATTTGCCAAAAGGGATAAATCATCAGCATAATCTAAATCAGAAATTTTTGTATCTCCATCCCATTTAAGGCCAAAATCTTTCCCTTGAAGTGAATTTCGCATAACATAATTAATAACCAAGCTAAAGAGAAAAGGAGACAAAATGCACCCTTGTCGAACACCAGAAATAATGCTAAACCAATTGCTACAAGCCTTACCAACTCTCACACACGACTCAGTGTTATTATAGAGAGCTTTCATTATGTTAACTAACTTGTCTGGTATACCATATGATATCACAATCAACCACAAATTATTATGATCAACAGAGTCGAAAGCCTTTTTGAAATCAACAAAGCTAGCAACCAAAGGTTTCTGAAACTCTAAACATTTCTCAAGAATCTGCCTAAGTGAAAAATATCTGATCCACACATCCCCTACCACTTCTGAATCCACATTGCTCATCACGCAATTGCCTGTCAACCAGATTCTTAATTCTATTAAGCACAATCATGGAAAGAACTTTACCTAAAACAGAGAGTAGGCTGATACCCCTATAGTTATCACAAGCACTGTGATCACCTTTTTTGAAAATAGGGATAATAATAGCTCTGGTAAAATCTTTAGGAATCGTGCCTTTATCATAAAAGATATTCAAAATTTCAGACATCCAAGTGGCAACTGAAACATTCCCAGCTCTGAGCATTTCTGTATTAATTTCATCTACCCCTGGGGATTTATGAAGTTTAAGTTTAGAAATAGCCAAAATAACTTCAGATTGTGTTATTGGGCCAACATTAACGCCACCAATGCATCTATCATCATTACAAACAATGGGAGTAGAACTAACCACATTGTTTAGAACATCACTGAAATGCTCAGCCCACCTAGCCGTGACAGAATCCTCTCCTTCTATAACCTTACCTTGTTTATCCTTCAATCCCTGTATACCTGACCGTTTTCTACCACACGAAACATTAACTATCTGATACAGCTCTCTGCTGTTGTGCTGCCTAACTGCTTCCTCAGCTTTGTCAACCACGCCATCAAGCCAAAGATTCTTATCAGTAGCTAACTGATTCTTTACATGTTTATTAAGCTCTCTGTAATCCTTTCTGTTAGGACTAGTAGGGTACTGATTCAGGACATTCCTGCAGTTCCTTCTTTCTAAAATAAGCTCAAGTGCCTTATCACTTAAATAATTCTGCCTCCTCTGCTCCTTTTTCCCTAAAACAGTACTATTAGTTTTAAGAAAAGCCTGTTTAAAATGGCCCCATTCTTCCTCAACTTCAGTAGTAAGCAAACCATGACTGTCATAATGACTAAGTAACCTATCATGGCTTAAGCTTTGGCTATAACTGGGTCTTTCAGAGCTTCAGTATTAAAGGTAAATTTTTTAACTTTAGCACAACATTTTTTAAGTTTAATTAACAAGGTAATGGTCGGATCCAATTTCAGCTTCCCTATATGCCCTAGTATTCCTAACAGAACTAGCACATCTGCTGTTAATTAATATATAATCAATCATATTCTTATGCAGCCCATCAGGTGAAACCCTATGTACTTATGTATGTCGCAGTGTTTGTAATAAGTGTTAGTTATTCTGAAACCATTGAGTTTACCTACTTGTAGGAGACATTGCCCATTGCCATTGCAGCTACCAATACACATAGGTAACATGCATACCTGAGCAGCAGACCCACACCTTGGTGATGCTTTCCATCCTCCCTCCCTGTAAAGAGAAATTGAAAGTTATTTTTAAGAATCTGACATTTATCTGTCCATCTGGTCTCTTGCAAGCTTAGAATATCTAGGTTATAGCGCTGGAATTCCTGAATGAGGACATCAAGAGAATGATCTCTATATAATGTTCTCATGTTCCACATTCCTGCAGAGAAAAAATGATTAGTAGGAAAAATGATTAGTAGATAATTTTAAATGATTAGTAGGAATGATTTTTAAAGAAACTATGTTTATTGAGATAGGTAGGGCCAACAATATCAAACAGCCCCCTGATTGCAGGCATGGGGCAAAGACCTGTTCCTCCTCCGCTAAAGGCTGAAGTTACCGATGCTGGTAGGAACTTCAGGCACCACCTTTTCAAGAACCATATGGCCTGCCTGAGACACATTACTCCAGTTTAGGCTTGACGATGCCCAACTAGCTAAGTAAGGTTCAGGTACCTGTGATGGCCTCTGATTAGGATTATCCACCAGCTGATATAAGGTATCCCATACCTCTGTTCACTTGGGGCTGGCAAACCAGAAGCAAACAGAAAACACAGCGGCAGATTCTCCCTCAACAGAGGCCCACCAGTGCAGCAAGTCCAGGATCCATAATCAAACTCGAATCCATAAACAAGTTCAGTCTAGTAGGTATAAATGGTCAGCACCAGGACACTGTGAAGTTGACCACTCCTCAGCAGGTTTGAAAAAAAAGAAAAAAGTGGCCATAGATGACCAGATCAGTAGGCCATACTGAACTGGCAGCCATCCCCTTCCGTTCCCTTCCAAAAGAGAATATCTCTTTTGAAAGGTACTAACGGCCTGCACCACGAGAAGGCATGGTCGGACATTAGGTGCTAGACCTGGCCGGTTCTGTGCATCATCACTAGGGATTGGTACACAGCTCTCCTTCCAGTTTACGCCTAGCTACCATTTACAGGCCGAATGTGATTAATATTTATATTGAAATGGAATATACATGTGCAACAATGAAAATGAGACTGTGGTACTATGTGATACTTAATATATAGGACGAAGGGTGAATTACATCACTTGTGAGTTTGAACAATGAAGTTGAAAAAAGAAGAGAATACAGTTGTAGTTCGGAAAATGTGTGTGTAGAAGAAAGTTGTTTATCTTGACTTCTGTGCATTCATAATAAGAAAAATAGTATTTTTTTTAGACAATTTAAGTTAGTGCCATGCACTGTGAGAAGTTCTAGATATTTAAGTGGGAAGAAAAAATCGTTATTTCAATTAAAATAGTATATATCTGCATTGCAGAGAATGCTTTTGGTTTAACAGATATTCTAGTAATTGTGATCATCAGGATCATTTAATACTGATAGATAGCATATTGCTGTGTAGTATGACTAGAAAATTGTGTATGATTTATGCAATTTTATTGTTAATTAAATCAGTTCATTTATAATGGGTTTATTTATTTCGAATTTACACTCATTTTCCAAACATTCAAATACAACTGAAAATCTATAGCAATATGCTTCATTTTTCTCAATATTAAGCAAGCTTTTGGTTATCTCTGAGCAGATTAACTGTTTTTGCAATCAAAGGAATCCCATAAAAATGTTTCTGAAACCTTTTGAATGATAATTTTAATTATATAGTAAAACTTATACATTTTACTTAGTTTTTATATGTATCATGTAAAAATCCCATTTCTAAATATTTTCCGTACATACAAGTTTTTTTATGTTTATATTATACATGTTTTTGTGTTATCTGTGCATCCTTTCCTCTCTATTACCCCAAATAATTAAAATTTATTTCCAAAGTAATAATAGCTTGGGTAGGAAATTGTTACTTGAGTTCATGGGGTGGGGACCACTTTTCTGAAATCAACTGTTTCCCAGGTGCCACACACTTTCAACTCATTCTTTGTTTTCTTACTCTCTAGTATAATTTATAAGGTAATAATAACATAATAATGCTAATATAATGTTCAAAATTTTTATCAGTCAAAATAATATAAATTGAATTAAAATTTGCATTTCAGACATAGCAGATTTGGTCTATGACATTGTTTGAACAAATATGTATAGGTTCATCTATTATTGCAGTTGCTTTCGCATGTTTTTCGCAAATTTTGCAGTTTTTTATTATTATTGCAGTTGTTTTCGCAAATTCGCATGTTCCAAGCACATATAATTGTAACAGTTTTTGCCACTTATGTTTGGTTTTCTGGTCTGGACAAAATGTGCATCTTCCTCTTTCATTAGGCTTGCATAGTTGGTGAATAACATTTTGAAGACCAGCAAATCTTTTTGCTGCTTTCTATGTATATTTTTTCTATTTGCATATACGGCAATGAAAGTTCTTAGAAACTACTACTAGTTTGTACAAGCCTTATCATACAAGGACATGCCTAATAAGACACATCACTACATCAGATAGAGCTAACAAAGCATGAAGTTTGCCTGCAGTACTTGTTCCCTAAGCACTATTTCAGTTTATTTCCATCACCCTCATCATCAATCTGGTCTTCACTAAAATTTCATCTTTAGGATTAATCTCCAATAAAATTGAATAATACATATGCTAGAAAATATCAACAAACAAAAGAGAGAACCAAGTTAAAATCAAGTATATGGTAGCAAAATATCATAATGACACTACACATGTTTGGCCGACAACTTATTTATGATGATCTGGACAAAGAACAGTAGTTCATATCAAACCCAATACAAGACTTACTTCTGATTAGTTTATTAAAAAGTACCAAGGTACCCAGTTCCACATCAAATGCCATCTCTCAGCTATTTATATAGTAATACTAGGTGGGTCATACAGTTCCAACTGTGAGTTCATGGGTTGATTGTTCTCAAATATGGCTTTCTATTCAATTTTTTGATCTCGTAACATTACTTGCAAACTAAACTTTTTTGTAATTCAATCTGAACTGCTGCCATTCACTTCTTCCTAAACTTTTTTAAAAATAGTAAATGAATTTTTTATGCTATATGGAAAGTAAAGCATTTAACAACTAAGCTTTATATTTCTTAAGTGTTTAAACTTTTGTTATTTCTAAAATTAATTTTTCATTTATTGGATTAATGATTGAATTTTAAAGAATTATTATTTTTAATTTTGAACATATCTAAAGTCTGCTGTAATATACAGCTTAGTTTCTCTCTAAAAGCAACAGTAGTGTTATTTATTGTGCTCTATCTTTAAGAACATTTTGATTTTTATAAAGGTAAGATTTATAATGTTTATATTTTTATTGCTTTTTAGTAATAAAATACAGTTAACAGTAAAGATACAGATAAAATTACAGTTTTATCTTATATAGTACTGGTCATAAAACACATTTTTAATGTATTTTTCCTTAGTGTGACTCTTGTATATGTTGAGGGGACCACCCTTTGAAGGTTCTGCTGATTCAGACACCTTCATGAATCCTGAATGCTCACCTGTGTTTACCATGCACTGTGAATTGTGTCCCTGGAAAAGAAAATCCTGGTAGTTGTTCAGGGGTCCTCTTCTGCTCTTCTTAACTCATGACTAGCAGAGCCCCCTTTTGGCCTGTGTTTCCATTGGGGAGCCTGTTCGTCTCAGGGCTGAGCAGTGCTTTAGAGGGCTGCTGCTACACACTACTTTGGCCTCTGCTTTAGATAAGATAAGGTCCTCATCAGAATCACCGGCTGGTGGACAGGACCTGCTAGGGTCAACTATTCAATGCAGCAAATACTTTACCAATAAATAGTTTGTGGAAAAAATTTTGCTGACATACGGGAATTGAACCCACATCTCTCCAGAAACATGCCAAAGTATTCTGCCATTGAACTAATGTCGCTCTCTCTTTTTTCCATTAATTTAAGACTTTAAACTCTTTGTCGAGATTTCTGCCCCTTATGTTGGCACTATCTATGATCTCAGGGGGCAACTATTTCTTTTTATATTGCGCTGAGTAAGATGGAAATAAATAATAAAGTCTCTTCATGCTATTTAGCATTATTAATGCTTTAAACATGAATGACAATCACAGCATTACCCGTTGACTCTAATGTCTATAAATCAATAAATATTTTATGGAACTTGAACCCGCATCTCTCCAGAAACATGCCAGAGTATTCTACCATTGAACTGGTGCCTACGTAATGAGAATGTTGCCGATTCCAAGACATGAAGCAACAGCAGCACTAATTACATTTTCGTCTGTTGTGGTGCTGGCAATCCACTCTTTTTCTTGCTACTTGCATCATAACAGTATATGTTATTGCCCTGTTTACTGTTAGTACTGTTAGTTTCTTTCTTTACAATATACGGGATTGAGTTAGTTATACTGCCCTACAAATTATTAGAGAATTTTCATGTTATGTGAATGGGAATCTAACTTCAAAGCTCTATAAGTTGGATTCTGATATGGATTTTTCATATGTTATTTATTTACTGTTCTGTGTACTTGCTGCCATTTTTAACTAAAAGTATGAATGGTAATGAAGTATGTGATGTTTTGCAAAAGCGAAACTTATGAAACAAAATTCAGTTTCTATCGAATCCCTTCCAAACTGGATCTGTGAGACAGGTGACTGCAGCAATATGTTGTCAATGTAACATTGACACGAGTAATTGGAAAAAAAAATTCAGAGATTGCTTTTAAATAAACAATATTTTGATATCACAGGAATTGCAAGCAAGGGAAGGTTATTCCCATAGCTCAAAATGATGAGTATCTTTAAAATATGCGGAATTGAGTTAGTTATATTGCACTACAAATTATTAGAGAATTTCCATGTTATGTGAATGGGAATCTAACTTCAAAGCTCTATAAGTTCTAAAATATTCATTTAATGGAAAAATATTACTGAGAAGAAATTAAAGATCATAATTTATCTATTTAAATCTCAAATTTCAACAGCATTCATCTAGTATTTAAGGAATTATTTTACCTAGGATATTTCACAACAGTAATGGGTCATAAGAATTTACCTCTGATATTAATTGAAACTTAAATAATAAGTGTTGTTTCAAATTATTTAATAAAATATAAATTTTAAAAGTTTGCCTAATGATTATTTGTATATTAGATAATTATGAATGATTTTTATGAAAAAAAAGATAATTTATTATTAAACATTCCAGCTTCCATAATTCTTTGAATACTGAACGAATATTGATGATAAATCGAGATCTGAATGAATTTGATTATCTTTAACTTCAGTCACAATTTCTCATTAAATGCATCAAGTGCTTATATGTAAAATCTGAGTTTGTGTTTTTCAGCCACCTAGATAGCAGCAACATCCTGACAAGGAAGCAACAAGTATCCTTCTGCACGTACTTGCACATGGGCAGCTCAAAAAGACTCACAGGTCTAAGAGTACTGGTCTACAATCTTTGTCTTCATAATATTTTTCCATTAAATGCATGTTTTAGATGTTATAGAGCTTCAAAGTTAGATTCCCATTGACATAACATGGGAAGATAATGCAATAGCAACTCTGAGCTATTAAATACTGTCACCATCAAATGACTAGCGCCCTGCATCAATGCTGATATCCACGGTTCTCTCTTTGCGGATAAAATATTAACCTTATCGCGGAAAGCTGATAAAAAATTTATCTTAATACTGATGGCGAATAAAGTCTCATATTTGATAAGATAGGCAGAAACGTGAGCAAAGATTATTACATGTTAAAGAAACCTGATTTGAAAATTCAATGATATTCGCTCTAACAAAAAAATCCATTGGGATAAATCCACAAGTTAAAAACTTATCTTATATGAAAGAAGAGATCTTTTTTCTGCCAAAGCGGAATATAAATTCAAAAAATTACTAAATAAATTTAAAAAATATATTTCTTTGCAAAAAAAGTGCTTAAAATTTTAAGACTATTTTGCACAAATTATAGAAGTAAATGTACTGAAGAAGCTGTAGAACTAAACAGGATAAATTCTAAAACTTTCTCAAGAAAAATTCTTCAATTATAAAAACTTCAGCTGTCAAACAGCTGACCCTTTCCCCATGTTAATCATAAATGAAACATAAATAGCTTATTAAATAAATAAAAGCACTGATATCTCACCACCTTTTTTCTGTCTGAAGTTTATAACAGTTTGTCAGCATTTTGAACTGCATAAATACATGTATGAACTAGGGTGGATTAAGCAATTGGGAGACCTGGAGCCAAGTTCTAAATGGGTGCCCTGGAATAAAGTTTTAAATAGGAGGAGCCTTACAGCTATATTTTAAATGGAGCCCCATTATCCTTCTGTATTGAAAAATAATGAAAATTGAACTACTTTATGAAATATCATCAATTGACGTGATAAAAAATTACTTTAAACAATAAAAAAAAACAGAAGGGGATATACAGTCTTATCAGAATAATATGACCACCTACCTAATAATGGGAATAACCACCCTTGGCCTGGATGACAGTGGCGAGACAGCGTGGCATGGACACAATAAGTCCCTGGAAAGTTTCCAGAGGCATACATGCCCATTTGGACTCCAGCAGAGCACAGAGGTTCTGTAGATGACTTGGTTGTGTGTCTGCACACTGAACCTGTTGATCCAAATGGTCCCACAGGTGTTCTATGAGATTGAGGTCGGATGATTTTGCCAGCCAAAGGAGAACAGAGACATTGTTGTCGTGTTCCTGGAACCAGTCACGCACCATCTTAATGACATGGCAGGGTGCATTGTCCTGTTGGTAGACACCATCACCACCAGGGTAAACGTCCAACGTGTAGGGATGCATGTGGTCAGCAAGGATGGACAGGTAACCATTGGCGTTCAGGGACCCATCCAGTGGTACCAGCAGCCCCAGGTCCCCAGACATACACATTGCCACTGCCTGCCTGTACTTGACTGACAAGCTTGTCCAGGTGTTGGTTCTCGTGTCTAATGCTGTATCTGCCACCGCCTGTCACTTCTGTGGAGTAGAAACCTCGATTCGTCGGAGAAGGCAACCTTTTTCCATTCTTCCACTGTCCAATGACGGTATTCCCATGAGAACTGCAGGCGTCATTGCCAATAGACCTTGGTTAACACGGGTGCCTGTATGCAACGTCGACTATGGAGACCCATGTGTAACAGGGTTTGCTCTTCTGTTTTATTTGGGACACGTATCTGGGTGCCCCAGCGTTCATTTGAGTGGTCAATTGCTGCACTGTTGCACGTCTATTGCTCTTTACCAGTCAATGGAGGCAATGTTCTCCTCTGGGGTAGGTGGCCTTTGGGATGTCTCAATTATGACATTTGGATGTACTCGGTGTGCCAGCGGTCCATTCATGGTACACCCTTACTACAATGCCTCACAACACATTTGCCCACTGCTTACAATATTGCTCATGAAGTGTGCTGTTTCCGAGATGCTTCCACCCTTGGCGCGGTAACCGATGATCATTCCTTTTTGAATGTCCATCAGATCAATCCTCTGCCCATTGTGCTCACGTTACACACTATGACTCATCTGTCCTGGCCAGCCACTTATATCTCCATGTGGTCGACCTTGTCATGTGCACTCTGTGATGCACCTGGATAGGTACACTGTGATTCCATGGGTGGTCATATTATTCTGATACAACTGTGTATAGGCTTGGAGAAGTAACATTGAAATAAAAAAGTGAAGATATAAAAAGTCAGTTCTGTGCTGGTGCATAAATTTTATGCCTATTGCATTTAAAAACTATTACTTTTAATCATTCATTTTTTTAGCAAATTTTCCACTTCATGCTTAATTAAAAAAATCTGGTATTAATATCAAAATGACAGAGGTTTAAGTCTATTTCTTATACATTTCCCTTAACAATAAGCTCTAATGCAATAGTAATTAAAATTATTAAATTAGGTAAAGAATTGCTTTGAAAAAAAAATCAAATTTTGATAATAATTTTTAATTCTAACACGATTATTTTTAAACATATTTTTCATTATAGAGAGTTTAAATCATTATTCTCACTGTATCTCCAAGAAATATTCTAATTTATTGTAGTAGATTAAATTTTCTGTCTGATTCTTTACCATATGACTATGACAACATTGCTATATATGCTTACCATTAGTGTAGGTTAGCTTACTGTGGAATGGAGCTGCCCTCATGTGGCAAATACTGAAGCTTCCTATATGCGCTTGTTAGATGGGTATTTTCAGAAATCGGCAGGCATTCCCATTACATAGGCACCAGTTGAACTAATGCCAGCTCTGTCTTTTTTCCACTAATTTAAGACTTTAAACTCTTCATCAAGATTTCGGCTCCTACTGTTGATGCTATCTATGATCTCGGGTGACAACTATTTCTTTTTATATTGTGCTGAGTAAGATGGAAATAAATAATAAAGTCTATTCAAGCTATTTAGCGTTACTGATGATTTAAACATGAATGACAATGTTTCTGGAGAGATGTGGTTTCAAGTCCCGTATTTCGGCAAAATTTTTTCCACAAAATATTTATTGATTTATAGACTTTAAAGAGTCAACAGGTAACGCTGTGATTGTCATTCATGTTTAAATCATTAATAATGCTAAATAGTGTGAAGAGACTTATTTATTTCCATCTTACTCAGTGCAATATAAAAAGAAATAGTGGCCACCCAAGATCATAGATGGCATCAACAGTAGGCGCCAAAATCTCGATGAAGAGTTTAAAGTCTTATATTAGTGGAAAAAAAGACAGCTGGCATTAGTTCAATGGTAGAATATTCTCGCATGTTTCTGGAGAGATGTGGGTTCAAGTCCCGTATATCAGCAAATTTTTTGCTACAAAATATTTAATGATTTATAGGTATTAAAAGTCAACAGGTAACACTGTGATTGTCATTCATTCATGACATCAAAATAGGTTACCTTCACTGCGATATATGACCACACATCCCAAACTCCCTCTGCATTGCTTTCAATGCCAGTTGTACAGCTATGCCCACACAGCTTGCCAGGGAAACCCACCTGTTCTCACTGTGGGAGCTACAATCACCTTGATCTAAATGGAACAGCCAAAAAGGCAAGCTGCATTTTCCTGTGTGATTGTCTCAAGTGGAAAGAGGAAAAGGATGTACAGTAGCTGGAAGCCATTAATATCTTTTATCCAGAGGCAAGAAAGCTTGCTGTACTGACCACCTCACATTGTAAGATTTCTTATGCCAATGCAGTCATTGGAAAACCTATTGGTCCAATAACTGTGGCTATGCAGACAGTTATCAGTGTGCATGTACTGAATTTTTTTTTGCCTGCTGTGAACTATCTCCTTGAGCAGGAAAAACTGAGGTGGTGTTAGCTTCAATATCAACACCTGTTTCCATACCTTCTAGACATCCTTCAGATACCACCTCTGGAAGGCCTCCTCCTTCCTGTCCTCAGAAAGCTGGCCCTTCCTGTCCTCAGAGAGCTAGACCTTCCTGTCCTCAGAGAGCTAGACTTTCAAGCCAAATAAACTGACACTACACATCCTTGTCTGCTGGTCTCAGATTCATGCCCCTCAGATGATTCTGAGGACATGGACACCATCTCCCTCACTTTCAGGACCATCCTCAGCAATGGAATAGGAAAGCATTGTCTACCCATCTTCAAGACATGAGATGGCCACACTCTTACAATGAAATTGTTGTGGATTCTGAAAAAACCTTGACAACATAACTCTTAACAGTTAACCTCGTTTGTCCTTTGTGCAAACAAGCCTGCATGCAGTAGACATTTACAGACAATGAATGATCCTATGATCTGGTGCTTTTTCATGTTTCACTGGTAATGGGATGAAGGGGTGTCACTATCCTCATGAGCCTACATTCTCTATTCCAGATCATATGCCTCACCATCAATTTAGAGGCCATTGCCATCTACCTCTTTGTGGAATTTTCTTTTACTGTCTGCTCTGTATATCTTCCAGTAAGACCTTGTCTGATATCTGCCATTCCCCTTTTTCATCATGGGGACTTCAATGGGCACAATTCTTTTTAAGGCGGTACTGATTCAAACAGGAGGGATGGGGTCCTCAAGCAATAGCTGGTGGATCCCTTGCTCTCCCTGTTGAACACTAGTGTCGGTACTTTCACTGCGCAACCTGCACCTTCACTGCTCTTGATCTTTCCTTTTGCTCCTCCTCAATCCACTCTTTATATGGGGTGGGGGAGGCCTTACAACCCCTCATGTGTGTCATGGTGGAGGATTGATCGGGATGAGTGGCATGGTTTTGAACTCCCATGATTTTGACCAATGCCCTGTCAACCAAGAGCCTATTAATGTTGCAGTGGTAGGGATCACAGATTGTATAGACCATGCAGCTGCTCTACCATCCCACAGACTTCAACATGATTTTCTCACTTTCTGGAACTTTGATGAAATCCCAGCTGCAACCCAACTTGTAAGGCTCAGAAAAAAAGCTTCAGGTGTGTTTCATAGATATTGACCTTCTCCATCCTTGAAACATTCAAATATGCCAGGGCAAAAGCCCATTTCATTGGATGTCAGAGGAATCTTGGATTAAATATACTTTTTCCATCACCTGCACAAGCAATTCTCTAAGGTTGTGTGGGATAAAGTTTGGAAGGGAACTACACATCTCACTAATTAATGACCCAGAGCAGAATGGATGGGGAATTGCTGATCCCCTTGCAATTGCCAATACCTTGATGGAAACATTTTCATCAGTCTCTTCTTTTTCTGCATATTCACTGTCCCATGGCCGAATGGTTAGCGTACTTGGCTACTGATCTAAAGGACCTGGGTTCAAGCCCAGGGTAAGGCCTGGATGTTTGTGTTGTTTTTCTGCTGAGGTCCTGCCATCCTCTCAGACCTTCTACTATGGCATATAAACTGACAGGCTCCTGTCAGACTTCTGTGGCAAGCAGCTACTTGAGGGGGTATTTATTATTATCATTCCCTTGAGTATCTGTAATGGGTATACAGAGTAATGCCAAATGCTTTCCACTGTATACCCATTCGAATGACTGGGAGCCTTACAACAGTCCATTCACAGCAGAGGAGCTGCATCTTGCTCTGCACTCTTCTTGTGTTCTGCTGTTGGGTCAGACAATGTCCATTATGCCATGCTTCAACCTCTCTGTTCATTGAATAAAGATTGGCTGTTCCAACTTTTTAACCACATTTTTCTCGAAGTTTTCAGATTCCTGGCAGGAGGCTATTGTCTGGGCCTTCCTGAAGACAGGATAGGATCTCAGGATTCCTTCCAATAATTCTCCCATTGCATTGATGAGCTGTATGTGCAAGATGTTGGAAAGAATGGTCAAATCATTGCAGTCATAGGGTAATTGTCAAACCATTGTAGTCATGCTTGCACAGGAATTGCAAGAAGGAAGTTGTTCTTGCTCAGCTCCATTTAGATCATTCCTTTATTACACATTCTTTTTATCTACTTGTGGACAACAAACCTGTGAGTTTTGAGACACAATTTTAACCATCAAACATATTTTAATTGAATGTCCAGCTTTTAACTGTGAACATTGTATTTATTTAAACTTATAGTATTGTATTTAAATTTATTTTAACTGTGAACATTGTATTTATTTTAGTCATCACTTACTGTCTAAGCCTCTCACACTCTGACATCTTTGATCCAATGACTCATTTTAAACACTCATTTTTAAATTTTTATGTTTTACTGAATATTTTAAATGTTTATTACTATTTTAACTTTAAACTTTGGATTTTACACTTGTTTCTGCTTTTTAAATGAGTCCTTTACACTCATTGTTAAAGTTTTATATGTTATACTGATTTTTTTTTACATGAGTTATTTTTTCACCCTTTGCTTTTAATATACAACTTTATTGTTGTGTAATTTATTCTCTTTGTATGCTGCTTTTAACTTTGGTTGATGGTGTCCATGTCTTTTATCTGTATCATTTTTATTATATATCTTGTTTGGCTTAGCATGGCCTTAGTTGCCTTTGCACCATAAAACCCCAACAACCAACCTAGTGTTTCTTTTTTGTAGCAGTATCTTTTATGTTATTAGAACATTCAGTTTACCACTGTATTAAGTAAGCATTGGGTGGTTCAGAAATTTAATATACTATCAAATATGAATATTTATTCAGCTATTTAATTTTTTAAAGATGTTTTTAATACTTTTAAAAATTATCATTTTGAAACCTAAATAGATTTGTGCTATTAGGTTTTTTAGGCTTTTACATTGGTTGAAATATTATTATAAATCATGTTAATAAATACATATTTTGATTAAAAAATAAGAAAAACTAAATGAAGGAATTAATAATAGAAATATAAAATATTTAATATTTAAATTAGGAAACAAAAAAATTCAATAAGAAAAATTTTCCACTTTTAGAAAACAAATTTTACTTATCTTTCTTTACTTGAGAATTTTTCTTATTATATTATGCAAAATAAATTGCTTTTTATTTTGTTATATAACATAACCTATTTAGTTATTTCACAGTATGATTATAAAATTCACTGCTTTTGCTGAAACAGGTAAAAAGTAATTGGACTTCCAGTTTTCCAATATCAGGAAGCAAATTAGGAGAAAATCTATTTTTTTAAATAAAATTATATTTTGAGAAACAAGTACTTTAAAAGCACATATGAAGCTTACTTAGAGATGTATCTATCATACTTGCTAAAACTGCCAACAATATAAAATGAAAAATTTGTGTTAATATCTTATATTGCTTAACGATTCTTTTAGGAGATTCATCAAAGTTTGTCAGGAAGCATTAGAATTGAATGGAAAACTCATTACCTCTGATCAGTATGAATATCACACTGCCCTCAAGAAGAATTTTCAGGATTTTGTGGATTCTCTCTCAGGACTGCTACATGAAAAGGTATATGAATTTCAAATATGAATTTTATGCACACACATATTTATGATGTCATGGGTATTGGCAGAAAAATTTGTGGTGGGGCAGAAAATTTTGTGGATTCTCTCTCAGGACTGCTATGTGAAAAGGTATATAAATTTTAACTATGAAATTTATGCACCCACATATTTACGATGTCATGGGTATTGGCAAAAAATTTTGTGGTGGGGGAAAAACAGATGTTTATTTTATGTTTTTCAAAGATGAAAGCAATATGATCATCTTAATATTTCCAGGAGTACTGATATGAATGAATATATTTTTAATGTTCATATTTCTTGGAGGGTGAAAAGTTCTCCTGCTGCCAATGTCCATAAATGATGGTATACAAACACTATACTCCTTGTATTAGTAACCCTTCCAGGGTCCCACCTGAAAACCTAGTTTACATCTAGAGGCCCATCTATTTTTTTACTATGATCAGCCAAAAAAAAATTACTTTAGAACCTTTTTTGCAAAATAACTAATGAAAGGAATTATGTCATGTTATATGTCAAATTAATCAGCATTCAATTCTGAATTTTCTGAAAATAAAGTACTTTACAAAAATAACAACTAGTTTTATTTTAATAGGGCTTTTATAGAGGCATCTAGTAAAAAAATGCATCTGACAATGCAAAAAAATTATTTAAAAAAAACTAATAGACAGAAATGATTATAATGCACATGAATAGAAAGGCTATTTATTTCTAAATAACAAAAAATATATATATATTTACTTGAAGAAAGAAAATTACTCCTTTTTGTAATTTTTTTCTTGGTACCATACTTTGAGAAGACTCCAGGCTTTTTACCAACTGTGCTGAGTCATATAAACAAGTCAAGTTTAGAATAAAAAAAATACAATCAACTGAAATAGGTCATTTTATATATCAAATTAAACAGAATTTAATTCTGAATTTTATGAAAATATTTATAAGCATATTAATTTTAATAAGACATATAGCGAAAAAATAAATCAGAATATATGCAATCAAGGCTTAATTTTGGAAAACCTGCTGAATAAAAATTATATATTAATTAAAAGTAAATTTCTTCTTAAATAATATAATATTTACAAGAAACATGATTTTTATTTATTTTAATGATTCTTTTCAGTGTGGTATATTTTAAAACATTGGCCAGCATTATATAAGGTTACTTGCATTGCTGCATTAATGAGATTTTCTGTCCAGTTTATGAAATGGAATAACACTTTCTTGGCTGCCTCTTTCACTAAACATTAGGAATTTTTTCTTTGAGATTAACAGAAATTATATTTAGTGAGGAGAATGGATATGGAAAAGGCTAAAGTTTGCCAATCTTGACTAAGTGCTTAAAAGTTTCTGCACCAAAGGTAAAAACAAACATATATATCATCAGAGTGGTACAGCAAATATATTGGGGGGGAGGTAAATTTTGAAAAACCATTGAATATAAACTTATAATTAAAAATAGCTGATGGAGAGGGTAGGGAGTAAAACATCCTTGGTGTAGCAGGGTGGGAGGAAATTTCTGTATTAAGGAAGTCCTCTTTGCTTCCATATCCAATCATTCATTATCAGGAAACGATACAAGATCAAAGTGTTTTTTACTAGAAAACGGAGGAATAATAAAAGAAATATTAACATATAACCTAATGTGATGTTAAAATATCCACAACAACTTGCAAACCAGCCATCTGATGTAGCATAACTCCAAAAGATTGATAGATCAGCCAACAGAAATAGAATAAATATACATAAATGAAAATGAAGGTTTAATTATAGAAGTATAAATACTAACTAGCTGCCTGGTCACATTATCCTAGGATGCTGTAAACATTTACTATATAGCCACTTGACTGCACTTATGAGCAATAACTTGGTCACTGCACTCAACGAACTGCATCTCTCTGCCATGATGCATTTGATGCTGCTGGCAGCTTCATATCACTCTGGCTCTTCTTGCTCTGGCTAAGAAGGCTGTTGTTACTTACAGTTCCGATTTTAAGCGTGGGAAAGATGCATAGTTTGCTAGGATAAATAATATAAGTGATAAAAATAATTCTGGGAATACTGAAATAGGTTTATGGCAGGAAAAAATTGTTGATAATAATTCATATTGTGAGCTTAAATCAGAAGGAATTAATTCCTTCAGCAAAGAGGAGCATTAACAAACAAATCAGCAATACCATTTAGCTGTTCTAAGAAATGGCAATGAGATGGCTTTAACAAATTATTTATATTGTAATTTAATAAAATATGCATCAGATGAAAAAAAGGATATATATTATTTTTCAAACTTGAATTATATGTTTTTAAAAGATATGTCTAAGAAAATTTTCTAACTACAATTTTATTTTTAAAAAATTGAAGTTTTATGTATTGTACAAAAGATGTCTATGATCATCAAGGACCTTGGAAGGGTTAACATAGTGTTTATTATATTATAGTTAATTTATAGCATTTAAAATGCCACATAGATAAAATGTTAAATGATTATTCATATTTATATACTGTTCTGCCAGTTTTTCCAGTTTCAGCCATTCTAAAGCTAGTGTGTGACATATTTCATTTACAAGAACTATGTCACACTATATGAATACTGATTAGTATAAATGAAAAGCAGGTCCCAAGAGTGATTCATGTCAACTCTTAAGTGCAATGAAGTAGGTACTCTCTTAACATCTTAATTTGTATGTTGAAAATAATAGTAAAATTAAAAAATATATATGATTGTAGAGACTCAGTTGTTAATAAATTTGAATCAGACCACTGCTTCTAGTTCATTTTTCAAATATTTTAATGCTTATAGTATACATAACTTTCCAGTTTCAAATTTCCTAAATTTTCATATGCTTCTCCTACACCTTCAGAAATTTTCAGTGCATCTAATTTCATATATTGAATATAGTGCAATGAAGTAGGTACTCACTTAACATCATTAATTTGTTCTTTAAAACCCAAAGTTAAGTGAAATAACATTAACTGTTATTCAAAGATAGATTGATACAATCTTGATATGGGTGAAATGTATCAGAAATATATTTCATATTATACTGAGTATATTCTTAATGGAATGTAGTGCTAGAACTATGTCACACTATATGAATACTGATTAGTATACAAGAATAGGGAATAATAAAAGAAAAGAGAAAATTGCCACCAATAATGGTGGCAACCAATCACAGATTGAACAGTCAGCCTCTAGTGGTTAGTGAAAGGTGTAAAACATAATGCAATGATAGAAAGCAACTCAAGAAGGTTCCCACAAAAAGTGTTTTAATTTTTTGTAGGTTATCTATTATAGTAGTAAGCAAATTATTTCTAATTATTACAGTAATGAAATAAGAACAGTAAATTGCAGTCAAGAAATTATGAATGATTTACCAAATGCACATTGGAGCAGTTAGGCTCAGATGGTATCTGAATGCGAAAGGGCATAATTATATGTGTATTCATCAGCAGAGCAATACCATATAAGAAATTTGTTTACAATTTGGAATGTGAAAGCCAAACTTGGGGCAGTAAAGGAAAATAATAGGATTTTTCCTCCTCCTTTTTCAACAACATCAAAAAAAAAAAAACTGAAATGCCTACATTTACCTTTGATGAACTGCTGATGTGCTTTGCTTCTTTAGTAGGACAACCAATAATGGTGGCAACCAATCACAGATTGAACAGTCAGCCTCTAGTGGTTAGTGAAAGGTGTAAAACATAATGCAATGATAGAAAGCAACTGATATGCTGCTTCCATAAGACCCATTTCTGCTTGTTGAATAGGAAACTGGGACTTCTGCTGTGTGATATGATGCCTAATTTAGTAGCAGTGAAATGAAGTTTTTCATACACTCTGAGCTTGATTAGCCTGGTGAACTGGTGCTTCTATTTATTGTAAAGTGTAATATAGCAAGGAAATTCACAGATCTTATATAAATACAGTTTATGTTAGAATGAACTTATTTAAGTTATGAAAATGCTCTTTTGTGTCAAAACGTTTATATTTTACATACACATATACATATTTAATATATCTTTTTTTTTTCTGTACGTAAGAATTTTAAGGGAAGCACTGCTTCCATGGAAGCTTTGTCATTGATGTAAAGTATATAGTAGTATATAAAACCAGCAAAGTAGATGACTTAAAGCAAATTATTATGGAATTGGAAAGTTATTTTAACACACTAAACCAGTTGTAAAAAAAAAAGACAGATGACTGAGCCAAATTAAATTTAAACTTTTGCACTTAGTTTTGGAGAAAAACTACTTAATATTAAACAAAAAAGATCTTGTGATCTTATTAGCCAAAATAGAACATATGACAAAAGTGGAAGAATTGAAAGTTTCAACAGAATACAGTTGACCTAAACTAAATTGCAAAAATAATGTTATATAACTTGGTAAAATCTGTAAACATGTTTAAATTATTCCAAATGAATGTGAGTGTGACTTTAATGTCTTGTGAGTAGCTATGACTTGAAATATTAAAAAAAAACATATTTTATTATAATCTAGTTACATCATCAAGATAAAGATGCCATGTCATTGAAGAGGACATCTCTAGAAGTATTCAATTATATCAGTGGCTCACCGGGCTCTAGTACAGTTTGATTACAGTGTTCACATAAATTGTACAGTAAATGAGGACTTATCTGGAATAACCCATCTGAGATGGTGAAAATATGTACAGTGTAACAATTTAAGTGCCTTCTTTTTAAATGCTTTATTCTGTTGATATTTTCACAAATGTGTCAAAAGTCTATTACATCACACAAAGAAAGCTAGCTAGCTTCTCTCCCAATTCATACTTTAGTTGCCACCTTTACATTAACTGTATTGTTTGTTCTGCAATTTGGAATGCAACTGTTGTCTTCGTATTTAATGCATTTTTGCAGTTATGCATTCCATAAACTGATGGGGTGTTTCTTCCAACTCACAATCATTTGTGTTTATGTATGCTGTTTTAGTAGCAATTTCTGTGTCTAAAATGTTTTATGCTATAGGTTCATTGAGTTTTAGAGATATGTGTAAATGGCAATATATTTCAATCTTAATGGTGCTTTTGAAGTGTTTCCCATGTAAAAGTTGTATAAATGCAGCAGCTTTATTATTTAATTATTTTTTTATGAATTATTGTTCTAGTTATATTAATAGCAACTGTAATAAGAAGCAGAAAAATATGTATATTAATTTTATTCATTCTTTACCATGTCATTTATTTTCAGTTATTACATGTTAAGTAGTTTTTAGTTACATATTAAATATTTTACTTATATGCTCAAGTGTATGCTTTAAATAAGCTTTTTATACATATATTATAACATTTTTTTATCTAACTTTTTTTTCATCTCTATACATTATTGTGATGTGAAAAATGTAGTTTTTAAAATTAAACAATTTTAGCTCTATAGTTATATACTGTATGATATAACCATTGATCAACTGAACTAGTTTTTTATTCATCAGTTTTTATGAATATTAGTAAAAGTGAGTAATCATATTTCACATCACATTGAAAGGATGTAAAATTAAACTATAAATGTAAAAATTCACACAATAAAGCTAATTAAAATAGGATCATATCTAATCAAAAATTAATATCAGAAAACATGCAAACACATTATTCCACCTAATTCGTTAAATCCATTTATATTTACTGCACCATATTTTTTAATCGCATTTTGCATGCCTCGACAAGATAGTTCACATTAATGTTTTGCTAACATACAAAAACTGCTTGCTTGTCAAGTATGTGATGCAAAACTGCTCTTTTAATATAAATTGAATGAATGATCATTTTCCAACTTATGGTTGCAGTAATCTAGATGTTTTATCTGTGTGTAATAAACTTTGAATTCAATTTTTTGTTTTGTTTTTTAAATTATTCTTCAAAAATGTATTTTATGAAATGATTTCCACATCCATGTCTACAAAATTATGAACATATCACAAATATGAAAGGTGGTAATGTTTTAGAGATCAATTTAATTAAATGTGGGTGGATAAAGGATTAAAATTTATATTTTAATACTGTATAAATCTTGCATAATAAATGTTCAGCTGCACAGGAAAAATCAACATAGGTGCAATAAACCACTGAATGTAATATACAAATTGAAAAGGCATGATTTTAAAAGATATGCAACTTTTCATGCTCCAGCATATACTGCCTAAGACGTGGTACAAAAGAGGTTAGCCTGCATAGAAGGCACCTAACACTGTTAAACATGAAGAAATATTGTTTCTCAGATGATATTATTTACTCATTTTGAATATATGTTATGCAACGTAATTTTTTTACATTTTACCTCATTGTTTATAAGTGATGTTTTCTTCACATGTTACAACGTATTTAATATAAATATATATATGTACAAAGTTTTCACATGTTTTGTTCCTTAAAATTTCTTTTATTCTAAAAGCTTATGAAATGTTTTTTAATTGAAAAATTTTGTCTTGTGGGTTGGGTGTTTTACCTCTGAGTGGCTTTATTTTGTGCAATTCAGTTCTTTATGAAATTATTTTAATTAGTGGAATATTGTTGCAGTTTAAAACTTAGTATTAAACTATTATCAAAGTTATATATTGGCAAATTATAATCTGTTATAAGAAATTCATTTTGGATTTATTATACGAAGTAATTATATCCAATAACTATAACTTAAGCAAGCACACCTTATTTAAAATACATTGTGAAATTGTGTATAGTCACTCTGGTTATGACATATATATTGAATGCAAAGCTGTATATAGTATATAAAAATTTATATTATTATTTTTGAAAGCACCTAATAGAGAGTTATGTCTAAACAATTCCAGTGTTTTGAAAGAATACACCCCACAGTATTTGCATCATTTTCCTCTAGTGTAATATAGTGTATCATATATTTTGTGCTGTGAGCTAGTATTGTATTTTATCTTTACCATTTTTAAGCCAAATGTTGAGTACTATTGTTAATATAAATCTCCTTAATTCTTCATATTGCATAATGTGATGACTTCGTAATGCACTGCCATTTCAAACAGTACTGAAGGAAACTGGTTAGTCTATGTGTAATACTTGAAAACCTAAAGCTATAGCTATTTTTCCCCTCCTAATCTTTCACTACACAGCTTTTGAAAATAGTAGTCCTCTTAATTTTGCCCCAGTTCCAACTCTCTTGTAAATAGTTCATGTCTCACGTAATATACTCGTAAATAAATGAACAGCTTAATAGGAATATAAATTGTTGAAAATATCTTTCTGTCAAACAATTTCTCATATAAACTGCCATGCATTTCTTCCAGACAACGATTGAGTCACTTATTTGACTTCCATTTGCAACTCTCCTATTAGGGTTGCATTCTATTGTAATCAAATTGTTCCACAAATGACTACAACAAATGAATACAACCTGTAATGTCCCTCTTGATATCTTCAAACTTAATATTATTGTGAATTAAACATTTAAATCATAAGTGCTATCACTGATGTGCCTTTTGCCCTAAGTTAGGGCAAAATATTCAAGACTAACCGCATGTTTCACGAATGATAATATTTTGTAAGTAATTTGTAATGGTTTATAATATACAAAGAAAATACCATTCTGAATACGACGTACACTTATACTTCTAAGACACATTTTAATTGCATTAGTTATTTCTGTTATGGTATCAGTATGTATTTTCCCCCAAAGCTGTTCTATATTTTAAACCAATTCATGTTAAGCTAATACTATGCATTTTTAATTAAAACTCTTTTAATAAATATGAGGGTTGAGCTCTCTGAAAACTTGGCCAATATAAGCGTCCATCAACTTTTAGTCTTGAAATACCTAAAAGGATTTTTTTTTCAGTATTTGAATTCTGTACAGAGCAACTATTTTAAATATACTTGACTAGCTAATTTCTTGTTGAAATTCAGTAGGTTTCTAGAAACTCAACCCACCCCTAATCAATAGAAAAATAAAAATGGTTTTAAGTTTCAACTCTGGTTCTGTTACAGGTAGAGATGTTTTTTTTTACTCCACATGGTGTGAAAGAGGAAAACATATGAAATGTTAGGAAGCAAAGTGGCCAAATGTTTGGGAAGTTGTGGGGGATGTCAAAACCTGTTAAATATAAACTGAAAGATAAAAATATAGGAATTCAGAAATAAAAGTTATTTTAAATCAAACTTTGGTTCTGTTATAGGTAGGGCTTGAATTTTCTATGCAGCCCGTGGAGGAAACCTGTATTAAAATTCGGGACCTGTTGATCAAATGTTTGAAACATCAATGCTTTTCAACAATCAATCAAGTGACATACTGCTAATTGATCCATTGCATGTGAAATCATCCTAAATGTTACATCAACATGTATTGTTGGTAGAATCTGTTAAGCAAGAAATTTAGCTAGCTTGAAGATATGGAATTTTATGAATAGTGTTAAGTTTAATTGTGTACCTACACATCATCAGGCTACTCTTAAAACTCTGACAAAATTTCAAGTTCCTAGCCTTTCTTTTCTGACGAGTTATATTGGCTCAGATAGACACATACACAGTCACTTTTTATTATTATAGATTAACTGCAAACTTAATATTTGATGAAATTATACTGTTTTCCATTTTTACTTTGTGGTGATGGGAGAAAATATCACATATTTATGTCTTTAAACAATGCTAATTATTCTGTTGGGAATTTTGAAACCAGCACTTTCCAACCCTAGCTCTGTTTCTGATACAGAACTAAATGTGCAAAATAATCATAAATTTTATTAGAATGCATATTTAAAATAGATGTTTTAAACTAATTTTCATGTATATATATATGAAATATGACAAAAAAATGTGCTGCAAAAATTAATATTGCTGATATACAGTGCTTCTGGCCAGAAAAAAAAGTAAGTCATTCAAGCATGAAATTTATCAATAATAATGAAAAAAAAGATGCCCATATATCCACTGAAGTATGATGGAATGGCAATGATTTCAGTAGATTTAGTCATAGATCAGTGACTTTTAAATGTTAATTGGCTGCATACTCCTATTTTCAGTCAATAAACATGGCAGTCCTTTTCCCCCTCACCAAAATTATTAGTAAAGTAGCAGATTCCCAATTTTAGTTGGTAAACAAGGCAGACTCCAAAACATATTGATATTATTAGTAACATGCCAGGTCTATCTAGGAGATGTGGGTTCCAATCCCACTCACGGTAAAGCCATTTTTTTTTTCAGCTTACTATTTCATGTGTGCTATGTCTACAGAACATCTGTGATACTTTACTACTAAAATATTGATACTATTTAAATACCACTAAACATTTCATTATTGCTTAAACTGAAAAAAAAATGGAATAAAACTCTAGTACTGTAGAAATTCACAAACTCCCTGAAGACCCCTTGTAGATCCCTAGGGAGGATTCTAAGAATTTTCATATGTTTTAAAAAAAGTGAAATTGACATTTCCTAAGAGGAGACAATTGAAAGCATCCATGCTCAGGATTTGAATGAACTAGATTCTAATTACATAGTAGCAGGTGACCTTCCCCCCTCTTTTTTTTCTGTTTACCTGAAGTAACAGGTGGCCAATTAAGGTTTGAAACTTGCTCCTCCATGCACATATCAAAAAAGATTATCATTCACATGTATATTTTCATCTTTCTCTGCTCTATGCAAGTCTACCTTACTAGCCTCATCAGCATTACTAATAAATAAGTATAAAACTAATAAAGTATAATAATCACCCTTTTCGAGATCTGCAATTAATGCTAAATCACACTTTTCTGTTACCTCCAATGTCTCTGGAAAGCTCGCAAACGTTCTGGTGGGTTTCGATTTGACACATGCAGATAGGTTGTTCATTTTAGGTTTAGCACCACTAAGATGAAATCTCCCATTATTTATTTATTCAATGGTTTGGCTATAGCAATATAATTTATTTTTCATTGAGGTTGAGGCAGCCATTTGAATAGGTTCCTTGCATCCTCTTCAGACTACAATCTGTGGCTGAGAAATCATTTAGGAAACATTGCCAAATGTTAAGAAGGGTTGAGTTCTACAGTTAGTAGTAATTAGAATATTACTTTTGCTGATATAAGAATACTAAAGCTTTTCAAATTAATATTTTGATACTTGAACTGAACATCTCTACATTAAACAACTGTTTCAAGATAGGAATTAGAATTAAAAAATAACATTTTTAAGCATGTTTTTGTTGAAAACCATTGTAAACGTTTTGGTATTAAAAAGTAAAATATACTATAGAAAACTAAAAATAATTCCTTAAAATTTATGCTGCAGAAAATGTAAAATTACCCTGCCATCTGTGTAATGACTAATGTAGTCTTCATAAGACTTTGTAGGCAAAATTTTGCTTTTCTCTGAAAGTAATGTAAAATGTCTGTCCAGTTTCTTATTAATTTTAATACAATTTTACTCAGTTTGTAATCAAAACATCTATATAATAATCACATGAATACATCAAAGAAAATAAGGGAAATAATATTACCTTTGTTCAGGTAAAACCTGGAATAACATTCTGCTTGTTTTAAAGTGAAGCATTGGTAAAGCTAAGTAAAATGTTAATTCTAAGTTTAATGCCAGGCAGGATTTTCGTTATATCAAACCATTTTCAGAAAAAACAGTATCAGGATTTTGCTGTTTTGAATAAAGAAACGCACAACTTGGTCTAAGGAATGAATAAAATTTTATGAAATATTTGTTTATAAGTGTTAAAAAGTGCATGAAATCTAGGAACTGTCAAAGTTCTCTATGGTAAATTTCCACCCAATCTATCATTTATTAGATGGACTAGGCTGTTATGTTTTCCAAAAGAGTTTGGACATATCTTCATTTTTGCTTTTTAGTATTCTTATCCCCTCACAACACACACGTCAGTTGGTGGCATTTTGCAGCCATCTGTATGTCAACTATGATCTTCAAAAATAAAATCATTAGATGGCCACTGAGGTGTATTGTTTTCATAATAATTTTTAATTAACATGGATATGATGTATTAAATGAGCAATAAATAAAACTATATCAAAAAATATACACCCATATATTTTCAAAAAAAGTAAAAGAAAAAGCAGACGTGGCAGTGATTAAATAACGTGCATAACTCTTATTACTTTCAAAGGAAGAGCAAATTGTTTTCTAAGGGTAACAGAAACACTATTTAGGCACCTAACCTTTGAAATTAATACGGTTTATGTAATTTAATCCATATCAATTTTTCATGGCACATAGCAAAAATACGTTTCTTTTATACTTGACTTTATTAACTTTATAGAGGACGTTTTCGGCAAATAATATCCTGCAGGGCTGGATCAAGGGAAAAATCATACTTCCCATTGGATGCTGTTGGTGCCTTTTGAAGAACTATAAAGTTAGTTACTATAACTATCCAGCTGTGGTGAAAAGGTCACGAATGGCGTCCTATGGAGCATGCAATCTTCACACCCTGTGTGCAATCTTACTATTATGGTATTCATAATACCATAATAGTAAGATCCTGTACCTGTTCTTTGTGTCATTTGGTCCTCCATGATGTTGCATGAGATGGACCATTGCATGTGCTCACGTTGCACCCCATACGTGCGGCGATCACTCAAAGGCTCAATCCAAGCTCTCATATATCGATGATTCGCTCGCAGAAGGCGTCAGTGGCACATAAAGGTCCCGCTGGAATCTCCAAGGCATGTTCCAAACATTTTCGTAGAATGCACTCCAACCTCACTGTAGGTCGTGCTATGATATTAGCTCGTAGTTACCTGGTATTTATTCATGGTTGGGTGTCATATGTTCATTCGGCGCGGAAATTTGATCATTTGCATATTTCCAATGGCTGATTGTCTCCTGTGATTTACATATCGCTAATAATATTCGCTAATCAATAACCATTCCTTCTTGGTGTTTCGATTTCCACTTTCAGCAGAGGTATATTATGGTTTTAAAAAATTGGTAATTTTTTTCTGCTTTGTAATAAACTAGAATTGCTCTGCATCGCTCCAGCCTCAATACAATGACTCGGAGTAGCGGGCATATTTATAACGGATGCGGAAACACTAGGTCACTGACACACGTGGCAAATTAGTTTTCAGCTCCCTGTAATTCCTCAAGTAATCGACCGATCGGTTCCGAATTTGGTATAGTGATTCCACTTCGTTCCGGCTACGTAAGGCTTAGAGATCGGTTTCTTAGCTGTAGTGGGTTGGGATTGAACTGCTGCAAGGGTTCGAAATTTCTGAGGGGTTGGCTATCATCACCTACCTTATGAATGGAGATTTGAAAGTTACGAGTGGAGTAGTACGTTATTCATCCTCGAAGTTAGCAATGGACACAGATTTCGCGTCAGACTTTTATGGGAGGGCTTAATTTTCTATGGTTGAAAACCATACATTTTATTAAGTTACAGTGAGATGAAGCTGTAGACGAAGTTTGATAGTCCTAGTTTTGAACATCTAGGAAATGAACAGAGAGAAACGCTCTAAAATACATTTATATATTTAAATCATTTTCTTGTTCATATTCAATTTTATATTGCTCAAAACAAGTATGCAATCTTTATTTTCATGCAATGTATTAAGTTACAGTAAGATGAAGCTGCAGACGAAGTTTGATGGCCCTAGTTCTGACCGTGTAGGAGATGAACAGAGAGAGAAACGATCAAAAAGACATTAAATCGTTTGCTAACTCTTTTTCTATTGCTCCAAACAAGCATGCTTATTTTTATTTTTTTCATTAACGTTCCAGTTAGATTGTGTAAAAATATGCTAAGAATAAATCTATACAAAAAAAATTAAAAACTCGTCATCCTCAAGCAGCCGTGGTCTACGGAGGTCCAACCACACCCACACCGTGCAATTTAGTTCTCCAAACAAATCTGTCTTGAGCTAAATCTCACAACTGCTCACCCTTTAGGCACACACTGTTCCTAACTCGATTCGCTAATCTATAATTATCCATACGGGCAACATGACCAAACCAACAGTCTCTATGCACAATATGCTGCTCAAAGGAGGTTGCCGACTCTTTTGCCTAATGTCATTAGTTACAAAGTTGAACCACCTAATGCCCAAGATATTGCATAAGCATCTAGTTTCCTGTTATCTTGTTTACAAAGAACCCCAAGTTCCACTACCATAACTAACTGTAGAATGCTCAGCCCACCTAGCCATGGCAGAATTCTCACTTTACCTTGTTTATCCTTTAATCCCTGTATACTTGTCCGTTTTTTACCGCACAAAACATTAACTGTCTGGTACAGCTCTTTGCTCTTGTGCAGTCTAACTCTCACACCAAAAATTGATCTGACTTGAATAAAGAACTGATCTTTAACACGTTCATTCAGCTCTTTTGTAATGCTTTGCATTAGGACTAGTAGGGTGTTGATTAAGGACATTCCTGCAATTCTTTCTTTCTGACATAAGCTCAAGTACATTATCACTAAAATAATTTTGCATCCTTTGCTCCTATTTTCCTAAAAAGAGTACTATTAGTTTACAAAAAAACCTGTTTAAAATGGTCCCATCTTCCTAAACTTCCGTAGTAAACAAACCACGACTGTCATAATGATAACTAACCTATCATAGTAAGCTTTAGCTATAACACGGTCTTTCAGAGCTTCAGAATTATTGACTTTATTTATATATTCAGAATTATTGACTTTATTTATATATTCAGAATTATTGACGCAGACCCACGCCTTGGTGATGTTTATTGTCTCCCCTCCCTGAAAAGAGAAATTTAAGATTATTTTTAAGAATCTGACCTTTATCTGCCCATCTGGTGTCTTGCAGGCCGAGAATATCTAAATTATAACGGTGGAATTCTTGTGTGAGGACATCAAAAGAAAAAGCTCTGTGAAGAGTCCTCACATTCCAACTACCTATGGGAAAAAAATGGTTAGTGGGTGTTTAAAGAAACTATGTTTATTGAGAGGGAATTCCGACATCAAGCAGCCCCCTAATTGCAGGCATGGGGCAAAGGCCCGTTCCCCCACCACTAAAAGCTGATGGCATGTACATTGGAAGACTTCCTCCAATGTAGAATTTGACGATGCCAGTAGAAGCAGAGTTCAGGTGCCTGCGATGATCTCTGCTCAGGATTATCCACCTGCTGATAAACATATCCTGTGAATCTATTCACTTGGGGCTGTCAACCAACAAAAAACAACAGAAGATTTTCCCTCCACAAGAAGCCCACCAGTGCAGCAAATCCCGGATCAATAAAGCTCAGAGCCTTATATCAGTCCAGTAGGTTTATATGGTCAGCACCAGGACCCTCTGTGTGTGGTTGACCACTCCTCGGCAGGGTAGAAAAAAAAAGAAAAATGGCCATAGTTGTCCAGATCAGTAGCCCTCCTGTTCTGTTCACTTCCACAAGAGAGTCGTCTCTTTTGAAAGGTACTAATGGCCTGCACCACAAGAAGTTGGGGTCGGATATTAGGTGCTAGGCCTGGCTGGTCTATACATCATCACAGGGGATTGGTGCAAAGCTCTTCTTTCAGTGACTAAAAGATTCGGAAACATCAAATATTGGAATAGTATTTTGTTCGGATTTCTTATTTGGAAAGGAAAGAATGCAGTTCAGGTTCAATGATTTGAAAACTTAAGTACTGGAATGGTGTTTCGTTTAACGATTTTTGAACATAAGTACTCTAACGGTATTCCTGTGGAATGATTTGGAAACATTCACCAAAGAGCCAAAATATGATGTTGGTCCTTCACATGCCGCGAAAATAGCTCTTACCTGGCGAGGCATGGACGCTACAAAATTTCTAAGGTGTTTTGTGATATCTGGTACCAGTAGATCCTTTAACTGTTGCAAATTACATGGTTGAGCCGCCACAGATCGATATGCTGTTCCAACACAAACGATAGATGCTCGATTGATGTCTGGGAATTTGGAGGCCAGGGCAATACCTGGAAGTCTCCCTCACGTTGCGCAAACCATTCTCGAAGTATTCAAAAAGTCAGGCTTTGGCACTGAATTCTATAAACAGGTATGTGTGGAAGACAATAAATTTTGTCGCCATTTAAAACAATGTCCATCATTGCTATACCAGATTTAGATTTACTTCTGAACAGCACTTATATGCATACAATGGGCTTAAGGTCTAGGTCAGAAAAACGCCCAAGGGTGCAGAATCGAGTAGAGGAAGGTGATCCATTGAATATTTGTTAGGTGACAGATGGAAACTTCACTTTAAAATCATCCAGCATGTTCTCAGAGATTTGGGTTGTTTTACCTCTGAGCGGCAATTTTTTTTGCACACCATGGGCTAAATGGCCAGGTCACATGGACCCCGAAGGCTCAGAGAAGGTTGGGGGAGGGGACCCACTGGAACAGCTGTTGGGAGACAGATGGTAGCCTCCCGTCAAGGCCATCCAGCGTGTTCTTTAACGTGCACAGGGTATGGCTCTCCCGCACACGGGACCACGGCTTAACGTCCCATCCTACGGACGGCGGCCTTTCCAAGCCCATCGGTGTCCCCTACTGACCGTGGGCAGGGCGGGGAGTTTTGCGGAGATAAATCTCAACGCTGACCCAACTGGGACTCGAACCCGGGAACTACAGATTACGAGCCTGGCGCGCTACCGACCAAGCCACCCCCGCCCCTCTCAGAGTAGAACTCTGCTGTAATAAGTGCTATTTCCAAGCCTATCAATGTCCCCTTTCTCACTGGGCGTGGATTAATGGAAATAAATCACTGATTGGGACCCATCTCAGTTTGTGACGTGCCCTAGTCTGGCACATTACAAACCGAGCCATCTGCCACTCGTGCCAAAATGAAAAGGCTATTCTGATTACTTTTTATTGAGAAGTCACAAAATTATAGGCAATAGACAGAAAAATGAGTTGGTCATTTACCTCTGAGTGGTATTTTTCACACACAATGACTAAATGGCCAAGTCAAGAAGATCCCAAGGGCTTGGAGAAGGGGCCCACTGGAAAACTGTCAGAAGACAAATGGTAACCTCCTATCAAGGCCATTCTGTGTGTTCTTTAACATGCAGAGTAGGGCTCTTCCACACGTATCCATCGCTTTATGTACCATCAGACAGACAATGGCCTTTCCAAGCCCATAGGTATTACCTACTGACCAAGGGCAGGGTGGGCTGTTTTGAGAAGATAAATCTAAATTCCATCTGGGACTCAAACTTGGAAAGTGCAGATTATGAATTTGGTGAGATACTGACTGAACCACCCAGAGAGACTTTGAATATCGAATACCAGAAATATCAGTCATAAGAATTCATCTCAGATATTAAAGTATAAAATAATTTTAGAAAATGCAAATAGTTCTTTCAATAAATCAGTTTTTACATAAATTTCAAAGACCTGACTTTGCTACTCTTAAGCATTAGAACTTCCATACCTCTTTAAATGGTTAACAACATTGTTGAAAATCGAGATCGAAGATTCAAATTTATCTAGTCCCATTTTCCTATATGAAGCTTATTGTAGAAATTACGGATCTTCAGATTTGACTTCATTGACCTAACATGGGAATGTTTCCATTTTTCTGTGCAGTATCTGTATAACATCAAAAGACTGCCATTTAGTGAGAAGCCTATAAATGTTTGCATTCTATAGTTTTGAGTGTGGCCTTTTCAATATTAAGTAGAAATCAAGAGAATTAATTTTTCATTGGAATTAGCCTAAATTCAATGCATTGAATTACTGCGTAAAAGACCAATGTGTTGTTAGTATTCAATAAATTTGTTTCACCAGTAAATAATAAAAAAGTCAAAAGAATTATGTCTTGAATGCACAAACCGGAATAATAAATTATACAATCTAACTCAGAATTACACATATTTAATGTTTCACAATTTTCAGTCATTTGTTTTTCATAGTCAGTTTCTGAAAACACTATTTTTAGTATTTTTCAAAGGCTAGAGGATACATTAAGCCACAGACAGCTGCTTTAGAGCCCTGATATAAACTAATACTTCAAGATTAATGTGCATTCGTTTTCTATGTTCGAGAGATAAGAGCCAACGACAGGTTATTTACCATTACAATGGTTAATGACGGCCCCTACCTGTGACTAAGTGCTTTGAACCTGGGAACTGCAGATTATGAGTCTGGCACAGTACCAACTGAGCCAGCCCATGCCTCTCTAAGCTGGTGTGTAAAGTCCTCTTACAGGGTGATAACTTGGAAAGATGTCACCAAATGCCTTTAGAAGAGACGTGTAGAGTTGGCAATATAAACTCTACACACCTGAGTTAACCCAGAAACTCTATTATGCTTGTCCCACTGGTTTAGAAAGTCGGGTACGCTAACCATTAGACCAGATGTATTTGTCGCAATTTTCGAAATGTCCCTTTCTTTTTAAGTAAAACTTGTATATGCTTATGCTAATTTAATTTCTAATCTTGTATGCTTTATTTTGGCCTTTTTTCCCAGTTTTGTCACTGATTCAGCATATCTGGGATGCTATCTGTCTGTATGTACAAGATGATTTTCGGATGCATCTGTGATAAAGTACATAAGGGCCAGACAATATCTTGGAGAGAAATTTCAATTTAAGAGTATGAAAAATCAAAGAAAGTAATGAAATCTGACACAAAATTTCTAAAAATCGTTTTAACAATAAATTATACACAATCTCTTATTTTGACAGATAAATTGTGCACCCAGTGAATAACAATGCTGCTATCTCACTGCTAAATGTACAATGTAGAAATTATTTGCTATTTTAACAGCAATGCACACCGAGCATTCATTTCTTTTAACTTTATACACCTCTCAAATGATTGTTTTCAGAGATTCTTATGGAAAAGTCCTGCTTAATAATTACAAAATACTTTATTCCTAATGGCACTCGATCATAGCACCACTTGTTTCTCTGCAATGGTTTTATAAAACAGCATATCTCAGCTAGTCTTGATACGTTTGGAAGACGACAGCAAATGACTCTGAAATTGTAATTAAAATTCATTATTTTGTGCACAACAATAAACAAGACCAAATTATGCTAATACAAAAACAAAAATATACCTATCCCTCGATTTACACGGTACTTGATTTACACAGTTTTGGTTTTAATGGTTCAAAAAAATGCAACCAACCTTAATCTACACAGTGATAGAAAGTTTTTACACAGTCAAGAAAATGCAACCAGTTTCATTTTACATGGTATGGATTGATATTTTTTAATCAATCATATGATATTTTATAAATCAATCTGATGACAGTCTAATAATCTCCCTTGATTATTAGACTGTCATTCCAAAGTAAAAATCAATGGTTTTAATTTATATCATTTATTTTCAAGAATAAATAGATAAGAGTAAATTCCCATATTAATAAAATCATCATCTGTAACAATTTATGTTCTTGCCACTGTAATGTAATCTGTCTCGCTGCATCTTAATAAAATGAAGTCTGCTTTGAATCGGCAGCTAGATCCAACTTTTCTAGATTGAATTTTTCAGATAGTAAAAACCATAGTTTATCTCATTTTTAGCAAGAAGTTCAACTTGTAGACTATTATATGGCTAAATGCAGCTGATTCATAAGTACTCTATTTGTAAAAGTATCACATAAATATTAATTTTACAAACTAAAGCATATGTTGGAACAAATGCTTAATTTCGAATTTATATTCAATTCATAAATAATTTTCTTTCAAATTTTGTCTTCAAATTCGATTTGTATGTCTACATTAATGACGAATATTTTTCGTGACCAAAAAGAAATGTAAGAGAAATTAATCTGAGCTTATCTGAATTACTGCAAATAAAGTGTAAAATAACGTTACATTAATGATTATTACTGCCTAACTGAAATATATATGTATAAATAACACTTTTAATATAAGTTTTATTCATAACAAGGAGTTTTTCAGAATCTATCCTCCTTTTTTCCACCGTTTAAATTGAGGGATGGGTGTATATAAAAATGCAGGCTTTTAAATGTAGATTTACATTATTACAACATTTTGCATTATATTTTAATTATTTTAATATAATTAAACCTAATTTTTTGAAGTGGTTACCATAGAGAAGTTTTTTTGCCACTAAAAAATCCCCTTATATTTCATTTTTCTTACATTGTTGTGCAAAATTATATTTATGGTATATAAATCATGCCTATTTGCATTCATTAGTTATTTCTGAGTTTAAAAAAGCTAAAATGTTTTAGTTTGTAAAAGCTAAAAAAAACATTAGCCAGAAGTGTATTTTCAATCATAACCAGATTAGCATTACAAAGCTAAATTATAGTGTTTTATTCGTGGGAAGCAAGTGTAATATTTTTTTTTAATAACCACACAGGACATCTCATTAGTGATGAACAATATGTATGTGGATCTGTTATCAAAAACTACATAGAAATGTTCTGAGGTGATTTCACATCTGGGGCTTGGGCAACAAGAAAAACGATTGGAAAAGTGTAGGGTGCACATATGAAGTAGGATTTCCATGTATTGCTGGCACTCTTCAATGTCGATGCACTGCAGAAAGTAGTTGTGACACTGCAATTTAGTGTTGTGATGATGCTTACTACAGGGTACTGGATGGCAGTGCTACCTTTAGAATTTGCAGAGCCCAGCAAAAAAATGTTTGATGGATCCTTTGAACTAGAATTTTTTTTTTTTTTTTTTTTTTTGGGGGGGGGGGGGAAGGTATAGGTTTCCCTTTTCCTTGTCATGCTATTTTTCTTTATTTTTGCACATTTTCCTCCTGCCTTTTCTGCTTTTTTTTCACTAATTTTTATTTTTTGTTGTAGCATGGGGTAGACTGCTGGAGGGAGTGTGATATGAAAATACACATAATGGGATGCATACAGCACTTGTGGAGCCTATTTAAAGACTGCAGTCACATGACAGGGTTACAAGACCATCAAATGCTGATGATCCTGTTCAACATGCAGCTAATACATAATTAAAAGGAACCCAATGGGCTATCTTGGCTTGCAGCTTGACAACATATATATGCCATAAGATGAATATTGTGACATACAGGTGCAAGTCAAGAAAGCCCATTGGGTGCCTTAGGGAATATACTTATTGTTACTCTACACATCATATTTCAATGCTAATTTTTATTGTGCTAATGGTTGAGAAAGACAGATAACATGATATTGAAAACAGCTGGAGGTGACAGCAGGCTCTGCATTTACACCAGCTAGTAAGAGGTAGTTTTCTCAGAGGTAAGGTGCCAGAGTTAAGGTAATGTGACATGCCAGATTGGTTTGCAACTCACTGTGAGTTGCAACAGCATCGTCAGGATTTTGCAAGAGAATCATCCATATCCATTTCACTGCATAAAAGTCTATGGAATATTGCCAGAGGACCACCTATGTTGTCTGTATTTCCATGCATGGTTGCTGCACTGACAGGCAGAAGATGAAAACTGCACAGGATGGATACTATGGATTCACGAAAAATCAAAGAAAGTAATGAAATCTGCTACGATTTCAAAAATGGCTTTAACAATAAATTATATGCAATCTCTTACTTTGACAGATAAATTGTGTATCCAGTGAATAGTAATGTTGCTATCACACATTCACATCGTCATTTGTCACCCACAACAGTCATTTGCAGTCACATGATAACCCTCATGCTATCCAGGAACAGAGCCACCAGATCCACTGGAGCATCAACATATGGACTGATATCAAGGGGAACATCCTCATAGGCCCATACCTGCTACCTGATCAACTGAGTGGCTACAAGTTACTGTGCATTCCCTCTAGATGTTGTGACAGAACTGCTTGAAGACATGTCACTAGCAATGCAACAACAAATGTGTATCAATATGATGGAGCACCATCTCACTTTGGTATAGGTATAAAAGTACTTGGACCTCCTACTGGTAGGTGGAATGGACATGGAAATTTTGTATAATCATCTGTCCTTTTATTCTTGTGGGGACATCTGAAAGCACTAGTGTACAGCTCACCACCCACCAGCAAGAATAACTTAGTTACCAATTCTCCCAAGCCTTCATGCCTGCTGTTTTATGCAGGTTGGAAATTTTGAACATTTGCCAATGTAGCATGAATTCTTTTGCATTTCTCTGGACAATAAATGCTAACTGTCTAATGTCTTGGTAGCATTTCTTCCACAATAATGGACTGCAACCTCACACTTTTCTGGATGTTTTTCTTGTTACCTAAGCCTCAGATGTGAAATCACCTCAAAATACTTGGCATGTAGTTTTTGATGATGGATCAATCAATGAGGAGATTATCTTCATTAATGACACCCTATATAATTTATTCAGCTATGAAAGTTTTGGTCATTGTTACTTCAGTGTCTAATGCCAACATCAGGATATGATCAACAGAGCAACTTAAATATTGAGCTAACATATCACCTTTGAATTTATTTAAATGTATTTTAAGTGCTCAATATATCAACTGCAAAGGGGCTCCTTCTATAACTGAAGTAGCCAAGTTGACTCATAGCTGATATTGCACTGCTCTTCAGAGCCATATAGAGTACTGTGAAAATTAATAGCAGCACAATTTTAACATTTTTGAAGTGTATGATCAAAACCTAAATAAATACTCTATACTTCTAGGCATTATTCAAACCATTTAGAATAATATCCAACAAAATATAATATTATCAGGAAGTGAAAACAGGATTATCATACTTAACAAATACCAAACAAACCAGTCTTGGAAGACACACCTGTAGCTGAGTCATTTGCAGGTGCGCATTCTAAGACTGGTTTGGCAGGTTGTATAATAATAAGTATATGTAAATACCATTAAAAATAGCACTAATTTTCTCAGACTACTGAATACAACTAGGGAACATAAATTTTAGTAATGAATTGGAAAATTACTGTTGAATAATTTGATGATGGTTTTCATGTTATCACTCTGCTGAAGTAGCAATGAGGCTGGAATACACAGCACACACAATTGGTAGTGCAAAATATTCAGTGAGTATTATGATGTGGGATGGCACTATCTGTCAAGATGTTGAATGCATTGAATGTGCCAAATACCATATTTCATCATCACAAGTCAGCTGGTGATGAACATGCATGCATATTGTATATACATGAAAATATTAGTTGCTTCAGTCATAAAAAAAATTGCTATTTTTACACCACTTATTAAAAAAAGGGCAGAAAGAAAAGTCCATCAGTCAACTGAGATCTAGATAATCAGAATGATACTGCTTTTAAGCACCAAGTCTCTTTCATTTATCAATCTCAAGATTGGTAGCAATATTTATTTTGTATCTTTATTTTATTAGTGCCATTTCCCCCCCCCCCCCCCCCCCCACAAGCTATTCATAAATGCATGAATAATGCCACAATGCATTCATAAATGCATGAATTACTTAGCATTATCTTGTGTTTTCTTTTAAAACTATTCCTGTGATGTTTTTATGTTTTCTTCTGTGATAAGTACATTCTTTCATATATATATCTTTTTTTTCATATTTTTGAATGGTGATTTCATTTCAATACTTTCGAAAACTTCATAGATATCCTTTCTATCATTTGTTTTCATCTTTGCAACTTAATGAATTCCATGGATGCTGAAGGAGCAATGAGGCTGCTTCTTTAGCATCCATTTTCCTTTTAATTCAAAGCCTCATCTACTTATTGCTAGGCTCCAAATGTTATTTTTTACTAATCGTTTTCTTAGTCCAAAGATTATTTCTTGCTGGTTAAGTTTTTTTCTTTCTTTCTACAACAGCAATTTTAAAACTTTTTGCTGTAGAAGAAACATTTTGCTTCAAAATATGTTAGTGGAATGCAATGGCATAGCTACTATGTTCGAATGGCTCAGCTAAAAGAGGGCCCAGTCTTGATATTGTCTGTGCATGACCAGTTTTTTTGGGTTTCTTTATAACTTATTGTAGGTTGCCTTTGGTAGCCAGTTGACAAAATATAGCAAGGGTCTCGCATCCTTTTTATTCTCATAATTTTTTTCCCTGGAAAAATGTTTCTAAGGAGGGGTAGGGGGCCTAATAAAAGAAGTCTTGTACTAAGGGCTGTGTCACCTTGCTATGCCAATGGTGGAATGTTTGCAATTTTAAACAGCAAAACTTCGATTTTATATATATTTTTTTATCCCCTTCCCTCCATAACTTCCTAAATAAATGATTGTTTGGACCCAAATTTTACCATTTGTATCAAAATTTTAAAATCTGTAATCAAACACAGAGTCTAAAACTGCTTTTATTATTTTCTAATCTTTGCATTTCAATATGTCATTTGACTCTGCATAAATTCCCAATACTTGGCTACCAATCCTGAATTTGATATAGAGGTATTTTCTGGTCTTCCCTATATTCCATTAAAAATTCAACTCTGTGCTTATAACAGAACCTGAGTTTGTACCTGAACTACTTTATAATACAAAGTCTATAGTTTACAAAATTTTCACATGGTTGGCAACACTGCGGCTGATAGTCAAATAGCATTACATACAAGGACAATTATGACAATTAAAAAGTATATATTTTGCTCTGAAAGCCCAAAAATGGAGATAAGGCTACTGAAATTTAAAACCAATATTCTATTATGCTTTTAAGTATGTGAGTAATGTACCAGTAATACAATGCTAGTGATATTAGAAGAGAAAGATTCACATGGAGTAATTAACTATTCACCATTATGACAATTTACTTTGCCAAAGCTTTCTGATTTCTTTATGAAACTTCAGGGGCTCTGTGGAATTCAGAATGAGAAACACTGATTTAGAAAAGTGTTGCCAACTTGGATTTTTCAAGCTAGATCTAGCTTTTTTAGCAGATGTCTAGATTGAAAATTTTTTTATTTGGCTTTTTTATGCAAAACACTAGCATTTTCCATTTTATTTTTGCATTTTTTAAACTCCTCTTTAACAATTAAAATTTTGTTTAAATTAAATCCATTTTACTTTACTTCAATTTAAAAATAGAGATTTCATCTGCTCAAAAGTCGAATATAAAGCTTCATTATGCAACAAAAGTTGCTACCTAAAGAAAATATTGTTTCTTAACAATAAAAAACTAGCTTTTTTCATGCCAAACCGTTTTTTTAAGAGCTTGGTCTAGCTTATTTTCTTACACGTGAATTGGCAACACTGCTCTGGAATGCTTGTTTTGATTATTTCAATATAAATTTCTTTTTTCTTTCTGATATTTTGTTTTTCTTCCTGCTTTTTTCTTCCTGCTTTTTTCTTTCTGATATTTTGTTTCCTAAAGTAGCTGAAATTAACTAATTATTCAAAGTTGCATTTTTAAAAATATATTTATATTTTTTAGTGTTCATACTGCATATTATAGTTCAGTTTTATATTTATATTCCAGTTTGCTTTTGACTTGTAATACACTTTGATAAAGCATGCTTATTATCATACAGCAATTACAACATTCACTGCAAATCATAAGAGAGTTGTCAACATTCACTGCAAATCTTAAAAGAGTTGTCAATTTTTCATTAACCTTAATATCCCAATTAATATTTTCTTTCACTCTGATTGCTCTTCCACGTGGCAATAAATTATTATTATATAATAATTACAACATTCACTGTAAATCATAAGAAAGTTGTTGATTCTTCATTAACCTTAATATCACAATTAATCACTCTTTAAGTTGCTTCAAATATTTAGAGGAAAAATTGTCTTGAGCCAGGAGGGATACGAACCCATGACCTCCTGATAACACATCAGGTGCTCTGGACTACTGAGTTACTGGCCGCCGATCAAGATCTCTAATTTATGATATGAACTTTTCTCTACCTACCTTACTTAATATGTAAGGAGTGTTCAAGGCAATTTCACCACATGGCTTATTAATGCCTTTCAGATGGAATGCATGTATTACGAGTATGCAAATATACAAATAATTAATGAACTCAACCTATTTTGGGTACTCCAATATGATATGTTATCAGGAGATTGTGGGTTCGTATCCCACCTGGCTCAAGATAATTTTTCCTCTAAATATTTGAAGCAACTTAAAGAGTGGTTATTTATTGGAGTACCCAAAATAGGTCGAGTTTATTAATTATTTGTATATTTGCATACTCGTAATACATGCATTCCATCTGAAAGGCATTAATAAGCCACCTGTGGTGAAATTGCCTGAACACTCTCTGCATATTAAGTAAGTTAGGCAGAGAAAAGTTCATATCATCAATTAAAGGAGATCTTGATTGGCGGCAGGTAGCTCAGTGGTCCAGAGCACCTGACATGTTATCAGGAGGTCATGGGTTTGTATCCCACCCGGCTCAAGACAATTTTTCCTCTAAATATTTGAAGCAACTTAAAGAGTGGTTATTTATTGGAGTACCCAGAATAGGTTGAGTTCATTAATTATTTGTATCACAATTAATATTTTCTTCAACTCTGACTACTCTTCCAAGCGGCAGTAGAGTGAAAGATATGTCTAAGCTTTCCATTTTCTGTTACTACTGTTATTTTTTACTTAGATATTAAGATACCCGATATAAGTTTAGAAAAATTCTAATTAAAACACACATAAATATAACAATTTTTGAAAAAACTACTAGTGGAGAGTTTAACAAATAAAGTGAGCAATAAATACCTTTTGCCACTTATCTGCCAGACGGTTATATTCCTGTTGATAAAATGCAAACATATCTGCACAGTCAGTATAATTATGGCCAAATGCACTGTACTTCTGACAGATGTCTTTAACCAACATCATATCCGCATGAAATTCTCTGAAGTTCAAATATGTACGATTCTGAAAATGGAGAGAACATAGAATAAAAATTTATTAAGTGTTTGCTACCTTAAATAGAAAATGAATGCAAAACACACTGATATTGAAAACAGCAGAGAAACAATTCCAGAAGCACTAAAAAAAAAAACCCCTTAAGTTAAAGCCAGTCTATTTTATCCTAAGTACAATAAGATAGTTATTTTAGATTGCTAACTCCACTTTTCTTATCAGCAATCTTAACCATACTGTAGCATTTGTCTTCATCAGCAATCTTAACCATACTGTAGCATCTGCCAGACGGTTATATTCCTGTTGATAAAATGCAAACATATCTGCACAGTCAGTATAATTATGGCCAAATGCACTGTACTTCTGACAGATGTCTTTAACCAACATCATATCCGCATGAAATTCTCTGAAGTTCAAATATGTACGATTCTGAAAATGGAGAGAACATAGATGCTGAACCCATATATGAAAACTGCAATATTAGCTAAAATGACTTCTTATATTTGATTCATATTAAGAGACAATGTAACACTTTATGCATTTTGATTCCAGAAATTTGCTATTGTGTAGCATTTGCTTATTAATATTTCATATTTATTTTGCATTTTAGAGTGCATTATGAATGTGAAAAATCATTTAGGAAAAAATTTTGTTTCAAAATTTTTTTTAAAGATTTACAAATAAAAATATGCAAAATTACTCCTGAAAAACATGTTACTGTTTGAAAACAAGCATTGCTTGTCTTAATTGTGTTTCCCATCATGCACTTTCAGTGATCCATATCATATAGTTGAGTGGCCAAATGTGACTTGCAAGCTGCATCCAGCTATGCAAGCTGCATCCAGCTCACAAAAATATTTACTATGAAGAGAAAAGTAAAATTTTGAAAAATAATTTCCATTCTTGAATTAAATAAATCTGAGATTCATAACTATCACAACCTGCTTTTTCACATTCATGTAATGATTATATTAAGTGTATATATTTAACTTTTTCTCTGCATTGCTTCAAAATAAAACTTTTTCATTAAAAAAAAATCATTAAAAGATATGAAAATTATATTTAAAGTTGAATATTATATTATTTGGGAGGAAATTTTCTTTTGATAAATATATAATTTGACTATTTTTATTCAGCAGGTTTTCCAAAATGAAGCCTTGATTGTATAGTGTGATCTTTTTTTCACCATATCATATTTAAAAAGGCTTATTAAAATAAATATACTTGCAAATTTTTTTATATTATTTATTTTCATAAAATTCGTAATTAAATTCTGTTTAATTTGATATATAACATGACCTATTTCCGTTGATTGGTTATTTAAAAAAAAATTCTAAAGTTGACTTGTTTATGTAACTCAGCACAATTGGCTAAAAGCCTGGAATTTTCTCAAAGTATGGTATCGAGAAAAAAAATTACAAAACGAGAGAAATATTTATTTTAAACCAAAAAATATTTTTTTTGTTATTCAGAAATATATAGTCATTCTATTCATGTGCATTATAATCATTTCTGTCGATTAGTTTTTTTAAATAAATTTTTATTTCCATTGCCAGATACATTTCTTTACTACATGACTCTAAAAAAGTCCTATTAAAATAAAACATATCGTTTTTTTTTGTTAAATACTTTATTTTCAGAAAATTCAGAATTAAATGCTAATTAATTTGGCATCAACATGCCATAAATAATTCCTTTCATTAGTTATTTGGCAAAAAAGTTCTAAAGTTAGTTTCTTTTGGCTGAGCAGTGAGAAAATAGCTTAGCCTCTGGATGAAAACCTGTTTTTCAAACTGAACACTGGAAGGGTTAAGTAAAGAAATAATTTTTTCCATTAATAATCTAAAAATTTATTATTAGACTTACTGATATGTGGTTAGGGACCTAGTTACTGTTTCAATGAACAATTATTGTGTATTGGGTTGTCTCTAACTGGAGCAGTGGCCTGTAGCAATATTTAAAAATTTTTAATACCATTTAGTAGTTTACACAAATTTTTTTTAATAAAAACTATTTCATGGCAATGTTATAAATGATGTTCTAAACATAATAAGAAGTAGATTTGAATCTATCACTGTATTAAGTAAACATTAAGCTTTTTTAAAGTTTGATATACTGTGACTTATGAATGCATTTCCTTACCAATTATTATGCTCTTTTAAAATTAATTTTAATAATTTTTGTAAAAATATATTTAAAAACATTTTTTGCAGCATTAAACTGTTAGAATTATTTAACATTAATTTAGCAAAAAATAAAAATAAGAAAAATTAAATAAATATATTTGAGTAGTAATATATTACAAAATATTAACTTTAAAATAACGAAATTAGAAAAACAATAAAAATTAATTTTAAAGATTTTACTAAAGTTTAAATAAAAAACATTACAGCAAAATTTTAACATTATAATTTCAGTTGTCTTCCTTTAGAATTTTCATTTTATTGTTCACAGTTAAATTCTTTTTTTTTAAATACCTATCCCTATTTGCTAATTACTTCAGGAAATGCTCCAAGTGTTTTTTTACCTGAAAACAATTTAAAATTGGTGAGACTACCAGTGGTGCCTACATAATGGGAATGCCTGCCGATTTCAAGAAGTGAAGCTTTTTCATCCATTTTGCACTGGCGATCCGCTGTTTTGCTTGTTACTTGTTTCGCAGTATAGATTATTACGCTGTTTACTGCTTGCTTCAAAATTGGATTCTGATACGGATTTTTCCGTAAGTAATTATTTACTATTCTGTCTACTTTCTGCTGTTTTTAACTAGAAGTCTGAACGATGATACAGTATTGTGTGATGTTTTGCAGAATCGAAACTCAGTTTCTATCGAATCTATTCCAAACTGGATCTGCAAGACAGGTGACTGCATCAATATGTCGGCAACGTAACGATGACATGAGTAATTGGAAAAAATTTCTGAGATCACTTTTGAATAAATAATATTTTGGAATTGCAGAAACCTTTACAATATATGGAACTGAGTTACACTGCCCTAACAAAATATTAGAAAATTTCTGTGTTATGTGAATGGGAATCTTACTATAAATTCAAGATTATAATTTTATCTATTTAAATCTCAATTTTCAACAGAATTCGTCTGGTATTTAAGGATTCATTATTCCCGTTTGTATCTCTGAGAAAGATTCTAGTTTATTGTACTTGATTAGCCATCTGTCTGATTCTTTCTTTCTCTCGACTTGTCCTCAGATATACCATATGACTTCGACCAGATCGCTATATACTTACCATTAGCGTAGGTCAGCTTACTGCAGAATGTTGCTGCCCTCATGGTGTGCGCTTGCTAACACGGAGAATCACGGAAATAGGCAGGCATTCCCATTACGTAGGCACTGCTACCAGCTTCAGATTTGCAAGTGAGGCATGAAAAGGGTTAATATGAAGACAGTGCTTCTTGAATCTTAGTGATGCTTTCAATTAATGCTACACAATCCCTAATACTTTAAAGAATAATGACAAATAATTGTTTATTAATTATAAATTTCCCAGTTCTTACTGCAACATTTCAGTCATTTCCATAAAATGTTTTTCACAAATAAACATTTCTTATGAATTAAAACTCTTACCTCAAGCTTTGATCTAATAGTAGAAAAGTCCATAATTTTTAAATTTTCATGCACTGCACTAGTAGAAACATCTGAATGAAAATAAAAATAAAACACAGATATTGGTATCTGGTTCATCCTTACTCAAAACAGAATAGAATCCTGGCATTAAACACATTACAGAGAAAATTTCTCAATGATCAATTGATTGAGAAACACACCATAATAAATATGTAAAAGTAATCTGCCAATGAAAAAGTTTAAATCTTTTGTAAAACCTGCAGTTTATCTTATTCAGCTACTGATTTACTAGAAAATATGTAATTTTCAGAAGTTTATGCAGTTTTTTACAGTGGTTATCAGTTTTTGGGAACAACTTAAGATGCTACAATGAAATGTTCAGGTTTCATAACCTTTTGAATATTAAAGAAATATAATTACAAATAAACATTAAATTCGATTTGAATATCTAACTATCTTAAATTCTTATTTTATATTATTTTCTAATGTATGGGTTGGGTCCCTTTGTCTCTGAGCAGCACTCTTTTTTGCACACAATGGGCTAATTGGCCAAGTCACAAGGATTCTGAGGGCTCAGAAAAGGTTGAGGGATAGGGACCTACACCTGACAGATGTTAACCTCCCATCAAAGCCATCCAACATATTCTTTAACATGCACAGGGGGAGGGGGGGGTTCCTGCACACAAGATCACGCTTAAAGTCCCATCTGACTGGCAGGAGCCTTTCCAAGCATATCCATGTCCCCTTTCTCATCAAAGCAGTTAGCAAAGATAACTCTCAACACTGGCACCGTTTAGCTCAAACTTGGGAACTGCATTACGAGTCTGGTGTGCTACAGACTGAGCCATCTTTCACCCCTCAAAAGTGTGGAAGTTCAAATTTGACTTTCCATTGACATATTATGAGGATGTCTGAATAATTCCATTATGATAAAGTATAAACAAATTATTTGGATAATTTTATCAGTAAAAAAAGTCTTCATCAAAGGCTAGTAATCAGTCGCAACTAAAAGTAGTAAAAATCAGTTATCATCACTGAAAAAACTTTTGAAAGTTTTATGGATATTTAATAAAAAATAAATTATCATGGATGGATTCCTTCAATTACGAACCTTAAAAGGTCAAAACTATAATTTTTATGGAAATATTAACTGAAGCTTAAAAATGGTACTTTCATAATAAAAATCTCTGATCTTCTACAGCATTCTGCTGTGAATGGAGAACTAGAGCTTGTGTAGTGTTCACATGAATATCTCATATGGTAAAACTTGCTGCCACATTGAGAATACATTGTCTCCCATTAAAGATATACAGTGTGCTCAACTATATGACATGCTGCTCTGAAGAAATGGATATTAAATTAGTTCACTATCACTTTATTCACTCACACAAATGTTTTAATTCTTCTAGGAAAAGACCAGTTCTAATTATAAGCCATAATTCTAATATTAGCCATAAAAAATTAAACAAGTCTTGTCATTGAATAGGTCAAATGTAAAGACTAATCTTGGGCATCTAAAATGCTCAGGAGGCAGATATATACAAAAACTATACTTTCACTTATTTAGCACAACTATGATATTAAGTATGGACAATTCAAATTGGAAGTTGAAAAGGTGTTTCTTTCCAACATGTAATACTAGAAATGCATTTCATTCTAATTACTATGCTTTGCTTTAAAATTTATAGATTAATTTATTTTTAAATCATACTGTAAAGCCCAGGCTTTCATGATATAAACAACTTAAGCTGCCAAGCTGCAGATCAGACCATGTTTCAAATAAATTCATAACATTGCAAAGTCAATATAACAAATCATTCAACTTCATAAAGGAAAAATATTTTTTAGCAGTTACAGGAACATAGGTGTAACATAGTTACAGGAACATAAGTGTAACATAGTTACAGGAACAATATTTTTTAGCAGTTACAGTATGGTAAACTAAGATTAAACTGCACTACATTAAAATATATATATATACATTTTACATTAATTTTAACTGACAGAGTTAAATAATCTGAACTGTAAGAAAATATAATTTAATCTGGTTTCAGTTCTAAACTGAGCTACTTAAATATCAAGCAAGCTACTCTGTGCCTACCTTGGTTAAGGATCCAGTGACTGGTATTAGGTCTTACAGATTTCTTATGTTTTATTGCTCTGTCTAACAATCCAGAAGCCATACGCGACCAACCACTTAAGTGTGGAGATATATATGTCGATATCTCTTCAGGAAGAAATCGACATTTTTTTTGTTGTGCACTTGCAAATTCTCTTGTTTCTGTGGAGCTGGAACCTACTTTACTATCATAATGCTGCACTAAAATGATAAAGCATTAGATTTAGATAAAAGCTGCTGCAAATAGTACAAATGAAAATAAACATATCAGCATATATTCGATTATATTTAAACACTAAAAATAAAAATATTTGCTGAATAATAACAAATAAACACATATGGGAAATATAATTTAATATATGGGAAATATTATCTAATTAAAAATGTAAAATTGGTATGGCAAATAACTAAGAAAAAACCATTTCACTACTAATGTAAAATCCAATAAAATGAAGCTTCAAAATATGCATTCTGTAACAATTACACTTTTGAAGCCTAAGATAAGTATTATCCAAACTCTGGCATCATGCAGTTCCAGAAAGAGAATCCAAGTGCCCATGAAAATTTCAAACAGAAGTATTTATATAATAATAATATATATAAAAAAACAATAACCATAAATCACATCACCCTTTTGTGCATTGCAGAAGTTGACTTCACATGCCCCAAAATATGCACATATGACATCAATATGGAGTATGACTCTCTCTTACAACGAAACAGACCTGGAAGCATTGCTCCATGCTCAATTTGCAGCTACAAACTGTAACTAACTGAAGATTTTTCAAGCATTACTTCTTATTGGTCTGTAATGATGCAGAGAAGCAAGCAGAAATTGCACTTAAAGTTCAACCCTGTCTTCTTAGGTTCAACCCTGTCTACCTCGCAAAGGAAATATTCTCTTCAAGAGAGGAATGGAAAGAGTAGGTGGACTGCCAGATCAGTTTAGTACATTGCTTGACAAAATTAAGGTAACACTAACAAAATCTGGCATAAATATTTTATTGTATGACTAATTAAAGGAAAATTTGCCCCAAAAAGTATTATTTTAGTATAATGAGAAAACATGTAGAAAACAAGAATCCTTAGACCAGAAATGAACCTATTACAATGATGTCATTAAATATTATATACTGTGCGTTGCAGAAGTTGACTTCACATGCCCCAAAATATGCACATATGACATCAATATGGAGTATGACTCTCTCTTACAACTAAACAGACCTGGAAGCATTGCTCCATGCTCAATATAAGGTGGTTCAGAAGAGCCTGAGGCAACAAATCCAATTCTTCCACAAGAGTTAACTTTACCTCACAGAGTGAACAAGGAGGTGGCTGACAGTTTGCAATGTGTTTCCCTAAGGTATTATTTCTCTTAGGTCTGGTGACCTTGCTGGCTAGGTCATTCGTTGGATATTTCCATTTCTAAGTACTCCTGCACCGGGTTAGCTTATGTGGATGAGCATTATCATCCACAAACTGGAAATCAGTCCCATCAAGAACCCCTAATAATAAATAAAAAAATAAATACCCCCTCAAGCAGCTGCTTGCCACAGAGGTCTGACAGGAGCCTGTCAGTTTATATGACATAGTAGAAGGTCTGAGAGGATGGCAGGCCCTCAGCAGAAAAAAGACACAAACAGCCATGCCTTACCCAGGGCTCGAACCCAGGTCCCTTAGATCAGTAGCCAAGCGTGCCAACCACTCGGCCATGGGATGGCTACTAAGAAGTCTCATATAGTGCTCATGGATCTCTTCTCTGCACTCCTGAGCAAGAGCTCCCAAGGAAAAGCCTCCAGCAAATACATGAAAGAGTACACCTCTTGATGATTATTGCACTCCAGACTAGCATACCACCTACATTATGAGTATCCCTTTCTCTGATACTGGTGGGATGGTATCGTATTTCTCATTCTCTCCAGATTAAATACGTAGAATTTTGGTTGGTTGACTAAATGGTTGTAGACTAAATTGAGACTCACCAGAAAACAGAACATTAGCCCACTGTCCAAGGCTCCAAGTGACAAGTCTGCAGCATCAGTTTAGGTGAGCTTTTTAGTGGTTGGGGGTTAGCAGGTCACAAACCATTGGCCTCCTGACATAGAGCCCAATTGCAATTAAGCATTTGTGACACTGTTTTACTGGAAATGCTTTTACCTGTGGCCACGAAATTATCAAGAGACAGTTGACATGAAGTCATTGCACTGCTCTGCTTTGCCATTAGGGCCAGATAATGTTCAGTTTGAGCTGAAGTAACTTTTGGATGATCTTGGCTGGCTCTTCTGTAGTGGTTTCTACCTCCTGGAACTGTTTTCAGGGTAACAACATCTCCTTTCTCGACAATTGAGCTATCTCTGCCTATGACTGTTCTGTTTAAAGTCTTCCAACAGTCTGCCACCACAAGGAATCATTTAAGCAATGGCTTCATCTTCAGTAGATATAATGAAATTAACCCCCCTTGCAAGCTGTAACTTTGAAATGGAGTGCTCTGGTAGCAACCTGCATTTTTATAGCCATTAGTAATTTGCATATTGCAAGGAGTTGTGGGGTTGTTGGATCAATTTCGATTGGATATTCAAAATTTGTATGTAATGTTGCCTATAGTAGCACATTTTTATCTTTGGGGATGCTGTTAAAATTAAAATATTGATGAAAAACACTATTACCTTAATTTTGTCAATTAGTGTATATTGATGTGTAGTTGTGTAGTTGATTATGGTCATTTTTATTTTTTTCCAATCTACTGAATGGTCAACTTCACAGAGTATTGATGCTGACCATTTAAATCTAACAGATGTCTAATGGCTTTGAGAATGACTATGGATCTTGAACTTGCTTGTTAAGTTAGCTATTGGTGAGGAAAAAAACCACCGGCCTCAAATGAACAGTGCACAGGATACCTCATATCAGTTGGCAGATAATCTTGATAAGATGCCATTGCAAGTATATTTTAGAGTTGGTGAAGTGATGTGTCACAGACAGATTAGTTTTCTTTTTGATTGTGGTTCACGAAAAAGCCCACTTGCAAAAGTGGCCTGAAGTTCATATCAGTATTGATAATTTAAGCCTTTAGCAGTGGTTTAATGGGTCTTTGCCTCGTGTATTCAATTAGGGGATTGATTGACATTGTTCGTCCTACCTTTCTGAATAAACTTAATCTTCAAATATCCTACTAACTATTTTCTTTCCACAGATAACTAGAATTTTGGATTCTGCATAGAGATTATTTTCTTGATGCCTAATACAGGATTTACAGTATTTAATCTATATATTCTGGTCTTGAAGAGACCAGATGGACAATTAAAGATCAGACTTAAAAATAACCTTAAATCCATCCATAGTATATATACAGATTACCTGTAGATATAGACCAGAAGGACAATTAAAGATCAGACTTAAAAATAACCTTAAATCCATCCATAGTAAATATACAGATTACCTGTAGATATAGAATGCAACAATTATTCACCTGAAAAAAATTATTGCTGACGTGGTGAGAACTGATTCCTGCCACATCAGCAATAATTTTTTCAGATCAATAATTGTTGAATAACCTTAAATTTCTCTTTTTAAGAATAAGCAAACATTTGCAAGGTTAAAGGTTTGATTCTTCGCAGGGGTGCCAGTGATGTTCTTTAAAATATGATAAATGAAGTTTTTTCACAGTTAACTTTAAAATAGATAAAGACTTCAATGCTCTCTATTGCTATACCCTCACCAAAAACTTTGAGGGGAATAGCAAAGTAGATTTACAGACTACTCAGGATATTTTGAATTCTGACAAGGAGAAAGGAGATATTATTTTTAGCAATCACAAATGTTCACTAATATACTATACATAAAACTATCCATATACGACAGCTTTAAGTGATGTTAAACTGCCCAAATGATCATGGTGAGGAGCACTTAAGAGAGGGCACTTATCATAAGGTTCCTCTTATTCAAGCTGCAGCATTGTGGCCCCATTGTTACTTCTAGTTTTCTTTTTCTTTTGACAGTGCTGATCTACACATGGATAACACAAGACCAGGTTTCACTGCTTTTAATCAGCAGCTTCTTCAGGTGTAACATTATATGTATGTGTGTACAATATAAGATCTGAAGATATTTCATTCCCACAAAAAGTTTTAACTGTGGATTGCTAGGAGGTGCATCCACACTGGTTTATTATTGTTGGAGAATGGGATAGTATGGAATTTGTTTTTTAGGTTCCTCCAATACAATTTTCTAGGCTGTTGGAAAACTATAAATTTCCCCATTTATTCCCATTGGCAATATTTTTTCTATATTCATAAATGATTAGGTGTTCGGTATAATCTAATTAATATTGGGTAAGTAGGGCACAGATTATTTTGGGTTCATTAAATTTAGCCTTTTTTTAAAGCCAGGCAACTATAGATTTTATTATCGTCTTGAGTTTTAATGGGAATTGGTATATACCACCTGAATTTGGAAAGCAATCTATAATTTTGAATGACTTTATTATATTAATAAGCATTTATAGTTGTATGGATTCATAATGGCTTGTAGAGTTTGCATAAGCCAGGGTTTGTTGGGACAAATGGTTGTGAACTTACGGCTATTAATTTGGTCAGCTGGAAAATGTGAGGAAATATTCTCTGGATAAGGGCTTCCTTTTCGATTTTTCCAATAAATTCCTATTTCTATCCTGCTTCTTTAGTTAAAGAGCAAATGCATTCTTTTTTTTTTTGAAGTGTCATTTATTGGTGGAATACCTTTTGTTTCTGATGAATGCCTCTTTCATAGCAGCTTTTTATAAGTAGTAGGATGTTTTGAATATGCTGGGATTGGGATAGTAAGTACAGACAATTTTTTTGGAAAACTCCAAAGAGTGTTTGTTTGGTGAATTTTGATGCTATAAATTGGAGAGTTTTGCTAACTTCATGCTCTACTGTATATCTTATTACTTGGAAAACCCATTCAGTTTTGTTTGGAACTGGAAATAAAATACAATATTGTTAAATGCTATTTCAGAAAAGGAAAAACTAAATTTAATGAAACCAGAATAATCTGTATTCCCCCCCCCCCCTCATTCCACCTAACAGTTAATTTGGGACCTTTTATGATTTTCTACAATGCCTAATTCAAAAATATAAGACAACAATAAATAAAGAGTTAGAAATTAAACAAGATAAAATTAAATGCTTACTACCTTGACCAGAACTGTTTGATTCCTCAAGAGTTTCATCAGTACTGTCTTTAATGTTGCAATCTACTTGTTGGCTTGTAAAATCTTCTAATTTCATTGTACTTGTATCAAGTCCTCCAAGTTCTACAGTTATATTGCTCACAACAAGAGCACCAGGAGGTAATGTTAGAGCTGACATGTCCGGCATAGTCTCAACTACAACAGACCTGGTTTGATCTCGCTTAGAATTTTGTGAGTGCAATTCACCTGATGACTGAACATTAGGATCATCTATATCTATAGGAACAAGAAGTATGTCTTCATCACTGTGAGGTTGACTAGTGGAAGACAGTAATGGACTGGCTACATCAGCTCCACTAACAGTGGGTTCCTAGAAATGGAACAATATGTTAAACATATAATAGCAAACAATGGAATTATTTCAACAGATACCTGTACTCATATATAGTCAAAAGTGCACAACTTACTTCCATTTATGTTAACAGAAAGACAATTCAAAATCCTCTAGTTCATACAATAATTATTTATATTAAAACATTATGGATGCTGCAACATTTAAGAGTGTAATCAGATTTAATAAATCATATCTAAATTTAATTAAAAGTCAAAAATATGTCAAACTGTTAACTTGATAACTGACCTGAGAAAGTGATCATTATAATTTTTTCGCAATTTTTTTTAGTTTAGTTCAAGTTTCAAGAAAATTTCTTAAGATGGTGAATGCTCCTGTTAATGGTTTACTATTCATCAGATTTACTAAATGAATTGTCTTCTAAGATATCTATTAATGCTTATAGTATCAGGCTTATGAAATCAAACTCTCTCTGGTGACAGAATTAATTTTGAAGTGTTTCCCTGAACTAACTAACAAATAGAAATATGCCATAGTATATACTAAAAGAGAAAGCACTGAAATTGTGATTAATAAAATGGCATAAATTTAGAGAACAAAAGGAAAGCAAAATATTTTATGGCTTTTTTTGAAATTGCAAAATTTTACTGCATTTTTCCATTTTAAATTCAGTAAAATTTAAAAACAAAACCAGTTTTTCAGTCATTTCAAAATTATTCCATTATTTTAAAATCAATTTGAGATCTGATTCCCAAAGCAACTAGCTGATCTGCAGATTGTAACAGAACAAACAGCAACACTTTCCTGGGATTCAACCTGAACCCAATAGTTGTAGTATTAATGTGAGTCATATAATGTGATACCACTGAGGTGGTTGGTACTCTAATGTAAATAGTTCATAACATTTCTATTATTGCTTAAATCTTACATTCCTTTAGCTTTTTTCAAACTTACTATAAATCTATGCAAATAATGGATAATGCATGTTTAAATTTTTGCTGACCATAAAACTCTTAAGATTAAAGAAGTAGTGGTAAAAATTTGTTTTACTTTAAAAATGAGATAAATTGAATAAAAACTCATAAATATGTAACTAAAAAGGATGTAAAGAACTAGGGGAAAAATATTTCATAGTATACAAAATCTAAGCACTGAAATTGAGATTAAATAATTTTCAGATCAATTTGTATAATGCTATGGAAATATTAATTTCTAAACAATGGCAAAAATTGCATTTAAAAACCACAATTTCTTAATAGTAGTTATGGAATTATTTTAATTTATTTAAAAATAGCACTAGATTAAGCCCTACCTTTAAAAAGTTGAGTTTTCAAATGTAATTCCATAATTTGTTATTTGAGAATGCCTCATTTTGATGTATAATGTAGTAAAGTTTTGTTTCTGGTAGTTACAAAACAATTAATAAATACCTTAATCACAATATATATTTCATGAGCAATTAAAATTATTGTAGAAGTAACAAATTAAAAAAAAAAAAATTTTCAAAATTGGAAGTTTACTAAAATAGGATTGAAAATGCTGTGCACAGATGCTGGATGAAAACTTGCAGTAGAAATAGAAATTGATATCTTAACATTAAAAGTTTAGAAAGCATTACAACTTTTCTAGACAAGAAAGTATGTCCAGTTATTGGAAACCAGAACTAATCAATAATCTGCAGTTATATAGTATCTTAATTTTAATTAGAAAAAGCTAATGTAAGTGAAATTTTATTTACCTTGACTGTGCTTAAAGGGCTGTTAGTAGCATCTGATTCGGCTGTACAACCATGTTGGCTAATGTTAGAAGCATTGCTGACTTCACTTAAGCTACTTGCTATAATACAAAACACACACATGAGCTTTTCAAACACAGTATTATTCCTTTTATAATACATCTGAAGTGAACCAAAATAAACGTTTATATGCAAGTGCTTATTAAATAATCATGAAATGAGTATTTAAGTTTATAATTTTATTCTTCTGAGTGCGAAAATTACTTTTTATAAATACTTAACCACAAATATTATTAAAGTTTGAGTTAATACATTCTCCTGTACATCAAAGTCAACATTTAAAAGTTATTAACACAGCACTTCAAGGTAAATAAAACAATATATACAAATTCATTAATTTTAAATGAAACAATTTTTGTTTGCTAATATGCTTCATGGGCATTTTGCCCATTTTATAAACACATTCTTTAATACTCAACATGTGATAAATAATAATAAAATTCCCAACATACTTTAAACAAAAAATTATATCCTGTGATGCTTAGGAGAGTTTATCTCCACAAAAACCATATAATTTATACAGATGACATATAATTGCTAACAGCTAAAAAACTGTTTGGCAAGACACTTTTGATTTTAGCTTTTAAAATGGGAAATTGTTTACATTAATAAAAGTTGTAAAGTAAAAAAAAAAGTGCTAACTGAATATTTCAAATTAATAAAAGACACTACTAAAACATATTTTTATTATCAATAGATTTTTTTAGACCCTCTTTTCAATGAGTTTGCTTGCTTGAGGTTTCAGGTGATTTACTACTGATAGTATAAATTTACATGATTAACAGTTTAAAGAAATGTCAGCAATTACTACAAACTAATGATATAGTGTGTCTCTATTCAATAAGTATATATTTAAGCATACTAAATTCATTGGGGTTATATTAAATATAAGTGGCACTTCAACACCATTTGGTATTATTAGTAAGTTATTTGAGATCTTAAGCAAGTCAAATAGTTCTGGATGCAAAATCTAGTAAGGTAGAGCACTAATCTGAATGTAAAAATCCAGCAGTGAGAAGTTTATAATTTAAACAATTTTTAATAATTAGGATATATTTTTATGAACTCTATAAATTTTTGAATATTTACCTTAAAAATAATGTTCAACACAGCTTGTAAGATAAAACTTAGTATATTCACGATAAAAGCTGTACAACAGAACCTGATGACGTCATAATATGAGACTATGGTGAAACGCATGTAGCTCATGGGATGATTCTGAGCGCCGATACGGTTTATGCTTCCTCAACATCCAAAGCATTGGTATGAGAGCAACTTTTTAAACTTGTTTTTATATCTAAGTTTATCGGTTTTTTAACATTTGAAAGTATGCAATTATATCTCAAATATTAAGGAAAGTGCAATTGTTGATCCTTCTTTGATATGTGCCAATGAAATTGAAGCAAGTGCTGAAAATAAGTACAATAGGTTTACATCAATACAATATGTATAATAGTACTACTAAAGCAATAAGTACTCTATAACAGCAAGTAATATAAATGATGCTCAGTATAACTGGAACTAAATCAGCAATTGTTTATTACTGTCCGCATGGAGTAAAATGCTGTCTTCCTGATACCTATATGATATTGTAAAGAAATGACATCTACAACTGCACACACGTGTGAAATGGACTGGTTTCTTGTAAAAGGCATCCTGACTGCACTCCTGAACATCAAAAGATTGTCCACAAAAATTGTGAAAGACAATGACGTGTCACTCTAAACAGCTAAAATGCCTAAACAAGTAGATGTACCAGCAACAATCATTGGTAAATATTACTATCTTGTCAATTAACTAGTTTACTTTATGTGGTTATAAGGAAGCATTTAGACTGATTGATAATTGTTTGGATCATATGTGATTGTAATATAGTAATTACAATAATAACTTGTAAGAGCATTTGCACTCCTTATGTTTGAGAATAAGTAATTTTAGACAAACTTGTTATACAGCTTTTATCGTGAATATACTAAGTTTTGAATATTTAGAATGCTATTTATGTTTTTATCTAATTCTTGCCATGAGTATGAGGCAATAACTTTAATATATATATTTTTTGCATTGTAAGAATGCAGAGTAGGATATACACTGGTGTTCAAAAGTTAAGCAACAAATGCAAAAATTGGCATATCTTGTAAGATAATTAATAATAACAAAAGTCTGATTTTTTTACATAAAAATGATGCCAAATCCAAATCTGCATATGAAATTTGTATTAAACACAGTTGTGCATGCAAAACAGATCAGTACAAAAAGCACCTCATTTGTATGTGCACATTATCATCTTCATGCAAAATGACCAGTTGTGTGCGTCCCTTGATGTCTGTCCAGTGCAGAGTTTGATTAATTGGTCTCGACAACATTGTAACTAGACTCAACATCAATGGGGCAATGTTCTGTACACCTATGAACAGAACATCGTGTACAGTTTGCAGACTAAAATTGGGCTGGACCCAATTTAGTCTGCAAACCAATTCCTGATGACTATTCATTTGGAGACAACCTGGAACAAGATCTCATCCGATTAACAGCTAGGAAAGAGCATCACTCTCAATAGCTGCACAGACCTTCATGTGTTCCCAGGAGTGACTGTAAGATATTACAATGAGATCCTTGGATTTTATGCTCATCCATTTCTCACAGCAATGGGTCCTGATTCCAAGTTAATGGATGATAATGCTCACTTGGTGGATCAATACCTTGAGAATGAAACCAACAGCTGTTTGGACTGGCCTTTCTGATCACCTGACCAAAATACAATTAGAACATGTTTGGGAGGTTCTAGGATAATGCATTGTGGGTTGCAATTCACCTCCAGGACCCTCCAAGAGCTCTGATCTGCACTCATGCATGAATGGCAATTACTTCCTCAAATCCTCATTGACACCCTAATTTTCAGTATGACGAATCATTGTGCATCCTGTATGGCTGTCTGAGGTGATCACATACCACATTAAAGTTATGTTATCATTGAATTTTTTGCATGCCATTTCAGGTAATGATTTTCTAATTTGAATATCTAATTAAATATTCGTGGAAATTCCTTTGTTTTTCAGGCACTGGTGGGATATATGATCATGGATTTCACTTGTATATTTCATTGAAATCCAACATAGGATTTGTTTGTAATTCATGTTTTTGTGTTTGTTGCTTAACTTTTGAGTACCATTGTAAATGTATCTCTCTATATGGTTATCCCACACTTTACCACAAATTCACATATTAAAACCAAACACTAGTAAGAACTAGTTGTAATTAATGCATTTTGACAGCACACACTGTTAATCTGTCAAGAAACCAGGTGTCTTCATAGCAAAGTAAAAATTTTCAGTGTTCAGGCAAAACCCATTCCAACATTTGTTGAGGCACATGCTGCTTTCAAAACAGTTAAAAAACGTTTTTATGTTGATATATTACCAGTGTGTAACATATTTAAATCATATCATAAACCTAAAGAGTCTTAATAGTGGCTAATTTGGATCAAAATAAAAAATAAAAAAAAAAGATTGGGAAACATTATACTATTACTGCTAAATGACTTATTGAAAGGATTTCGATTATAATCACTGGCAAAAACCACTAGCAAGAAAGAATACATCTAATCAAGTAAGTTGAGTGATATAACTAAATAGATGTAATTATATATGACACCAATACAATGATCCATCAAAATATTACAAATTACTTATTGGAGGCTGGATAATTGGATTTTAGTGTATATACATATAAACTTATCCCCATATAAACATGTGTAAAAATGAATTAAACCAAATATATAAATACAAATTTTTATCAACTGCAATTACTTTTATTACTTGCTGAAATTAAATGATAGAAAGCTTTAACGTTATTTGAAATTATTTTTCAAAACACTAAAAGGTTTAAAAATACTGAATATCACATTGAAAATCAACAGAAAATATTCACCATTTTTAGATGTCTGTGACATATTGTTTGCTTCTGCAATGACATCATCTACAAATTCAAGAGCATGTAAATCCAACTGAGCAGAAGCAAGAGCTGTGCTAAATATGTCAACCACTGATCTATCATCAGGTTTCAAGCTGCTAGTTGCTTCATTCTTAAATTCAGAAGTTGTTTCTGAAGCTGAAAAAAATATAGTATTAAACACTTAAATATTTAAACTTTTAAAATTTAGTGTGGAAAAACATCCAACTATAATCATGTAAATGCACTAAGTAGACATATCTGCATCAAAACTGAAATTTTGAACCAGTTTTATGATCTGCATATTTAAATATATATTTATAGCATGCATTCATATTACAATGAAAATAAAACAATTTTGGCATGACTAATACTCAAAAGAAAAGTAATCAAAGCTATATCCCAAAAGTAAAAGAGATTCTAAATAGTACATGTAGATTCTTGTGTTGGATTTATTGCAAGTATTTTTGTTGCACAATAAATTAATTTGCTCTCATCTCAAGAACCACAAAATTTTCAAGGTTGAGTTAGGAAGATGAATCACTGGATAGTTATTAGAGGAAAAAAATTGGACTATTTTTAAACACATACAGAATATGGCTCTTCTGTACATGGATCAAAGTTCAGTCGCTTTTCTCAATCAGGGCATGTTAAAATGAAATGCAAAAAATTTCAATGCTGGGGCAGTTGGGACACAACTGTGCACCTTAATTAGGAGCCTGGTATGTCACCAACTGCACTGCCTCACATTGCCATGAAAGGAGAGAAAGGCTAGTAGAGATGATCTTATTACACAGCAATAAAATCATGATGCATTAATTATAAATCCAATAAAGCAAATCTTCCAACTTTTCTCAACTAACTAGTTGACTAAAGCAGGAGGATGAAGTAATAATAAAGTGAAAATAACGTGTATAGCTCAATATGCTCAGAAGAGTAGAGAGAAGGAAACAAACATAAGTTATAGTTGTATTCAAGACAATTAACAAAATGGAAAGGATATCATTTTTGGAGTATCTCTATTCTGCTGTCAGAAAGGTTGTCTGTGTCAGGAGTGTTGAACACTGAAGTTGGCTGGCCAAAGCAGTATGTGAAGGATGAAGCTGAATCCCAGAAATGAGCTGCTGAACATTCAGCTTCAATGACATAATTAATTGTATAATGCTATTCATATTTTTGGCTTTCATTGCATTAAAACACATTCACTTCAAGAAAACCAGATTGAAAATATTGTATTACCTATTTTCCAATTTTTACATGGGCTGGAGTTTGTGCACACACCTGATGTAAATGAACCATCAGGTACAAAAGACATTCTCTAACAGATCTGTGCATTGTTCATTGTTTGCCCATGAATAGCAAAATGAAGACTGTCATTTTGTAACAAATGCCTCAAAGACATTTTTTAGATAACTCATTAAGCTGGTATGCCATTGGAAGAATGGAGCCTTGCCAATCTCTAGCTAATGTAGACAGATGGGCAAATGTGTATGAATGGCAGCCTATAGGATCTGGAAACAATTTTGAGATATAGGTAATGTCACTGGAAAACTAGTACCAGATCCTCCCCATGAGTCAAAACATCTTGAGATGAACAGTATCCAGCTTTAATTGCCAAGCATCATAGAGCACTGACACCTCCCTAACTTGCTTCATCCACAGGAAGGAGAATTTCAAGGTGGATGGTTTCTAGAAGCTTCAGGAGAGGGTTTGGGTTGTTTTACCTCTGAGCCGCACTTTTTTGCACACCATGGGCTAAATGGCCAGGTTACAGGGACCCCGAAGGCTCAGAGAAGGTTTGGGGAGGGGACCCACTGGAACAGCTGTTGGGAGAATGATGGTAGCCTCCCGTCAAGGCCATCCAGCGTGTTCTTTAACATGCACAGGGTATGGCTCTCCCACACAGGGGGCCACTGCTTAACGTCCCATCTAATGGATGGTGGCCTTTCCAAGCCCATCAGTGTCCCCTACTGACCATGGGCAGGGCAGGGAATTTTGTGGAGATAAATCTCAATGCTGACCCAGCTGGGAACTGCAGATTACAGCCTGGCGTGCTACCGACTGAGCTACCCCTGCCCCTTTTTGGAGAGGCAACTTATGCAAGACAACTGGTAGTATGTATTCCCTTAAATTCCTCTCACAGAAGAACCCATCTGAATTGGTTTCAGCAACACGTTCATTATATCCAGGAACAGTGACAGCTGTTATCTTCACAGACTTATTTATGGACTAACTCTGGAATATTCATTTGCAGAGAATGTGGAACACTGTATCATCCCTCTAACATCACAAAGAAGGACCAATTATTGAAGTGGTGGTTTGATTCTGGGCAGACATTGACATCAACGGATGCACCAACCTTTATATGTCTGACTAATCAGAGGTATCAGAATGTGATCTTCAACTTTATGTTCATCCATTTGCAGGTGAAATAACTTCATTTCACCTGCAAATGAATGGATTTTAATGTACAATAATGTATGTGCAATAGAGCTAACCTGGTAGACCAATATCTAAGAGTATTGAATGTATGGAACGGACAGCAAAATCTCCCAACCTCAATCCCATCGATCACATTAGGAATGCCTTGGGGTGACAGTCTCAGCCCTTCTCTTACAAGCCTCTATTACACTACAGGAAAAAAAATATTGCAATACCTGGAAGGATTAATGCCATTTTATTGAAATGCAGGCAGCTGTTAGCATACACCGAGATGTGTGATTGATTACACTACCCCAAAAAAATATGAGAAATTACCACTTTACCTACCCGGTAAAGTGGTATAATTAGTATGATGTTGAATTGCCCCGCACAGCAATGCATTCATGAACACAGCATTGTTTGCCCATGAATAGCAAAATGTAGACTGGTTGGTATTTTGACCATGAATAGCAAATGTATCGTCTGGTAGGTATTTGATGTACCTGTTACCAGTCCCTTTGCAGTTGAATTGTAGTCACGAATCTGTCACACAATGCCATGCATCGCAAATGGCAGTCCTATTGCTCTGTGGTCATACAGCATCTTTCTGATGCTTGTTGGTGTGCTGGATCATTCTTGAACCCACTGGCACCATAGGTGTACGATGGTGCTGGGATTGCAACCAACAAGGTTGGTCACATCTCTGTATGACAAACCAACTTCTCTAAGACTAATGATTCTTCCATGCTCAAAGTCTGCTAACTGTTGGAATGGCTGTTGATGTCTGCGTAAGGGCATCTTTACTATTGTACAGCTCTATAATATCCTCTCTATAATGTATCTCTTACTATTGTACAGCTCTATAATGTTCTACTATTGTACAGCTCTATAATGTTCTACTATTGTACAGCTCTATAATGTCCTCTCTATAATGTAGCTCTTACTATTGTACAGCTCTATAATGTCCTCCTGAGGGATAGAATGCTAAATAACATGAAGTCGCTGTTCCATTTCAGCAATAGTAGTTGGCTGTTTGAGTTTTGTTGGAGCTGTTGGCCCATCATGTCCCAGACATGTTCAATAGGTGAAAGGTCCGGCGAGTGTGCTGGCCATGGTAGTACCTGAACGTTTTGCTCGGGTAGATACTGAAGACTAATGTGGGCTGTATGGGGACAGATGTTATCTTGCTGGTAAAAGGTTCTGTGCTGCTTAACAAATGGGACACTCACTGCTTGCAAAATGTTGGGAAATTAGAGATCCCCTTATATTGACCAGTTCTGACCGAGATGTCTGACTAATGGCACCCCACACCAAGACACCAGGTGCTGGAGCTGTGTGACAATGTTGCACGTACTGGGTGGCGTTCCTTTCCCCTGGACGACAGCAAGCATATTGTCTACCATCATGCTGACCAAGACAAAAATGAGATTCGTCACTCAACACAATAGTACTCCACTCTCGTTAGTTGCAGTTCTGTCTGAGGCAACACTATTGAAGACATGCTTGCATGTGGCAGATGTGAGGGGCAAACACAGTGCCAGACGATAGGCTCGCAATGAAAACTGTAAAAGCCTGTTGTTTACTGTCCGTCTGATAGGTATTTGATGTACCTGTTACCAGTCCCTTTGCAGTTGCATTGTAGTCACGAATCTGTCACACAATGCCATGCATCACAAATGGCTGTCCTGTGGTCATACAGCATCTTTCTGATCCTTGTTGGTGTGTGCTGGATCATTCTTGAACCCACTGGCACCATTGGTGTACGATGGTGCTGGGATTGCGACCAACAAGGTTGGTCACATCTCTGTATGACAAACCAACTTCTCTAAGACTAATGATTCTTCCATGCTCAAAGTCTGCTAACTGTTGGAATGGCTGTTGATGTCTGCGTAAGGGCATCTTTAGCGGTTTAGAGCACTGACACCTCCCTAACTTGCTTCATCCACAGAAAGGAGAATTTTAAGGTGGATAGTTTTTAGAAGCTTCAGGAGAGGCAGCTTTATGCAAGACAACTGGTAGTATGTATTCCCTTAACTTTCTCTCACAGAAGAGCCCATCTGAATTGGTTTCAGCAACATGTGCATTATACCTAGGAAGAGTGACAGCTGTTATCTTCACAGACTTATGGACTGACTCTTGAATATTCATTTATAGAGAATGTGGAACACTGTATCATCCCTCTAACATCAGAAAGAAGGACCAATTATTGAAGTGGTGGTTCGATTCTGGGCAGGCTCCTCGAATTCATTTGCAGAGAATGTGCAAAACAAGAGAAATTGTCGACAAAACGTTTTGTTGACCAGGGAGCTTTGGTTGCCTTTATCTGTGTTTGACTGCTCTGCACCTGTGACATTAGCTCATGCCTGTCCAATCGTTTCAATCATCCTGCAAACTTAATCATTTCAATATACTACTGTCTCCCTAAATTTCATCACATTTGCATAACTTCTTGCAAGTATTGCATTTTGTTTTCCAGTAGTATATGTTAGGGCAGCCCTTTTGCATGAGCAGATTTGACTGCATTCAGAATTAATTGAAGAAATTGTTGACAGTAGGAGGCATTGTGAGTTCTGGATTGCTGTCAAGTATGATCACACCTTAAAAAGGTGAGTTTTAATTGACCTTCTTGGACTTATCTTTGCACTTTCATGTAAACAACAATACAACATACAACCATTCATCTTACAATAATCATTCTTATGCAGAATTACAATCTAATACAACTTATTGGCATTTTTGCACTTGAGTGCATTTACAATGGGGGAAAAAAAGTCAGTTGAGGCTTTTAAAGTAATTTTAAAATACCAGACATTACAACTACTCAAAATTACTAATTAGTATTGGTTAGTGTGCTTGGTTACTGATCAAAGGGATCTGGGTTCAAGCCCCAGGTAGGCATGGATGTTTGTGTTGTTTTTCTGCTGAGGTCTGTTCGCCATCCTCAGAGCCCTTCTACACTGAAGTGCCATTGAATTAGGGATAGATGTTATCCAAATTCAGTACTGCAAGTCCTGCATTTGTCTGCATGCGTGGCTGAAACTCTGGTCATATATAGCTGCTAGCTTTGGCTTCCCCAAACATTTGTCGTGAGGAGTATAATGGGAAAGGCACGGGATTTAGATGCATTTGACGGAGGGCAGATTGTATGTGTCTGACAGAGGGACACTCGATCTCTGAAATTGTCAACGAACTTGGATTTTCTCATATGACTGTTTCAAGAATGTTCTGGGAATATGAAATTTCTGACAAAAAAACAAGCACCCAGACAAACGGCAAAGGACAACCAGCCTTGAATGATTGTGGGCCTCGCCGTCTGACCCGCATCATATGGACAGAGAGGGACCAGACATTATCTGAAATCACCTTCCATATGAATGCGAGTTTCAGCTGGGAAGTCAGTGCATAGACCGTACAATGCTCACTTCACCATCTTGGCTTCAGGGGCTGTCGACCAACGAGAGTCCCACTTCTAATGGCAAGACACTGGGCTAGGGCTAAAGAACATCGAAAATTGGCAATGGATAGCCTGGAGTGATGAATCTTGATTTAAACTTCATCATAATGATGGGAGACTGAGGGTATGGTGCCAGCCCATGAAGCCATGGATCCTGCATGTCAGGTTGGAACAGTACAAGCTGGTGGTGGCTCAGTGATGACCTGGGGTGTCTTCAGTTGGACGTCTGTGGGACCTTTGGTACATGTACCAACTCTCAATGCATCCCAGTACGTAGAACTCATGGATGACCATTTACACCCATCATGCATTCCAATGGAGATGGAGTCTACCAGCAGGACAACTGTTCTTCTCACAGCTCCAGGTTGACTACTGCATGGTTGCAGGAGAATTCTGCTGACTTTGAAATAATGAATTGGCCACCTAAAAGCTCAGATTTAAATCCCATTGAAAATCTTTGGGATACTGTCGAGCAGAGGTTCGGGCTTTTGTCCCATCAGCAATTACCTTGAGAGAATTGTGGACAGCTCTGGAGGATGCATGGGTTGCCTTACCTGTGGAACATTTACACAAGCTTGTGGAGTCCTTGCCTCGTCGTGTGGCAGGCGTTATCAGGGCCAGCGGGGTCCAACATATTACTAGGTTGCTATCCCTTATTCAATGGCACTTCAGTATATTATGGTGTATAAACTGACAGCCTCCTGTCAGACCTCTATGGCAAGCAGCTGCTTGAGGGAATATTTATTATTATTGTATTATTGTTAACATCTTAACTTACCCACTGGATCAGACTTTAAATCCTCAGTAACATATAAAATGCCAGTCTGTGGATCTAGCTCTGTTTCTAGTTTTCCTTTTAGCTCTGTAGCTTCATCACAATGTGATTGAGGTTCCCCATTATTCTCTGAAGCATCAGGGCTTTGGATTTTTGTAGATCCAGTTTCACAATCTTGAACCTGCATGGATTATTCAGATCAATGCACAGTTTAACAGGATGTAGTTATTGCTAAATTTGCTTTATTAATGACATAAATAAACTAAATTGATATATTTAAAATTATTAAAAACCTGGTTCATGTAAAAAGTGCTGACTACAGTACTGTGCAAATTAGTTGGGACAAGTGAAGCCTGGAGAACCTCTTCGATCCTGCCACATCCAGCAATCCCCCAAGCACCCACCCAAGGTCATGTTTTGGAGATGTTTCACATGTTCCGGGCCACAGACGCTTCATCCCATTGAAGGAATGATGGACAGCAAAAAGTACATAGGCGTTCTGGAGGCGAAAATGGTCCCAACACTGCAGAAGCTGTTTTCTAACGCCGATGGGATATTTCAGCAAGATCTGGCTCCATGCCACAATTCTAAGCTTGCTAAGAGCTTCTTTACCCAGCAACATTTGAAGGTATTGGAGTGGCCAGGATATTTACCCAATCTAAACCCCATTGAAATTTTGTGGGCCATTATTAAAGCGTGCATATCTAAGATGGATTGCACGACCAAAACCAAAATGATAGAAAGTGTCATGAAAGTGTGGTAACACGACCCTGAAGTGAAGGAGATGTGTGGAAAGCTAGTGGTATCAATGGTTGAGAGGGTGAAAGAAGTAATTAAAGCTAAGGGGGGTCACATTCACTATTAACTACACTATTAAACAAATAAATATTTTAGTTGTGTCTTTGTTAATGTATTTTCCTATTGTCCCAACTAATTTGCACAGTACTGTAAATATGAAATCATGGCTAAGGGCACCCATGAAAAGCCTAACATAGAGTGCAAGAATCGTGTCTCTATATCACTGAGCAGTCAGACTGCCTTCCTGAAAGCTCTGTGTGACAATTATCATGAATGCCAGCCCATCATACAGCCATCAACAAAATGGCCCCTTTCTCTTATGTTACAGCAGATTTGGCAAGTTCTTGTTTTTTCCAGATGAACATACATCAAGAATTAGTGTTCAAACTGAATCTAGACCCATCTGTGAACAGCACATTTGTCCACTGGCCTGGGCTCCAAGTAGTAGTAATTAACATCTTTCATCATTCGGCTGGACTGCTTTGTAAAAGGGGCCTTGGCCCCTTTAGCATCTGGTCCACGGCCTGGGCTCCAAAGATGCTGGTTGTCTGCACCATGCTAAATGAGTGGTGAAGGAGTTGAGAAAGACACAGATTGGTCTTCATGCTCAGAGATCTAATTTATGCAGCCTCCTGTACATAGTATGTCTTCAAACTGCCATCCCTGTGGCCACTTACAGTTCATGAAACAGCTGTCTAGCTATTTTGCTGTTAAAGACAGATAGCAGTTGTCCTGAGCAGTTAAAACCTTGGAATGGCCTTGTCCTGGTCTATGACTAACCTCTCATATTTCTTGAAAGTGTTTCCAAAGTACCGAGAGAACATGTTGTGGCACATTTAAGGTCCTCGATACCTCAAGTCTGGGACTGACTCCCTACTATCATTCTCCACACACGTAATCATCTACACATTTTTCTTGTGGCATGGTAAAATTCAGCTGTTACTGCATTAATACAAGGGTAGCTGTAATGAGTAGGGATTATTATGAAAGCCACAACTCTTTCATAGCAACCCCTAATTTGCATACTCATAGTCACATCTTTTAAATGTGCAGATATTTTCTTCTTTCAACTCAAAATCTGCATGCAAATGACATTTAATGCTATTCCCTATATACTTTTAAATATTTGATATTATCTTTTATTTTTGAGCATCATGTATTTTGTGAAATATAATTAGTCCAATCTTTGAGTATTTCAAAAGAAAAAAAAATTGATATGCAGTAAAGTTGGGCTTGACATACTAGCTTTACATTAGCCTTTATTGTGTTAATTTTGTTACAGCTGACTGAAGAAATATTTTAGTACTTGGTATTTTTTTTTTTGCCAAAATGCCTGCAAGAATTAAAAATGGTTATTTTGTAAAATCTTTACTGAAAATTTCTAATCCAAACTATTGTAGAAAGGTAAAATTAAATTTTGGTACAAATTTTACAAATTAAAATTTATACTTCAACTTGTTGAACTTGCAATCCAGCTTGTTGCAAAAGCTCTAAAACTTCTTTACTCAGTTGACCATGTTGACTCAATAATTCAGCAGCATCTTGGGCTTCTGAAATATTAAATTCAAAAGAATAAGAAATGAAGATTACAAAATTTTTATCAATTCATATCCATATAACATATTAAACCATTGAAAACTAATTTAAAGTACATAAATTAGACAACCAATGCTGCTTGATAATCAATCTGATGATAACTATTGGTGTAGTGTTAGACTGAAAATGAGAGATGGCATTGCTTGTAGCTATATTCCTTATTTTGGAAATTTGATGCTTTCTGTCAAAAATACCTTCATTGCACCATTTCTTATCATTTACAAATAATAAGCAAAAAAAGTAGCCTAGTTTTAGCCCAAGTAGTCAACTAGCTAAATTTATAGTACCACAAATTCTAGAACTTTTGGTTTTAGTTACTTTTACTTAGCACTAATTTGATAAAAATAACAGATGGTGTGCCTTTTAACTCACACTTCTGTTCATAGGACAATGTCAAAAATTGTTTTAAGTGGAAACTCAATTAGCTTGCTACAATCACTAACTGTAACTTAATCCATTTATGTCACACCTTTAAAGAAGTATACATATCATTCATTATTACAAATAAAGATATTCAAATGTCATTCATGAATTATAAACAAAAAATATCCACTGTAGCTCACCAAACTGTGCTGAAAGCATATGCTTAGTTACTGATATGTAAATGAAGTTTAAATTACAAAACTGACCTGGTTAACAATTGACAGGAGTTGTGACAATTTGTTAGAGCACTTGAATGCTTTGCAGCAATAGACTCCACTACCCCTGTCACAGTGGGAAATTCCATTTGGTAAAAGTGTGGCAATGGCAGGTTAGAAGAGTGTGCAGGGCTAATGCTGCACAAGATTTGTGTGCAGGGCTAATGCTGCACACAAATTTTGAAATAAAATGTTTCAAGCTCTATCAGATCAATAACTGTTAATTTAGTAAACTGTTAATTAAAATATTAAGTTTCAAAATTTCTTTAGTCAGTGACTGGCAGAAGGAAGCCTTTTTAGTTTGTTTTGCAAGAGTTCTGCAGATAATTCTGAGATGAGTGTGATAATTAGAGTTCATTGCAGAAAAATTATGCTAAGGTTAATTATGAAACAAATATTATACAGAACATATATCGCTGTCTAATGAGAGGATATGAATTAAAAGTCATTTGCAAAGTGCACTATATTAACAAAAGTAACTGAAGCTGAAACATTTAACTGCAAATGCTGCTGTCCAGGTCAAGATCCAGAAAATAATAGTGGGATGAAGGTAAGGTCAAGATACTAGATTTCCATTACAGTATAATATTTTCCCCTTTTTTTTCAGAGTTTTTTTAACTTTTTTTTTTGCATGAATATGCACGAGTTTAATCATCTTTTGGCTCCATTATCCTTGCTAGCATTCTCAATGGGAGACATGCTGCCCCCTCCCACAGTTCCAGCCCTGCCACTGTCACACTTCCTAAACATTTTCTCCTCAAATTGTAATAAAATAAAAATAATAAATTCCTCCTCAATCAAGCAGCTGCTTGCCACAGAGGTCTGATAGGAGTCTGTCAGTTTATATGCCATAATGGAAGGTCTGTGAGGATAGCAGGACCTCAGCAGAAAAAACAACAGAAACATCCATGCCTTACCCAGGGCTCAAACCCAGGCCTCTTATATCAGTACCCAAAGCACGCTAACCTTCGAGGAACCTCAATGGTCAATTTGAACCTTGATGGTCAATTTGAGGAACCTAATGGTTCCTCAAATTGGCAAAAAAAAATAAATAAATAAAATATTAAATTATATCAGTGAACAATTTGTTATCACAGCTGAATTTCACCTTTGAAGCAAATTTTCATGGGTAGCAAAAGTTACAGTTAAATGTTTTGGCTTTCATAATTTTTAAATATATATATTTAAGGAATATTGTTGAATATGTCAGACAAATAGATATTTAGAGAGCTTTCAGTGAGATCTTTAATTTACCTCCAGTAGCATTAAATTTATTTTCAAGGTTAAGGAACTTTGAAAATGGATTTCTATTCACCTAACATACACGCACCGGCCACTGAAATAGAAACCTTTATATAGATGCATGTAAATGTTACTTGTGCAGCGTATATGCAAAGTATGTGATCATATGCATCACTACATGATCTAGGCAACTATTTAAGATTCCTGCTCATCAGTAGTATTGATCACAATGGGAAAAACAAAGGATCTTTCGGGGTTCGATAAAGGGCTTATTGTGGGTGCCCTCTGGCTGGAGTGATGATTTTAAAAACAGCAGAGTTGGCTGGTTTCTCCAAATATGAGATATCTTGAGTTTTTAATCAGTGGAAAAATAACTCACATTGCTTGTCTAAGAGGTGTAAGTGTAATGCTACAACAATCTATCAGGAATAAGATCACCATTGTCTGAGAAGGCTTGTATGGAGAAACAGGACTTCCTGTGTGCAGCAATTGATTGAAGCATTCAATGAAGGCAGTTCCTGGTCCATATCTCAGCAAACTATGTGCAGGGAATTGAAGAGGATCAGTATTAGCAGTCGCATATGCCTATACAGAAGCCACTGATTTCTGTAAAGAACTGGAAAGTTCGTCTACCATAGTGTCAGGAACACAGTGACTGGACACTGGAAGACTCAAAAAACATCATGTGGTCCAAAGAGTCATGGTACACTTTATTATACACTGACGGTAGGCAGAGAGTTTGGTGGGAGTCCCATGAAGCAATGGTTCCTGCTTGCCTTGTAAGAACAACTCAAGGTTCTGGAGGCGGTGTCATGGTTTGGGGAGCATTTTGTTGATATGGAATGGGTCCCCTGATATTGCTGGAAGGTCGGGTGTCCTCCATGGATTATCTGAACATTGTTGCCAATCAAGTTCATCCTGCAATGTTGACTTTTTATACAGCAGGTAAAGACTGTTTCATGGATGACAATGCTACTGTCCATTGTGCAAGATGTCTTCAGCAGTGGTTCAGCAAGTATGACAGTGACTTCCATCATCTTCCCTGGCCACCACAAAGCTCAGATCTGAACCCCATTGAGAATGTATGGGACATGTTAGAAAAACAGATCTGGGAGCAAAGTCCATTTCTATCAAATCTGAGCCAGTTAAAGGACTGTCTGGTGAATGCCTGGTATGTTGGAGATGTGTGGAATCTATGTCCAAATCTTGTGGAATCTATGTCAAACTATACATGTGCTGTAATTTCAGGGTAAAGGAGGTCCAACTCGGTATTCAATAAAGGTTTCTAATTCAGTGGCCGGTGTACGTAGAAGTACCCAGCTACTTTTTGTAATACAGTGTACACTTCAATTTTTATTTACTATGACACATTTTAGAAAATTGTTTCAGTGGACTAAACAAACTTGATGCAAATTTATTTGCTTTAATAATCTCAAACTACATTTTCAGGAATTCCAGGTCAGTAAAACTTTGCATTTTAAACTGCCACATCCACTGGACATTTAAAAATTCTACAAGTTAATATTTTTACAGCAACAAAGATTGTATTAATTCTGTTGATATGATGATGACTCCTTCTCTTTTGTAAACCATGCAAAGCAAATAATGTAGCAATGCACAAAATGCTTCAATTACACTGGTTTCCATAAATTAAGGAAAATCCCTATGTTAAGTCAAAGGGAAGCTAATGTCAAAGCTCTATAACTTTAAAAATAAGTTTTTTTGTTTTGAAAAATGTGATTGTAGATAAACATTTCAATCAAATAAATCAATATCTCGATTTTCAACAATATTCGTTCAGTATTTAATGAGTTATGGAAGTTTGAATATTTAACAACAGCAATGCCAGTCTTAAGAAACTTATAAAAAACTGAAGAATAGTGAAAGAATTCTTTACACAAAGTTCTAAAATACAAACTTATTTTATTAAATACTTTGATACAATAGTCATTTCTAAATTTTAATTAACTTCTGAAGTCAATTTTGGTGGCTGGGTATTGTTATCACTAAATATTCGAACTTGCATAACTTATTAAATACTGAACGAATATTGTTGAAAATCGAGATATTGATTCATTTGATTGAGATCTTTATCTGCAATCAAATTTTTCAAAACAAAAAGAAATTATTTTAGAAGTTATAGAGTTTTGACATTAGCTTCTCATTGACTTAACATAGAGATTTTCCTTAATTTGTGGAAACCAGTGTAGTAATAAAGCAATGAGTAATCTTTTCAGAATACGGGCTTTCTTAATTTCAGTCACAGGACAATGAGTTGGGTTGTTTTACCTCTGAGTAGCACTTTTTTGCACACAAGAGCTCAGAAAAGGTTGGGGGAAGGGGCCCCATTGGACAGTTGTTAGTAGACAGGTGGTAGCTTTTAATCAAGGGCATCCAGCATGTTCTTTAATATGCACAGGGTATGGCTCTCTTTCACAAAGGGCAACGGATTTACATCCCATATAATGGACAATAGCCTTTGCAAGCATATCAATATGTTCCCTTTCTCACTGGGGGGGTTGGGTTTTTTTACCTCTGAGCGGCACTTTTTTGCATACCATGGGCTAAATGGCCAGGTCACAAGGACTCCGAAGGTTCAGAGAAGGTTGGGAAAGGGGACCCACTGGAACAGCTGTTGGGAGACAGATGGTAGTCTCTCATCAAGGCCATCCAGCGTGTTCTTTAACGTGCACAGGGTATGGCTCTCCCGCACACAGGGCCATGGCTTAACGTCCCATCCGATGGACGGCGGCCTTTCCAAGCCCATCGGTGTCCCCTACTGACCGTGGGCAGGGCGGGGAATTTTTGCGGAGATAAATCTCAACACTGACCCAGCTGGGACTCGAACCTGGGAACTGCAGATTACGAGCCTGGCACGCTACCGACTGAGCCACCCCCGCCCCAATACAGTTGGGACTTGCATCAATACTACATATATAAACAATGAAATATCTTTTTATTTCTGGTGCTGAAATTTGAACCTTGCTCAATAATGGCTTATTGGATAAAGTGCAGATCTGGAACTAAAACAGATACCTAACATTTTTAAAGAAATGTTACTTCAAAAGCATATTAAATATCCATTAAAGTTAGTCAACATTTTCAAATCATATTTGCAAATTAAACAAAGTAGTAGAAAAATATGCATTAGGTTTTGCAAAAATCTATTAAAATGAAAAATACATTGTGCTTTAAATGATCCAATATGTAATTCACATCCTGCATGATTCTGCTGACAGTTTAAAGAAGGATGGCACTTTTGTTTGTTCTGCTTATTCCCTTAAGACTGATACAAGGATTGGTTAGAAAGTAAGTTTCTTTTATTACAATCCCTAATATGAATGATAAAGGATAATTCTACTGTCAGCAGAAATTCATATCCTTTTTCTGCAACTATACTGCTGTGTTTGCCCATTGTCATCACTTTGAAACCTATGGCCTCCAAGATATGACTTCAGCACTGGAAGATATGGTAATTGTTAGGTGCTAGATCAAGGCTATATGCAGGATGCTCCAACATCTACCACTGGAAATGTTGCAAAAGTTGAGTTGCCATGGTAGAGTATGGCTGCACATGTGAAATAGAAGCAAAACACCTTTCCACAGTAGCCACAGATGCTTTCATTTAATGGCCATGTGCAAATATGTGTAAGCAGTTTTGGCTATTGCACCTTGTTGCATGGCTGAGCAAAAAGAACACATACTTTTATCAAAAAGGAATAGAAAAACTCATCCCTCATTATGAAAAATGTCTTGATTCTTTGAAGAAACTATGTTGAAAAGTGAATAGGATGACAGTAGAATTACTCTGTATTGCTTACATTAGGGAAAATAATAAAAACCTCAAATTATATGCTTGGAAACTTATTTTCTGGTCATCCCTTATAGATAAATGTTATTTGGCATTCAATATATATTAGACAAGTGTAATAAATATATTCTTTTCATGCTTTAAATATAATAATTTCATGCAAAAAATAAAAATGGAGAACATCTTTATCCATGATGAAATTTTTGAATATAAGATAATGATGGTTTTCTTCATATATTATATGATAATGGATATAAGATAATAATGGTTTCCTCAGTCACAGGATGAGTTGGGTTGTTTTACTCATGAAGTGGCACTTTTTTAGACACAATGGGGCTAAATGGCACAAGAGCTCAGAGAAAGTTGGGGGAAAGGGATCCACTGGACAGATATTAGTAGACAGATGATAACCTTCCATCAAGGCCATCCAGCATGTTCTTTAATATGCAGAGTACTTAAAAAACTTAACTTTTTTTCTACTTTCATTTGCATTAAATTTTATGAAATAAACTTTGCTCACGAAGTTCAAGAATTTGTCCTTCTTGCAACTGATCCAAATTAATATCTTGAATACTTATGGATGGGGTTGATTCCTCAACTACATCAACTGGTTGTGTAGCATTCTTTTCATTCTTCTTTTTAGTTGGTGGAGAAGGATTGAATGATTGTGGAGTCCAATCTTTCAATTCCATAATTGAAGAAGAAGCTATAAACAAAAGATATTAAAATTTTTTAAAAAAATACAGAGAAAAATAAAATTTAACAACTATAGTAAGTTTTAACACACTATATATATTTTCACAAATGGTACAGCTACAATTAATTTCACAATTTTCAATTATCTGAATTAAATAAAACATTGACAAAAATGTAAAAACTTATGATAAAATGGTCAGCTGATAAATTCTCATCTTAAAATTGGAACACAACTATATATTCTTCATAGCCCTGTTAATAATATAATCATAAAAAATAATAAAAAGAACAAAAAGGTAATGAAAATAAATTTGATCAATGTTCAAATGCAAAGACAGAGATTCATTCACATACAAGTGAAACAATTCATCTTTTTTTAAAACATATCCAGGCTGTCATACATGAGCACCTGAGCTTGCTGATGTGTCTAATATGACGTAGGACCACAGTGTATTGGAATAACAGAACTGCATTTACCATACTAGATTTTATGATGTAGGGGCTTTCCATGTGGCAGCTGAAAATAACTGATCTGTGACAATTTTGTGCTTTGAACAGGAGCGACTTCTTGAATGCTATCTTACTTTTCTGCCTTGTTCTGAAGCTTCATCTTCAAATGGTTTCATGGGTGCTCACTAGTCTGTGGTTGGGGCTGGTCAGAGTAACAAATATTACTGACTATAACCATTACTGTATCACTGTTACAGTGTGATCAGGATTGTTCTCTTTGTTAGCAGTATATGCCTTACTAGTTTTAAACAAACTTCATAACCATCCTCAGAATAATGTAATGGAATAGGCTTACCTCTCTATAACAGTTTATGCAGAGGTCTTACAAAAGACACAACTAATCTTCAAATGTCCATTTTTATTGGGTGACTGCAAAAGTTGTGCATATGTCCAATGACACATTTGTCTGTTCAATTTTTACAGAGTGAGTAATTCTTTCAAACCTAATTCTAGTTAGATGAGTCATGTCTTTTACTAACAATACAGATCACATATTATCATTTAGAGTTAACTCACCATTTACTGTTTAAAGTGTCTGAAGACAAAATTCAGTTGAGACACTGAAATTCTTCTTTAAAAAAGGCAGTAGTGCTGCAACTGCAGGGAGAAATATTTGAGAAGTTTATGGAGAGGATGCCATTGATAACAGCATGTGTTAGAGGTGTTTGGGAATTTCAGTCTAGGGGTTTTTCACTGCAAGATGAACTCTATTCCAGATGCTTCTCTGAAGCTGATAACACTTCTTTGTTTGCCATCATCAGTGAAGCTCCTTGCAAAACAGCAGAAGAGACTAAAGCTAGGCATGGGGTGCACAGCTTTACATTACATTTACTTCATCAATTGGGAATGATCTCAAAACTTTTTGTTTGGTTCCAAAATGTGTTATCTGAGAAGATTTTAATGGAACATGATAGTGCCATTTTATGTAGTTTAGAGATTCAAGCAAACTGTCCTTGAACAAAGCTTTCTGGTGAAACTCCAATGATATTTTGCCGGGTTTGGTGCAAAAACAGATGACAGAACTGATAAAGACAAAAATCTCAAGATATTAACAGGGACACATATCATTTTTTCCTTACACAAAATGTTGTGCACAATGCAGCAAATGTTAATGAAATCATTAAGGAACATTCAAAGCCAATGTAACAAAAAAATAAGTTTTATCTGAAGTAAAACATTAAAACTATAATTCAAAGTGGCATTAGAGAAGCTGCACAGTCTGGTAAACTGCTTTATCTTAAAGAAGTGAGAAAATTAAGAGGTTGTTACATCTTAAAGACTTCTTAAAAAGAGGAATAGCAGTTTTTGCAGGATTTTTTAATTATTTTGCTTTTAAATATACACTGAATGAACAAATTATTATAACACCCCAATAACAAAATGCAAAGCAGAATTATCACATCCAGTCACATGGGACATGATAGTAGGTGCAAAGAACACAGGTTGTTCAATCAGTACAACTGCTGAACTGTTGGGATTTCCATGTCAGACCATTGCATTTGTATATCAAGACTACATGAAATACAGCAAAACTTCGAACCAGCAGGAGAAATGTTGATGTAAACATGCAATTGACTCTCAAGGTGAGCACAGACTGTCCCGCATCATTACAAGGAATTTCACAGCTACCGTGGAGTAGATAACATTGGAATTGAATGAGGGCGCATCCACAAGACTATTATCGTACCATGAAAAAAAATAGGCTATGACAGTCGATGTCCACATCATGTCCCTTTGTTGACTACAAGGCATAGAAATATTAGGCTGCAGTTGTAAAGGCCTATTGCAAATGGAGTGTGGAGGACTGGAAACACGTCATCTGGTCTGACAAATCACGGTTTCAACTCTATCACACTGATGGAAGGGTGCATGTGTAGTGTAAATCACATAAAGCGATGGACCCTGCTTGCCAAGTTAGGTCATACAGGCAGGTGGAGGTGGTGTAACAGTTTGGGGTGTGTTTACATGGGCTTCCTTGGGGCCCCTCATACCTGTTGAGAGTTCTATCACAGGCATTAGGTATGTGAGCATCCTCGCCAACCATCTACACCCATTCATAATGATTCTCTTTCCACACAATGATGCCATCTTTCAACAGGACAACACATACTTCCCGAGTGGCGAACAATTGGCTCCAGGTGCATTCAAGGGAGTTTACCACACTTGAATGCCCCCCCCCCCCCCTCAATCGCCAGAACTCAACCCCATTGAGAATTTGTGAGATGAATTAGATATATCTTTTCGAGCCCACCAACCCCCACCGGCAACTATGGATGCTCTACAACATGTGATCCTCGCTTCATGGGCAGCAATACCACCTCTGTGTTTTCGACAATTCATTGAGTCCTTACCAAGACGTCTGGTTCCTGTTGTTGTGAGGGCAAAAAGTGGAGCAACAGGTAATTATTAGGTAGGTGTATATAATAATTTGCCCATTGTTTAGTTGAGTTGCTTCACCTCTGAGCAGCACCTTTTTGCACACAATGGGCTAAATGACCAAGTCACAAGGACTTCAAAGGCTTAGAGAAGGTTGAGGAAGAAGACCCACTATACAGCTGTTAGGAAGACAGATAGTAGCCTCCCATCAAGGCCATCCAACATGTTCTTTAACATGCAGAGAGTATGGCTCTCTTGCACATGGTGCCTTGGCTTTATATCCCATATGATGGTTAGCAGTCTTTCCAAGCCCATTGGTGTCCCCTTTCAGACTGAGGGCAGGGTGGGGGGTTAGCAGATATTAATCTCAATGCTGGTACAGGTAGGACTTAAACCTGAGATCTACATATTACAAGCCTTGTGTGCTACCAAATGAGCCAATACCCACTCCTTTAAATATAACATAGATCTAGTCTGCAAAAATGTTGTACAGTACAAACTATTTTTATCACCTCTTCATTCTACACCCCAATTATCTAAAAGTCTTTCAATCTTCCAGACTTCCTGTATTACAAATGTGACCTCAGAAGTAAAAAGGTTTAGGTAGACATATAAAAAATAAAAGTAGTTACACAAATATACTTACAGTCACTTTCATTTTCAATTAAAGGCTTGTCCTTTGTAACAGGTACTGAATCTGGTGTTTTAGGGCTTGCTTCTGAATCACCCATAGACTTATCTATAATTTCAGAGAAGTGGGGAAATCAAATGTAAAAGTTTAGAATGTTGCAATTTTAAACAGCAAAAAATAAAGAAATAATAAAGACTAATGCAATCATTTGATGAAATCTGCAGCATTTTGAATACATTCCAACAAATACAGAATAATAAGAAATATTAATTCACAGTCTGATGTAAACATAATAGAATGTTTTGATAGGTTAGTTATATAGAAAATGTCCAATGCTGAGCAAATTCCTTTAAGAATAATAAAACACTATTACAATACCAGTTTCCAAATTTAAAACTATACACTGTTTCACCTATACTGAGACAAAATGTAAAGACAACTTTTTGTCTATTTTCTGAAGGTTACAGCATTACTTACTAACAGTATGTGTATGCACACATAAAAAAAAAACTTTTTTCTCATAAAATAATGGTCAAGAAAATAAATTTTATATATTTGGTTTTGGTAATTAGATGATGCACTCCACCTTTACTAGTACTTAATAATCAGGAAATTTATGAACTTGAGGAGAAAACATGAAACTCAAAGAAGAAAAACAATATTGTATCTACAATCTCAGGTACTAACAATAATGTAGTTAAGCACAGGTCAGGGAAGACTCTTAAATGAAACACAATATTAAATTACACATTAAATTTTGTAAAGAAATGACAATAAAAGAAGTCCTAATATGTTTCTGAAAGAATAATTTCTAAAAGTCCTATATTTTTAACTTTTAGAATAGAAAAAAAAAAGAAAAAAACACACAGTGCTACAAGTAAGATATTTTGTGTTCTGTAAGTAATGAAAAGTTGTTAAATTTACAAAAATATGATCAATTTATATTGACAGCTGTAAGAGAAAAAAAATTAACAAATTTCTCTTCAGAAAAGGCTGCCACAATGGTGCAGTGGCATTATACTAGCTTGTGGTAACACTACAACTGCCAAGGTCTCGGTTGAGTCCCAGGAGGGCCAAGCTGTGTGTTCATGTATGTATTTATATATTGTATGAGAAACCAGGCAAGGCCTGATAGAGCTTCTAGGTTATCTCTGTCACTTTTTTTTTTATTCAGTTAATGAATATAAAGTTTTAACTTGGAGTGTGATTTGTCCAATCTCAGTCAAACAACATTATACTGTTTACTGAAAGATATAAAATTTAAAATTTTCACTTATAGTTGTTTTAATTGAAAGAAATGTGATATGGAAATAAAATTATTTATGGCAAATTAAAATCATGCAAATGAAAGAAAAATGTATAATTTAGATGAAATTTAAGCAAATTCAGGCTATGAAGCTTACATGGTATACCAGATCAAAGAGTGTTAACCTCAGCAAACATTACAGTAGCTGAAAAACCATTTCTTTCTGAAGTAACAATGCTGCAGAAATGATATTATTTTCCTACTTATAATTTTCATGAGCTTTACTTGAATATTGCATAATATTTTTGGTTTTAAATGTTTTAAAATTATATTTACAATATATACAAAATCTGATATAAGTGAACTTTTATTCTTACATACTTTCAGAAATTTACTTGGAAGTGTTGTATCTGCAAATCATTAAAAATATATGCATATATATATATATCAGTATATAGGGAAAAGACATACTGATTGTCCTATAGTGAAAGGTAGTCAAAAATGCAATGATACTAAAATTTCTAGGTTGTAATACACAATGCTAAATATCTGCAAGTAAAAATACATCTCTAGTACCATGTTTATTCTTCCACATGTGTGACACAATGTTAAAAATGAGAACCCAATTGTACCCACAGCAGCAACTTTTGTGTGCAATTATACTAGGGAAGTCTTGCTCATGTCACACAGTTTATGCTGGCATCAGCTTAAATGAAACAAAACATAATTTTGCATTTTCCTACTCCTTCTAATCATGACTGGCATATAGCTCTTCTTTTTATCACTTCCTAGCTACTAACAAACTTTATGGTGATTCAAAAGCAACAATTAAGTGAGAGCAGTTTCCAATGCTCAAATAGTTTTCCTGTTAATCCTCAATTAATTTTATACTTTGAGTTTGGAAAAAAAGGGCAATGTAGCTTGGACAAAGGGCAAGGATTTGAAATATTGTAATACATGGCTGCTTGATATTACTGCTTTTTGAAAACAGTGAAGGGAACATAAGAGAAATAAGTTAGTAAAGAATGATATTAACCTTGGAGATGAGAGATAGGTAGCAGAAGAAGGGTTGGGTTGTTTTACTTCTGAGCAGCACTTTTTGGCACACAATAGCTAAATGGCCAGGTCACAAAGACCTACTGGACAGCTATTAGGATACAGATGGTAGCTTCCCATCAAGCTATCCAGCATGTTCTTTAACGTGCACAAGTTCTTTAATGCTCTCCCACACATGGTGCCATAGCTTAATGTTCCATCCAATGGATGGTGGCTTTTCCAAGCCCATTGGTCCCCTATTGACTGAGGGCAGGGTGGGAAGTTATCCACCCCTGCAGAAGTACAATATTAGAATGAAGAGATATGCAGAAGTAGTAAGCTTAGGAGTGAGGGTAAATATTTTCATCTTTATTCTCATTCCTAAGCTTGCTAGTTCCACATATTACTATAATATATATATCAATACAGTCATATAGTTAACAGAAAAATGGAAACACCAAGGTTTGTGGAAAGCCTTCAGTTTATGTTAAACAGTGATGCTTATGTGCCACTGATGAAGGCATGAAACATGCAAAGGACATCCAGCATGCTTAGTGTCATGTATATAAAAGCAAACCCAGCATAACTGCATGTAATTATTGGTACCATGTCATTGAGAGAAGATCTTAGCGATTTTGATTGGTTGGTTGCTTGTTTGGGGCTTTATGGCACAAAGGTAACTAAGGCCATGATGTGCTAAATGAGGTGTAAAGGGTAAAAAAGGAACTAAAAGTCAAATCAACCCACAACCAATGATAAAAGTAAAAGACAAGAGTTAAGACAATAAATGTAAACATTAAAAACATCAAATGACAGAAAACATCTATGTAAAACACACACACAAAAAAAAAACAAGAAGTTGGGTTGTTTTACCTCTGAGCGGCACTTTTTTGCATACCATGGGCTAAATGGCCAGGTCACATGGACCCCGAAGGCTCAGAGAAGGTTGGGGGAGGGGACCCACTGGAACAGCTGTTGGGAGACAGATGGTAGCCTTACGTCAAGGCCATCCAGCGTGTTCTTTAACGTGCACAGGGTATGGCTCTCCCACACACGGGGCCACGGCTTTACGTCCCATCCGACGAAAAAACAAGAACAAATGTGTAAAAATAACAATGGGTGTATAGGACCCATGTAAAAACAATGCCAAAAGGTAAAAATCAAAGACGGTTAAAATATCCAGCAAAACGTAAAAAGGCAAAAACAGCAAATAAAACAGAGTCATCAGATAAAAGATGTCCGAGTGTAAGAGGCTTGGATGTAATATCATGAAAAGTAAAAAATAAACGTCTCTCTAGGTTAAAAGCTGGACAATGGATTAAAATGGATTTAATAGTTAAAATGATGTCACAAAACTCGCACTTAGTTTCGTCGTCTGCCTGAAGAAGAAATGAATGAGTGATAAATAAATGACCTAAGGAGGAGCTGAGCAAGTACAACTTCCTCCTTCCAATTCCTGCGAAAACAAGACTGCCATGGTTTGGCAATGGGCTTGATTTCAAAAAGCTTATTGCCAACCTGTTCAGACCAAGAACTCTGCCACCATGCCCAGAGCTCAATGGAAAAACGCTGCCGGAAGTCCAAGTATGGAACTGGCAGCAGAGAGTCAGATAGGGGCGTGACTCACTGGGCAGCAGCATCTGCCAAGTTATTGCCCCTGATCCTGACGTGATCAGGCACCTAACAGAAGAGAATGATGGTGGTGGCTGCCAGATGATGGAGCTGCTGGCAGATCTTGGATATCCGAGATCAAAGTTGGTGTAGAGGACACACCAACAATGATGCTTAGCTACTATGTGGTCCAAGGAAAGGCTGATAGCATGTAACTCTGCAGTGAAGATGGAACACTGCTGTGGGATTTGGTCTGCAATAATTACATCACAGAAGACCATGGTTGATCCCACTGATGTGCTGGACTTCAAATCATCTGTGAAGAAAAGCAAGAAGTCTGGGTGCTCAGCACGATGGCTGGCAAAGAGTTGCTGATATACACAGTCAGGTGTAAAGGCCTTCCCTGTCCTGCACAAGGAAAAATTGTAGGAAGGGGAAACAGCGAGCCAAGGTGGAAGTGGCTTGGCTGTCAACTGTGAGGTGCTTTTGAGACTGGTGTTAATGTCTCTTAGGTAACCTTGAACATGCACACCAAAAGGATGAATGGCAGTCGGCCGAATCTGATATAACATTTCCCACTGAGGACTGAAAATGCAGTTCCAAGTGGGATGGCCAGACAGGGATAGCAAATTTTGCTGCAAACTGCAGGGACAACTGCTGACGGCAAATAGATAAAGATGGTCGTTGGTCTCAACGTAAAGACTGGATTGGTGAAGTGCAGAAGGCCCTGGTGCAAACACAAAGGGTCTGATGGTGTAAAGGATCCAACACCTTCACTATCAAATCCTGGGCGAAGCCATACACCTGGAATCCGTAGTCCAGTTTCGACTGGACAAGTGCACAGTAGAGGTGTAGCAATGAATATCAGTCCGCCCTCCAAGAGAGAGAGGAGAGGACCTTGAGGATGTTCAAAGCCGGCGTACACTTGGACCTGAGATGTTGAATATGAGGTAAGAAGGTAATTTTCATTCGAAGATGAGACTGAGAAACTTGGTCTCCGCCACAACTGGAATGATGTTACCCCCGGAGCTGCAGCTTGGGGTCCAGATGAGGATGGCAAAAGTGCATGCAAGCAGTCTTCTGTGGGGAGAACTGAAACCCAATAGTGGGAGAAACTGAAACCCATTGGTGGGACAACTGAAACCCATTGGTGGGGAGAACTGAAACCTCAAACTGAGAGATTGTTCAGAGCAGTTTGCAGTTGTCATTCAATGACCCTCATGCTGGATGACGAGCAACAGATGCTAAAGTCATCAACATAGAGGACATTGCCTCATTTGGAGGAAGTTGCCATGCAATCGAATTGATCTTGACAGTGAAAAGCATAACACTCAAGAAGCAGCCCTGTGGCACCCCCCCCCTGTTATTGGAGGAAAGGCTGTAACAGAATGTTGCCAACATGAACTCGAAATGTACAAGATAATAAAAAATTTGTGATGAAGATCAGCATGTGACCTCTCAAGTTGAAGCTATGGAGGTCACAAAGAATGCTGAATCTCCAAGACATATCATATGCTTTTTCGATGTCAAAGAAAATTGACACCAGTGCTCTTTATACAAAAAGAAATTCCTGATAATTGATTCGAAGTGTATCAGATGGTCAAGAGTCTACCATTGCCTGCAAAAGCCCCACTGGGTGTTGGAAAGAAGTTCGTGGTGTTCTAAATACCAGATGAGTCTGGCATTTACCATTTTTTCCAACACCTTGCACACACAGCTCATCAATACAATGGGATGATAATTAGAAGGAATCTTGGGATCCTTTCCTGGCTTCAGGAAGGCCAGGATGATAGCTTCCCGCCAGGAGTCTGGAAACTTCTCCTTGAGAAAAATGCAATTGAAAAGATGGAGCATCTGATCCTACTCAATTAATTGTGAGAGATGTTGGAGCATGGCAAAATGGACATTGTCTAGCCTGACAGCAGATGCAAGAGAAGTGTACAGAGCAAGGCGAAGCTCCTCTGCTGTGAATGGCCTGTTGTAAGGCTCCAGGCCATTTGAATGGAAGAACAGCAGAGAGCGTTCGGCCTTGCTTTTCTGTGCCAGAAATTCAGGGGAATATGAAGATAAAGAAGAAATAGAGGAGAAAGACTCTCCCAGAGTAGTGGCAATTGCTTTGGGTTCAGCAATTGCCTGCCCAGTGTGCTCCAGCATTGATAATGAGTGGGATGTGTACTTTCCACCCATCTTCCAGACTTTAACCTACATGACCTTAGAACTGGTCATGTAGGTGATAGAAGACATATATTTGATCCAAGATTCCTTCTGGTTCTGGCACCAGACAAAATGGGCTTTTGCCCTGGTGCATTTGAATGCTTCAAGGTTGGGGGATGTCAATTATCTCCGAAACACCCCCCAAGCCTTGTTCTGAGCTGCGGTGCAGTCAGGATTCCACCATGGTTTTGGGAAATGTGAAAACCGAGTTGATGTCTGAAGAATAGTAGAGGCAGCTGCATGGATGATGTAGTCCGTCATCTCCGCCACTGCAACATTGATAGGCCCCTGGCCAACAAAGTGGGCATCAAGCTCAGAGAGGAATTCAAAGCCACTTGGGATACACGTGAAGGGCTGCAAGGCACCCCATGGGAGATGGTGCACACCATGGGGAGGTGATCACTGTCCATTATGGATGGACAATTATAATCATATCCATAATTGTCCATCCATAATGGACAATTATGGATACTTCCATAATTGTCCTTGACCTCCCATGTAAAAAGTGGAAGGATCGAGGAGGAGCAGATAGATCAATGCCAGTGAAAGTGCGGGTCTGGGAGTGGAAGTAAGTGCTGACACCTGTGTTCAACAGGAAGAGTGAAGGATCCAAGAGCCACTGCTCGAGGACTCCACCCATCCCATTGATGTCAGCACTGCCCCAAAGCGGACTGTGTCCATTGAAATTCCCCACGATTAGAAAGGGGTACGGCAGCTGTGAGACGAGGTCATCAAGGTCATCCCAGAAGATGAAACTCCTGGGTGGGAGATAGACAGAGCAGACAGTCAACAAAAATCTCACAAAGAGGCGGAAGGCAACCGCCTCTAAAGTGGTGATGAGGGATATGATCTGGAATGGAGAATGGTTGCTCACGAGGATGGGACACCCCTCCAAGCTGGACCATCTCCATCCCAGTCTCGGTGAATGAGAGAGAAGTGCCGGAGAGTGGGATCGTCGGCTGTCTGCAAGTATGTCTCCTGCAAGCACACACAGATGGGCTTGTGTGCCCTCAGGAGGACTTTCATGTTGCCAATATCCCTCTGGAATCCACGACAATTCCATTGTAAAAGTGTGGCCATCTCAGGTGTTTGGAACTTGGGCAGATGACTTTTGGTTTATTTTAACCGAATAAAAACAATGCAGAATGAAAAATATTTTAACCAAATGAAAACCGCATTGAAAACAATGCAGAGGGTTTGTACCCTGCCTTGATGGAAGTAGGCAGGTATGGCGTGTTGAAAGTAACGATTAGTACCTGGTGTGTACTAACATCCCATCACGGCATTATGAAACTGATGGACTGCTGTCACTCCCTGGGATGAAAGCTCCTAGAGGATTTCCTCTCTGAAAAAACCTTGAGGAGATCAGAGATCATGAGCTGCGAAGAATTAAGTATCTTGTGATAGTTTTGGAAAAATAGAACGATTTGTGTCCATGTCTTCGGAATTGTCCGAATTACATGGATCAGAGACCACCAAATGAGGAGAGGTTAAAATTTTCTTTTTTGGTCCCGGTGGGGACCTTTTGGGCATGGAAGGTCTTGCTGTCTGTGGATGGGAAGGAGGTGGCATTCCAGTGGTGAAGTGGAAGGTGCAGATGCAGGAATAGAAACCGGAGTTGATGTTGAGATCAACACTGACTTCGCCTGTGTCATGAGAAGGAGGACCAACAAGGGGAGGGGACACCCAATTGGGTTGTTTGTTGAATCTTGCTCGCTTGCTGATTCAGTGCAGTATGCAAAGTGAAACTGACGTCCCGTCAGTTTCACTTTGCATACTGCACTGAATCAGATATATATGAGCATATACAGCTACAGCTGATCAGTTGTGCACATATTTTGTTTGAAGTAGACGTGAGAGGCCAATTTTGTAAAAAAAATAGCATGTTGAGAATTCCACAGAGCTGGTTATCATAGCCAAGTTGCACTTCAAAGCCACTCATCACACCTGTCAATGCATGTCATCGTGTCTAGTGGTGCAAAGAGTACAAGCAATGGATACTTCAACAGTGGAGGAATGTGACATGGTCTGATGAATCTTCCTATACCTTGTTTCTGACAAATGTATGTGCACATGTGGCACCAACTGTAGGAAGTTTACAACTTCTCTGATTGCTTGTTTCCTACTGTTAAGTGTTCCGGAGGTTCTGTAATGGTGTGGGATGCTTTCTCATGGCATGGTTTGGATGCACTCATTCCATTAAGATGGCAAGATTAATGCCAACTGCCATTTGACAGTCTTGAGTGATCATCTTCATCCAATGGTACAATCATTTCTTTAATGAAGAGAGAGCTGCCTTTCAGGATAACATTGTTCACATCCACAGAGCACATGTGGTCACCCAGTCATTTGAAGATCGTGAGACTGAACTTTTTCACATACCATGGCCATTGCAGTCAGCAGATATCCCCCGCTTGAAAATATATGGGAACTTCTGGAACATATCAGGCAGTGTTTTCTAGCTTCATTGAACAAGTAGGAATTGATCACATTTCTTGTGGACGAATGGTGTTGTATTCCTCTTACAGACTTTCAGACATTAGTAGATTCTATGCCTTGACATATACATGCTATACTGGATTCATGTGGTAGTCCAAAACTGTATTAGTGATTTTACACTGCTGTTTCCTTCTTTTTGTCCATTACCTCTATCTTATAAACTACAGCATAAAAATAACTTTAAAATTTTTACAGATAATTTTCAAGTATCCAAAGATAGTTTAGTAAGACTTTCTATTGTTGTGTTTATAATAAGGAAAAATGACTGAATACAACAAGAAATACTTTAGAAAAATGGAAGGCAATCTTAAACCCTTTTATGTAAAAAAAGGTGGTTCAAAATTTACCTCGAATTTTGATCATAGTTCGTGAATGAATCATCTTGCCTGTTTCACATTACCTAGTCTTCTCAAGGTAACTCTTTCCTTACATGTTACACACCTGTTCCATTGATGTAGAGGTGCTACTATCCCTGCAACAAGGTGGGGCCGATGGTGCAGCCAGCTTTCTCGCTTCTGTATAGATGTTGTGTAGGATCTTAAGACACTGTACCTCTTTGTTCTCCAGCTACTCTGGACAGTCGCGGGAGTTTGCTGGGTGCTCGCCACTACAGTTGATGCAGCATGCTTTTTCTGCTGTGCAGTCAGGTTCGAGATGATCCTGACTACCACAACGAGCACAGGTGGGCTTTCCCCCAGCATGTTCTGTGGGCATGGCCGAACCTCTGGCATTGAAAACAATGCAGAGGGTTTGATATATACGGCTATATCTTGCAGTGTAAGTACCCTGCCTTGATGGAAGGTAGGCAGGTGTGGTGTGTTGAAAGCAATGATTAGTACCCAGTGTGTACTAAACTTCCCATCATGGCATTATGAAACTGGTGGACTACTTACTGTCACTCCCTGGGATGAAAGCTCCTAGAGGATTTCCTCCTCAGAAACCTTGAGGCCCCACTCAGAGATCATGAGCCGGGAAGAATTAAGTATCTTGTGTAGAGCAACTGTGACTGCCACTCCACCAATTGCTGTAACATTCAAAAGAAGCTCTGAATGTTTCGAGCATGCAGTCTCCACCTCCAAGTTCTTTTATTCTCCACCCATTGGAGAGCATATACTTGCACTACCAAGTTTCTTTGAAACTTTTGACCAGATAGAAACTTTTCTCATTTTGAAGAAGACATGCTTGGACTGTAAGGGGGGTGTGGTTCAGGTTCTTCCAATCCAGATTGTTGAGTGCTGAAATGATCTTATTGGGAGTATGGGGCAAGTATTATCGAGGAGAATGGATAGCTTTCTTGACCACTTCAAGATGTGTGGATTGAGCACAGGTGTGTAAATACAGTTAATATGTGAAGGAGGAAAACATGAAATAGCTGCAAAAATTACTGTTCACAATATTATTTACAAGAAAATTCTAGGTCAAATTTAATCAACTCTCACATAACTTATACCAAATGCTTTGTGAAATTTATGTTTAAATTCAGATTACTATAAATGCAAATGAAATATGAGTACTCCTGATTTAGTTTGGTTAAACTTTAACTGAATGAAGCAATGTTTTTTCATTTGAGACCCTGATTAAAAGGTAACTATAGTTGAAGCCAGTTGTAATAAACCAGTTACATATATAACATCCATATATAGAACACTTGAACGGTCACAGCTTATGTCCTACATACTCAATGTATTTTTCTTTAGTTAGAAGAAATAGTTATGCAGTGAACACATCACTCACAGTGACCATAATCTAGCTAGTATATGAACTTGTTTCGTGGCATTTGTCATCAGTCATCAGAAATAAGACTCATAATCACTCTCAAACCTGACTATAATTCTTTTTTTGAAGTGCTGAAAGAATGACAAATTTCAAGGAAGTCATATTCTTGATATTCTAGACCAGGGGTGGGCAACTACAGCCTGTCAAATGATCCTATCTAGAGTGTCATTTTGTCTGCAATAGAAAAATTATAACCTGTTCAACCTGAGAAAGGATTTTAACTCTTTGCATTCCATCATAAATTTCCAATGCATTGCTTCACAATTCCAGGATGGGGAGAAAAAAAATCAAATGAAAATATATAATTCAAATAACATAAAAGCACACCAATAGGCATTTGGAAATGATATATTTAGATTGCATGTAACTAGGTTTTAGCAAATTTTACAAATTATTGTATAATTTCTCAATGTGATGCTTCTTGAAACAATTCTCAGGATGAAATCCTGGATGGTGAGTGCATTTCACAGAATTAGTCTCTTCCCTTTACATTTCTCTTTCTACAGATGACAGAATCCTTTTCTTATTGGACTTTTCATCCTTCACTCAAAAGGTTGAAAGCCATTCAGCCTTTTTTTTCTGTCTTTTGTAAAAGACTGCATTCATAAAACTTAAGCTTTATTGACAATCTGATCAGAGAGATTAAGCCTTCTTCAAAAGATTTTGTGTTTGATGTGTTCTTCTGGTAGATATCATCCATATGAAACTACTCAAAACAGAAACTTCAAGTAACCAAATAAAAAAATTATTCACTACCAAACCATCCAAAAATATGTATAAATATCTTCTTTCTAGAAACACTGAAAAATGACATTTATGAGAAAAATAAGTGCAGTAACAAACAGCCCTACTGATTTTACCCATATGCTCAGTATAATCATATATCATTGTTTGTTTTTCAATACTGTATTTCCTAACTCTTCATGTATCAATTTCCCCATTTTGATAAGCAGACATAATCAGTATTATTGCCTTTCCATGACAAGGCAGGCTAACTTGAACTATATTGTTTTTGTCAAAACATTTATATTTTTCAAGTGTTTTAGCTTTCTGTAATTTTTCTTTAGCTTTCAGCAATTCTATTGGACTGTCCTTTTTATTCTCTATTATTTTTTCAGTATGTGTATGCCAAGTTGATGAAGTTTGATTGCTAGTTCAAGTCCAGTGTAGTATCCATATCTGTGTAAACATAAAAGACAGTTCCATGCATACTTTATAGAAGCTATCACATAAGTGAAAAACTATTATGGCAGTTAAAACCAGACCAGGTTTTATAAGAGACTTTTTTTTGTTGAAAATTCAAAATAAGGCAGAATAGCACTCACCCTGTGTCACAATCAGCCAGGACACACACACAAATACCATTTATTCACTTCTGTATTGAATGATCCACCCATATATCATGTATGTTACAACACTTGAAGGCAATGAATGATTTGAAAGTCACTGTGTGTATTCAGCAATAGCTATCATTTGCCTAGGAATGAAGTAATCCTGAAATTTATTCTCAGTATATTCAACTACATTGAGATGCCATATTTTTATTCTCTTAGGATGGGTTGGGTTGTTTTACCTCTGAGCGGCACTTTTTTGCACACCATGGGCTAAATGGCTAGGTCACATGGACCCCGAAGACTCAGAGAAGGTTGGGGGAGGGGACCCACTGGAACAGCTGTTGGGAGACAGATGGTAGCCTCCCGTCAAGGCCATCCAGCGTGTTCTTTAACGTGCATAGGGTATGGCTCTCCCGCACACGGGGCCATGGCTTAACGTCCCATCCGACTGACGGCGGCCTTTCCAAGCCCATCGGTGTCCCCTACTGACCGTGGGCAGGGCGGGGAATTTTTGCGTTGATAAATCTCAACGCTGACCCAGCTGGGACTCGAACCTAGGAACTACAGATTACGAGCCTGGCGCGCTACCGACTGAGCCACCCCCGCCCCCTCTTAGGATGAGATGGGTTAGTATTTTATAAGGTACACCTACTTGGGAGTATGGTGTGCCTCCTTTTGCTTTCAGGACAGCCTGAATTCGTGAGGGCATGGAATTTACAAGATGCTGGATGTGTTGTACAGGAATCTTGTACCATGCAGAAATGATTGTCGCACAGTTGCTGCAAATAGGATGGCAGCATAGTCTCACTGTGAACATCCCTTACCAACTCATCCCAAAGATATTCAATAGGGTTTAGATCTGGGAACTGTGCAGGCTAATGAGGCACAGAAAATTCATTGCCATGTTCCTGGAACCATTTGGTGACAATATGTGCCTTGTGGGCAGGTGCATTATCATACTGAATGTGTCCATTCAAGTAATGATAAACTATAGCCATGAAGGTATGAACTTGGTCAACAACAATGTTCAAATATGCCATGGCATTCAGATGACCTATGATGGTATCAGGAAGCCTAATGTGTGCCAGGAAAACATTTCCCACACCATCACACTGCCACCATCGGTCTGTACTGTTGACACCAGACAAGATGGCTCTTGGCTTATGTTTCTTGCACCAAATTCTCTCCTTCCATCAGCACGATGCAGCAGAAACCTTGATTTATCTGACCAGGTTACCTTTTTCCATTCCTCAACAGTCCAGTGGTGCTCTTGTGCCCACTGGAGATGCATGTTCATGTACTTTGCTGACAACATCAAAACTAGACAAGGTTGGTGGCTGTTGCAGCCCATTCATGACAACATCCAATATGTGGTAGTTGGAGATGACCTTCTGCACACCAATGTTTAACTCTGCTGTGATTTCCCTGGTTGTAACCCATCTCCTCTCTGAGCCACAAAATGTTCTCATCCAGAGGATTGCTGATCACTGGTAGTTTTTTTGCTTTTTTACACTAGTCTCAGTAAACCTTTGAAATGGTTGTGGATGAAAAGCCCAGGAGAACAGCCATTTGGGAGAGCTAGAACCGGCACACCTAGCACTAACTATCATGCCATATTCAAAGCTGCTCAAGTTACTCATTTTGCCCATTCTGATGTTCAATCCAACTCTAACTGATGCTTGAAGAGCTGGTTGCCTGATGTATAGAGCACACCACAGTATTACATGCTGGAATGAACCATTTGTATGATAAGGGTGGTGTACCTAATAAACTGGCATCTCAGTGTATATTCTTTACTTTAGAATTCAGATTGGAAATGCCTTGCTATTGTTGTTTTGGATGGGGACACAAGTGCAACATTCAGAAAATCTATAAAAATCTCTTCTTTTTACAAACATTTTGAAAAGTTAAATTCTTTCTGTCCTCTCCTTAGACCAATATTCTTTTTTATTGTAGCTTTGAATTTATTCCCATGTTTAATGTAATGCCTAGAAAAGTTTTGATTTCTTCTAAGGCTATGGAAACCCAAAGTTGAGGCAAATTCTTTGAACCAATATTCTCAGCTGTGTATCTGTTTTTGAACAATTTTATTCAAAAGCTCATTAGGAAAAAAAAGTTGAAAATATTCCAGTTCTGTACTTGGAAAGTTGCAGTTATTCCTTCTAAAACTAGAATTTTGCACTGTAAATGTGTAAACTTATTAAATGTTTCACTTCAATTCTTCACTTTTAGAAAAAGCAATTTCATAATAAGAATCTTCAATCATTGCTAATATTTTTTTCAATCATTAAAGATGTTGTTATGAGAAGTTGGCACCATGAGCTAATATTTTTTTCAATCATTAAAGATGTTGTTATGAGAAGTTGGCACCATGATTACATTTTGATACTGAACAAAAAGATCTTCAATGGGCATTTTTATAAATTAAAGCCATGGGGAAAAACAATATTTTGAAGTTAATTTTTATCTTATACAAGAGATGGTAGTAAATGCTAAGGTGATTACTTTCCTGCTAGAATTGGTGGAGTAAACATTGTCATGTCTATCATGATATCCGAGTGGATCATTCAATTTACAGTGATACACGTAGCACAACATAGGGGTGCAAATGGTTATATGTGTAATGGTTATATGTGCAAATGGTATGTGTTGAATAAATTTCTGCTCAGTTATCTTATTTATTTAACCTAATTTTTAAACAAAATATAACTACTAATTCCATTTTTACCTGTACATAAAAGGGCACAACTTCATTTCGAGCATCTTTAAGCATTTGCATCAACAAGAAAAGTATGTGGTTTTAAGGGCTTGTCAAAGCTTGTGTAGTAACTTACAAAACCCATCAAAGTTCATGAAGTGGCACACCACACAACTTATGCTTGTTCTACTCTGGACAAATACAGTGGCCACACCACACCAGTGGGTTGCAGTTTACCATCTCTTGGTTAATGATTTGTTTACTAGTTGGATAGCTATATAACTCCTTGTTCAACACTAACTCAGATGCAATAAATCATTACTTAATTTTTAAGAAAATCATGCAACAAGCACATGGTACACATTATTCTGATGCATGTGCATTGTTTGACATTGAAATTGTTCTACTTAGGAGTGGATGGAATCTTTTGAAAATCATGACAGACACACATGATCAGATGGGTGTGACATGATTTCATTTACAGCTCAATGCAATGAATAAGAATACAGTAAAAATGTACATCTTTTAGCATGTAGTGAAAGTGCTGTGGTTCATGATAAATTTATGTGACACATAGCAGTAAAGAAGCATATAGATTTCTGATGGTGTCTTGAAGGATGCCCATCATGCCACATACTCATGCTGCATTTTGCTGATTGAGGGTGAGCTTGTATATGACATCTGATCATTCCCAAACATAGTCAATGGGCAACAGTCTTGGGAACATGGCTGGCCATGGAATAGTCTTGGTATTGTGTAAACATGCTCTGGAGATGGCAGCAGTATGTGGGTGAGTGCTATCTTGTTAGAAGAGAAGATAGCATTAGGGAAACCCACCAGAAATGATAGTGACTGATCACAGGATATCAACAACATATTACCAGGCATTCATATTACTGATTACACATACTGGAGACAACTTGATGTTGTAACTGCTCCTCAAACTAGTACACCTGGTGGGCAAGTGGTATGGTGTTCATGGACAATGGCTGGATTCACCCTCTGACCAGGTTATTGCCAGATGTAGATGCAATGATAGAACCAGGACTTGTTGCTAAAGACATTTGCATTCCAGGTAGCTCCAATCTGATAACAAATCCAGTCAAACCTGATAGTGGCATGCAATCAAGAGGGTAGTTCATGCAATAGATGCTGCACCTTCAGCCCTGCATCTATTAATCTCTTGGTAATGGTCCTGGTCATGGTGAGAACTTTTATGATAGCAGTTACAGTTCATTGAATGGTAGCTACTCTTGCTCAGTTAGGTCTGTACAGCTTGCTGATGAATCTAGCCATCCATCTGACAATGCCCATCCTTTGTGATGATTGAGATCAAGTGCATCAAAAACATCCAACTCTCCTTGCATTGTAGCCCATGTGTGGTCCTATGGCAGGTAGACCATCTCGCTTCACATAGCCCTACAATATGATCACATTCAAATGTGTCCAGCTGATTAATGAAAGCTTGTTGTTCTTTTACACTTTGTTCTCAATATCTCTATCAACACTCTTTCACTGCTTGCTGCAGACTACACTCCTGAAGCATTTAGCCTAACCACTCATCATTCATTCCATGATCTTTCACAATACTACATTTGTCATGGAAACATAATAATTTACATATATGAGTGTCTTTCACTCACACATTTATTTATATGCATGCAAATCTGACAACTCCTTCTGGGGTGCAATTTCAACATCAAGCAGTATATGTTCCAATATTGGGCTTTTGACTTTCTTATATTTATTATTATATGTTTTATATTTATTATTATTATATGTAGATAGAACACATTGCAAAAGAGTGTGAACATTAACCTTTTCATGTTGTATGTGTGGTGTGAGAGTGAAATTTAGCTCTTTGGTCTATGGTTAGCTTTTCAGTTACTAGTGTACTAGGCAGAGTGGCTGGGAAAAACAGCTAGTACAAAAGAATACGAGAAAATTATAAAAAATCAAAGGTGGGAGCAGCCATTTGTTGCAAATACCCATTACAAAATTTTAGTACTAGCAATATAAGCTCACTGGACAAAAAATTAGTCACCAAGGGCTGAATGTCACCTAATAGCGCGTAACGCCTCTGTGCGACCGAAGAACAGCTGGAATCCTGTCTGGCATGGATGCCACCAGTGTGCAGATGTAGTGCACATCAATATTCATCCACTCTTCCAGCAGCAAATGCCACAGTTCAGCCAGATTGGCCAGATGGCTGGGATGGCGCTTCACTCGTTGCCCCATGTAGTCCCACAAGTTTTCTATGGGATTCAAATCCGGAGATTTGATGAGCCAGTCGAGATGTTTGAAGGCTTCAGAATGCTTGTCGTGCCAATCCGACACACTTCGAGCCTGTGCATGCGACAATTGTCATATTGGAAGACTGAGGTATCCTTCTGGTGTTCACTGTGGAGATGCTTCACAAAAGGCAATATGTGGTCGTCCAGTAGCTCCATGTAGCCCTTCTGGTTCAAGTGTGACGTCACCGCAACCAAAGGACCCATTTCCTCATATGTGAAACACCCCCAGAACATCACAGAGCTTCCTCCAGCTTGAACAGAATCTTGCACACAGTACAATGTACCTGTCGCCTCGCATCATTCAAGTACAAGCAAAAACGTGACTCATCCAACCAGATCACATGCTTCCAAGAGTCGACAGTCCAGTCTTTGTGGCGCAGCACCCACTGTAGTCATGTAACCTTGTGCAGAGCTGTTAACATGGGTCTCTTCTGCAGTACTCTGCTCCAGATATCCGTGGCATGCAGTTTCCTTCAGAGTGTTCATTCTGAAACAGCTTGTTGTAGGCCTGCATTGACTGACTGGAGCAATTCCTACCTCGTTGCAAAGTTGTTTGTCCTAACAGTGCATGACACACTGTGGTGGTCCCTATTGGTGAGCACAGTCTTTCTGCCACAGTTCTGGCGATGATTAGTGGTGGACTGCAATGTATACCACTGCTGGAAGACCCTTTGGACAATATGTTTTACACACCTGCAAAGGCAGCAACTTCTTGTACACTATGCCCTTTGGCTCAGCCAAATGCAATAACACCTTTTTGCCACTCATTCACATCTTTGATGCGACCCATGTTTCACAGCTAACACACACATGGCACACAACCACTTCTTGTCACTGTATGAACCACGTAGCGCAATGCACAGCTATTTGTAGGACACATTTATTACTGGTGTGCCCTCTGTTTCTGTCAAACAGACATAACCCTCTTACTGTGGGAGATGACTAATTTTTTGTCTGGTGAGCTTATGAAAGAACAACCATGAACCAATCATTTTTTTTAAACATCTTTAACGAATGAATTTTATCAGTCCCAACAACTTTGTTATAACTGAATTTGACTGTATATAATTTACATTTCACATACTGGCAACAGAGATGTCAGTTACATTCATTTGTTACTAATGCTTACCATATAAGTCTCCTTCCACAATTAATGATCTGGTTAAATCACTGGACTTATGCATTTCTGCTTGACAGCTATCTCCAACAGCAGAGGATACTTGTGCTGTTACAGAATCTTGTCTAGCAGAGATCAGTTCTCCAGTTTGAGTGTCATCTATAAGAGGCATACCACTGTTGTCAGGAAGAATTCCTGCTGCTTGAATTATGTCAGCTAGAAGTGTATTTTTCCTGTCTGATTCACTCGGCTGAAATGAATAAAAAAAATTTATTTATGATTTTTTATAATCATGAATGAAAAATTATACTACCTATCTCTACATTCTTAAACTTACTGTTTAAATCATTAATTGGTAGCATAAACATGTTGCAAAGAGTTCAAAATGTACATTTCAGGAAATAAGATAACATTCTAGAATATGCCCTTTGTGTTTGGCAGTCTTGTTTCACCATTATAACTTAATAATTATTATGTAATAAAATGATCAATTTAAACATTATTAATAATAAGATTATACAACTTCTTTTTTTTGTTATTTTTTAGCACTAAACCATTTTTTACATCTATTACAATTGTTGTTTGCATTTGTTGTTGAATATGGAGCTAGTTCTCTGCCCTGGTTTCATCCTTACCATTTAGTATGCCAGTTTAATATAACATGGTTCTGTGCACATGCCTGCAACCCACAAATTGGAGCAAAAAAATAGTTATCACTAACTAGGTATGGTTTTCCAATATTACTTTATAAATAAAAAACTTTATGCCCTCAAACAGTACTCATCTATATATAAACAGCACATTATTTTTAACAAGTTATAGCAGAGTATATTTGCTTCAAATTTTAGAGCTGTTTAACTCAAAACTAGCATGGGTTATGAAGTTCATGAATGAAAAACACAATTGAGAGTTGAAGTATGTTGCTCCAACTACTTTCTAACTAACTGAACTGGTTTTTAATACTCTGAATAGTTTACAGACAAAGGTACTGAAATAATAATCATAATTCTCAACACTGTAGGGCTGTATTGGATGCATGGGCTTTGAATTTATCATATTCATAAAAAAAGTGGATGAATGTTTGAAAAGATAATTATTCAATTTTTCAATTGCATATTTGAATTTTCCCAACTCAATGTACTGATGACAAGATCACCATGAATGTCCTTCACTTGTTCCTAGTACATCTTTGAAGAAGTAACCATCATTTAAAAAATGCCAATGGAATGTTTAATTTTTATCATCTTAATTGACTTTTCATAAAGAATTCAATAAAAAAGTACAGAATAAATTAATCATTAAAAAGTCTTGCAATGAACATTTATACTATTCTTCAAGATGTAAACCTCTGTGTGACAAAATAAGGTTAGCAGAATATATTGTTCTTGACCTTTCAAACACACATGATCATAAGCAACTGCATAAGAAACTTTATCTTAATTATGAAAGCATTTATAAAAGCTCATAGTTTTGCACACTTATACGTGCAATATCTTCTATGAAGGATGGTGCATTGAGAACCTAGTGACTGTAATGCAAATATTAAACTCTATTTATATGTGTAGTTAAAATAAATAAAATAAATACCCCCTCAAGCAGCTGCTTGCCACAGAGGTCTGACAGGAACCTGTCAGTTTATATACCATAGTAGAAGATCTGAGAGGATGGCAGTACCTCAGCAGAAAAACATCACGAACATCCATGCCTTATATACTATTAAATAATAATACAAAGAATAATTAAATATTGCATAATTCAATATATAAAGTAATCAGTATATCCTCATTATGTCATTCTTATTTTCAAAAATTTCCAGATTTCCGAACAGATTTCAATGTTTTTACTTCAGATAGCAATGTGAAATAAAGTGATTTTTTTTAAGAATGTTCCTAACTATATGAGAGCGCATACTATTTTTGTGTCATTCATGAAACACCCATGTTGATTAAAATTTTAGCATTCTACATATACGATATTCAGCACACCTAAATTCAAAAGAAAACAAAAATTATTCTTGCTGTAAATTCATTCACACCTTTTCAGAGCAATCATTGTAAAATCTGCTTTACAGACAAGATATTTCAAGATTTAATTCTTAAATATTAACTTCTTCCCATGTAGTACATAATGAAAACAAACAACTGAAAATATACATACTTTTTCTTGCAGCTGAAGATTTGAACAGTCACTTTCCTGTGTACAATCTGGTTGAAAGGTATCAAGATTGCTAATTGTATTTGTAGAACCAGCAGTAGATACTGATGAGATAGTATTTGTGGTACTTGTTGATACAAGAGTAGTAGATGGTTGTGTAACAGTGACAGACTTGACAAGAGTCAATGTTCCTGACTGTCTGTTTCTTTCTTGTCTCTGGATAAATGATACAGCTTCTTGCTATACAAAAAATGAATCAGGAAATTATGGATTTTAAGATGGAAAATACTTTTTATAATTGTCTTTTTTTTTAAAATACAAGTACAGTTTAATACTCTAGCCCATGAAACAAATTCTACAAGAGGAACAAAATAATAATTTCCCTAGATTATATCCAATTTTATTATACAGTAATTTTTAGCATAATAAATTCATGATCAAAATAGCTGTTTAAAAAAAAAAATTTAACGCAAAACATGAAACCACAGACAAGTGTATTAAGAAAAATGAATTGCATGTGTTCATTTAAAAACAAATGTTTTCATGCATAAAACTCATCTTTACTTATTATGGTTGCAAGTACCTGTTGACCAGTCTATACATTAACATAAAATTTCAGATGCTCTAGTTCATTTTAGCACAACTACTTTTTGCCATTAACATCCCCATTTGTGAAATCATGTTCCATTATTCATAATTTGTGGTAAATTTCACTCCCCGAAACCTAGGATGACCTCCAGACCTCATAGCAATTGTAAACATTAAAATTATTATTCTTAAAATGTTCAACTTCTATGCAAACTTGAAATCACAACAGCAGTAATTCAACTCTTTAGATTAGTAGGAGTCAGAGGCAATAAAAGCCAACCTAGATCCAGTGCCAAACATTTTTTGGGGCACTCATTTTAGTTATAAATAATTTGATAATATACAACTAAAATGCAAAAAATTATTATTGAAAGCATTTAATAAAAAAAAATGAAAATAAATTTGTAGAACAGCATTGTGGACATCTAATATTACAGGTTGGTTGGCTGCTTTACATCTGAGCAGCATTTATTTTTTTCCACAAAAAAGTCTAAATGCCAGGTTACAAGCATTGCAAAGGTTCAGAAATGGTTGGGGAAGAGAATTAAAGATTGTTTGTGCAGATTGGAATTCGCAGAAATGGAACTTGTGCACATGGAGGGTTGAGTGTATATATAAAATCAAATCTGCTATATGGACAATAGTCATTATTTTAGATTTGCTTAACTAAAGATTAACTTACTCATCTAACAATTCTTATCATAACTGTCATCAGCCATCATCATCATCCTCAAGCAGCCATGGGCTACGGAGGTCCAAACAGACAGTGCAATTTAGTTCTCCAGGCATATCTGTCCCGAACTATATCTGCTGCATCTGGCAGCCACTGCACACCAATTCTAACAAAGTCCTGTTTGACATTGTCTGTGCACTGCACCTTATGTCTCCCCCTCTTTCTGGGGCCTTTAGGCACACTGTTCATAACCCTATTTGCTATTCTATAATTATCCATACAGGCAACATGGCCAAACCAACGGAGTCTCTCTTGCACAACATGCTGCTTAAAGGAGGTTGCCGACTCATTTGCCTAACCTCATCATTACTTACAAAGTTGAACCACCTAATGCCCAAAATATTGCATAAGCATCTAGAATCAAAAACCATCTAGTTTTCTGTTATCTGGTTTACAAAGTGTCCAAGTTACACTACCATAACTAACCCTAGAAAGAACCAAACTATTACACAGTCTAATTTTAGTCTTTAGTGTATACACCTATTTCTCTGCACTCTCCATAGATTCTCAAAAGTCCTGGCAGCAAATGCTATTTGTATATTAATGTCATGCCACACATCACCAGTATCTCTTACATAGCTCCCAAGATAATTAAACTGTGACACCTGCTCAAGACAGCAACCATTCAGATTAACTGAATCACACCTGCCTGACCAATTTTCATCACTTTAGATTCTCTCTGTTTATAACCAAACCTACCATACTACCAGTCCCATCAACAGCTCAGTTAAAGAGTTCATCATCAACATCATTTCCAAAAGGGCTAAATCATCAACATAATCTAAATCAGAAATTTTTGTATCTCCAGACAATTTAAGGCCAAAATTTTTCCCTTGCAGTGAATTTCACATAACGTAATCAATAACCAAACTAAAGAGAAAACATGATAAAATACACCCTTGTCGAACACCAGAAGCAATGCTAAACCAATGGATACAAGTCTTACTAACTCTCACACACAACTCAGTGTTATTATAGAGAGCTTTCATTATATTAACTAACTAGTCTAGTATGCCATACGATCTCACATTCAACCACAAATTATAACGATCAACAGAGTCAAAAGCCTTTTTGAAATAAAGCTAGCAACCAAAGGTTTCTGAAACTCTCAATATTTATCAAGAATCTGCCTGAGGGAAAATATCTGATCTACACATGCCCTACCACTTCGGAATCCACATTGCTCATCACACAATTGACTGTCAACCCGATTCTTAATTCTATTAATCATGCAAAGAACTTTACCTGGAAGAGAAAGTAGGCCGAGAGCCCTATAGTTATCACAAGAACTGAGATCACCTTTTTTGAAAATAGGGATAATAATAACTCTGGTAAAATCCTTAGGATCCATGTCTTTATCACAAGAGATATTCAAAATTTCAGTCATCCAAGTGGTAACCGAAACATTCCCAGCTCTAAGCATTTCTGTAGTAATTTCATCTACCCCTGGGGATTTATGAAGTTTAAGTTTAGAAATAGCCAAACTAACTTCAGATTGCGTTATAGGGCCAACATTAAAGCCACCAATGCATCTATCATCATTACAAACAATGGGAGTAGAACTAACCACATTGTTTAGAACATCATTGAAATGCTCAGCCCACCTAGTCATGACAAAATCCTCACCTTCTATAATTCTTACCTTGTTTATCCTTCAATCCCTGTATATCTGTATGTTTCCTACCACACAAAACATAAATTATCTGGTACAGCTCTCTGCTGTTGTGCTGCCTAACTGCTTCGTCAGCTTTGTCAGCCAAGCTGTCAAGCCAAAGATTTTTATCAGTAGCTAACTGATCCTTTACATGTTTATTAAGCTCTCTGTAATCTTTTCTATTAGGACTAGTAGGGTACTGATTAAGGATATTCCTGCAGTTCCTTCTTTCTGAAATAAGCTCAAGTGCCTTATCACTCAAATAATTCTGCCTCCTCTGCTCCTTTTTTCCTAAAAGAGTACTGTTAGTTCCAAAAAAAAAGCCTGTTTAAAACGATCCATTCCTAAACTTCAGTAGTATGCAAATCATGACTGTCATAATGACTAAGTAACCTATCATGGCTTAAGCTTTAGCTATAACTGGGTCTTTCAGAGCTTCAGAATTAATGGTATATTTTTTAACCTTAGCACAATACTTCTTAAGTTTCAGTTGCAAGACACTTTTAACAAGGTTATGGTCAGATTCAATTATAGCTCCCCTATATGACCTGGTATTCCTAACAGAAGTAGCCCATTTGCTGTTAATTAATATGTAATCTATCATATTCTTTATGCAGCCCATCTGGTGAAACCCATGTGTACTTATGTATGTCATGGTATTTGTAATAAATGATAGTTATTCTTAAACTATTACATTTACATACTTGTAGGAGACATTGCCCATTGCCATTGCAGCTACCAATACCAAAAGGGCCTACCACCCATCCCCAAAGGTCAGAATCAGTACCAACTTTGCCAATGAAGTCACCTAGAAAAAGATTAATATCTCCTTTTTTGACAGAATTCAAAATATCCTGAAGTTGCCTGTAAAACATATTCTTCTCATCCTCATCAGCATCCTCAGTGGGGGCATAACAGCATATAAAGTTAAGTCTTTAATGCTTATCTGAGAATTTGCTTTAAGAAACCTTTCATTAATGCACTCATATCCTAGAAGAGCATCACTAGTGTGTCTGCTGAGAAGCAGATCTATGCCTTGGAGATGCTTATTATCTTCCCTCCCTGAAATGAGAATTTAAGATTATTTTTAAGCATCTGACCTTTATCTGTCCACCTGGTCTCTTGTTGCAAGCCAAGAATATCTAAATTATAATGATGGAATTGCTGTGTGATGACATCAAAAGAATAAGCTCTGTGCAGAGTTGTCACATTCCAACTTCCTATGGAGAGAAAATGATTAGTTTGATGTTTAAAGAAACTATGTTTATTGAGAGATGGAATGCTGATAATGGAGCTGTCAATCCACAAAAACAAAAACCACAGCGGCAGATTTTTCCCTCTACAGAAGCCCATCAGTGTAGCAAATTGAGGATCCATAATCAAGCTCAGAGCCATAATTCCATTCAGGTAAGTTTATATGGTCAGCACCAGAGCCCTGTGTGGTTGACCATTCCTCAGCAGGGAAGAAAAAAAAAGAAAAGTAGCCATAGTTGTCCAGATCACTACACCACACTAATCTGGCAGTCCTCCCCTTCCGTTCACTTCCACAAGAGAGTACCTCTTTTGAAAGGTACTAATGGCCTGCATCATGAGAAGATGGGGTTGGATATTAGGTGCTAGGCCTGGCTGGTTCATCACAGGGGATGGTGCATCATCACAGGGGATGGCCGATGAATATTCATATCTACACGCTTTTGGTATGTTACTTAATATTAACTTAGTGCTTAGCAATATAGTTTTATTAAATGGCATTAATATGTATAAAAGTAAATTTAAATGCTTTTAGTCATTTTAATACTGTTTATAGACAATTAAATACACTTTATTATAATGTTTACACTGTATTTAAAATCTGAAATTTAATAAACATTCAATTTAATGCTTTTCTTTTTTGAAGTTTTAGCTCTGCTAGAAAATATAATGGCACACAAATCATGCTGCTTATAAACACTTATGATCTCACCAAATGCTATTTTATTGGAAAAAATGCTTACATCTGCTTGTTTATTAGCTCAACATAAATTACTAGGGAAACAGAATGCTAATTGGATGAAACTACAACTGGTTCCGAGGAACTGGTTTCAGAGAAAGCATTTTTTAATGAGAATTTGAGGGAGGTGTGGCATGAATTTTGAAAATGAGGTGCTTGCTTTGCTCATGCTCAATTATATAAATCTGAAGTGCACCATTTACATAGAATTTTTAACATTAAGAAACTGTTTAACTTAAAATAAGTTTACAGAAAACATTCAAAGTTAGAGAATGGCTACAAATAAAAAGTAACATAAGAGATTATTGATACTATTTGTTTTTAAAACATTTATGAACATTTATTGACACACACTGGATGAAATAATGATGATGTTACTTACAACTGCTTCAGCAGGAATTCTGGACATGGGTCCAGAAGAGGATACTACAATAGTAGCTCCCTGAGACTGAGGCCACACTTGTGCTTTATGTACCACAATCACATTAGGCTTAGCTCCTGGAGCAGTAGCCCTCACCACTGCAGGGGTACCCAATGTTCCAGCTGGTAAAGTAACTCTTAATGCAGTGGCAGGCATACCTGACTGAAGTCCTAGAGCTGTAATGGCTGATGGCGATATTGCCCGTGCCATTCTTGCACCCATCTGCTGTTGAAAATTTACTATTCTGGCATTTCCAGTGACCCCTATAAATGCAAAAACCATATGACAATGCTTAAAAGTCAGCAATAAAAAAAATGAATATGTTTAGAAAATGGAGTTGCAATTTGATGACAGCGAATACTGTAATGTACATACATAATGTAAGCTCACTGGACAAAAAATTAATTACATCTGTAATTTCTCACTTAATATTGTTTAACACCTCCCTTTGCATTAATTATAACAGCAATTCTGTTAGGTATGGACTCCATAAATCATCAGATATAGTTTACTTCTATTCTAGTCCACTCCTCCGACAACAGCACTTCAGCTACAAAAGTAGTAGTTCAGTAGTTTCCATGGAGATGCCTACTTCGATGTTTCATCCTCTGTTTCAGATAGTCCCAAAGGTTTTCAATGGAATTTACATCTGGTGACCTTGAGGGCCAGTAAGGTGTCCCAGTGTTATCTCATGCTCCTAGTGCTGATCACAAACAGTTTTGGTCCAGTGAACCCTGCAGTTGTTATCCTTGAACATCAGAGTGTCATGTGTTTGTCCTTCACATGATACACAAAAGGCAACATCTAGTCAGAATCTGTATATAGCCTTCCTGATTTAAAGGGATAAATATCTCAACTAATTGGCTTACCTCATGGTAGGTAAAGAATCCCCAGAATATCACAAAACAACTTCCAGCTTGAATAACACCTTGGATATAGTTTGGATGAAAGGCTTCATTACTCTTGTGATGCACTCTCTACCCTGCATTGAAGAAATACAGACAGAAATGAGACTCATCTGACCAGATAACAGTTTTTCAGTACTCTGCAGTACAATGTCTATAGTGCCTAGTCCATTGCAACAGGCTGCTTTATGTGTAGCTGTTAGCATGGGTCTCTTCTGAGGTACACTGCTCCAGATACCCATGGGAAGTTCCCTTTGCAATGTTCTTTCTAAATGGTCCTTTATCAATTGTCTGTTGCAATTCCTATCTGGTTTGAAATCAGTTTGCAGTCGTTAGTCATGATACTCATTGGAAGTCCCTGTCTGTTGAGTACTGACTTGAGGCCATACTAATGTCTACAATTTGCAGTCAAACTGGATGTACACTACTGTTTCTATACTCAATGGACTGTTCTTTCAAACACCAGCAAATTTGGCTACTTCCTTCACAACATATCCTTTAGCCCTACCAAATGCAATAACACTCTTCGTATGGAAGGCCACATGCCTCTATATAGTGCTGTATTACTACATGCACAACATCTACTGGTGTATCAAGTCAAAACTACCATTTATGGTGGGGGTGATTTAATTTTTTGTCTGTTGTGTTTATTATCAAAAGTATGCCCATTTCTATGATATATCAATGGAAGTTTTAAAATTAGCTTTTACAACACAAAACAGGGCTGGAGATTAACTTTTAAATAAAATCTAATTGAAACTTAATTCCCAACAATATTCATTCACTATTCAAATAATTATGCAAGTTGGAAAATTTAACAGCAATGTCAGTCATGATAAGAAATCTCATTTGAAATCAAGTACAAATAAAAATGCATACAAAATTATTAGACAGCTACAAAGATCCAAACAATCTGTGCAAGTTTGGTTTGTCTCCAAACAAATTTACCTCAAACAGCTGTTACATTACAGCAGATACTTAAAAGATTATGATACAAACTTCAATAAGTATACTAATTAAAATAAGTAGTTTAATATGGTATTATTAGGTTTAATTAAATTGTGCTAAATATTTAGGACCGTCAATTCTGCTATTATATATTTTAATCTCCACAACTTTTTAAATATTCAATAAATACTGATGAAAATCAAAATTCGCATAAATTTGTTTACAGATTATCTTATCTCTTGAATTTCATGAAAGACTATTTTATGAGATTTTGAATTTGATTTCATATTAACATAATTTGAAAGTGAGCAGACACTTTTAGCTCTAGAATATATGTTCATTTGACAAATAATAATATTAAATGAATTAGAAACCCCAACTAGTTACTACTAATTTAATTTTCCCGATATTTAGCTGTACATTACAATACATATCATTTAAAGAGGCACTTTTTGAGTTATTCTTCCCATATTTTCCACCCAAGGATCATATTGTAACATCTTGTATGGATGCAGTAAATAAAATAAAGCAGGTTAAAATAACTTCAACCACCACCATTCGTTCATTAGATGTCATATTACTGTATCCATATAAGATGTTACAATATGATCCTTGGGTGGAAAATATGGGAAGAATAACTTCACATAAGTCAACATCACATTTGGATGCAGCGATGCGGCTGAATGGTTAAAACAAGCCAGACCCTAAACCGCAGAATGCTTTAGCATTCATGAGGCCCTGGATCTGGTAATCAATTCTAACTAGTTCATTGTGGATGGTCAGACATGGATCCAGACTGAGGGCATCCCAATGGGATCCCCACTCTCTGGATTCATGGCCAATGCCATCATGCGCCATGTTGCGAACACAGTCTTGCAAAATTTAACTAGCAAACCTACATTATATCTCCGATATATTGACAATCTATTATATTTTTGGAATCACCCTGTAAACGAATTTAATAAAGTAATCATAGCATTCAATAAAGTGCTACCAACAATAAAATTCACACACGAAACAGAAATCATTGATAAAATACCATATCTTGACATATTGATTAAAAAATATGAATCAAAATGTGAAATAGAAATAATCGAAAATCAACCTTCATCCCCAACGTAATACCATTTAGCTCAGCACACCCAATAACTTATAAAAAAAATCGACAATATTTTCCTATTTTCTTAGAGCTTATCAGTACTGTATGAATGATAAAGCATTAAAACAAGAATTAAAATTAATATATGAAATAGCTGAAGAAGCCAGATATTCTAACAACCTTATAAAAAGATTAGATAAAAAAAGCTAAATATAAAAAAAAAATGCACAACATACACTAAATCAACAATTAGATATAAAACAATATGCTCATAGCTTTCATTACACAAAAGGAGTATCTAAAACATTGAATAATATTTTGACTAAATACCAATTGAAATTACTACATACTGTACCCAAAACAATTAAAAAACTAATAATAAACAATAGGGACAAAATAGGAAACACAGGGGGAATTTATAATATAAACATAGTAGACCATGATAATAAATTAGAAGGCAAAAATAACTACAATGGTAAAACTTTCCAAACTTATGAGCAAAGAATGACCGAATATAAAAGAGACATTAAAAATAAGAAACCAAACACAGCACTAGCTCAAGCAATACTTGAAAACAATATTCAAGTTGAAGATGTACAGGTTAAGCTGCACTTCCTACAAAATTTCAACTACAATACACCAAATCATTACTGATCAATCTATATAAAAATTCTGCATGTAACACCAAGATCCCAACTGTGCCCGCAGTGTGAGCACCCAAACAAACGTGCTGCACAGTTACATAATCCTTGAGAGACGCTGGTATAAATAGCTCACAGCCATATCAGCTGTCCACATTTGCACCTGAGGAAGCCATGACAATGGATGGGGTGAAACGTGTAGTACATTGATGTCTGTTTTTAATGTTTTTTTTACCATTTTGGTTTTGAAACTTTTTTAAAACTTTTAATGTTGAAATTGAATGAGCATTTCTTTTTGAGGGTTCTAAACAACCTTTTTTTAAATTTGAGTCATGGACCCTCCCAGCTTGAAATAGTATTCACCAGAAGTGTGTTAAGTTGAAACTTTCGAATTTAATGTATAATAGTTGAAAGTTAACATCAATGATGGACTAGTAACCTTAAATCGTCAACATTAAGTGAAACGACGACTACAGAGGGTGAAAAGTGCCCCCACAGAGAAGATATTAAGTGACTATACCAGCTATTACAACATCAACTATACAGCATCGACATTGCTGAATTACATGGCATGTTCAGAATATCTCAACTTTGGTAGCATCAAGGCTAAAACATCATTGCCAAAGAAGAAACCGAGGCAGAAACATCAGTGCCAAGAACCGAGGCAGAAACATCAGTGCCAACAATGTGAACCAGCGTAAAAGTCAACAGAACTGGTAATATATTATTCTCCTACTACATCTCCTTTATACTAAAAGACAGACTTGAGTAGAAATAACAATTTAATGCTTACTCTCTGGGATCTTGTGTTAGATACAATATACCTGTGAATTGAGTAAAAAGTGACCTGTAATTTATAGGCTGGGGAGATAGTAAGTGACTCAGATTGTAATGTACAACTAAATAAAATGAAAATTAAATAGGACAAATAATAAATTATACCTTACCTGAAGTAGATGAAGTGATTGTATTAAGTCGATTTGAACCGGTAAAATTCTGCACAGTTGAAACTGGTGGCTTTGGAAGAATTCTACTACTACTAACATTCTGTGTAATGATTTTAAGACCTGAAAAAGAAACAAAAAAAAAAGCTAACAAATGATAGAAATATTTGGCAAAAATTATTAGTCATCTTAGCTTATTACATAGCATTAGAAATGCTTTTCATAAATTAAAAGTAAACCACATATGAAATAAAAAAAGTTTCCATTTCTGAATTCTTCAAACACTTTTTTGATTTATTCAAATTCTACTTGAGAATTTAAGATATGAAGAATTGCATGTGATTAAAGTCTTAAATTTTTGATCCTTTACTAGAATCATTTTTACAGTTGTAACTAAAATCTTTTGATACACTGTTGAACGAGTGGTATTTAATATTTGTCCAATAAAAACTCTGAGTACTGTTCATGGCATGATCTGTTGATTGTTATTAGTGTCATGCTTTTCTAATGAATGTGTTTTGTTTTCCTTAATTATTTTCATTGCTGCTGAATCCATTTTATGGTGCATTTTGTTATGTGTCTGTCTAGTATTGTCTTTATTCTTTTATCACTGCTTTGTTCTTATAATCTTGTTTCCAGAGTTCTACCTGTTTCTCCAATGTAGGGTTTCGGCTTTCACACATTTTATAGATTACACCATTTTATCTTCACTTTTTTATTACCTTCACTTTTTTATTACCTTATATTTAAAGTGTATTTCTTTTATTTTTTATTTATGCCTGGAGTTTCTTATGTTACACTTATTGCTAATTCTTTGAAATTTTCAGGACGAAGCCAATTTTTTTTCAGCAAAATCATTTCAAATGTGTCTAAAACACCTTTATGGTAAAAAGTTTTTAGTAAAGGTTTCACTTTTGGTTTGTTTTTTCTACACTTTTTATTTCTCAAATAAAGTTAACTGGATAATTGGTTTCCTAAAATCATTTTCCAAGCTTTCCGAAAAATTTTTTGCTTGTCATTCATCTATGTTTTGTAATTGAATCATCTTTGTTACTTGGCAAATTAGATTTTTTATGTTATTTGGCTGGTTTGAGTTGTCCACTACTTTTTCACCATTTGTTGTTTTTTTACAGTTGGTGACTAAGATTTTTCCTTCTGTAATTTTTAAAGAGATCTCCAGAAAATTAACTGAATTTTCCAATTTTCTACAGTAATTTTAGGCGCTTTTCTAAAAACTTTAGCTTTTTACGGATTTCTTATGCAAAGCTTTTGTTAGCTGTGCTGAAAATGCACAGGACATCATCATCCATGCATCTTTTAGAGAATTCTATTTCTGGAAAAATGTTAAGATTTTTTTTCTCACTGAAAAAGTTAAAAATATTGGTCAGATACTGAAGTACTGCGATTCATTCATTCTATGATTCTTTTTCAAATTTGTTTTGAAACTGAAATAAAAAAAAATTCTTTGCAATGGTAGAAATAAATAATTATAAAACTGCTTCCAAAATGAATAATTCTAACTTTTTCTCTTTTCTTCCACTACTTTCTTGAGGATATTAAACTTCTGGAATTGTTTAAATTTAGCATTTATAATATACTGTACTTAAATATATTAATTTTCATGCTTTATTAAGCCATAATTCTGAAAATAAATTCAACATTTTACTGTTTAGAGAAATTTTGAAACAAATAATTTGGTTCGTATAAAGATAACTAATATGCAGTAAATTATATTTTTTGAAATATTAGCATATGGTTAATAATTTAATTTATTAAGGCACTGATTTGAAATGATGAAATTCAGAACTAGGTATAATACTGTATTAGTGTACAAGAAATGTATACTGTAAGAGAAGTAGTAAATAATTTTATTCTAAAGCAGATAGAAAAACTTTTACTCCTAAATCTCTAATAGCAATGCCATCAATTAATATCAAAATTCTTCAGGCTAACACATAATTCATCTTTAATTATCAGGATTTAAAACAATGTGAACATAATAAGACAACCAGAGCTTTTGTAGCTTTATTATTTTAGCCTATTTTCTTTAAGTAGAAATTGTAAATCTCTTTAGATATTAATATATTAAATCACCAATACTGTAATAATATATTAAATCACCAATCACCAATACATTCAAAATTCCTAATTGAAAATTCTATTGGAAATGCCAAATAAATTTCTTTTATGTGGTATGTTTTTGGAATTTACTGTTCACAACCTTCACAATAATTTAAACTTCTGAAAGGTACCTACTACTTCCCCCATGCATCTTATATCACTTAAATAATAAGGAATTAACTGTTCAGCTCTAGATCTGCAAAAATGCATTCTTTTGAAATACATTCATCTTATGAAAAAATATATATAACACAAGATAGGGGGGAAAAAGCACTTTGTATGTATCTATTTATGGATTAGATAAAAAAAAAATATATTACATACAGTACTGGAAAGAGATGCTCCAAGAATTAAAAATATTGATTTATGTTGGTGTTATGCTAAAATGATCAGTATTGAATCTGAAAAGATATTGTTTTGAATGAATTGTTAAATAATGGAAATGGTTTTTCAAGCTCCCCTCCCACTTTTTTTTAGAACTAAACTACATGTTCATCCCTTTTTTAAATTAGCAAAAATTTTCTTCACTTACTGAGTTTTCAGAAGCTTGCCCTTTAAACGATTCACTTTGATAAAATTTAAATGATGCAAAGTTACAGAATAGGCTTAAGGCAATATACACTGCATGGCCAAATTATTATGAACACTGCATCATGCACTAAGTACCATGAAACATGCCAATTTATGGAAGCTTTCTTACTGACATTAGTCACTCTTACTTACTGACTAAAAAGTCATGTAAAAGTAATAAAGGCATAGAGGAAAGCAAGGTGCAATATGGGTAAAAAGGCTAATCTGACTGACTTTGGAAGGGGGCTCATTGTTAGAATGTGATGGGCAGAAGCATCCACAACAGAGGTAATAGAAATAGCAGAAAATCACAGGAGAAATACCCTAAGTGTATGGAGAATGGCAAAAGTCTAAAAAACAAAAAGGTCCCCCAATCATTGAATGCTAGAGAAAAAAAGACTGAGAGGGAGAGGTGTTTTTTTGGCATGAGCTGTACTGCAAAATTGAGCTGCTACAGTTCATCAGCTGAGAGAGAGGACCACTAGAAGTATTTCAAAACCCATGATACAAAACCCTTTCATTTCTGAAAACAATAGGATTTGAATACTCTGATGGAGTAGCAAATCTGGTCAGTGGAGGAGTGAAAAAGTATGGTCAGATGAATCATATTCCACTGTTTTCAGCTGATGGCCAACAAAGAATAAGGCAACAATCCCATGAAGCACTGCACCCATCATGTGTAAACTGCTCCTACTGTTAAGTTACAGGAGGCAGTGTGAGTGCTTGGGGAGCATTTTCTTGGCATGGATGAAACTCTGGTTTCTATGCAGGGTTGCATCACTTCTTGGAAGTATAAAAGCATCTTGGACAATCAAGTGCTACAGATGATACACTTAAAATGGTGTATCATACCACAATGGTCACCACAGTGGTACCACATATCTGTCACCACAGTGGACATGGCAAATTCCAGAATGATAATTCCCCAATTCATTGCTCTCAAATTACAGATGTGGTTTGAGGAACATAAAATGTACTTTTATCACCTGCCCTGGTGTGTACAATTATCTGATCATAAGCCAATCAAAAACATATTGGACAATTTGGTACATGCTATTTGAATGCACAGACCTCTACCCCTTTCACTTTGAGATGTTCAAATCATTTGGGATGAAGAGTGGATCAAAATTCCACCTATTGTATTTCAAAAGTATGTGGAAAGCATACAATGCCAAATTCGAGCTGACATCTCTGTCTGCAGGGGACTGATTAATTATTAGGTAGGTGTTCAGAATATTTTGGCCAGGCAATGTACACATATATATAACTTAAGCTCACACTGTCAAAATGAAAAAAAAAAGAGTTCAAAAATCTTGATAAAGTTAGAGCATAGTTGCATAGAAACTTAAAATATCTCTGTGACTTAGCTCATATTGCTAATATGAAGGTAGCATCATATAAAAAAGGGGCGGGGGTGGCTCAGTTGGTAGTGCGCCAGACTCGTAATCTGTAGTTCCCAGATTCAAGTCCCAGCTGAGTTAGCGCTGAGATTTATCTTTGCAAAATTTCTTGCCCTACCCATGGTCAGTAGGGAACACCAATGGACTTGGAAAAGCCACCGTCTGTCGGATGGGACATTAAGCTGTGGTCCCATGAGTGGGAGAGCCACACCCTGTGCATGCTAAAGAACATGCTGGATGGCCTTGACGGGAGGCTACCATCTGTCACCCAACAGCTGTCCCAGTTGGTTTCCTCCCCCAACCTTCTCTGAGCCTTCGGGGTCCATGTGACCTGGCCATTTAGCTCATGGTGTACAAAAAAGTGATGCTCAGAGGTAAAACAACCCAACTCATGTAAAAAATTTGTATGTTTATTCAACACCTTATATGCATTTCAATAATTGATCCTGATAGAAATATGCAACTGATTAGTTGTATATAAAATAACATTAATTTTATGTAAATATTAACATAAATGGCACTAGCATTAAAATAATTATGTTAACGTTCAGAGGTTAAAATACTGTTAAAAAAGTTTATGATATTACATGCAGAACCACTGTTTCAAGAACTATTCCATAACTTTGAAAAAACAATTATACACCACTCTAGTATTTAATACTTACCACCTTCATTTCTGTATTGTACAGTTCTTGGTGATGGACCAGTAGACTTTAGCTGAACTTGCCCTTGATTTGTTTTCTGTGTCTGCTGTTGTGGACAAGGAGCTCTGCTTGGTGCCTGAATGCTTTGTTGTGTGGAAACCGAGGGCCTAATAGATGGCTGTAGAGGAGTGCGTGTTGGGCACTGCATACTGGAAATGGCTGGCGACAATGTTTTCACTGAAGTTTTCGTACTAGATGTCAGCAATGTTCGACTTCCTGACACTGCTGGAGGTCTATGAACAGAGCTTTTAGAAGCACCTTTTGGTGAAACTGCTGTCTTTGGTGGCATCTGCATAGAAACGGGTGATTGTGATCTAGTAGCTGCTACAGGAGATTGAGCTCTAGGTGTACTGGTTGCAGGAGATGGTGCTCTTGGCATGGCTGCAGCTGGAGACTGAGCACGTGGAAGAGTCTGGCCTGAAGCAGGAGACTGTGATCTAGGCATGTGAGCTGCAGAGGCTGGAGAAGGTGTTCTGGAAGCAGGTGAACGTGTTCGTGAAATGGGAGAATGAGCTCGTTGCGCTGGTTGCAGTGTATTTGGAGAAGGTAACTGAGGAGATGGTCCTTGCTGATTCATCATCTGTGGTTGATTACTAACTGTGTTACCTGAGCTTGATCTTGGTCTCATTTGGTGTCTAGGAACAGATGGAGTTTTTGGTCTTGCTCTAGACAACAGAGTGCTGCTCATGGGTGCTGTAGAGGTACTGATAGTCTGGGTAAATCCACCAGAAGTAGATAGAACTGGAGGAACTGTAAAAACACATTTAATTATTTTAAAATGGGTATCTAATTAACTACTACTATAGTACTTCAAATTTGCTTATAATTAATAAATAGAAATTAAGAAAAATATGACTTTATCAGTTGAAACTGACTGCAACAATCTTGAGATTCAAAATTACTTAAAGTGCTTAAAATTAGCTAAAATTATAAATAAAAATATAATTTTGGTAGCCAAAACTAACTTATAGTATCAAAAGCTTTTGATAAGATTTAAAATGATTAAAAAGCTACTAAACGTTTAAACTTATAATCTCTTAGAAAACAGCAAGATAAAATTTTCCAATATACTACTTAAAATTCTGTATGTTTCAAAGGAAACATTCTATACACAATTTAAGTTTAAACAAGGAAAGCAGTTCACAGAAATTTTAAAGTTTACTTAGTATATTTTGATTGTCATAAATATATAACTGTAAACAAATATTAATGGTCAGGGTATGTTTTTCTGATGAATAAACATGTTTTAAGTAACAAGAAAATTTCTGAAACCCAAAGATACTAAAAAAACTGCTATACTTAAAAATACAACTGTACTCTTTTATTTTAACTAATTTTGCAATAAGTGTGAAATATGTATTAAAAAAATTCTTTTTTTAATATATAGACAAGGAAAAAATTGCTATACTTAAAAACAAATTCTACACTTTTTTTTAATTTACCCTCCCCCCCCCTCCCTTCAGAATGCTAGTAAGGGAATTAGAGGTAAAAATTATTAAACCTATTTACATTTCATGCACTTTCAAGAAATTTATAAAAACCTACAAAACAGAGGAAGAAATGTTGTACTGTACTGGAAACAAAGTCTCTTGGTTCCCCCTTTTACATTTTTCTGGCTTGATTGTGTTTCTTGACCCCACTCTTGATCCCTGCATCAACATAATGACTTGAGAGGCTTTTATGAAATTCAAGCCACTGAATCAGAAACCTTTATTCAATATTGAGTTGGATATCCTTTAGCCCAAATTACAGCACATTTGTGGTTTGGCATAGATTTTACAAGGTGTTAGAGTGCCTTTACATCTAAAGCATACCAGGCATTCACCAGACAGTCCTTTAACTGGCTTAAATTTGACAGAAGAGGACTTTGCTCCTGGATCTGTTTTTCTAACATGTCCCATACATTCTCAATGGGGTTCAGATCCAGCTTTGTGGTGGCCAGGGAAGATGATGGAAGTCGCTGTCATGCTCGCTGAACCACTGCTGAACACATCTTGCGTGATGGACAGTAACACTGTCGTCCATGAAACAGCCATCACCTGCTGGATAAAAAGTCAACATTGCAGGACGGATTTGATTGGCAACAATGTTCAGATAATCCTTGGAAGACACCTGACCTTCCAGCAATATCAGGAGACCCATTCCATGCCAACACAATGTGTCACAAACACTATGAAACCACCTCCAGAACCTTGTTGTGTTTACAAGGCAAACTGGGTCCATTGGTTCATGGGACTCCTGCCAAACTCTCTGCCTACTGTCGGTACAGAACAAGGTGTACTGTGACTCTTCAGACCACATGACGTTTTTCTAGTCTTCCAGTGTCCAGTCACGATGTTCCTGACACCACTGTAGTCAAATTTTCTGTCTCTTTGCAGAAATCAGTGGTTTCCATATAGGCATGCGACTACTAATACCGATCCTCTTCAATTCCCTGCGCATAATTCACTGAGATATGGGTCGAGAATAGTCTTCATTGAATGCTTCAGTCAATTGCTGCACACAGGAAGTCCTGTTTCTCCATATAAGCCTTCTCAGATAAGGGCAATCTCATTCCTGACAGATTGTCATTGTGCCATACTTACGCTTCTTAGACAAGCAATGTGGGTTATTTTTCCACTGATTAAAAACCTGAGATATCTCACCTTTCGAGAAACCAGTCAGCTCTGCTCCTTTTAAAATCATTGTTCCAGCCACAATAAGCCCTTTATCAAACCTGAAAGATCCTTTGTTTTTCCCACTGTGATCAACACTACTGATGAATGCTGATGAGTAGCAGTCTTAAATAGTTGCCTAGATCATGTGGCAATGAATATGACCATGTATTTTACATATATGCTGTGCAAGTGACATTCACATGAATCTGCATAAATGTTTCTAATTCAGTGGCCAGTGTATGTACACCAGCCCATGACAAAGAATATATGCAAACATGACATGCATAGGAATGGATGGCCAGGAATAATGTGTTGTTCCAGTGATATAATAGGGAGTATGATCCCAATAGGGAGTATGATCTGCATTCATGTTGCACAACGATCATGTATGCTGGTGACAATATGATGGATGAGGTTGGATGGCAATAAACACTATTGTTCCATTAGTTCAGATTACAGCTCTAGGAGACTTCTGGGAGGGGGCAGAAGAGCACCAATACATCTCCCCAGAGTGTCCTAGACATGCTCAATAAGATTAAGATCCAGACCTGGCTGATCACTGCATCCTGTAGATATCCCCACCCTCAAAGCAATAGTTGACCAGTCAAACCCTATGAGCATGACCATTATTGCCCATAAAAATGAATTTGGGGTCAACAGGACCTCTGGAAAACCTTATATAGAGCTCAAAGATCACATCTATATACCTTTGAGCATGCATGGTGCCACCCTCAAACACATGGAGTGGTGTACAGCTATCCAGCATTATGTTTCCTTATGCCAGACCTTCGCCATAGTGTTCTCGCTCTCAGATGTTGCAAGGATAGTTGCACATTCTACGTTCTCTCCAGATGAGCACGTTGAGAATCTGTAGTCAGACTGAAATGGGTTTTTTCACCTCTGAGTGGCAATTTTTTGCACACAATGGGCTAAATGGCCAAGTCACAAGGACCCAAAGCTTCAGAGAAGGTTAGGGGGAGGGGACCCACTAGGCTGTTGGAAGACAGATGGTAATTTCCTGTCAAGGCCATCCAGCATGTTCTTTAACGTGAACAGGGTATGGCTCCTCCACACATAGGCCATGGCTTAACATCCCATTCAAGGGACGGCAGCCTTTCCAAGCCCACTGGTGTCCCCTGCTGCCCAAGAGCAGGGAAGGGATTTTTGCAGAGATAAATCTCAACAATGGCCCAGGCAAGACTTGAACCTGGGAGCTGCAAATTACAAGCCTGGCATGTTACCAACTGAGCCATCCCTGCCCCATTGAAATGGGACTGATCCATGAAGAGCATATGTGCCTACTGCTGTTTGGTCCAGGTGTGATGCTGCCTGCACCAAGTCCTTTGAGCTCTTCTTTGAGAGGGGATGAAGGGGGAAGCAAATTCATCAGTCTTCTAGCATACAGTACGCCCCCCCCCCATTCAGGAAGTCATCTGGACATGGTTCTCCTTGACACATTGTGTCTGAAGAACAGGAGAACTCAACAGTGAGTTGTCTGGCTGTCATCTTCCTAGGCCTTCTCACTGTTGAGGCCAGATATTGGTCCTCCTGGTAAGTTGTGACTCTTGGCTGGGCTGGAAACTGGTTGTGAAGACACATTATCAGATTCCTGATATTGTCACCATAGCCTGGAGATGACCACACAGGAAACATTATGAGCTCTGGCTACCACAACTTGGGTCTGTCCTGTTAACAACCTACCAATGGCTATCCGCCTCTCTGAATCCTCCAAGCGACTCTAGGTGTTCGCCTGCATGTTCTCCAACACCTCTTGCAAGCTGATGGGCTTTGGGAAGTGCGAAGTATGACAAGTGCCATATCTGCGCTCTCTTTTATAGTACGTTTTATGCTCAAGTTGTTTTGCAAGTGTCTGCAGAAGTACTGTTTACATAGCATTCCTTTTTGCACGTGTCCTTTGTCATGGTTTGATGTACCTCTCTACCAGTTTTCATTAAATTCTAACCATTTGTTATGTTGATATATCAACTTTTATATTTGTAACTTAGCTTTTGTTCCCAAGTGAACAGAGAGATTATAATGTTATAATTTATATATTTTCGACTTGCAAGAGAACTGATGGACAGATAAAGATCATCAACATCATCATCCTCAAACAGCCATGGGCTACGGAGGTCCAACCAGACCGTGCAATTTAGTTCTCCACGCATATCTATCCTGAGCTACATCTGCAGCATCTGGCCACTGCACACCAATTCTAACAAGGTCCTGTTTGACATTGTCTGCCCACCGCATCCTAGGTCTCCCACCTCTTTCTGAGGCCTTTAGGTATGCTGTTCATAACCCTATTCACTAATCTATAATTTTCCATACAGGCAACATGGCCAAACCAACGGAATCTCTCTCTGCATAATATGCTGCTTAAAGAAGGGTGCTGACTCCTTATCTAACCTCATTATTACTTACAAAGTTGAACCACTTAATGCTCAAGATACTGTATAAGCATCTAGAATCAAAAGCATCTAGTTTCCTGTTATCTTGTTTTCACAAAGCATCTAAGTTTCACTACCACAACTAACCCTAGAAAGAACCAAACTATTATACAGTTTAATTTTAGTCCTTAGGTGTATACACCTATTTCTACACCCCCCCCATAGATTCTTAAAAGTCCCGGCAGCAATTTATATTCGTTTGTTAATCTCATGCCGCACATACCAGTATCTGTTACCTAGCTCCCAAAATAATTAAACTGTGACACCTGCTCAAGACTGTAGGGGAGGTTCAGTTGGTAGCATGCCAAGCTCGTAACCTGCAATTATCAGGTTCGGGTTCCAACTGGGCAAGTGTAGAGATTATTCTCTGCCAAACTCCCCGCCCTGCCTACAGTGAATAGGGGTCACTGTGTGTGGTATGGTCCCGAATATAGTGCGGTAGGATACTAGCTTTTTTATATTGCGTAGAGTGTGCAGAATTGGCTGGAATATATGTGGCTATATCTGTTTTCTTTTGATAAACTGATATTTCACAGTAATTATGTTTTCATGTTATAAGTATGTCAAGATAAAATAATTTCTGGTTTTTTTCAGGTTCATGAGTGAACTTTATAGTTGGTAATACACTATTAAATATTTCTATAAATTTGGTTAATTGATCTATTCGATGTGGCCAGAAAATCAGTATGTCATCAATGTACCTATGTAAAGAGAAGGTTTAAATTTTGCCTTATCATGACATCGGACATGAGTCCAGACAGAGGAGATCCCATAGGCACTCCGCTTGGAGCCATGTGCAACCGTTTACATCAAAGAAATTCGATGAGGTGGCCAGGTCCAGTGTCTCATGTATACTGAAGTATTCCGGGGAAGTGGGCCTGGCAACCCGAAGCCATTCAGCTTTTAGTCACATCGCTGCATCCAATACCAATACATTTGAAGTATACTGTACAACAGAAGTGATACAGTCTTCAAATGCAGTTAATTGAAGTGACTCAATGTACTTCAAACACAAGTAATATCATATATATTTACTGACTGTATAAGTGATGACTACATTGATATAACATCATATCTGCATCTTCAAAGGATTGGTTTCTTTACATAATTTAACATCATTGGCTACATGTGATGATTGCAATAAGCTCTGCAAATGTACCAACAGAAGAGCTTGGACATATCATGAGGAAGAAGTATTTGCGACATTAAATGACGCTAAAGTATCAAGTAGAGTAGATGTACCAGCCAATGAATTATTGGTAATTATATTTGCATTTCTTGTTTGTCTGGTATACATTATGGATATATAATGATATATTTATGATGTTAGTAATTATTTGCTATATATATATTAAATATAATTTGTGACATAAAAGGGTCACAAACTCAGGTTGAATTGTAATAACTTTGCACTTCTCACAATTTGAGATATAGGAGTATTTAAACCATTTGAATGTACAGCATACGTGATATAATACAGTTATTTCCCTACAGGTAAGTAAACTTAATGGTTTGAGAATAACTAACACTTATTACAAACATCGTGACATACATTAATGGTACAAGTGGGTTTTAGCAGATGGGCTGCATAAGAATATGATTGATTATATGTTAATTAAAAGCAAATGGGTTAGTTCTGTTAGGAATACCAGATCACAGAGGGGAGTTGAAATTGGATCTGACCATTACTTTGCTGAAAGTGTCTTACAACTTAATGACAGATAAAGTCATTAAAAAGTGTTGTGCTTAGGTAAAAAAAAGTTACCTTTCTTTAACACAGAAGCTCTAAAAGACCCAGTTATAGCTAAAGCTTATCATGATAGGTTACTTAGTCATTATGACAGTCATGGTTTTTCTTACTACTGAAGTTGAGGAAAAATGGGACTGTTTTAAACAGGCTTTTCTTGAAACTAGCAGTACTCTTTTAGGAAAAAAGGGGCAGAGGAGGTAAACTTATTGAGTGATAAGCCACTTGAGCTTATTTCAGAAAGAAAGAACTGTAGGAATGTCCTTAATCAACACCTTATTAGTCCTAATAGAAAGCATTACAGAGAGCTTGATGGCTTGGCTGACAAAGCCGAGGAAGCAGTTAGACAGCATAACAGCAGAGAGCTGTACCAGATAATTAATGTTTTGTGTGGTAGAAAACAAACAGGTATACAGGGATTGTAGGATAAACAAGGTAAGGTTACAGAAGGTGAAGATTCTGTCATTGCTAGGGAGCTGAGCATTTCAGTGATATTCTAAACAATGTGGTTAGTTTTAATCCCATTGTTTGTAATGATGATAGATGCACTGGTGGCTTTAATGTTGGCCCTACAACACAGTCTGAAGTTATTTTGGCTATTTCTAAACTTAAACTACATAAATCCCCAGTGGTAGATGAAATTACTACTGAAATGCTAAGAGCTGGGAATGTTTCAGTTGCCACATGGATGACTGAAATTTTGAATATCTTGTATGATAAAGGCATGGTTCCTAAGAATTTTACCAGAGCTATTATTATTTCTATTTTTAAGAAAGGTGATTGCAGTTCTTGTGATAACTATAGGGGTATCAGCCTACTTTTTGCTCCAGGTAAGGTTATTTGTGCTTGATTGTGCTTAACCCTTCCAGTGTCCAGCCTGAAAAACAGATTTCTATCCAAGGGCCAAGCAATTTTCTGCCTATGCTCAGCCAAAAAAAAACTTTGACTTTAGAATTTTTTTGCCAAATAACTAATGAAAGGAATTATGGCATGTTGCATACCAAATTAATCAGCATTTAATTCTAGATTTTCTGAAAATCAAGTATTTAACAAAAAACACGATATGTTTTATTTTAATAGGACATTTTTAGAGTCATGTAGTAAAAAAATGCATCTGGCAACACAAATAAAAATTTATTTAAAAAAAACTAATAGACAGAAATGATTGCAAAGCACATGAATAGAATGACTATATATTTCTGAATAACAAAAAATTACTTTTTTGGTTTTAAGTAAATATTTTTCTCATTTCCAATTTTTTTTCTCGGTACAATATACTTTGAGAAAATTCCAGGCTTTGACCCAACTATGATGAGTCAGATAAACAAGTCAACTTTAGAATTTTTTTAAAATAATAACCAATCAATGAAAATAGGTCATGTTATATACCAAATTAAATAGAATTTAATTACGAATTTTATGAAAATAAAAAATATTAACAAATTTGCAAGCATATTGATTTTAATAAGCCTTTTTCAATTGATATGGTAAAAAAAATGATCGCACTATACAATTAAGGCTTCATTTTGGAAAACCTGCTGAATAAAAATAATTAAATTATATATTTATCGAAAAGAAATTTCCCCCCGAATAATTATTATACAACCAGAAATATGATTTTTATTTCTTTTAATGATTCTTTTCAGTATCATATATTTTAAACACGGCCAGTGTTATACAATGTGTTTGGCCTTCTCACATTTATGGAATTTTCTGAACTGGTTATGAAATAGAAAAAAACTTCCTTGGCTACTTTTTTTTTACTAAATATTATGAATTTTTTCTTTGGGTGTTGAAGTTTGGCCATCTTGGCTAAGTGCAGAAAAGTTTGTGCAACAAGAACCAGCCCTTCCCGATATTGCCCTCCCAAATGGTGGCCGATTTCCGTAGCAACGGAAGTCTATTTTGCTTTCGTATACAAGACATTCAATTTCAGAAAACGGTACAAGCTCAAAGTTTTTTACTAAAAAAACAAGAAATTATAAAATAAAAATTACATATAATTTAATGGAATGTTAAATAAAATATCTGCAACAGCTTTTAAACGGACTCCGATCTAGCATAACTCGAAAAAATTTATAAATCAGCCGATCGTAAGATTGTTAACTAATGGAAGTAAATCTATAGAAATGAATTTGCTTCCATGTCCAAAAACTAATTTATTTTCAGAAAATGATACTAGTTCAAAGTTTTACTGGAAAAGTAATAAATAAAATAAAAATTGACATATAGCCTAATGCGATGTTACCACAAGTTGTAGGCCGGTCATACGATATAACTTAACTATGAGAAAATCGATACTTATCGATTGGCCAAAAGATCGCTAAATTCCAAAAATAAATCTACTGAAATGAAAACTAACTAAAGTTTAAATATAAATTTTTTTGTTAATTTTTAGAAGATTTTCGAAAATTTAGGGAAAAATTTGTTGATACTAGCTCAAATCAAACTTGTGAGCTTAAATCAGAAGGTTGCTTCAGCAAATAGGAATCCTAACAAGCAACTCGGCAATACTGTTTAGTGCTTCTAAAAAATGGCAATCAGATGGCTTTATAAAATTATTTAAATTGTAGTTTAGTAACATATGTATCAAATTAAAAACAAAATATTATTTTTGAAGCCTGGATTATATATTTTTATAAGATATATATATAAAATTACAATGGCAATTTTTATTTTTTAAAAAATCGATATTTTTTTTGTTGTATTAAAAACGTGTGTATACTTCCGCATATTTTTACGGATTTTCCAAACGTGTACAGAGGATGTGGACACTGGAAGGGTTAATAGAATTAAGAATCTGGTTGACAGTCAATTGTGTGATGAGCAATGCGGATTCTGCAGTGGTAGGGAATGTGTAGATCATATATTTTCACTCAGGCAGATTCTTGATAAATGTGTAGAGTTTCAGAAACCTTTGGTAGGGGCGGGGGTGGCTCAGTTGGCAGCGCGCCAGGCTCGTAATCTGTAGTTAACAGGTTTGAGTCCCAGCTGGGTCAGCGTTGAGATTTATCTCCGCAAAATTCCCCGCCCTGCCCACGGTCAGTAGGGGACACCGATGGGCTTGGAAAGGCCGCTGTCCGTCAGATGGGACATTAAGCCGTGGCCCCGTGTGCGGGAGAGCCATACCATGTGCACGTTAAAGAACACGCTGGATGGCCTTGATGGGAGGCTACCATCTGTCTCCCAACAGCTGTTCCAGTGAGTCCCCTCCCCCCAACCTTCTCTGAGCCTTCGGGGTCCATGTGACCTGGCCATTTAGCCCATGGTGTGCAAAAAAGTGCCGCTCAGAGGTAAAACAACCCAACCCAACCCAGAAACCTTTGGTAGCTAGCCTTATTTCAAAAAGGCTTTTGACTCTGTTGATCATCATAATTTGTGGTTGAATGTGAGATCGTATGGCATACTAGACAAGTTAGTTAATACAACAAAAGCTTTCTATAATAACACTGAGTCATGTGTGAGAGTTAGTAAGACTTGTAGCTATTGGTTTAGCATTGCTTCTGGTGTTGGTGCATTTTGTCTCATTTTTTCTTTGGTTATTAATTATGTTATGCAAAATTCACTGCAAGGGAAAAATTTTGGCCTTAAATTGTCTAGAGATACAAAAATTTCTGATTTAGATTATGTGGATTATTTAGCCCTTTTGGAAATGATGTTGATGATGAACTCTTTAACTGAGCTGTTGATGGGACTGGTAGTATGGTAGTAGAGTAGGTTTGGTTATAAACAGAGATAATCTAAAGTGATGAAAATTGGTCAGGCAGGAGTGATTCAGTTAATCTGAATGGTTGCAGTCTTGAGCAGGTGTCACAGTTTAATTATCTTGGGAGCTAGGTAAGAGATACTGGTGATGTGCGGCATGACATTAACATAAAAATAGGGTTTGCTGCCAGGACTTTTGAGAATCTATGGAGAGTGCAAGAGAAATAGGTGTATACACTAAAGACTAAAATTAGACTGTGTAATAGTTCGGTTCTTTCTAGGGTTAGTTATGGTAGTGAAACTTGGACACTTTGTAAACCAGATAACAGGAAACTAGATGGTTTTGATTCTAGATGCTTATGAAGTATTTTGGGCATTAGGTGGTTCAACTTTGTAAGTAATGATGAGGTTAGGCAAAGGAGTTGACAACCTCCTTTAAGCAGCATCTTATGCAGAGAGAGAATCCATTGGTTTGGTCATGTTGCCCGTATCGATAATTATAGATTAGTGAATAGAGATATGAACAATGTGCTTAAAAGCCTCAGAAAGTGGGTGGACAGTGTCAAACTGAACCTTGTAAGAATTGGTGTGCAGTGGCCAGATGCAGCAAATGTAGCTCAGGACAGATATGATTGGAGAATTAAATTGCACAGTCTGGTTGGAGCTCCGTAGCCCATGACTGTTTGAGGACGATGATGATGCAGAGAGGGTGCTCTGTCACTCTAAACACTGGAGATTTTCTGATAAAGGGGTATTTAAAGTATAATTGTTTAGAGAAACACATTTTTAACAAAATTCATGATACTGACAAAGACTCAAAATTATATGCTATTTTTGTCCAACCTGACATAACAAACACATATAAGACTCATTATTCAGCAACATATCTTTCAATTTTAAACATAAGTATATGAAGGGCAGCCAATAAGTAGCAACAATTTCAATATTTCTCTTAAGGAATGTTGCTTGCATAGACAAGGTTGGCTACACCATTCAGCTCAAGCAGCTGCCTTACTATTGATGATTTTAAGTATGTGGTTCATCCTATACAATATACATGTATTTAAATTGGCTGCACCATTATCCGCTTGAACTAAAAAAAAGCAATGAGTTGTTATCCATTGAGGCAAGTGAAATTGGACAAAAGACATCAGCTTTTGTTCCTATGACATTTTGCTACAAAAGACTTATTTCATAATATAGGGAGATGTGAGTTGTTCCATTCACACAACATGGAAAGAGCCAAATAGTTTGATAATTCAGGGCAATTTGTTCATTCCCATAGCAAAAAAGCAGGGGAGAAAAATGTTTTAAGTTTGAAAATTAATCATTTGTTTTTGAAACGTTCTTGCATACTGAATTTTATAAATTATATGCTATGTGTAACATTAAGTTATTGCACTTTTAAAGTATTTGGTAACAAAGCTGTATTACTTAATATTAGAATTTCCATATCCATTGCGATTACATCATTCTCTTTCTTTGTGGTGTGAAAGCAAAAGATTTATAACCTTATACTGAAAAAAAATACTATACATAAGTGTGCACTACCATTTCTTGCTTCTAGGAATGTGTGAAGTTTAAATCCAGCTCTGATTTTACCACTACAAAAAAAGGACTATGAAGATAATAATATATCTGATATTTCCCATATTATAATAATATAAATAAATAAATACCCCCTCAAGCAGCTGCTTGCCACAGAGGTCTGACAGGAGCCTGTCAGTTTATATGCCATAGTAGAAGGTCTGTAAGGATGGCAGGACCTCAGCAGAAAAACGACACATACATCCATGCCTTATCCGGGGCTCGAACCCAGGTCCCGTAGATCAGTAGCCAAGCGCGCTAACCACTTGGCCACGGGACACAGTTTGCAAATATAGAAACTTGTAATTCTAATTAAAATTCTTAGCACCTGAATAACTGCAACTGAAATATCTACTCTACTATATTTTAATCCCTAATGCACAGATGAAGACATAAATCTGATATTGAAAAGACACAACTTGTATATAATATATTTATACATATATAAACTTGCCTGATGATAACAGAGATGATGTGGTTGGAGTCATTTCAGAATTTAATGAAATTGAAGTACCAGTTGCATTTTGTTGAAGAACATTTGATGACACTGTAATTCCAGGTGTTGACACACAGGGTTTGCCTTGATGAGTAGTAACTAAAGTAGTAGCTGTTGATACAGTTTTGACTACTGGTACATTCAGAGATCTCTGGAGAATGCTTGGCGAAATTGATGCACCAGAAGTGGATACTAAGATTACCTGCTATAAAATATTTTTATATTTCATTATGAGTTTCTATAAATAGTATACATATGCATAACAAATAACCTATAAAAAAAAAGCAAATAAATAAACAGTAAATCAAAAGCATGACTTTAAAAATTTTTTTTAAGAAATAGTCAATAACATTGGTACTCATATATTAATATTTTCTTTTGTTTCTTTTGATATTAAAGAAAGTCTATGATGGTATACACTACCACACCAATATCAAAACAGAAAGATAATACAAATGCAGGTAATTCAGAGATTATAATATGTCGGCATCATTGTAATCTATCTTCCTACTACTTCTCACTTGTCATTTGGTTACTGTGTGAATTTGTGAAAACAGTTGTTTCAAAATATCTTTCTGAGTTATCACCAACTGCAGTAAGTCATAAGGTGGAAACTTGTGATGTGGAAACATTACAGGTACAAAAAAGATAATTTTTTATTTCTTTTCTAATATGGGATAATGTAAAAACAGTTGTTTCAATATATCTTCCACACACAAGCACTGATAAAGGTTATATATTGTAAGAATGAGAAGTCTGCAGGAGCCTGTCAGTTTAATATGCCACAGAGGTCTGCGAAGAAGGCAAGATCTCAGCAGAAAGATAGTACAAATAACCATGCCTTACCTGGGACTTGAACCCAGGTCATTTTAATCAGTAGCCAAGTGCACTAACTCCTGGGTTCAGTAACAGCTTACTAAACAGTTTTTTTAATGGGTTTTATTTCAATTTAATTTAACTAATACTATATTTAACTAATACTATACACAGTAGGATATATTCAATTTAATTTCCATGAATAATTACTGTACATAAAATTTAATCATGTGCACTAACCATGAAGCACCAGTAGGGTGTCTTAAGTTAGACAATATCTGAATATATAATCTCATGGACCGTGACAACCTTCAATAACTATTAAAATAATATCTATTCAAGATCGCTACACCTCCGGAGGTCTATATAGTTATTCTGATGTTACTTACACACTACTACTATAAACAATGAAATAAGCTCGACGTATTCCATATCAACTAATAAATCAGCACTCTAGCGTCGATTCAAATTTTTGAGGAAAAATTGTCTTGAGCCGGGTGGGATATGAACCCACGACCTCCTGATAACATGTCAGGTGCTCTGGACCACTGAGCTACTGGCCACCGATCAAGATCTCCTCTAATTAGCACTATGAACATTCCTTTTATGTTTCATAAAGGCGCAATTCAGGCACTTTTAGCCACAAGCGGCATTTATATTTGCCAATAGATGGAAGCATGTATTACGAGTATGCAGATTTATTTCATTGATTTATTTCATTGTTTATTATCTGCATACTCGTAATACATGCTTCCATCTATTGGCAAATATAAATGCCGCTTGTGGCTAAAAGTGCCTGAATTGCACCTTTATGAAACATAAAAGGAATGTTCATAGCGCTAATTAGAGGAGATCTTAATCAGCGGCCGGTAGCTCAGTGGTCCAGAGCACCTGACATGTTATCAGGAGGTCGTGGGTTCGTATCCCACCCGGCTCAAGACAATTTTTCCTCTAAAATTTAAATCGACGCTAGAGTGCTGATTTATTAGTTGACACTACTACTAACTATGAATAATCTTTAAACCCATTTAAAGATCACTAGCTTAGCAATGCTTACAAAGTAGAAGAGTATTTTGACTTACAAAATCGCTGGTACAACTGCATCAGATGATCTTGTTCAACAGAACATGAGTAAATGTTCGTTTGCATGAACAATGCGACCAGTCCACCTTTGTAATTTTCATCAGTATGGATGACACAACAAACATTATACTTGACCAAATATCATGTTGACATCACCATATACGTCCTGAATCCAATGGTAGGCCTTGTGCTGTTCGTGATTCTTCCTTTATGTTGTTCCACAAGGATATTGTAATGTCCTATAATACTTAGATGCTAGATTTATGCTATAGTTTTAGTCACCTAATGTTGCACATACCGGTATACTCTGTCTATTACTCAAGTTCCTTCACCGGCGTCGTGGCTGCCTTGCACGTGTATAAATTCAAATCATCTAATACCGGCCAATGACAAATATTTAAAAGAATCATTAAAATCCTTAAAATCCATTGGCCAACACAAACTCAACCATTAAAGGTTTAACTGCTCAACATGATATTCCAAGAGCAACGCATCTCTCACGCCTTTCTTCACGGTGGCATCTTCAGGCTCTGGCATTGAGTGTATTTGTGTATTACCTTATATGCATCATCTCGCCCGTGCTGCTATCTACATCGCCATGCGCAGTAGTCCCACTTACTTTTCTCTGCTTTAGCAGGAGATTCCATGCAGCAGGTATAGGGAGGATATCCGTATTGCATATTACGTCATTGTTATGATGTATGAATAATTTCTCAGCATATGTTAGCTGGAATTTTGTACGGGGTGCCGCTAAAGCTTTATATTTAATTTTATGTACATCAATATTAATTTCCAGCACAATTTGTGCCAGGGCCGTGTTTGGTTGTTTTTTTACAATGTCTCTCTCATGTTCGTTCATTCTTGTACTGTATTGTGTGTCTTTCCAACATAAGTATTTTTTCCTTTCAATTTTATTGTTGGATCTGGAATTTCCACCTGATAGACTCCCTCCGTGGGATATTTCCTTTCTCCATCGTTAATTATCAAGTCTTTAATTATGTTAGTTGTTTTAACTGGTAAGGATAAATCATATTTATTTAGGATATTATGCATTGTGTCTGTTATTTTCTTAATATATGGAAAGCTGTGTGCATATCTGATTGTTTTACGTGGCTGTCTCGGTATTATTTGCATTTCTTTTTATTTCAGGTTTTATTTCAGGATATATATATTCAGCTAGACTTTATTTCTTTCTAATATTTACTTCCCATCAGCTTTTTTTTTATTCTTGGACACTGAGATCCAAAACAGAAAGGATAGGTTATATATGCATAGCCATTGTTTGTACCTAGGGTATCAAGCTCAGATTAGACAAGAAAATTGGGGAGGTGGGTGTAAGTGGTTGTCATTCTAGTATATACACATATTAAATATTCATGTGCTCTGATTTTACCAAAGTATTATTATACCTACCTGAGCTTAGTTGATTTGCTTTGAGATGTATTAAGTTTAACTTTCCTAGTCACTTGTCAGTGATGTCATTCATTATTTATATCACTGACAAGTGATCTAAAGACAAGTGACAAAAGTGAAAGGTGAAGAAAATAGTAACTTTATTTCCACACTATCTAATAATTGATTTCATACAAAGTAAAATAACATTTGATTCCCAGAAATTTCTTTTACTGAATATTTTAATGTTTTTTGAGATACTCAAAGTTAGAAAATACCAAATGTGTTTTGTTTACTAATTATTATGTTACACATACCTACGAAGAGTTCATACCTTAGGAGTAGATGCAGTAGATACAGTGTTGGTTGTCCTATGAGCAACTGTTGTCAGGGTAATTCTCAAAGGATTAGGCCCAACAGGAAGTGTTACAGTTCGCGTTACAATAGGTTGAGATATTGTACTAGTAGTAACTTGTGTTACAGATGAAACAGGTAGACTTTCTGTTGCAGATGCCATAGAACTGGTGCCACATAACATATGGGGGTCAGGAGAAGTGCTCTCAGGCATCATCAACTTTTGTGGAGTACCACCTCCTGAGTCTAATGATGATGATCTTTTTCTCTTTCTTAGATTATTTTCAGTGTCTTCATTGTCCCCATCTACAATGAAGAATTATGTATTAATATAACAGAAATTACAGTGGTCTAAATATTGTGTGATCCGTGCAACAGGAAAGGACTTACTTCACATATTACTACAAGAAATGACTAACATCTCTACTATCCTGCATTCACTGATCAAAATACTACATTGATTTACTAAAACAATAATAAAACAGCTTGAATAGTAATTAAGTTTTTAATGTAACAATATTATTCAATTAAAAATATTTGCAAATTTTAAACAAAAAACTTTATGCTTAAAGAAATTACACTGGTTTCCATAAATTAAGAAAAAATTAGAAAAATCGTGACAATTTGCCAAAAAATTGTGTGATCCTCACCAAACTTGTTCATATAACCAGTAAAGTAATGCCAAGTGAGCATATCATATGCAAATTAGTTTAGGTTGCGTCAATTTGCGTAATCGGATAGCAGCATAAAAATGGGTGTTTTGGAGTGGATCGTTATTTTGTGTTGTAAATGAGAGTAAAAAAATTCGAAATAGCCATTTTGTAGGAATGACCTCAAGACATCATTTGCCAAATGAACTGTGGTGGAGAGCTATTGGCTGGATCAAAGCAGGCCAAAGTCAGTCAGACATGGCACGATGGCTGAATGTGAGTCCTTCTGTGGTCATAGATTGTGCAATCAATTTCTTAGCATGGATTCCGTGTCTCAGAGGTTTAGCTGAGGAAGGGATAAAGTTACGACTGCTGCGATATCTGCAATTAACAGAACGAAGGAACAGGATGTCTACTCCCTCTCAGTTATGATCCTCTCTTGAAGCAGCCACTGGGAGGGTTGTATCAGCTTCTACTGTGTATAGAAGGCTTCATGAGGGAGGTCTGTAAGCTAGAAGGCCAGTCACAGGAGAGAGTGGTTGAATTGGGCATGCATGCATGTTAACTGGACAGAAGAGCAATGGAGGTCCGTACTCTTCACAGATGAATCCAGATGCTGCTTGCAGAGTGATTCCAGACATTGTTTGATGTGGAGAGAATGAGGTACCCACTATCATCCCAGTAACATCTGTCAAAGAGACAGTTACGGCAGAGGTAGCATGTGTTGAGGTGGCATTTCCTTAGGTGGATGCACAGACCTCTATGTGTTGACAAGTGGGAACCTCAATGCTCTAAAGCATAGCGATGACATACTGGACCCTTATGCACATCCTTACGCTGGTGCAATAGGTGAAACATTAATCTTATAAGACGATAAATGCTTGTCCACACAGAGCTCGACTAATGGAACAATAGCTTCAAGAGGAGACCATTATGCGCATGGAGTGGCTAACTTGATCTCCCAACCTAAATACGATTGAGCTGTGTGGGATGCTCTAGAGAGATGATAAAATTTTTCTCTAGATAAAAGAACAATGGTTGTTACTCCCTACTGAGCTGATTCACAACATCATAAATAGCATGGAACATCACTGTTGTGCCTGCATTGCTGCAAGGGGTGCCCACACTCCTTATTAAATAACTTTTCCCACTGCATTCTGACACCTCATTTTTGGAAAGTTCCTGTGTTATTTTTTTGGCAAAAAATGTTCTAGTGTAAAATATTTTATGCCATTCTGAAACTAGCATTGTAATTCATGTTTCCATCAAATTTCATTAAAATCATTCATATAGTTTTTTGTTTATCATAATTTTTCAGAATTTTCCTTAATTTATGGAAACTAGTGTACTTCAAATGGAGAAAAAATATTCTTAAATTCTTCAGAAACTTACTGCATGCAAAAACTAAAGATTAAGAATCGCCACAGCTAAGCATGAAGTGGCATCCATAAGAAATAGAAAATGTAACAAGCAATATAGATATACATTTTAGGTTATTGAGTTGCTAGTCAAATAATAACTCTTTGTGAAACACAATATTTTGCTCATTTATAAGCACTGCAATTATTAAAGTTGCAGAAGGCAATCTCTGCTAGATGAAGTGCAAACTAACTGCATAATAGTTGCAATAGAAAGAATAATTTGGTTGTCTTGCAGATAAGGTATAAATGATATCTCAGTAGCTAAGACTCTGTAGCTGATGAAGTGTCAAAGATCAATATTTCCAAAGTGTACAATGCACATTTCCAAACATAGAAACCATTAAAGTGGCATGTGTGGAGGGTGAGTTTTGCAATATGTAATATATATGCATAGACAGTAGCTATATTATGCTGATAGACAATGTACAATTCCACTTGTCAGATACAAAAAAGATGAAGATCAAAATCTTTTTCCTGTTTACATTATGTTGCCTAATCCAGTTTTAGACTTAAATTTTAGGACATCATTCCTTAATTTTTTAATGCCCATGCTTACAGTTGCGAAAAGCAACTTAATCCATATTAAGATCCAAAAGTGAATTTCATCAATGATTTTGCAGCACTTCAAATTTTTATTTAAATACTGCCATTGGTTTTTAGCTCATTTTTTACCTTGTTCTCTGTAATAAACATTAATCACTTTTATTTCAAAAGACAAATAAAAAATTATTTTTGGGTTTGATAGGTACAATTTGGTTGTTGGTTGCTTTACCTCTGAGCTGCACTTTTTTGCACATAATGGGCCAAATGGCCAGGTCACAAGGACCCGAAGCCTCAGAGAAGGTTGGGGGAGGAAACCCACTGGAACAGCTGTTGGAAGACATATGGTAGCTTCCGTCAAAGCCATCCAGCACGCTCTTTAACATGCAGAGTATGGCTCTTCTGCACATGGTGTCATGGCTTAATGTCCCATCTGATGGACGGTGGTTTTTCCAAGCCCATTGATGTCCCCTACTGACCATGGATAGGGCAGAGAGTTTTAAGGAGATAAATCTAAATGCTGGCCCAGGCAGGACTCAAATTTGGTAACTGCAGATTACAAGTCTGGTGCGCTACCAACTGAGCAACCCCTGCCCCTCGATAGGTACAAATGAAAACATCAATTTGTATTTTCTGAATTATCCATTAGTTTGAATTTTCAAAATTAGAGGGTGCTAAAGTCAGTGAATGACAAGCTTCATTCTCTTTAAAAAGTATTATGTATTTGACAGAGGCAATTTGTTATTCCTCTAGTTATTTATGTGCAATTGTTGGACAATAATATACCAAAATAGCTTTTAAAAGAAAACTTATACAGTACAGCAACTAATTATACATAATCAAAATTTAGAAAAGAAATTTTTGTAGGCAACATGATAAAAACAACAATGTGAAACAAGCAATGAAAGTAGAATTCACAAGAATTCATAAACAATGGACATGCTTGCAAGCATTGAAAAACATTTCAGTAATTTTTGCTGCTTAGATAACTAAAAAGATTAGTTAAATCTTAGGGTTAAATCCTGTACAGGTTGATATAGGAAGGGATAATACCTGGTTGTAAGCCATCTCTGCCTATGTCAACCTGTAATATCTTTGGTGCATAAGTTAGTGCAATTCAACCTATTTTCATTCCATGCAGAAAAGTTTTAATAATACACTGAACTTGCAAAATTTGGTTGTGGTTAGAGTGAAATTGAACAAGCAGTCTAAATTAAGCCAGTATTTGATACATGAGGTGTCATTAGTCAGTTAATAAGGAACTAATAAAAAAACCTTTAGACAAAAACAAAATTTCTAAGAATAAGTTTAGGCAATGCAATGGCCAAAACTGATCTAAAATGATTAAATTATAATAAACATTATCAGATGACTAGTAACATCAAAAGGATCATGTTGCATGTATTATAAAATTCTAAATGAAAGGCGGTTGATATAGCATACTACTTGTAACTGGTTCTATAGCTAAAAGTTGTTTAGTGAAAAAAATTGCAATAAAAAATTACAAAGCAAATCAAAATTAGGACAGGGATAGCTCTAAAAAACAAAGCTGGACTAAGTTGATTTGTTTAGCTAACTTACCATTCAGCACAATTATGCTACTATTTGAAACAGATGAAATGCTTTTAGCTGAGGTGTTCTGATGTTGAGCACCTCTAACATTTTGGATAGGGGTTGGTGGACAAGTTGGTTGAGTTACAGCAATGGTCCCATTAACAGGTGTGGATGGCATGGAGAAACCTAAAAACAACTGTATATTAGTTTTTCGTATGAAAAATAGGAAAAAAAAATAATTTTGTTATATTAATAAGCTAAAGTCAAACTTAATATCATCAGTTCTTATCACTAATTTCTCATTGGTTATTTAAAATGGTAGAATCTTTTTGAAATATACTTTAAAAAACAGCAATCATTACATTGGCTTTCATTTGTTGTTATAATGGATTATTAAGTCATAGGAGTTGCACTTTTTGATTAAAAAAAAAAGGGCTAATGGCCAAAACACAAGGAAGACTCAAAACACTTTGCTGACAAGTTCTCTATCATCTCAGAGGATTGTTTGATCCAGTGACTTAACCTTTCCAGTGTCCCACCTGAAAAACTGGTTTATATTCAGAGGCTCAGCTATTTTTTCTCTATGATCAGCATTCCCCCATCCAAAAAAAAAAAAAATTTACCCTCAAACTTTTTTGCCAAATAACTAATGAAAGGAATTATTGCATGTTATATGCAAATTAATCAGCATTTAATTCTGGATTTTCTGAAAATAAAACACTTTACAAAAAGATGACTACTTTTACTTTAGTAAGGTATTTTTAGTCATGTAATAAAAAATGCATCTGGCAATGCAAATAAAAATTTACGTAAAACACTAATAGACAGAAATGATAATAATGCACATGAATAGAAAGGCTATGTATTTCTGAAAAACCAAAAAAAAAAAATTGTTTGAAATTAAAATAAGTTAAAGTTCTCTGTTGTTGAACAATAAAATGTTTTGTGGTTTATCCTTCAAACTATTTGCATATTAAAAAGTGTTTAAGAGCAATTCAGAAGCTTTTCAGAGCAAGGACAGGGCTGTTTTCAGTGAAATGACACTATGTGGTGATGGTAGGGCTGTTAAAAATTTCTTTCCACATGTTTTGAAGGGTGATTCCAGTGTCTTGGTTGCAGGTGGCGAAGGGCAAGGCCATTATATCAATGGCCTCATGGATGGTGGTTCCAAAGTAAGTGGATGCATATGCTAGCAGTGTGGGATACTTTCAGACTATAGTAGATGTTTGTTGTATTACTAGCTTGGCAGTGGCAGTCGTTAAGTTTGTTTTGGCTGATATCTCTGATACTCTATGAACCTCTCCTTGCAGAGACCATCCCCCCCCCCCCAATAATGGAATTATACAGCAAATGTAGGGGGAAATCTACATAAGCCTGATTTTTAAAGGAGACTAAACTTGCCTTCTGTCCCTTTTCATAATTTTCTTCTGATTTGGAGTTGAGCTGTAAACAATATTGATTTTTTGGGCTCTGAGTAATTTGCAGACTGATTCATACAAGAGAGTAACATAGGATATGGATCCACCAAAAGAATGTAAAATATATCTTACAATACATTTCACAAAGGAAGAGAAAAACAATGTCACATCCTATTTAGATGTTTTTATCCAAATAGCCAATACAGGAACCATGATGACACCACTATACCGAATGTCTACCTACATACCTACTATGTTGTACCAAAAGCTTACCTAGTACTCTCCAGTATATGTGTGGACTCATGCACCCCATGGGCATACAATGGGGATAATTGCATTGTTTATTATATTGGAAAAAACCATACTTTCTTTATAGAAGAGGTTCACAGAGCATAAGACAGAAGTCAGCCAAAACAAACTAACAATTGCCACTGCAGAGCTGGCAATACAACACACAGCTACCATACAGTTGGGAACATCCCACACTGCTAGCACATGCATCCACTTAGTAGGAACCCACCCTTCATTAGGCTATTGAAATAATGACTTTGCCCATCCCCATTTGCAAATGAGACACTGGAATCACCCTTCAAAACATGTGGTAAGAAGTTCTTAACAGCCCTAACATCACCACATAGCATCATTTCACTGAAAATGAAGCCCTGTCCTTGCTCTGAATAACTTCTGAATTTGCTCCTGAAAACTTTTAATATGTCAATACTGTAGTTTGAAGGATAACCTATAAAAAATTTTATTGCTCAACAACATAACTTTAAGTTATTTTAATTATTTTCTGAACAAGAAGGTCCTTTTAATTATGTATTTACTAGAAACAAGAAAATTATTTTGTATTTTTTTTTACCATACTTTGAGAAATGTCCAGGCTTTTTACCAATTGTGCTGAGTCAAATAAATAAGTCAACTTTAGATTTAAAAAAATAACCAATGAACCAAAATAGGTCATGCTATATAACAAATAAAAAATTCCAAATTTTATGAAAAAAAATTAAAATAAATTTACAAACATATTGATTTTAATAAGATTTTTCACTGTTATATAGAAAAAAAATTGATAGGACTATTCAATTATTATACAACATAATTTTGGAAACCCTAATGGATAATAAGGTCAAATTATATAATATTCAAAAGAAAATTTCTTCCTAAATAATATAACATATACCTGAAATATGATTTTTATTTCTTTAATGATTCTTTTCAGCGTGGTGTATTTTAAAACATGCCAGTGCTATACAAAGTCCTGTTTATGAAATGGAGGAACACTTTCTTGGCTGCTTTTTTATTAAACATTTATGATTTTTTTTCTCTTTTGGGTGTTTAATTTTGAGGATCTTTGCTAAGTGCTGAAAAGTTAGAGCATCAACACAAAAAAAAAGTCTATATCATCAGAGTGGCAGAGCCAAAATATTTAGGGAGGGAGGGGTACTCTTCTAAAACCATTCAATCTAAACTTAAAAAGTTGTAATTTTTTTTAATTAAATTTTCCTGGGGAGGGGAGAGGGTAAAATGCCCTTATTGTAGCAGGGGGTTAAAAACACTAGTTGAAATTGCCCTTCTACAGGAGGAATGATTTCTGTGCCAAGGATGTCCTTTTTGCTCTGTATCCAAGACTTCATTCATTTTTAGAAAACAATAAAAAATTAGCTTTTTTAACTGGAAATGATAAAAAAAAAATAACATATAACCTAATTTGATATTAAAAAAATATCCAAGGCAAAAAGTTGTAAGTCGCCTATTGTCACAGCCAACAATGCATCATGGCTATGAACAGGAATAAAAATTAATAAATCAATAAAAAAATGAAACAAGTTGTAAGGAGGAATTGTCATAACTAGTGATACAGCAAAGATTTGAACTCCCAAAGATTGATGCATAAATATATATGGAAATAAAATCATAATAGATGCATAGAAATAAAAATACAAATAGATTACTAACTGAATTCAAATGTTATCCATTGCTGATGACCTATATGCAAGCACATAATGCACACACCTACTACTAATGACTACTATCTGTCTTTCTGGGCCATGATGAATTTACCAGACTTTTGCACAAACAAGTTATTTTTAGTTGTGGTTTTGGTTTCAGTAGCCTGAGAGTGCAGATGAATGCTGGGATGAATGATAAAATTAATTCTAGGTGTATTAAAATAGTTTTAAGACAGCAAAAAAAAAAAGCATAAACCAAAAAACAGAAGTAAAAAAAAGAAGTACGTACTTCATAATTACTTCCAAAATTTTCCTATTTTAAAACAGCAGTTTTTGGTTAATTTTATAATTTCAAAACTTTAAGAAAAAAACAATTGTTTATAAAATGGCCCAATCAAATTTGTAAGCTTAAATCAGGGGGGGGGGGGAGGTGCTTCAGCACAGAGTAATGTTTACAAACGTATTGGCAATACCATATAGTGCTTCAAGAAATGGTGATAAGATGTTTTAACAAATTATTTATATCCCAGCTAATAAAATATGCTTCAAATGAAAAAAAAAGGAAATATTATTTTTCACACTTGAAATATGTATTTTTATGATAATGTAGTAAATGTCAGTAAATGGTAGCTAGGAATAAACTGGAAGGAGAGCTGTGTACCAATCCCCAATGATGATGCACGGAACCGGCCAGGTCTAGCACCTAATGTCTGACCCTGCCTTCTTGTGGTGCAGGCCATTACCTCTTCTGGAAGGGAATGGAAGGGGAGGGCTGCCAGCTCAGTATGGCCTACTGATCTGGTTATCTATGGTCACTTTTTCTTTTTTCAACCCTGCTGAGAAGTAGTCAACTTCACAGGGTCCTGCTGCTGACCATTTATACCCTCTGGACTGGACTGATTTATGAATTTGAGCTTGATTATGAATCCTGGACTTGCTGTACTGGTGGGCCTCTGTTGAGGGATAATCTGCCACTGTGTTTTCTGTTTGCTTGTGGGTTGCCAGCCCTAAGTAAACAGAGGTTGGTTGGTTGGTTGGGGTTTTATGGCGCATGAGTTACTGAGGCATGTGCCGTATACAGAGTCATGGGATACCTTATATCAGCTGGTGGATAATCCTGATCAGAGGCCATCACAGATACCTGAACCCTCACTTAGCTAAGTTGGCCATCATCAATCCTAAACTGGAATAATGTGTCTCAGGCAGGCCATATGGCTCTTGAAAAGGTACACTTGAAAAGGTGGTGCCTGAAGTTCCTACCAGCGTCGGTGACTTCAGCCTTTAGCAGTGGAGGGACAGGTCTTTGCCCCATGCCTGTAATCAGGGGGCTGTTTGATATTGTTAGCACTACCTCTCTTGATAAATCTAGTTTCCTTAAAAATCCTACTAATCATTTTCTCTCTGCAGGTATGTGGAACGTGAGGATGTTACGAGCGGTGATCATTTAATTCGTGGACTGATACCATAAGTACTCATATGTAGTGCTTTTTTCAAAGTAACACTAGATGGTGCTGTGCATGACCGCTGCAAAGGAGGTTCCATGTGCCAAGGTCATTTGGTGTTGACTGCTGTTGTGTTAAGACTGTGATTTGAATTGTGTGTCATAGACATTTGCTCAGAATGTCGAAAATTCAGACGGAACAGCGGTATGTCATTCGTTATTTGTTAGGCGAGGCCTAAGTACTGCTGCGACTGTTGAAGAGATGAGTGAAACCTATGGTAATGACTGTCTTAGTAGGTCTGCCATTTTTAGGTGGCATAAGTGATTCAAAGGCGGACGTGAAGCTGTTGCCGATGACCTAAGACCCGGCCAGCCTTCTTCCTCGATAACTCCTGAGCAAATTGAAAGGACCTGGCAATCCTGAATGAAGACAGACAAATAACACTTCATGAGGTGGCTGTGAAAATGTCAGTTTCATATGGAAGTTCTCACGCGATTGTGAAAACCCATCTGAAAATGTCATGAATCTGTGCTCAATGGATTCCATACAGTTTGACTCTAAAACAAAAACAAAAAAGTGTACAGCTATGTAAGATGATGCTTAATCGTTTTGAAAACCAGGGTCCAACCTTCATGAGTTGAATTGTGACTGGCGATAAAACTTGGATCGTTTACTACAATCCTGAAACGAAACAAAACAACAGTTGAAACAAAACAACAGTCAATCGAGCATCCTGATTCACAGAAAACCAGAAAATTTGGGTTTCTCGTTCAGCTGGGAAACAACGTTCAGAAAAAACGTTCAGCTGGTTCAGCTTGGTTTCTCGTTCAGCTGGCTCGTGTTTTTTGACATCAAAAGTGTTCTTGTAACTCACTTTGTGCCTTGTGGAACAACCTTGAATAAGGGAGCCTACTTGAAGGTACTCAGAACCAAACTTCGGCGTGCCATTCGTGAAAAACATCTGGAACTTTCTGGTGTGACTTGGTTTCTCCATCACGACAATACCAGGCCCCATAAGGTTAATATTGTGCAGCCAGTGTTCACTGCCATAGGTGCTGAGGTTCTGCCACATCCTCCATTTTTCCCCGGACTTAGCACCCTGCGATTTTTTCCTCTTTCCATGACTGAAAGAAGCTTTGAAAGGGAAGCATTTTGCATCCAATGATTAAGTTTGCAGAGTCACAATGACAACACTTCGCACGCTTTCAAAAAATGGCTTCAAAGACGTTTTTAATGCATGGGTACAATGATGACAAAAATGTGTGAAGTTCAAGGGAGAGTATTTTGAGAAAGACAAACGCCAGGAAGATTCAGAGGATGTATTTAAAATAGCTTTTTGCTTCTGTCCACGAATTAAATGATCACGCTATGTATATAATGATTATTTTCTTGATGTCCTCACGCAAGAACTCCAGAATTATAACCTAGATATTCTAAGCTTGCAAGAGACTACTAGATGGACAGGTAAAATTTAAATTTCTCTTTTCAGGCAGGGAGGATGGAAAGCATCTCCAAGGTGTAGGTTTGCTTCTCAGCAGACACACCAGGATGCTCTTCAAGGATATGACAGCATTAATGAAAGATTTCTTACAGCAAAATTTAAAACAAAAATTAAAGACTTGAATGTCATCTGTTGTTATACCCCCACAGAGGATTCTGATGAGAATGAGAAAGATACATTTTACAGCCAACTTTAGGATATTTTGAATTCTGTGAAGAAAGAAGATATTTCTCTTGTGCTAGGTGACTTCAGTGCTAAAGTTGGTACTGACTCTAATCTTTGGGCAGGAGATTTAGATCCCTTTGGCATTGGCTGTTCCAATAGCAATGGGGAACATCTACAGATGAGTAAATTTAATGGTTTGCGAATAACTAACACATACTACAAAACCAGGACATTTATAAATATACACAAGTTTTACCTGATGTGTTGCACAGGAATATAATAGATTATATTTTAATTAACAGCAAATAGGCTAGTTCAGTTAGGAATACCAGATCATACAGGGAGCCAAAATTGGGTCTGATCATTACCTGGTCAAAAGTGTTTTGCAGCTGAAACTTAAGAAATGTGCTACATTAAAAAATTAGCTATAACACTGCATGCCTGAAAGATCCAGATATAGCCAAAACATGCCGTGATAGGCTACTTAGTCATTATGACAATTGCAGTTTGGTTATTGCTGAAATTGAGAAAGAATGGGATCAGTTTAAACAGGCTTTTCTTGAAATCAACAGTACTCTTTTGGGTAAAAGGGAACAGAGGAAACAAAATTATTTGCACGATAAGGCTATGGAACTTATTTCTGAAAGAAGGAAGTGCAGGATTAATATGAATCAACACTCTACTAGTCCTAACAGAAGGCATTACAACGAGCTTAATAAACATGTAAAGGATCAGTTAACAGCTGATAAGTACCTTTGACTTAATAGCTTGGCTGACAAAGCAGAGGAAGCAGTTATACAGCATAACAGCAGGGGGTTGTACCAGATTGTTAATGTTTTATGTGGGAAGAAACAGACAGGTACACAGGGATTGAGGGATAAATATGGTAAGGTGGTTGAAGGTGATGATTCTGTGATGGCTAGGTGGACTGAGCATTTCAGAGATATTCTAAATAATGTGATTATTTCTACTCCCATTGTTTGTAATGAGGATAGATGCATTACTGGCTTTAATGATGGACCTATATCACATTCCGAAGTCACTTTGGCTATCTCAAAATTAAAACTGCGTAAATCCCCAGGGGTGAATGAAATCACCACCGAAATGCTTAGAGTTAGGAATATTTATGTTGTCACATGGCTGACTGAAATTTTGAATATTTTTTATGATAAAGATGTTGCTTCTAAGGATTTTACAAGAGCTTTTATTGTCCCAATTTTTAAAAAAGGTGATCACAGTTCTTGTGATAATTATAGGGGAATTAGTTTACTTTCTGTTCCAGGTAAAGTTCTTTGCATGATTATACTTAATAGAATAAATAATTTGGTTGATGGACAGCTGCGTGACGAACAGTATGGATTCTGCAATGGTAGGGGATGTATTGATCAAATATTTTCACTTCGGCATATTCTTGATAAATGTTTAAAGTTTCAAAAACCTGTGGTACTAGCTTTATAGATTTCAAAAAGGCTTTTGACTCTGTTGATCGAAATAATTTGTGGTTGATTGTTAGATCATATGGAATACTTAATAAGTTAGTTAGTGTAATGAGAGTACTCTATAATAACACTGAGTCATGTGAGAGAGTTGGTATGTCTTGCAGTGATTGGTTTAGCATTGCTAGTGGAGCTAGACAAGGGTGCATTTTGTCTCCTTTTCTCTTTAGTTTAGTTATTGATTATGTAATGTGAAATTCTTTGCAAGAGATAGAGTTTGGCCTTAAATGGTGTGGAGATTTCAAAATTTCTGATTTAGATTATGCAGATGATTTGGCCCAGTTGGCTACTGATGTTGATGAGATGAATTCGTTCATTAAGGCTGTTGATGAGACTGGTAATAGAGTAGATTTGGTGATAAACAAAGGAAAAACTAAATGATGAAAATTGGTCAGGCAGATAGTGCTTTAGTTGCTTTGAATGGCTGTACTCTTGAGCAAGTGTCTCAGTTTAATTATCTTGGGAGCTATGTAACAGATACTGGTGATGTGCAGCATGAGATAAAAATAGGGATTGCCACTGGGACTTTTAAGAATCTATGGAGTGTGGAAAAATAGGTGTATAACCTAAAGACTACAATTAGGTTGTATAATAGTTTGGTTTTTTCTAAGATTAGTTATGGTAGCGAAACATGGACCCTTTGTAAGCAGGATAACAAGAAGCCTGATTCTAGATGCTTACGCAGTATCTTATACTTAGGTGGTTTGACTTTGTGAGTAATGATGAGGTTAGAAGGAGTCATCAACCTCCTATGAGCAGCATATTGTGCAGAGAGACTGCATTGGTTTGGCCATGTTGCCTGTATGCATAGCTGCAGATTAGTAAACAGGATTATGAACAGTGTGCCAAAGGGTTTCAGAAAAAGGGGGAAACCTAGGAAGTGATGGGCAGACAATGTCAAACAGGACCTTGTTAGAATTGGCCAAGAGTGGCCAAATGCAGCAGCAGTAGCTCAGAACACAGATGTCCAGAGAGGAAAATTACAGTCTGGTTGGACCTCTGCAGCCCATGGCTGCATGAGGATTTTGTATGTATGTGTGTATGTATGTATGTATGTATGTATGTATGTATGTAAAAATAATTTTAAATAACAATTTTTTTTTGAAAAAAAATCGATTTTTTTTTTGCCGTACTAAAAACAGACAATGATGTCTTGGGCCTCTCATTTTAGATTCTGTCAATGTCTATATTTTGCAAAGACTCTGGGAGAAGTAAAATAAATCCACCGAGAAAAAAAATATTAAAAAATGACTAAAAAATGTGTACCACTGATAAATGCAGAACTCAATTGGAAATTTGAAAAAATAAAATTGGTAGAAGTGTTGCATTAAGTAAAAAAAATGATCACAAGGGTGATATGACAATTTATGTGATTGCAACTAAAAGTAAAACTGAAAAAAAAATAGTGATTTTTTTCCTCGAATGTTTTTCCTTCAGTGTTCACTGAATTCACAGAAAGATAAATTTGGAATTAAGGTGTTCAATACCTTTAAATTTGGGAATGCAATCAAAACAAGAATTTTAATGCTTAGTTTCAAACTATTCAGTTCTGTGAAACTTATAACTGGAACTTCAGTGAATAAAGTGAATGGTAATAATGAAGTGTTAATGAAGCTTCATATCAAAATTTTCTTTGAATTTTTATTTCAAGCAAACTCTTAAATTTAAATCAACAATGCAGCATGAACCCAGTGATGCATAAAATAGTAGAATGAAAATATCTGTGCAAAACGTATTATCAATGTGCAATTACATCAATGAATATATACGAGTAGAATCTCAATCTAACATATATTTTAACACGCTAACTTAACCAATGTGCCACAAATATTGCAGCAAAAAACATATGTAGTTGCCATTACAGGAATCTAACCACTAACCAGTAATACATTTTACATAACAGCATGCATTTTAGTTATATTTCTGTTACCACAGTTATGTACCATACCATTATATGCTTTAACCCTTACTGTGTTGAACCTGAAGAATTGTCCTGAAGAATTGCTTTCATCTTTCCTATTCTAATGATTGGAGAGCGAAGTTTTGCTTCCGTAGTACAAGGTTGTAAAAAAAAATTTCTTCAAATAGAAATCTGAATTTTTTTCAACTATTTCTAATTAAATATCAAAAATAACATTTAAATCTATGATATAATTTTTTTAATTGTTGAGTCCACTTGAAAATATTATGATAAAGTTTAAAAATAATCTACTTGAGTTGTATGTGCATGCTCAGTCACTGTAAACAGCATCAAGTAGCGCAAATTCAGTTCATGCCTTTATTCTTCTGTACCGTGCTTAGATTATTGATCAGCTGCATTTCCCACTCTTTTGTGCTATTTATAGCTTTACTCAAGTTGTAATGCTTTCTAAACTTTTAACTTAAGGATACTGATTTTTTTCCTACTGGAAATTGCGTTATCCAAAAACTATGCACATTGGCTTTGGATCGATATTTTAGCAGACTTTCAATTTTAAAGACTTTTTTATTTCCTTTAATGCTTCTTAAATTATTTTTTATTGCTTCTCAAATGCATACTATGATTATAAATAATAATTAAATAGAAATTATCGATAGTGAAACTGCTAGTGATCTATAATGGTGGCAACCAGAAAAACAAGCATTAGGATTACTCTGAGTGCACTTTTTTAAATGGTAAGACTTTATCAACATTTTTAATTTCATTTAAAGAATACTATATAAACAAATTAAGGTCAGGAAATTGCATTTTTTAACCAAAATTTCTGCCAGAATTTTAGAATTAAACTTTTCTGAAATAGTTAATCAGCTTCATAATAAAGCGACTCATTCTCAAATTCAGTGCATCGATTAAACTTTAAATGCTTTGAAACATTTTTTTAAAATATTTTCATAGTTCTTTATCACTTTTCTGACATGTTTTTCATTTCTCATTTAAATTATTGTTTTTAAAGCAAAATTATTTTTTTATGACACTGTTTTACTTAGGCTTAGAGTTTGCCGATCATCAAAAGTCTAAGAATATGCATTACATGCATGATGACTAAATAATTAAAAAAAAAAGAATGAAATAAATGAAAGATTTAAGGAATAATTGAAATACTATGAACTGTTTATATTAGAATAATAAAATAATATAGAAAAAATGGGAAATATATATATATTTGAAATTTTACTAAAGATAAAGTGGAAAAAATACAGTAAAATTCTGCAATGTTTTAAAAAAATGCTTAAAATAAACCTACCAATTTTTCTTCTTAGAATTTTTGCCATTTTATTAAGCATAATTAAATGCTCTTTCAGTTTCTAAAACCCGACACTGTAAGGGTTAAATAGGAGACTTACATTAAAAGTAATAACTAGATTATTATTGCAATAAGGTTTTAATTTTTGGCAACACTAGTTTACTGGTTGAGATGCTGTTGCTACACTGAGGGACAAAGCTGCTTCAAAACAAATGATGTTTTTAAAGCTGAAAGAAAATAATTTTATCTTCGAAACAATGAAAAATTATTTAGCATAAACTATTAGTTTGTAGAGCATATATTTTTACAATAGAGTACTGTACTTTTAATTCTATTACTTCAAAAAATTTAAATAAATATACCATGAAGCTTAAAAATGGAGCTTTAATATTGTAAACTTGGCACATTATTTATTCTCTGCCTAAATCAACAAATTTCCCATATCTAAAGCTATTTCAACCAGTAAAATGTCAGGAACGGGATGTTCAGCATTAAACACATAAATTTATAATTAAGCAATTTTGCATTGTCTAGGACAGTGGTTCTCAACCTTTTATGTTTCAAGTACCCCCTGCAAATGTATATGTAACTGGTATATGTATATGTAACAACCTTGTATAGACAGATAAAACTATAGTTATAGTATAACAATGGTTATTTTTACTTTGTTCCTAGATCTAGCGACTTTTGAGCTCTTACGGCGTACCCCAAAAATTTTACCGCATACCCCACGTTGAGAACCCCCTAGTCTAGGGAATAACAGCATCATGTTTAAAATGAACAGTGATGATATCAAACCATTTTATTCAATATGCACTCTTAACCCTTTGCACTTGAAGTTTTTTTATAGGTGTTACTAGTTACTCTAAGCAATATTGATAAAAATATAGCTTTTTCATGTTGCAGCTTAAATTTTTTAAATATAAATATTATCAAAATACTTGCCTGCAAATTTTTTTATTGATAAGGACCTCGTATAAAGGGATATACAAGGTCCAAATATATGGAACAAAAATAATAAGTTTTTTTATAGATATATTTATGGAACAAAAATAACAGTGATTTACAATAAATAAAAACAAATACAAAATAAACATCACAAAAAAACAATAAAAAATATACATATACAAAAAAACAAACTACAACTTATAATTTTTAAACCAGAATGGAAAACAATCACAGTTGCTTTTTACTTTCATTCCAGTTGTTGAAAAAAAATTCATCGTCACTGCTATCAATCGCATTATAACTTCTTTCACTGGTATTTATTTAGTCTGCCATGTTTATGGGTAAAAATTATGATCATGAATAATAATAATAATACAGAGCAAGGATATGACACACCACCATCGGCTATTGACATTAGCACCAGACTGACCGTAGCATGTCACCGCTATAGCGCCCACAAGTTTTACAATAAAATCAAGATGACACTGCTGTGGTGCCCTCGGGTGCAAAGGGTTAAATATACATTTAAACATCTAGTTAATCAAAGTAAATAATTTAGCTAAATATGTTTCTTATAAAAACTGATAATGAAGTCATTGTTTTTAAAGAACATTCTTTTAACAGATTATAATAAAATCCAAAGAAAGCATACTTTCTTTTAATCCTGTAGCACTAGGAACTGGCATTGCTGCATTTTTTGCAGCTTGAGCATTAGCAGCAGAATTAGCAATTGCTGTAAATGCTGTTTGGGGAACAAGACGAGGCATAAGAGGAACAAGTCTCCTCCCTTCAATAGCCCATTCAGTTGAGGTATTAGGACCTGCAAGCCTGCAATAAAATGCAAATCTGAAATTATTTAAAAAAATTATGAGATGCTGAAAGCAGATGTACAGAAAAAAATAGTTTATTGTGTAAAAGGTGGTAAATATGGTTTCCATAGCTTTAATTTTCTATTTAGGGAATGAAATATATGTGGTGCCATATAAAATATTATATGGCATGCTATAATTATATACAGGGTGAATCTGAAAAAGTGGGCAAAACTTTATGGGGTGGTAGAACGCAGCTATAAGAGCAATATTCGTCATAGAAAGTATGGGCGGAACGCAAACGGCGAGCCGCTAGGTGGCATTGGAAATGGTATAAAAGGGTCGGTCCTTGCACCCAACGGCATTTCTACCGTGGATTGCCGAGAGGATGGCTGGTTATACTAACCACGAAATGGCGGATATGCACTTTGTGTACGGTGCGGCGGATGGGAATGCAAGTGAGGCACAGAGACGTTACCACGACCGGTTTCCGATGAGATGCACTCCAGATCGGAAAACCTTCGAGCGTTTGCATCGGCGGCTGTGTGAAACGGGATCCTTCGCTGCAGCCAAGCAAGACACAGGGCGTGAAAGGAGTGTCAGGACGCCGCAACTTGCAGAGGACATTCTGCATAGGGTGGAAGAGCGACCGGGATGTAGCACGCGAGCGGGATGTGTGAAACGGGATCCTTCGCTGCAGCCAAGCAAGACGCAGGGCATGAAAGGAGTGTCAGGATGCCGCAACTTGCAGAGGACATTCTGCGTAGGGTGGAAGAGCGACCGGGATGTAGCACGCGAGCGGTTTCCCGTGCAGTACACGTGTCCCAAATGTCGGTTTGCAGTGTGCTACAGAAGGAAGGAATGCACCCCTATCGTATGAAGAAGGTACAAACGTTGTCACCGGCGGACTATCAGCCACATGTCGATTTCGCACGTTGGTACCTGCAGCAGAATGCAGCGCAGCTGGATTTTGGTGCACATGTTCTGTTTACGGACGGGTGCACTTTCACCCGTGAGGGCGTTTTGAATACCCACAATTCACACACGTGGGCATCTACGAACCCACATGCCACACGTCCTCATTCGTTCCAGCAGCGGTTCTCCGTAATGTTTGGGCAGGGATCCTCCATGACCATTTGGTTGGCCCATACCTCCTGCCACACCGTCTGGATGGCAAATCGTATAACACATTCCTACGAGAGGTGTTGCCGGAGCTGCTGCATCCGATTCCAACCCCCAGCAGGTCGAGAATGTGGTTCCAGCACAATGGTGTGCCTGCACACTTCAGCTTAGATGTGCGAAACACTTTACATGCAACGTTCCCAGGGCGATGGATTGGTCGAGGTGGTCCCATAGCTTGGCCACCAAGATCGCCGGATCTCTCGTGTTTGGACTTTTTCCTGTGGGGCCATATGAAAAGCCTAATCTACGAGTGCCCCATTGACACCGATATGGATCTAGTCGCCAGGATCGCTGTTGTTGCCGGCGATATTCGGGAAATGCCTGGTGTCTTCGCAAATGTGCGTCGGTCCCTATCCCGCAGGTGTGAAGCCTGCATTACAGCTGGCAGCAGCTCTTTTGAGCAATTTCTTTGAGCATGTATCTCAATTACATTCCTGTTAATAAAATGTTTTCTGAAGCATCTCCTCTCCTTCTTGTGTTCATTCTTTAAATGTGACAGTGGAAAACTACCTTTTAACTTCTCACCGCTTGCGTTCCGACCATACATTCTATGACGAATATTGCTCGTATAGCTGCATTCTACCACCCCGTAAAGTTTTGCCCACTTTTTCAGATTCACCCTGTATATATTATTAGCAAGCTATAACAAATTCTGATTAAAACTAAAAAAAAAACCTGATAATCAGGACTGATATATTTTTTATATTACTGTAAACAATTTTCATATAAAACAAGAATTCAGAATGGCACCTGCCAGTTTTGATATGTTGGGTTGTCACTTTTTTGCACACCATGGGCTAAATGGCCATGTCACAAGGACCCCAAAGGTGCAGAGAAGGTTGGGGGAGGGGACCCACTAGAACAACTGTTGGGAGACAGATGGTAGTCTCACGTCAAGGCCATCCAGCGTGTTCTTTAACGTGCACAGGGTATGGCTCTCACCCCATACAACAGACAGCAGCCTTTCCAAGTCCATCGATGTCCCCTACTGACTGTGGGCAAGGAGGGGAGTTTTGCAGGATAAATCTCAATGCTGACTCGAACCTGGGAACTGTAGATTATGAGTCTGGCGCGCTACTGACTGAGCCATCCCCGCCCCCCCCAGTTTTGATATGAATTTCACCAGGTGGCAAAAAGGTTTTGGGAAATTTTTTTACCATGCTCCCTGAATAGTGTTCCTCAGATGTGGTATACTGAATGGCCTGATCCTTATGACAAAATACGTTTCTACACATTTCTACCAGAGAGAGGTTCAAAGGGATTCAGATCCAAGAAGGCTGATTAAGATGGGATGGGTATGTTTCCATCAAGTTTTTTTTTTTGCTCATCTTATATATTGTGATTGTGAGGGATTTATTAATGACTGACTGACAGGGGATTACACTAATTCTAACAATAAAGCAGAAATGGTAGAGCTCTGAAAATTTACACCTAGGCTAATTTGGGTCATAGATCTGGAATAAAATCCGAAATTTTACTCCCAACATGTCCTTCAGGGTAAAATGGAGGTCACATGAGGTCAAACCTTGATCTGCAAGTGTTAGAAACATGAAAGTTGGTGTCTTTGTTTTGGGTGTCTTTGTCGGTGGGGGTGTTTTGGGTTGAAGATCTTAGAAATGTTAACAAAATGTTGGTCCAGGGAATCCTTCAATGTTGAAGATCAAATATAAATCTATCAGTGTTAGAGGGCTAAAAAATTGGAGCCTGGGGGTATTTTGTGTTATAGATCTCAAAAATAATGCCAAATTTTGGATGCAATGGGTGTTTTGAGGTCAAAGATCAAATTTCTATATACTGCTGTGGGAGAACTAAAAATGGGGAATAGGGCTATTTTAGACAGTAGAACTCATAAAAAGAGGAATTTTCAGATCCAGTGTTGCATTTAAGATGAAATAGGGGTTAGAGTAGCAGGCTAGAAATCATGAGGTGCAAAAGTCACCAATTAATTTCTAGTGTCCTTATAATCTTGACAAATTGGTACAGTGTCCTGCATTGTCATTTTAAAACTGAATGATCAGTCAAGTGTGTATTATAATAGCAATGATGTTGAGATAGTCCAATGTCTCAGATGTTGCTTTACAAGTTGCTTTACTCGAACCTGGGAAATGCAGATTATGAGCCTGGAATTCTACTGTCTGAGCCAACCCCTGTTCTCAGCTGCACAAGAGTTGCAATCTGCATCACTTTTTAAAGGGAAATAGAAAAAGGAGGCATTTCTTATCACAAACTTCATTGAGTGGGTATCAAATGTTACAATCAGCTACTGGGTTGGATAAATACATGACTGTTTTCACAAATTTACAAAATGACTGATGTATGACAAGTGAAAAGCAAAAGAAAGTTTCATAATAAAAATTAAGATCTTGACTATTTAAGACATTATATTAACTTTATCATCTCATTGAGTGTAACTAAAATATATGTTTGCCAAACTCTGATGCATCTCTGTTTTCACAGTGAGAAAGTTGATAGATTTGTTACTCAATAAAATAACATTATAGGAAGGAATCATATAATTAAATACAGGTAGTTCTCAAAAATGTGAATCCGAGTAACGCAAATTTGTTTTTACAAAATTCACATTGAAGAAACTTTCCTAATAGCACAATCTCTGATTCTGCTGAAGTAACAGATGTGTGTGAAATAAGCCCAAGGCATTCCAAAGGATGTAATGCATTAGTCTTTGCCTTGCACTAGCACAGATATCCATCTTTTGCAATTTCATGTATCTTTGCTGCATTTGTGAACTATTTAGTGGGTAACAATAAGTGGTAAAGGACAAAAGTATGCTGGCAGTGAAGGTACTGGTGCTGAATCTAAACAGGGAAATAATAAAATTATAGCAGAAATTAGGTGAAATAAAATGCTTTATTATTTGTAATGTTAAAACTTTTGTAAAAGTGTTAAAATGTCTACATGTAAAAATGAGATGGCACTTTGCAATTCTCTGCTTCATGGTATTTCCCACTTTCCCTTTTCAACTGCCACATATTCCTTTACGGTAATGATTTCCATTTCTATTTCAATTTGTTTCCTCTCCCAGAAAACGATTTTGACAAACTTATACATATTTAAAGCTGCATAATGCATTAGTAAAAAATACTATAGTAATCGTACAGCAGTAGAAATAAAAATATGTTGATTGATAAGGCTTGGAACATAACCCCCACTTATTTTTGTTATGTCTTATAGGACAGTTATGATTGAATAACATGATTTCAGTTTACTAGATCTTTTTCTGGAATGAAACTTCACATTATTCAGGGACTATCTCTATATACTGTATATATAATACGTAAGACAATTTCAATGCCAGATTTCCACAAGTATTTAAATTCCAAAATAAATAAAATTTTTCTAGATCTTTATATCCTTATAAAACATTAGGAATGACTGAATACACAGCATGTATAGTAAGAACAATAGGGTGGGATAGTCTTGGGTTAAAAATAGTACACAGATATTATTTGGATACTTCAAATGCAGTGATAAAAGTTTAGGAAATGAGATTATGAAATAAAACATGCCTGGCAGCAGGTAATGGGCATTGTCAATGTTACAAATTATGGTGTGTTGGTTGTTGAGTTTTAATGGTACACTAGCAACTAAGAGTTGGGTTGTTTTGCTCTGAGTGGCACTTTTTTTGCACACAATGGGCTAAATGGCCAGGTCACAAGGAACCTGGAGGCTCAGAGAAGGTTGAAAGGTGGGGATCCCTGGACAGCTGTTGCGAGACATGGTAGCTTCCTATAAAAGTCATCGAGTGTGTTCTTTAACGTGACTATAAAAACGTGAATATATTTTAACGTATATAGCTTTCCATACACAGCTTAATGTCCCATCTGATGGATGGCGGCCTTTCCAAGCCCATCGGTGTCCCCTACTAACCGAAGGAGGGCAGAGAATTTTGTGGAGATAAATCTCATCACTGGCCCAAGTAGGACTCGAACCTAGAAAATACAGATTACGAGCCTGGTACGCTACTAACTGAGCCATCTTCGCACCATAACTAAGGCTATAGTACACTGTTAGGGTATGGAACATGTGATGAATCATGGTGAGAAATAGTGGTGCATTAGAAACATTCTGCAGATATTACTTGGATGAATTAGATGCAGTGAGTCTGTTTAAAGACAGAGAATGGGGAGAGATGAAACAAAATGGGTAAAATAGAAGTTGCAAGTATTACAAATTATGCTCTTATGAAACATTTCAAGAGTTTTAATATATTTTAATTGAATGAAATGGTGGAATCTGCATACTAATGATATTAATAGAATAATACTTCTCAGTTTAATCAAAAAACATAAATTAAAATTTTTTAAAAATACTTATCTTCTTATATGTGCCCTAAAAAGTAGGAGATAAAACTAAAGCATATTGATGGTGGAATCAGTTACAGGGTTCATATTCACTTCAAAGGATCCAGCAATCTTGCTGAGTTGGTAATTGGAACCCTACCTTCCTTTGAGGTGAGTACAAATCCTGTGACTGACTGCACCATTGATACGTTTAGCTTTGTTTTCTACTTTTAGGGTGCCTATAAGAAATAAGTATTTTTATTAATTTTTTAATTTATATTTTTAGCTCATTTTCAGGAAAACATGCTAATGTTTTCACGTTGCCATCTGTAGATATCAAACTTTTTTGCTTTTAGAGAGATGAAAATTATTTTTGGGTTGGATAGGTATTGATGAAATATTATGATTTAAACTTTTGGATTCTTATAACTATAACTGCACCTTCTAATAGTAAAAAAAAGTTGAAAATTGAAAATTTCAAATTAATTATGTTAGAAATTTGAAATTTTGGTTGTGAAATGTGAATATCATGAAGTTTACATTGATGACAATGATTTTCACCTTCCTCCCTAGGGGGAGGAATGCAATTTTTGTGTTCTAACAGAAAATTGTTTGTATTTAGAGATAAATTGAAAATTCTTTTTGCATTGGATAGATATTGACGAACTATTATGTTTCACACTTTTAGAATCTCCCAAAAGCTTTAATTGTGCCCTCTGATGGAAAAAAATTCAAATTTTTGAATTAATATTGCAAACAATAACTGTGCCTTCTAATAGTGTGATGATTAAGGAGGTTTACATTGGAGAGGGAGGGTGGGAAAATGCAACTTTTTATTTTGAAAGATTACTGAAAACTTCTTTATGAGTTGAACAGGTGCTAAAGAAATGTGATGATTTATAGTTTTCAAATCCTCCAAATAGCCTTAATTTATCTTTGTTAGAGGGCACTAAATGTAGAAAATGTAAAACTTGAAGTAATACTGCAAATGATATATTTAAGCTAGAAATTCTGGTGATAGAATGCATTATTGAAGAATGGAATAATTGAGTCATTGTGATTTATATTATGATTGTTTATTTAAATTTTGAATGGTTGCTTTATTTTTAAAACTTTAGTACTTAATTTTGAAATTTTCACTAATATTTCAATAGAATAATAATATTGGGTTGAACCAAAAGTTCGTTCAGATTTTTCCCAAGAGATGACATTGGACATGATCTGCAAAACCATGTGCAATAGCAGCTATAAATAGTGTGTGTTTTCAAAAGGAGAAAGTTGCTAGCATGTTCTGAAAAAGAAATTGTGCAGACTGTATGAGTTATATTAATGTAGGGTAAATTTGAAAATGGAAGATAAGAAGGTGCATTTTCACCATCTTATGCTCTTTTATTATCGGAAGGGTAAAAACACGACACAAACCCCAAAAAATGATTCATGCAGTGTACAGAGACAATGTGTAAATGATTGAATGTGTCAGAAGTGGTTTGCAAAGTTCCAAACTGGAAATTTCTCTCTGGAAGATTTCTCCATGTTCAGGAAGGCCCTCCTTGGTTGACGACAAATCATCACATTAATCCAAACTAACCAGTTCAGCACCACAAGAGAGATTGCTGAGACACTAAAAATATCACAAAGATCAGTTGTAAGGCATTTGGAACAGCTTGGATATGTGAATTGGTATGATGTGTGGGTGCTGCATAAATTGAGCAAAAAAAATTTAATGGACTGCATCTCTGCTTGGAATCGCTCTTGCAACGCAACGAAAACAATCAATTTTTGAAGCAGCCAGTGATGGGTGATGAAAATGAATCCTTTACAACAACGTTCAAAGAAAAAGATCATGGAGCAAGCAAGGTGAGCCTCCATTAATGCAACCTAAGGCTGGCCTGCATCCAGAGAAGGTCCTGCTCTGTGTGGTTGGATTGGAAGGAAATCCTCCACTATAAGCTCTTGCCACGCAATCAAATGATTAATTTAGATTAGTATTAATTGCAATTGGATCAGCTGAAGGCATAGATTGATGAAAAACATCTGGAATCATCAGTCAAAATCATTTGTCAAATTGCAAAGGAACTATGTTCTACCATGACAATGAACGACCACAATTTCATGTTTCTTTGCCACCTGGCAAAAATTGTTGCAGTTAGGTTGGGATGTTGCTGAAGGAAATGTTTGGATGTTGCTGAAGGCATAGATTGATGAAAAACATCTGGAATCATCAGTCAAAATCATTTGTCAAATTGCAAAGGAATTGTGTTCTACCATGACAATGAAAGATCACAATTTCATGTGTCTTTGCCACCTGGCAAAAATTGTTGCAGTTGGGTTGGGATGTTTTGTGCCACTCATCATATTTGTCTGAAATTGCACCCTCAGACTATGTTCTACCATGACAGTTCCATTTATTCTGGTCACTGCAAAACTGTTTGAACAGTAAAGAGTTCCAATCTTTAGAGGCCCTTAAAAACCACCTTGATTGGTTCTTCAGTGAAAAACCAACTAAGTTCTACACTGACGGAAAAATGAAGCTGCCCAATAGATGGCTTAAGATAATCAAACAAAATGGTGGATACATTATTGACTGCAGGTAATTTTAACTATTTAATATTTGAGTTAGAATTTTTGCCTAAAATCCAAATGACCTTTTGGTTCAACCCAATATATAAATATTTCTATATACATGAGATGAGTTGCCCTTTAATTCTAGAAGATAGGAAAATGCCAAATTTTCATCTTAAGTGATAAATGAGATATACCTCTACATTTTATAGGACTAATAATATATTACTATTTACATTTTTCAATCACCCATTAGTACGAATTACTACTGTTAAAGGGTGGAAAGTTTGAAAAACAAGTTTTTCTGAAAATGAGCATCCTATATTCACCAGAGGCAATATGCTATCCTTCTAGTTTCCTTTGTTACTAAAAACACTTATTCCCATAAATTTTTGTTTGATATCTGTAATACAAACAGTATATAGTTTAATATATGACTTATAAACATGACATATGACATTATAAACATATTATATAACATTTTTCTTACCACCCATCCTTTTTTTCTGGAGGAGGGTAGGGGCATGGAGGTTGCGATTTGAGGTAGGCAACAACACTGTATAACATTTCACAAGCTTTAATTTGAGATATGACTCATTTAGGACATCACCTCCCCCCCCCCCCCATGAAATTTCCACTCCATTTTGAGGGGTGGATGGGTGGAGAATGGTGATGGTGTCATAATTCGAAGTAATATACAACAATCCTCATATAAACTTTCATATGATACCTAACTCATAACTGTAGGCCCTTGCATTGGAAGTTGTAGCAGTACTTTCATATTTCCCCCCTTTTTTTTTGGGGGGGGGGGGGGGGGAGAAAGCAAGTGGGTTTAAATTTTGATTACCCACAACACTCCCCATGTCAAAAGTTTTCCTTTGACATAAAACTTGTTACGTTTGGCTGCCACATTTGAACAATGTAGTAGAACAAACTTTCATATATTTCCCCCTTAGTTTGGGGGAATAATGAATGTGGGGGGAATTTTTAAAACCTGTGACACTCCCCATATCACAAGCTTTCATTTGATGCATAGCCTGTTTTGATCTTCCATTTCAGCCCTCACATTCTAAAGATGCAGAGGAACAGTTGCTTTCTTAGTTCTCCTTTTTTAGAGAGGAAGAAAGCACAGGGGGAATTTTTTATTGCCTATGACACTCCCCAAATCACAAGCTTTCATTTGACACATAAATCATCAAGTTTTTCCATTGTGTTCCAAAGATATGGCACAACAACTGTTTTGACAAACAAACTGCCAAATGACAAGCAAAAGTAACTTTTCAATGACAAATATTTGCTTTCAATTCATATAGAACAGGGTAGCTTTTTCCAAGCTTAACAAGTCATCCATTTTTCACTGAGGTGGAAGACCTGGGAGAGTGGAAAATGTTCTAATTGTGAAGCAGTTGGGGACTGAACCTGGAATGCCAGATTGTAAGTCTGGTATCTTACCTAGCATTCGCGAAAGAAAAAAGGGGATACCAATGAAAACTCAGCAAAGATCAAATCCAGAGAGTTCCTCAAACATATTGATTGAGACTACCAAAATTTAGCAAGTGCACCAAAGATTAAGTAACTAAACATTTACCATATTTTGCACGATATTACATGGATATATAACCTTAAGATAAAAGTTTATTCACCTTACCTGTCTGCAATGGTATTTAAATGCTCATCATTAACAGCTCTTCTAACTTCAGCTCGATGGCGTTCCAGTGATATACTATAAAAAAAAATAAAAAACAGATATTATAGGCAATATAATCACTTCTACATACATAATACTTTTAAAAAATGCAAAATATCTATATTATTATACTGAAATGATATTCCAGTACACCCCCCCCCCCCCCCCGCTTCTTCTGTTTTGGTGAACTTTAAATAATATCTCCCAGCAAAAAAAAAAGACAATATATGTTTAATATTCTTTTGCCCCCATTCCAGTTACTAGCATTCTTGGAGGTGGGGAAGGTTTCCCTCTCTAGATCTGACCCTGGTATGCAATAATGTTCTAGCTCATATGCTGTCTCTATTATTCAAAACTGGCCCATTAATGAAACAGGTTGAAAGCCTTTGGTGCAATGAAAGAACTATCACAGTAGATATGTTCCAGGGCACATACTCTTATATGATTCCATGTAGCATTAGTAGCTATAATATTGCTTTACACTTTAATAACAACCACCACAAATAATGTTACTGATATTCTAGTAAAAGCCACCAAACAAATGTTAATCATACTCTAATATATATATCACCATGATAAAATCAAAATGGAAACCATCTGCTTTATCTTTTGTCAGCAATGTCACCTGCACCTTGTTTGGTTGCTATCTTTAATAAACCTATTACTTTGAAAATCTACATTAGTAAGCATGAAAAAAATTCAAAGTTTTCCAATTTATCTTTCAAATGAGGGGTACAAGTATATTTGCAACATTACTTATTTATCACATTAATTATTCAGGGAATTCTAAATTAAACATGCTAAAGAGGTCAATGAGAAATATTTAATCAGCCTCAATTCTAAGGTTTATTTAATATTTCTTTTCTATTTCATCCCCTATGGATTAATTTTTTAAACAGGCCAAAATCACCTTGAATCTTCATTAGAAAAGTTCTAAAATTCCAGATTGGTCTTCAAGTGTTTTCTGCTCCAGGACTATTTGTACTCTGAATAAATTAAAACGAGTTGAGAATACCTGCTTGACTATATCTGTGACCTACAGGATTGCATTCTATTCTCTTTTATTTATCCTTACTTAAACTTCTATATTGTGCATGAATATATAATCCACTTTAGGTATTCAACTTTATAATTATATCCATCCTTTATCCCCTATTACTTTTAGTTTATCTTACTAAGTTCACAAACTGCACTGTTTGTTACATTGCTCAAAGCAGAAATCACAACACCATGAAGGAATGATGTAAACACTGAAACTTACAGGATGGAAGTTAAGAGAGTAGATGTGCAAATGATCAAAAAACAAAATGTGAGAACATAAGGTACTTATTTTTATTGCAGATTCATTAGTATATAGAGGGCACATCTCAAGTGGTTACACAAGCCTATAGACATCTTGGCATTCCATCAATCAGATGGTTAATATTGTCCTCAGATATGGTGTTTCAAACAGCATCCAATTGGGCATGCAACTGTACCAGGTTTGCCACCAGAGGGATTGGCAAAAGTGGTGACCCATAAGATCCCATACATGCTCAATGGGTGACAAATTCAGGGAGTATGTTGGCCATGGGAGAACGTTCACACCTTGGAGACTGTCCATTGTTGCAGATATAGTGTATGGGTTGCCATTGTCCTGCTGCAGAATCAGTCTAGGCATGGTGGTAAGGAAGGGCATGTCACAGGATTAACAATGTCACTGATGTAATGTCTCACTTTTAGCACACCACAAACATGAAGCAGAGGTGTCAAGCAACCATATGTGATGCCACCCCACACGAATGTATCACAGCAATGAGCCGTATGATGACTAATGGAATAGGCTTCCTTTGTGCCATTGCTTATGCCATAAGGACAAATGGCTGTCTGGCATGCTGAAACAGAATTGGGACTCGTTTGTGAACAACACTCTCCTCTCTTCCATAGTCTAAAGTTGCCTTGCTCTACACCAGTGAAGATAGCATAAAAGGTGATGTTGCTGCAACAGCAGAGGTCAGACTCAACATCTCGCCCTCATTCCTGTGTCATGCAACCTTTGTCTAATGGTTTGCATGGACATCATAGAGCAATCTCACTGGCATCTACAAGGCATGTTCTGAACATTTTTGCAGTATTCACTCCCATCACACTGTTGGTCATTCTATGATACAAGTTTGTGGGTGCCCAGTATTTATTCATGGCTTGGCAGAGTGTTATGTGTCCATTCACTGTAGAACTTTGATCATTTGCATTTCTCCAATGGCTGATTGCTTCCTGTGATTGACATATCTCTAATTCCATTCATTCTTGTGTTGCAATTTTCATTTTGAGCAGTGAATTGCACATGCTCTGTATATGAAATTGATTGTCAATTTGAATGAATTCTGAACACTAGTGTATATGTAAATATCAGAGAGCAATGCATTTTAGTGATAATTTAATCTATTTGTTGACTATGTTTTGAAAGTGTCTATGTTAAGCATGTTCTCCTAAATACTTATAATTTTAAACTCACCTTTGTTTTTTATTTTAATAACTTTAAATTACCTTAGTGCCACAGATAAATCTTGAAGCATTTTCTTCTTTTCTTTGCTTAAATCCCCTTGTGCTCGGAAAGCTGAAACCACTGAAGCATATGCTTCTAATTCTGTTAAAAAATATTTAAGAGATTATGAAAATTTAAAAAACATATTTCTAAACACACAGCTTTCAAAAATATTTTACATTTTTCCTTTTTTTTATAAAGTTTAAGCTTTCATATTCTCCTAAAGAAAGTATAGAAAGCTTAGGCTTATGATGTAAGTGATTTTAATATATTGAGCAGTTATTGTTTAATTTTATACTTAATTATCATGAATTTGTTGAAGGAGTAACCAAAAAATAATGAGTTAAATTAGTATACAAATATTACAATTGAAACATTTATAACAGAATGTGTAATTATCTAACAATTCATGAAATGATATGCAAACATTCAACACATACAAAAATCCATATGAAATATAATTTAAAAAAAAAATACCCCCCAGTGGGACATCAGCAGAAAGACAACACAACCATCCATGCCTTATCCAGGGCTCAAACCCAGGTCTCTTTTATCAGCAGCCAAGCATGCTAACCACTCAGACAAATGAAAAAAAAGAAGAAACACATATGTGGCATTACAGAGGAGACAAGTTATTATGCAATCCTTTCTGAACATTTTCTGTAGATTGTAAGAGTTAAAACTACAGTTACTGGAAAACCAAGGACATAGGTTATACTATGCATATAAACTGACTGATGGATTCTTAGATAATTGCATCATCTGTGTTTTTTCAGTTGATTCCTAAAATTATGCTATCAGTGAGTAAATGTTTCATTGTATGCATCATTTGATTTCCACTGAGAATAAGATACATTGTTAATTTTATGTTACAAGCCTGACAAATACTACCACTAAGTCACACAAAAAATTCCTGATTATTTGTATTGTGGATTATTCACACAAAAATGTTTATTGGAAAATTAAAGACTAATTAAAATGGAAAGTAGTTAGCATTCTCTACTAAATGTACACAAAATATAACACTCACCAAAAACAGAATTTTTATAGATTTACTTAAATGTTCTTATATTTTGAATAAAAAAAAATGTATTTACATTAAATACTACTAATAAACAGGATAATTATTAAACAATCATGTCATTAAACTATTCCTAAAAATTTCTACACGATATTTCTTGTCACTACCATAACTACGAAAAATTAAAATTTGTCTATCATACATACATAGATACAAAATCCTCATACAGCATTGCCCTACAGAGGTCCTACCAGACTGCATAATTTTGTTCTCCAGACATGTCTGTCCTGAGTGGCAGTTGCTGCATTTGGCCATTGCAGGCCAATTCTAGGTCTTCCCCTTTTCCTGAGCCTTTAGGCACACTGTTCATAATCCTGTTTGTCAATCTGCAGCTATGCATACAAGCAACATGGCCAATCCAATGCAGTCTTTTTTCACAATATGCTACTAAAAGGAGGTTACTGACTTCTCCTTCTAACTTCTTCATTACTTACAAAATCAAACCACCTAATACCCAGGATACTGCATAAGTATCTATAATCAAAGGCATCAACTTTCCTATTATCCTGCTTACAAAAAGGTCCAAGTCAAACCACCTAATACCCAGGATACTGCATAAGTATCTATAATCAAAGGCATCAACTTTCCTATTATCCTGCTTACAAAAAGGTCCAAGTTTCAGTACCATAACCAAACCTAGAAAGAAAAAACTATTATATAGCCTAACTTGTCTTTAAGTGTATATGCCTATTTTTTCCCACTCTCTACAGATTCTTAATGGTCCCTGCAGCAATCCCTATTCTTCTCTTCATCTCATGCTGCACATCATCAGTATCTGTTAAACAGCTTCCAGAATAATTAAACTGAGACACTTGCTCAAGAGTGCAACTTTTCAAAACAACTGAAGCACCATCTGCCTGACAAATTTTCATCACTTTAGTTTTCACTCTGTTTATCTCCAAACCTACACTATTACCAGTCTCATCAACAGTCCTAGGAAAAAAAAGATTTAATCTCATCAATATCATTAGCCAACAAGGCCAAATCATCTGCATAATCTAAATCAGAAATTTTGAAATCTCTAGACCATTTAAAGCCAAAAATTTTTGCTTGAAAGAATTTCACATAACATAATCAACAACCAAACTAAAAAGAAAAGGAGACAAAATGCACCCTTGTCTAGCTCCATTCGCAATATAAAATCAATTGCTAGAAGCTTTAAACTCTCACACAATTCAGTGTTATTATAAAGAACTTTCATTATGCTAACTAACTTGTCAAGTATTCGGTATGATCTAACAATCAACCACAAATTTTGATGATCAACATGTCAAGAGTCTTTTTCAAATCTATACAGCTGGTAACCAGTTTTCTGAAACTCGAAGCATTTCTCAAGAATCTCCCTAAGTGAAAATATTTTATCTATACATCCCCTACCACTTCTGAATCCATACTGCTCATCATGCAGTTGTCCATCAACCAAATTCTTAATTCTATTAAGCATAATCACACAAAGAACTTTACCTGGAATAGAAAGTAAGCTGATACCCCTATAGTTATCACAAGAACTGCGATCACCTTTTTTTAAACTAGGGATAATAATAGCTCCAGTAAAATCTTTAGGAAAAATGCCTTTATCATAAAAGATATTCAAAAATTTCCATCAGCTATGTGATAACAGAAACATTCCCAGATCTAAGCATTTCGATAGTAATTTCAACTACTCCTAAGAATTTTTGCAATTTTAATTTAAACATAGCCAAAGTAACTTTTGATTGTGATAATGGGTCAACATTGAAGCCACTAATGCATCTATCATTATTACAAACAATAAGAGTAGAACTAATCACATTATTTAGACATCACTGAAATATTCAGCCCACCTAGCCAATAACAGAATCCTCACCTTCAACAGCCTTACCATGTTTATCCTTCAATCCCTGTATACCTGTCTGTTTTTCTCCACACAAAACATTAACTACACTGCTCGCCATTAAAAGTGCAACACCAGGAAAGACAAGAGATATCAAAGCCATATTTAGTGAATACATAGCTTATGTTACAAGGATCAAATGATTACAAATACAACTCAGTTAGACTTGTGGAATGCAAAGAAATCAGTATCTTGTGTAGCCACCATGAGCAGCAATAACCGCTGCTACACGGTCTGGCATTGAGAGGATGAGTCATCGGGTGCATGTTTGGGGAATGTCAGTCCATGCAGTTACAATATGTAGCCAAAGTTGATCTGTTGTAGCAGCTGCTGAAGGTATGCTAGTCGTTGTGAGATCATGGACCAGACATGTTCAATTGGGGACAAATCCAGTGCAAGAGTGGCATCCAAGGCAGAAGTGTCACATGGTGGCTATCCAGGAATTGTTGGATGATGCATGCCACATGTGGTTGGGCATTGTCCTGTTGGTAAATGGCACCAAAGAGCCCCTGAAGATAAGGTAGGATCACAGGCCCCAACACCTCAGTTATGTAATGCTGGATGTTCAAAGCTTCGGTAATGCATAAGAGGAGAGTGTGTGAGTGGAGTCCAATGGCACCCCATAATATAACACCAGGGACCAGACCTGTATAGCACTGCACCATGCATGTCTCACTGAGACTGTCACCGCAGTACCACCAGATATGGATTCGTCCATCATGGTGCTGCATACTGAAACGGGATTAGTCTGAAAACACGTTGGTTGTTTTGGGTTTTATGGTGCATGGGCAACTAGGCCATAATGCGCCAAATGACAATATAATAGATAAAAGTCGTGCATACCCACAACCAAATTTAAAATAATAATGCTACAATGTAAAATGGTAAAACAACAAAAAACAAGTGTATAAATACAATTTAAAACAACTGGAGAAACACAGAATAAAATAATCCCAGGTAAGAGACCTGGGTGAGATATAGCAAATATAAGGTAAAAATCAAATTCTAGTAAAATAACACCAATGTTTTAAAAAGAAAAAAACTGATGATAAAAGGAAATGGTCAGATAAAAGATGTCCGAGTGTAAGAGGCTCGAACATAAAATCGTGAAAATTAAAATACATTTTACGTTCAAAGGTAAAAGCGGGGCAATGAATTAAAATATGTTTGATAGTTAAAAACAGTGTCATAAAACTCACAATTAGCTTCATCGTCTGTCTGTAAAAGAAACAAATGAGTAATAAACAAATGACCTAAGGGAAGCTGAGCAAGTACAACTTCCTCCTTGCGATTCCTGCGGTAACATGACTGCCATGGTTTGATGATAGGTTTGATCTCAAAGAGCTTATTCGTAAGCTGTTCTGACCAAGATCTCTGCCACTGTGCCTGAAGCTCAATGGTAAAACGCTGCCGGAAATCCAGATATGGAACTGGCAATGAAGAATCGGACAGGGAAGTGGCTGACCTGGCAGCAGCATCTGTCAAATCATTGCCCCTGATTCCGATGTGACCGGCACCCAACAGAAATGGATCATGGTTGTGGCTGCCAGACAATGTAGCTGCTGGCAGATCTTAGAAAGAAATGTGGGAGGCTGATGCCTCACTACGATCAAAGCCTGTAGCGAGCTAAGAGTGTCGGTGTAAAGCACACACCGACGATGATGCTTAGCCACCATGTGGTCCACGGCGAGACTGATAGCGTGCAACTGCAGTGAAGATAGAACGCTGCAGTGGGATCTGGTCTGCAATGATTACATCACAGCAGACCATGGCAGATCCCACTGATATGCCGGACTTCGAGCCATCTGTGAAGAAAGGCAAGAAGTCCGGGTACTCAACATGATGGCTGGCAAAGAGTTGCCAATACACACAGTCGAGTGTAAAGGCCTTCCCCCTCCTGCACAGGGAAATATCACAGGAAGGGGAAACAGCGAGCCAAGGTGGAAGTGGCTTGGCTGTCGACTGTGCGACACTATCAAGACTGGTGTTGATGTCTCTGAGGTAGCCTCGGACTCGCAAACCAAATGGATGAATAGCAGTCGGCTGATTAGTATAAAGCATTTCCCACTTTGGACTGGAAATGCAGTCCCAAGTGGGATGGCCAGGCAGGGATCGAAATTTAGATACATATTGTAGGGACAACTGCTGACGGTAAAAAGATAAAGAAGGTCCATCGGTCTCAAAAGTAAAGACTCTGGACTGGTGAGGTGCAGAAAGCTCCTGTGCAAACATGGAGGGCCTGATGATGGAGGGGGTCCAGCACCTTCGCCACTGAATCCTGGATGGAGTCGTAAACCTGGAATCCATAGTCCAGTTTCGACCGGACTACTGCACAGTACAGGTGAAACAGAGAACGTTGCTCAGCTCCCCAGGAGAGAGAGAAGAGAGGACGATGTTCAATGCCCGCGTGCACAGATGACAAATGTGTGATGAAAAGGTCAATTTCCGATTAAAGACGAAACCGAGAAACTTGGTCTCCGCCACAACTGGAATGATGTTACCCCCAAGCCGTAGCTCTGGATCCAAGTGAAGATTATGCTTGTGGCAAAAGTGCACACAAGAGGTCTTCAGTGGGGAGAACTGAAACCTGTTTGCTGTCATCCAAACCGAAAGATTGTTCAGAGCAATTTGCAGCTGCCTTTCAATGACCCTCATGCTGGATGAAGAGCAAAAGATGCTAAAGTCATCAACATAGAGGATATTACCTACTGATGGAGGAAGTTGTCTAGTAATAGAATTAATCTTGACAGCGAAAAGTGTAACACTCAGAACGCAGCCTTGTGCCATCCTGTTCTTGGGGGTATGACCACGACAGAGTGTTGCCGACATGGATAAACACCTGAACTGGACACGGACGAAAAGAATGTGCCAATAAGAAGTTGGAGATGAAGATCGCATGTGACCTCTCAAGCCGAAGCTATGGAGGTCACGAAGAATGCTGAATCTCCAAGCTGTGTCATACGCTTTTTCGATGTCGAAGAAAATTGACACCAGGTGCTCTCTACGTAAAAAAGAATTTCTGATAGCTGATTAGAGGCACATCAGATGGTCATGAGTTGACCATTGCCTGCGAAAACCACTCTGGGTGTTGGAAAGAAGGTTGTGGTATTTTAAATACCAGATGAGTCTGGCATTTACCACCCTTTCCAACACCTTGCACATGCAGCTTGTCAACGCAATGGGACGATAATTGGAAGGAATCTTGGAATCCTTTCCTGGCTTCGGGAAGGCCAAGACGATGGCCTCCCGCCAGGAGTCTGGAAACTGCTCTTGAGAAAAATGTGATTCAAAATATGGAGCAGCCTATCCTAACTCAATGGTAAGAAATGTTGGAGTATGGCATAATGGACATTGTCCGGCCCAACAGCAGATGCACGAGAGGTGTGCAGAACAAGGCAAAGCTCCTCCACTGTGAATGGCCTGTTGTAAGGCTCCAGGCCATTCGAGTGGAAGGACAGCGGAGAGTGTTCCACCCTGCTCTTCTGGGCCAAAAACTCGGGGGAGTAAGAAGAAGAGATGGAGGAGAATGACTCTCCCAGTGTTGGCAATTGCCTGTCCATTGTGCTCCAAGATCGATAATGAATGAGATGTGCAGTTCCCACCCATCTTTCGGACTTTATCCCACATGACCTTAGAACTGGTTGTGCAGGTGATAGAAGATGTATATTTGATTCAAGATCCCTTCTGGCTTTGGTGCTGGATGAAATGAGCTTTCGTTCTGGCGTGTTTGAACGTTTCAAGGTTGGGGGACGTCGGATATCTCTGAAACACCCCCCCAAGCCTTATTCTGAACCTTATGAGCAGTGGTGCAATCTGGATTCCACCACGGTTTCAGAAAATGAGGAAACTGTGTTGAAGTTTGAGGAATTGTTCGTGCAGCTGCATCTACGATACAGATGGTTATCTCTGCTACTGATGCATTGATGGGCTCCTGGCTGACAGAGTGGTCATTGAGCTCAGAGAGCAGGTCAAAATCACTCCAGTCAGCCTGATCAGGCCTCCACTGTGAGACGCATGAAGGGCTGCAAGATCCCCCACGGGAGATGGTGCACACCATGGGGAGGTGATCGCTTCTGTAAGGGTTGTCCTCAACCTCCCATGTAAAGTGTGGAAGGATTGAGGAGGAGCAGATGGTGAGGTCAATGGCAGTGAATGTGCGGGTTGGGGAGTGAAAGTACGTACTGACACTGGTGTTCAACAGGGAGAGAGAAGGATCCAGGAGCCACTGCTCCAGGACCCAACCCCTCCTGTTGGTGTCAGCACTGCCCCAAAGTGGACTGCATCCGTTGAAGTCCCCTATTATAAGGAAGGGGGACGGCAGCTGCAAGACAAGATCATCAAGGTCTTCCTGCAAGATGATGCTCCCAGGTGGAAGATATACAGAGCAGACAGTCAGTGAGAACCCCACGAAGAGGCAGATGGCTACTGCCTCTAAGTTGGTGGCGAGAGGTATGACCTGGAATGGAAATGGTTGCTCATGAGGATGGCGACACCCCCGTGAGCTGGACCATCTCCATGCTGATCCCGGCGAACTAGTGAAAAGTGCCGGATTGTGGGATCTGTGACTGGCTGCAAGTATGTCTCCTGCAGGCATAGATGGGCTGGTGTGCTTGAAGGAGGACCTTGACGTCGTCAAGATTCATATGGAATCCACAATTCCATTGTAGGAGTGTGGCCATCTCTGGACTTAGAAGAGTGGGCAGAGACGAATTCCTATTCAGCTTAACCACCGCAGAGGACAGATTAGGGGGTAGTCAGTATCCATGTCCTCAGAATCGTCCGAGGGCCATGGATCGGTGACCACCCTTTGTGGTGCAGTGATTATTTTCTTCTTTGGCCCAGGTGGGGGTCCCTTGGGTTTGGAAGGTCTAGCTGTCGAGGACAGGGAGGAGGTGGCCTTCCAGTGGAGGTGAAAGTTGAGTTGCAGGAATGGAAACAGTGGTTGATATCTAAGTTCATACCACCCTTGGTTTCGCCTGCGTTAGGAGGTACTTAGCTGTGGGCGAGAAAGATTCAGTAGGTGGTACACTGATGTCAGGCTGCACTGCCACTAATGTCATTGGAACAATGGTCTTTCCAATCACTGGACTGGCATAGGATACCTTGCCAGGTGGGGCGGGCGGTGCAGCAAGCTTTCTTGCCTCAGCATAAGAGATGTTGTTACAACTTTCAAGCACTGAACCTCCTTTTCCTCCTTCCACTTTGGACAGTCACAGTAGGCCGGATGCTTGTCATTAGAGTTCACACAGCTTGCCATTTCTGCTGTGCAGTCAGGATCAAGGTGATCCTTACTGCCACAACGAGCACAGGTGGGTTTGCCCTGGCAAGCTGCGTGGGCATGACCATATATCTGACACTGAAAACAGTGCAGAAAGTTCGAAATATACGGTCGTACCTCACAATGCAAATAACCTGCCTTGATGGAAGAAGGCAGGCGTGGCATGTTAAATGTCACAATCAGTACCTGGGTGGGTACCAATTTACCGTCACGACGCGTCGAAACCCGGAGGACCGCTGTTATTCCTTGGGGAGTGAGCTCGGAGAGGATTTTCTGCTCAGTGATTTTGTGGAGGCCCCACTCAGTTATCACAGCCCGAGAAGAATTCAAAGTTTTGTGGGGAGTGACCTCAACAGCCACCCCAACAATCTCTTTGACATTCAGGAGCAGTTCCGAGTGTTTGGAACAAACAGTCTCAACCTGCAAGTCACCAAATCGTAAGTGCTTGACGGATTTTGGCTCTCCCGCAAAACCTTTCAAACCTTTATTTACAAAAAATGGGGACATGTCCCCAAGTACCTAATCACCCATAGAGTAGAGGATCAAGAATCTCAGGAATGAAGACACAGACAAAGACAATGGCAAAGTTAACGTAGATGAGGAAGATGGGGGCTCATGTCGAGCCCTCTTAGCGGCATTGATCACATTAATTTCATCATCAACTCTCGTGTTTTGTTTTGTATGGTTCAGTGCCCATTGCCCCCACCCTCCACGGAGCCCAACAAGGGGATGCCCAGTCAGGCGCCAGGGCTACACAGGCACTATACCCACACAGACAGTGAGCCAAGCCCTCACAAAAAAAAAAAAGGAAAATGAAAAGAGAAATGTGTAGAAACAAACTTTCTACACAAAAGGAACTAAATACAAAATAACAAAATTGTGAAGACCAAACTGGTCTCACAAAGAAAGAATAACTACAAAAGGAAATTAAGCTGTGAGGAAACTTGCAAGAGAGCTCCATCTCAGGAGCTCCCATTTACCGGAAGCAGAGGCCCCGGAATCCATTGCCCAGCCCTGCGACGACAGGCTCCCCAATGGCAAGGCGGCCAAAGGAGACCCTGCCAGTCATGAGCCAAGGAGAAAAGATGGGGACCCCCGAGCAACTACCAGGATCCTCCTTTCCTGGGACACGGGTCTCCGCACACAGCAAACATGCAGGCGAGCATTCAGGACCTTGTGAAGGTAACAGGGCCAGCAGAACCTTCACAGGGTGGTCCCCTCACCACTGACAGGGGCTTGCACTGAGGGGTCTGAAAAGACAATGCGATGCCATTCACACATCCATGCACAACGTTCTTGCCACCATTGCAGTCACATACGTCTGTGTTGTAGAGTCAATGGTAGCTGAAGCAATGGCCACCTAGCAAAGATGCCCCAGTGCTGCAGACGATGTTGAACCATATGTGCGGACACTGGTTGATGTGCAACACACCCTAATTGTTGAGCTAAGGTATTTGATATAGCTGTATGATCATTCAAAGCCATGCGCACAAGATGTCTGTCCTCTTGTTCGTTTGTGCGACAGGGCCGTTGAGATTATTCACGTCGGTAAGTCCGTTCTTCCTCTAACCACTGATGCCATATTCTCATCACCTCTAACCACTGATGCCACATTCCATCCAACATGAGCACCGATATCTCAGTACGATAATCCACCTTCCCGTAATCCCACAATTCTCCCTCAATGAAAATCAGAAACCTGGTCATATGGATGCTCTGTTCTTCGAAGGGGCATACTTGATCCTTTAGTGTGCAAGAACTGTGAGCAAACACAATTCCAGTGCTTTACACAAGCTCTTTGTAATCTCTTATACCACTTCCAGGGAACTTCCACATCCTGCCATGGAAGCAAACCAGATTATGTCACAGCCACATGGCTGAACATAATCTGAATTCCATAATCTGAATTCCATAATCAGAATTCCACAGCCTTATCACTCAAATAACTTTGTCACCTTTGTTCCTTTTTACACAAGACAGTACTATTAGTTTCAAGAAGGGGGTGTTACTCTCACACATGATGTGCATATGTGCTGCAGTTTGAATCATTTACATGTTCTCCCATGGGCTACCCATCTTGCATATTTTGGGACAATCTATTCTTCCTGGAAGAAGACAAGTATTCTTTTTGCACTTTTAATGGCCAGCAGTGTATCTGGTACAACTTGCTGCTGTTGTGTTGTTTAGCTGCATTCCTCTGCTTTGCCAGCCAAGCTATCCAGATAAAGAATGAAGATTCTTATCAATTATTAACTGATCCTTTACATGTTTATTAAGCTCTTCATAATGCCATCTGTTAGGACTAGTAGGGTGTGTTGATTTAATTATTCCTAAAATTCTTTCTTTCAGAAATAAGCTCTACAGCCTTATCACTCAAATAACTTTGTCTCCTTTGTTCCTTTTTACACAAGACAGTATTATTACTTTCAAGAAAAGTCTGTTAAAACTGATCCCATTCTTTCTCAACTTCTACAGTAAGCAAACCACGATTGTCATAATGACCAAATAGTCCTTCATGGTATGCTTTAGCTATTCTGGATCTTTCAGGGCTTGTGCTAAAGAACCAGCTAGGCCTAACACCTAACGTCTAATTTTTGCACATTTCTTAAGCTTCATCACTTTTGACAAGGTAATGGCCAGACCCAATATCAATTCCTCTATATGATCTGGTATTTCTAAACAAATTAGCCCATTTGCTGTTAATTAACAAACACTGTTTCCATAAATTAAGGAAAATCCCTACGTTAAGTCAATGGGAAGTTAAAGTCAAAGCTCTATAACTTCTAAAATAAGTTTTTTTGTTTTGAAACATGTGATTGCAGATAACGATCTCAATCAAATAAATCAATATCTGAATTTTCAACAATATTCGTTCAGTATTTAATGAGTTATGGAAGTTTGAATATTTAACAACAACAATGCCAGTCTTAAGAAACTTATACAAAACTGAAGACTAGTGAAAGAATTCTTTACACAAAGTTCTGAAATACAAACTTGCTTTATTAAACACTTTGATACAATATTTATTACTAAGTTTTAATTAACTTTTGAAGTCATTTTTTGTGGCTGGCATTGTTATCGCTAAATATTAAAGCTTCCATAACTCATTAAATAAACGAATATTTTTGAAAATTGAGATATTGATTTATTTGATTGAGATCTTTATCTGCAATCACATTTTTCAAAACAAAAAAACTTATTTTAGAAGTTATAGAGCTTTGACGTTAGCTTCCCATTGACTTAACATAGAGATTTTCCGTAATGTATGGAAACCAGTGTAAATCAATCATATTCCTAAGCAGCCCATCAGGTGAAACCCATGTGTATTTATAAATGTTCCAGTGTTTATAGTATTTGTTAGTTGTTCTCAAACTGTTAAGTTTACTTACCTATAGGAGACATTCCCCATTGCCAGTGAAGCTACCAATGCCAAAGAGACCTAAATGCTGCCCAAAGTCAGAGTCAGTACCAACTTTAGCAATGAAGTCACAAACAAGAGAAATATCTCCTTTCTTGACAGAATTCAAAATATCCTGAAGTTGTTTGCAAAACTTATCTTTAGCATCCTCATCAGAGTCCTCTGTGGGTGGCATAACAACAAATAGCATTCAAGTCTTCAATCTTAGTTTTAAATTTAGCTGTAAAAAATCTTTCATTAATGCAGTCATATCCTAGAAGAGTGGCATGTCTGCTGAGAAGCAAACATACACCTTTAAAATACTTTTCATCCTCCCTCCCTGAAAGGAAAATTTTTTAATTATTTTTAAATATCTGACCTTTACCATTCCATCTTTTGTTCTGATTCCATTCTTTCTCAACTTCAACAGGAAACAAACCAGATTTTGTCACAGCCACATGGCTGTGATAAAATCTGGAATCAAGCCATGCAACTGTAAAAAGACCCTTGAAGCAGGTGTAGTGTATTTCAGACTCCACAACACCATGTAAAGGGTGCAAAGCATCAAACAGGTAAAGTCCCGTCTGTACAAAAGGAAGAAGTTAATTCTGGTACAGCAGTTCCCTTTTAATGTGACGTAGTGCAGTAAATCGTTAACTTTATATGGTAACACTGTGAGAACAATATACAATATAATGCTGGAATTCCTGTATGAGGATGTCAAGAAAATAATCTCTATGCAACATACTCACATTCCACATATCTGCAGAGAGAAAATGATTAGATGATTTTTAAAGAAACAAGTTTTATTGAGAGAGCTAGGGCCAACAATATCAAACAGCCCCCTAATTGCAGGCATGGGGCATAGACCCATTCCCCTACCTTACAAAAGGCTGAAGCCACCCATGATGGTAGGAACTTCAGACATCAACTTTACAAGTGGACCTTTTCAAGAACCCGAATCTAGATAGAAACTGACCTACCAGAGATACATTACTCTAGGGTAGGATTGGAGATACCCAACTAGCTAAAGTGTCCAGGTATCTGGAATGGCCTCTGATCAGGATTATCCATCAGCTGATATAAGGTATCCTGTGCCTCTGCTCACTTAGAGCTGGCAACCAAAAGGCAAACAGAAAACACAGGGCAGATTTCCCTCAACAGAGGCACACCAGTGCAGCAAGTCCATGATCCATAATCAAGCTCAAAGTCATAAACCAATCCAGTGGGTGTAGATGGTCAGCACCAGGACCCTATGAAGTTGACACTCCTCAGCAGGGCAGAAAAAAAAAGTGACCATAGATGACCAGATCAGTAGGCTACACTGATCTGGCAGCCCTCCCCTTCCATTCCCTACCAGACGAGAATCTCTCTTTCGATATAGACATAGAAGAGAATATCTCATGCACCATGAGAAGGCGGAATCAGACATTAGGTGTTACACCTTGCTGGTTCTGTGCGTCATCACCAGGGATTGGTACACAGCTCTCCTTCCACTGCATGCCTTACCATTTACAGACCAAGCTACTATTTACAGGCCAAAATTGTCTATCACTGAAACTTTATTGAATGGTTATATGATATACACTGCGTGGAGAAATGATTATGAACAACTACCTAATACATCTCTCTCTTGGTTTGCAAACAATAGCTTTACAAATTTTTGCAATAATGAATGAAATAAATTTAGATCTATTTTTTGGTATATGAAAAAATTTTCACAATAATAAAGAGAATGTGCATAACAAAGGTATACAGAAGGTTGGCTTGTCTTGTTTGAGCGGCACAAGTTTTTTGGTACAAGAAAAATATTAACATCTGTAATACAGTCAGTGTAAAAATTCATGTGATGTTTCAGAAATGAAATTAGTTGTTATTTATACATTTCAATGGAGTTTGCAAAATGAAACTACAACCATCCCTACATTATTTTGAAGCATTACCTGACAATGAATTACCAAATTGAACTGCTCTATGGGAATCTTTGGCAATTACTAGTTAACATAGCAGCACATGAGTCAACACTGTATCTTTGAATTCTGTGGTCAAACATTCTGACTCTTCCATTAATTTGCCCTTCTACCTGAACACTGACAATGTCTATTTCTTTCAATGAGTTTTACAAACATACTTTTTGCTTTCATTTTATTCGGGCACATGGTTTTTATTTGCTTTTTATAGATGGGGCTCTTAGTGGCACACTTCTGCCCCACAGCCATTTACTAAATGATAGTATAATTATATGAAAATTTAATAAAACAGAAAAATTAATCCATATTTACATAAAATAGCAATGCAGAAAAACATATATATACAACAGTAAGGATTCTGGAGAAAATCAAATGAATTCTCATTGGCTGAGATGAGAGCAAATAGCTCTCTCAGTTGTAGAGTTAGTATAGAAAGGAAAAGAATTATTTCATTATCTATGTATTAATACATTTTAGTTTTTTTTTATTTAAAATGCAACTGTAACTAGGTAAACAAGAGTACATCCAATTCTGTTTTTACATGGATTTTTTTACACGATTAATTACTGTACAAATTATGAAATTTAAGTTAAGAGGAGCACCTTTACAATTCCTTAGAGCCCACAGTACATTGAACTGCTTAGCTCTTAAATTAGAGTCCTTATACTATCATCTAACAGCTATCCTTTTCCACATAAAAGTGCTATAGAGAGCAAGGATTCTATATTTACCAGTTCAGATATTGCAGTTGTAGTAAGTCGCTGGCACAGGTACAGGTTAGCTGCATTTCCTTCTGTTGTTAATGTAGAAATTATAGTTGATCTTCCTTAGTGCAGTATTCGACATCTATATACTGTTACTGCATCACTCTCAGTTGTCGGTTGTAAGTTGAGACTGTTTATGGTACCTAAGTACCTCACTATCCGCTTCTGTATGCGTCCGTTTGAGTTAGTACAAGATGGATACCTCATTTGAGGTTCTCTCTTTTCATGCAATTTCAACAGTTTGATTTGGCGATTACAAGCACATCCTCACAACTTAAATAACTAAATCTTAAATCCTTTAAATTTAATCTTAAATCCTTTAAATTTAATCTTAATCTAAATCTTAAACCTTTAAAAAGACTTTAAAAGAATGTTAAAACCATAGGTCCTTCCTTCCATGCGACACATTTCGCCAGTGCTCACATGCTGGCGTTTTGCCAGTATTCACATGCTGGCGTCCTCAGACGCCTCTTAGACAAATAATGTGGATTATTTTTTCACTGATTAAAAACCCGAGATATCTCACCTTTCGAGAAACCAGTCAGCTCAGCTGTTTTCAAAATTGTCGAAACAGCCAGATGGGCACCACAATAAACCCTTTATCAAACCCAAAAGATCCTTTGTTTTTCCCACTGTGATCAACACTACTGACAAGCAGCAGTTTTAAATAGTTGCCTAGATCAGGTGGTCACGTATTTTGCATATATGCTGCGCAAGTGATGTTTATATACATCTGCATAAAGGTTTCTAATTCAGTGGCTGGTGTGTGTATAATGTGATTTGTTTGACCATATGATATATTTCCAGTCTTCTGATGAGGTTAGCCACTCCATACATCAGTGAAGTCTTCAAATCCTGTTGGTTTCAGAAATGAAAGGCCATATAAATTGGTACAGTTACCAAGTTTTTAAAGCTTTTGATTCTCTGTGCACAGCTGTTATTGACGTGGGTTTTGAAGTACAGCTAGCATCATCTCTCTCAACTGATGAACTGTAGCAGCTCTGTTTTGCTGTACAGTTCATGACAATAATTCCTATCCTTGTCTGTCAGAGCCTTTTTCTCCCTGCATTTGCCACAACTGGTGGACATTTTTTTTACAGTATTGACATTCTCCATATACTTGGGATATCATGCCCTGTGATTTTCCACTGAGTTTCATGACCATTACATATGTTCCTGCCCATTGCAGTCCAACAATGAGCTCGGTTTCGAAGTAGGCTTTCCACCAAGCCTTTACAGCTTTTATAGGACTTTTCAGTGATGCAGAATACAAATGTCAATAAGTAATTTTTCATACACTGGCATGTTTCATGGTACTTTGCACAAAATGCAGTTTCATATTAATGTGAGGATTCATGTGTTTTATCTCTGAGTGAACTTTTATGCAGACAATGAGCAAAATGGCTAGGCCACAAGGACCCCATGGGCTCAGATGTTGTGGAAAAGGGATCCACTTGACAGTTATAAAAACAGATGGTAGCCTCTCTTCATCCAATCAAGGCTATCCAGCATGTTCTTCAATATGCACAGGTATGGCAACAGTTTAATGACCCATCCAAGAGATGGTGGTCTTTCCAAGCACATTGGTGTCCCCTGACCAAAAGCACAACGGGGGTTTAACAGAGATAAATCTCAATACTGGTACAGGTAGGACTTGAACCGGGAACTATACATTACAAGCCTGGTGTGTTACCTACTGCCTCCCCCCCACCCAATTTGGCCAGGCAGTGTGTATAAAATATGAATATCTGCATACTTCATGGCACCATTTTTAAAACTGGTGACATAAAAGAAAAATAGAGAATGAAATTTGTCATTTTCTGATTTTAGCACCCTCTTACAGTAGAAATTCAAATTAATGGATGATTCATAAAAATGCAAATAGCAATATTTCTTTAATAGAAACCAAAAATATTTTTTTATTTATCTTAAAACAAAAAAAAAAGTTGCATTTTACCACAACCCTGGAGAGTAAGGGGGTAAATTTCTATCATTCAAAACTCCTCGATCATCCAACTCTACCATCAAAATTTCAGGCATAAACAGATTGTTTATAACAGTCACTAAAAATTTTGGCAATTTCCCCATTTAGCATCAACAACAGATATTTAAACTACTGAGGGATTCAGAAAATGCAGATCCTAATATTGTATTATCCAACCCAGAAAGAATTCTTCATTTAGGCTAATTTTAGGCTTCATTCAGGGCTAAAGTTTAAGCTAAACAATATATTCAAACAAAAGTAACAAGTTCAGTGAGACTGAATCACTAATTTTTATTTTTCACTTAACTCTTTCCCTACCATACTGACCCAAACCACAGAGAGGAGGTAGTGAAGATGAAGGAATAACATTGATTGGAAGTGCAAGTAAGGCAGTGAAAGGGTTAATAGTATTATGCTTGTAAGTAAAAATTGGTATTATAAAAAAAGCAGCAATAACTGATAAATAGAACTGTTATGCTATCTGTTTGTGAAGGGGGAAAAAACTAAACTAAAATTAATTAAGCTATAATGCATAAATCATAAGTGAAGTTAAAAAAAGCAAGTGTAAAAGAATTAAAAGTATGCAAAAACACACCCAAAAAAGAGCAATATATATATATATTTAACACACATACACATGCATTACTAAAACAGAAATTGCTGACAATTTACAACCCAACAATTTACACTAAGAAAATGTATGAGATCATTAATGGAAAAAAAACTAAACTTAAAGCACCACAAATAATGATGCAAACTGATAGAATGAGTTGCTGTTTTACCTCTGAGCATCAGTTTTGTGCCACAATGGGCCAAATGGTCACTTTGTAAGTACCCAAAGGGCTTAGAGTTGGGTAGAAGGAAGGGACCATCTGAACAACTGTTAGAAGACAGATAGAAGCCCCATGTGAAGGATATCCAGCATGCTCTTCAACATGCATAAGGTATAGCTCTCCTTCACACAGTTGCAGATTCATATCCCTCCAAAAGATGACAGACAGCCTTTCCAAGTCTATAGGTATCCTCTTTCTCACCAAAAGCAGGGTTAGGGATAGCAGAGATAAGATTGGATTGTTTTACCTCTGAGTGGCATTTATTTTTCATATAATGGGCTAAATGACCAGGTCACAAGGACCCAAGGGGTCAGAGAAGGTGATTCACTAGACAGCTATTAGACCGATGGTAACCTCTCATCAAGGCCATATACTCGGTTCTTTATCATGCACAGGGTATGGCTCTCCTATACATGAGGCCATAGTTAACATCCTATCCAATGGACAGCATTCTTTCCAATCCCATTGGTATCCTTTTTTTTCAAAGAGAGCATGCATATAAAACCCAGCTTGTGCAACAAATTAAGTTGGATGACAAGCCAAAACATGTGGAATTTCCAATTTCATATTAAATCACATTGGTGATGAAGAAACATTTTTACTGGTGGGCCATCTAGGTGGCCAAGTGGTTAGCGTGTCTGGCTACTGATCAAAGGGACCCTAGGTTCAAGCCCTGGATAAGGCATGGATGTTTGTGCTGTCATTCTGCTGAGATCCCACCATCCTCACAGACCTTTTACTATGGCATATAAACTGACAGGCTCCTATCAGACCTCTGTGGCAAGCAGCTGCTTGAGGGGATATTTATTTATTACTTATAAATTTAGGTGATGAAGCCACATTTCATATCAGTGGGCACAATCTGTCATAATTGCTGAATGTGGGAAGTAAAAAATCGCTCTTGGGGTATTAGGTGGTTCAAGAACATATGCCTGATAGTCCCAAGGTAAATATTGGGTGTGGTTTTATGTATGATCATATCTTGAGGTCAGTTTTCCTCACAGAAGAAACTGACCTCAAGATAATTTTCACTTGGACATAATAGAAAGTTTTCTCTCTTTGCAGTTTGAAGAAAATGACCTCCCAACACAATAACTTTCTAGCAAGAGAGTGCACCACCACATTTCTCAAGAGATGTTATGTAAATTCCTAGTGCAATATTTGTGGTCCAATTTCAGGGCCTCCAAGGAGCTCTGATTTGATATCCCTCATTTTTTTTCTTGTGGGGCTTTGTAAAGAATTTTACTCACATGGACAAAATCTGTGTTGTGAATCATTTGAAAGTCCAGAAGAAGAAGAGCAACTGAGCAAGTAACAAGAGATATGCTGCAGCATGTATGGCAAGAAATGGAATAGTGATTGGACATATACAGGTTAACGAACAATGGATATGTGAAAATTCACTAAATATCTTCAAAACTATTTGAGGTATGTTTTTAATTAAAATATTACTCTCTTGAAATGTATATTATTATCCTATATATTAGTTCTTGAAATCCCATTATTTATCAAACACCCTGTACTGTGATGATACGATATAGAGGAATCTGTTTTTGAACAAATATTAAAAATAAATTTGGCTTCCAAATTTTAAAACAATAAAAATAAAACATATTTGGCTTGCTTAATGTTTAGAATCTGCCATGGTTTATTTGCAATCAGTTACTAAATATGTGGCACAAAATTAAACTTCTCTATCCTTTGAGTGCCACTGTGATATACACTAAGTGATCACTGAATTATATCCAACCCCACCCCATATTATGCCATTGGGATGATAACATCAAAGCTCTATAACTTTCAAAATAAGTGCTTTGTAGAAAAATGTGATTAAAGGGAAATTAAAGATTTCAATTCTATCTAAATATCAATTTTCAACTATACTCCTTCAATATTTAGAGTTATGGAAGTTTTAACATTCAACAACAGCAATGCTAAACGAAAGAATTTACCTTTGAAGTTAACTGAAACTGAAATAAGAAGTATTATTTTAAACCATTTCAAAAATAGCTACATAATTAAAAAGTGTAGTGCAAATTATTAAATCCTTCAAAAATTGATTTTTTGATAAATTTCTTAGAATACATTGCTAGTATGAAATGATTAAACCTCAATGTCTGTTTAAATACTGAAAGAATATTGTTGAAAATCAAGATTAAAATAGATTTGATTGAGGTCTTTAAATTCTCCTCAGCCACTTTTTCTTGTGAAATGCTTATTTCACAAGATCTTTTGTTTTTAAAACATTTAGGACAGAGAAGAATATTAGAAGCTATTCCTAGCTTTTACAAGCCTCTCATACAAGGACATGCCTCACTAAGACTGAAGTCAATGCTGACCACTGCCTTAGATAGAGCTAACACAACACACAAAATGTGCCTGCTAGAATAGTAATTAGCTCCCTAACCACTATGCTGGTTAAGGCTTATTAATTAACTTCCCATTGGCAAAACTGAGGTGAAGTGGTTAATTCAATGACCACTGAGTGGATTGGGTTGTTTTACCTCTGAGTGGCACTTTTTTTGCATACACAATGGGTTAAATGGCCATTCACAAGGATCCCACAAGGAACCCACTGGGCACCTGTTAGGAGACAGATGGTAGTCTTCTGACATCATGTTCTTCAATGTGCATAAGATATAGCTGTTCTATACATGGGGTCATAGTTTAATGTTCCATCTGATGAATCATGACTTTTCCAAGCCCATTGATATACCCTTTCTAAACAAAGTAAGGGCTGTTGAGGAGTTTAGTGGAGATAAATCTCAATGCTGGCCAAGGCGATAGTCAAATCTGGGAATAGCAGAAAATGAGCCTGGCATACTATCAAGCCAACACCCCACCCCACAAGGGAAGGGTGTAGGTTAGTTGAGATAAAACCACAGAGTATTTCCAAAATTACTATGGTCAAATGGTTAACATGTTAGGATGCAGATCAAAGGAATCTAGTTTGAGCCATGGATAAAGCATACTGTTTTTTCTGGTGTTATCTTTCTGCTGAAGTCTTACCTTCCCTAGAGATATTCACAGCATATTATACTGAGAGACTCCTTTTAGACCTCTGTGGAAAGCAGGTATTTGAAGGGTCCATAAATAAGCTTGTAACATGTTTCCTTATATATATATATTTTTTTTTCTTTTTTTCTTCATTTTATTGTTCAGTATTAAATGCTACTTACTTTGCCATATACTGTGATGATTTTTGTTTGTTAGATACTTTGGAATAAGGTTCAAAGTTGCACTTTATGACTTTGATATTATTTAACAGTTTTGTAGAAAAACTTACCTAATTTACGGAGAATTCTCTTGCATTCATCACGAGTATAATCCAACAGCATTGGCCACATATTGAAGATGTTTTTGCAATTTCTGCAACAAAAAAACTACATGTAATCCTTTATATATATATATCAAGTAAAATTAATTTTACACATAAAATTTTTTGACAGTTCATTTACAATATTTGTCATTGATATTAAGCATTAAAGATAGGGAAATGCTTGTGATATGAATTTTTAACTAAGTTGGTTTTTCTCAGTGGCCCTTTGCTGTATACAATGGAGTAAATGACCAAGTCACAAGGACTCCAAGACTATTTCTCAACATTCTCAGAGAAGGTTGGAGAAAGGTATCCACTGGACAGCTGTTAGGAGACAGACAGAAGTGTCCTGTCAAGGCTATCCAGCCTAATGTATGGTTCTCCTGCACAAGGAGCCATGGTTTAACATTCCATCTGATGGATGGTTGCATTTCCAAGCCCACTGGTGTCCTCTAGGGAAGAACAAGGATTAGCAGAGATAAATATGAATGCAGATGCAATTGAGACTTGTATCTGGGAACTGAGATTATGAGCCTGAACACTACTGACTCAGCCAATCCCCACCCATTTAACCCTTCCAGTGTTCAGGACATATATATATATAAATTTCTAGTACAACAACAACAATAAAAAAAATATTTAAAAAACATAAAAACTGATGTTTTAATTTTTTTTTATAGATATCTCAGAAAAATATATAATTTAGATTAAATATATAATACATTTTTTTTTTCATTTGATGAATATTTTATTAACCTTTCTAGTGTCCAGGACGTCTGTATACATTCACAAAATTCGAAATGAGAACCAAAGACATCTATGTGCATTTTTAGTACAACAACAACAAAAAAAAGATTAAAAAATATTACCGTTTTAAAATTTTTTTTTACATATCCTATCATCATCATCATCATCATCCTCCTCAAGCAGCCATGGGCTACAGAGGTCCAACCAGACTGTGCAATTTAGTTCTCCAAGCAAGTCTATCCTGAGCTACATCTACTGCATCAGGCCACTGAACACCAATTCTAACAAGGTCCTGTTTGACATTGTCTGCCCACCGCATCCTAGGTCTCCCCCTCCTTCTGAACCCTCTAGGCACACTGTTCATAACCCTATTCGCCAATCTATAATTATCCATACGGGCAACATGGCCAAACCAACAGAGTCTCTCTGCACAATATGCTGCTTAAAGGCGGTTGCAAACTCCTTTGCCTAACCTCATCATTAGTTACAAAGTTGAACCACCTAATGCCCAAGATACTGCGTAAGCATCTAGTTTCCTGTTATCTTGTTTACAAAGTGTCCAAGTTTCACTACCATAACTAACCCTAGAAAGAACCAAACTATTATACAGTCTAATTTTAGTCTTTAGGTGTATATGCCTATTTCTCCACACTCTCCATAGATTCTTAAAAGTCCCGGCAGCAATCCCTATTCATCTGTTAATCTCATGCCGCACATCACCATTATCTGTTACATAGCTCCCAAGATAATTAAACTGTGACACCTGCTCAAGACTGCAACCATTCAGATTAACTGAATCACAGTCTGCCTGACCAATTTTCATCACTTTAGTTTTCTCTCTGTTTATAACCAAACCTACTCTACTACCAGTCTCATCAACAGCTCGAATGAAAGAGTTCATCTCATCAACATCATTTGCTAAAAGGGCTAAATCATCAGCATAATCTAAATCAGAAATTTTCATATCTCCAGTCCATTTAAGACCAAAATTTTTCCCTTGAAGTGAATTTCGCATAACATAATCAATAACCAAGCTAAAGAGAAAAGGAGACAAAAGGCACTCTTGTCGAACACCAGAAGTAATGCTAAACCATTTGCTACAAGCCTTACCAACTCTCACACACGACTCAGTGTTATTATAGAGAGCTTTCATTATGTTAACTAACTTGTCTGGTATACCATATGATTTCACAATCAACCATAAATTATGACGATCAACAGAGTCGAAAGACTTTTTGAAATCAACAAAGCTAGCAACCAAAGGTTTCTGAAACTCTAAACATTTCTCAAGAATCTGCCTATGTGAAAATATCTGATCCACACATCCCCTACCACTTCTGAATCCACATTGCTCATCACGTAATTGACTGTCAACCAGATTCTTAATTCTATTAAGCACAATCATGGAAAGAACTTTACCTGGAACAGAGAGTAGGCTGATACCACTATAGTTATCACAAGAACTGCGATCACCTTTTTTGAAAATAGGGATAACAATAGCTCTGGTAAATAGCTCTGGTAAAATCCTTAGGAACCATGCCTTTATCATAAAAGATATTCAGAATTTCAGTCATCCAAGTGGTAACCGAAACATTCCCAGCTCTAAGCATTTCGGTAGTAATTTCATCTACCCCTGGGGATTTATGAAGTTTAAGTTTAGAAACAGCCAAAATAACTTCAGATTGTGTTATAGGGCCAACATTAAAGTCATCAATGCATCTATCATCATTGCAAACAATGGGAGTAGAACTAACCACATTGTTTAGAACATCACTGAAATGCTCAGCCCACCTAGCCATGACAGAATCCTCATCTTCTATAACCTTACCTTGTTTATCCTTCAATCCCTGTATACCTGTCCGTTTTCTACCACACAAAATATTAACTATCTGGTACAGCTCTCTGCTGTTGTGCTGTCTAACTGCTTCCTCGGCTTTGTCAGCCAAACCATAAAGCCAAAGATTCTTATCAGCAGCTAACTGATCTTTTACACGTTTATCAAGTTCTCTGTAATGCTTTCTATTAGGACTAGTAGGGTATTGAGTAAGAACATTCCTGCAGTTCTTTCTTTCCGAAATAAGCTCAAGTGCCTTATCACTCAGATAATTCTGCCTCTTCTGCTCCTTTTTTCCTAAAAGAATTCAAAAAAAGTCTGTTAGTGTCCAAAAAAGTCTGTTTAAAACGATCCCATTCTTCCTCAACTTCCAGTAGTAAGCATACCATGACTGTCATAATGACTAAGTAACCTATCATGGTAAGCTTTGGCTATAACTGGGTCTTTCAGAGCTTCAGTATTAAAAGCAAATTTTCTAACCCTAGTATAACACTTTTTAAGTTTAAGTTGCAAGACACTTTTAACAAGATAATGGTCAGATCCAATTTCAGCTCCCCTATATGACCTGGTATTCCTAACAGAACTAGCCCATTTGCTGTTAAGTAATATATAATCAATCATATTCTTATGCAGCACATCGGGTGAAACCCATGTGAACTTATGTATGTCGCGGTGTTTGTAATAAGTGTTAGTTATTCTGAATCCATTGAGTTTACTTACCTGTAGGAGACGTTGCCCATTGCCATTGCAGCTACCAATACCAAAAGGGCCTATTACTCCTCCCCAAAGGTCAGAGCCAGTACCAACTTTGGAATTGAAATCACCAAGAACAAGGGTAATATTCTTGTAGAACAAGGGTAATATCCAAGAACAAGGGTAATATTCAAGTATTAAATTTCTTGACAGAATTCAAAATATCCTGAAGTTGTTCATAAAACCTATCCTTCTCATCCTCATCGGCATCCTCAGTGGGGGCATAACAGTAGATAACATTCAAGTCTTTAACGCTTGTCTGAAATTTTGCTGTAAGAAACATTTCATTAATGCACTCATATCCTAGAAGAGCATCACTAGCGTGTCTGCTGAGAAGCAGACCCACGCCTTGGTGATGCTTATTGTCGTCCCTCCCTGAAAAGAGATTTTTAAGATTATTTTTAAGAATCTGACCTTTATCTGTCCATCTGGTCTCTTGCAAGCCGAGAATATCTAAATTATAATGGTGGAATTCTTGTGTGAGGACATCAAGAGAAAAAGCTCTGTGCTGTCCTCACATTCCAACTACCTATCGAGAGAAAATGGTTAGTGGGATGTTTAAAGAAACTATGTTTATTGAGAGAGGGAATGCCGACAATATCAAACAGCCCCATAATCGCAGACATGGGGCAAAGACCCGTTCCCCCACTACTAAAGGCTGAAGCCATCTACACTGGAAGACTTCCTCCAATGTAGAATTTGACGATGCCAATAGAAGCAAAGAGTTGAGGTGCCTGCGATGACCTCTGCTCAGGATTATCCACCAGCTGATAAACATATCCTGTGAATCTATTCACTTGGGGCTGTCAACCCACAAACAAACAGAAAACACAGCAGAAGATTTTCCCTCCACATAAGTCCACCAGTGCAGCAAAATCAGGATCCATAATCAAGCTCAGAGCCATATATCTGTCCAGTCCAGTGGGTTTATATGGTCAGCACCAGGACCCTGTGTGGTTGACCACTCCTCAGCAGGGTAGAAAAAAAAAGAAAAGTAGCCATAGTTGTCCAGATCAGTAGGTCACACTAATCTGGCAGCCCTCCCCTTCCGTTCACTTCCACAAGAGAGTATCTCTTTTGAAAGGTACTAACGGTCTGCACCACGAGAAGGCGGGGTCGGACATTAGGTGCTAGGCCTGGCCGATTCTATGCATCATCACAGGGGATTGGTGCATAGCTCTCCTTCCAGTGACTACCTAGCTACCATTTACAGACCACATATCCTATAAAAATATATAATTCAGGCTTGATAAGATTTTTTTTCTTCATTTGATGCATATTTTATTAAACTATGACATAAATAATTTGTTAAAGCCATCTGATTACCATTTCTCAGAAGTGATATAAGGTATTGCAAATGTGTTTGTTAACATTACTCTATGCTGAAGCAATCCCCTAATTTAAGCTCAGATGTTTGATTTCAAGTATTATCAACAAATTTTTCCTCGAAGTTTCTAAAATTTTCTGATAATTAACAAAATACTGCTATTTTTAAAAATGAAAGATTTTGGAAGTAATTATGAAATATATACCTATTTTTTCAGTATATCACTGTAAAAAGTCTTATTAAAATTAATTTGTTTCTACAATTGTTTATTTTAATAAAATTTAGAACTAAATTCTCCTTAATTTGGTATATAACATAACCTATTTCTGCTGATTAGTAATTTACTAAAAATATTACAAAGTTGACTTGTTTATTGGACTCTGTAACAAGCTTGGACTTTTCTCAAAGTATGGTACGAAGAAGAAATATTACAAAGCAGAAGAAATGTTTACTTTAAACAAGAAAATTATTTTTGTTATTTAGAAATAAATAGCCCTTCTATTCCTGTGCATTATAATCATTTCTATCTATTAGTGTTTTTAAATAATTTTTTATTTGTATTGCCAGATGGTATTTTTACTACATGACTCAAAAAGTCCTATTAAAATAAAACTTGTCATCTTTTTCATTAAACATTTTATTTTCAGAAAATCAAGAATTAAATGCTGATTAATTTGGCATATAACATGCCATAATTCCTTTCATTAGTTATTTGGCAAAAAAGTTATAAAATGAATTTTTTTTTGGCTGAGCATAGGGAGAAAACAGCTTGGCCTCTGGATGGGAACCAGTTTTTCAGGCTGGACACTGGAATGGTTAAACTATGACAAAAATCATTTGTTAAAGCCATCTGATTGCCATTTCTTAAATGTGATATAAGGTATTACAATTTGTTTGTTAACATTACTCTACGCTGAAGTAATCCTCTAATTTAAGCTCAGAAGTTTGATTTGAACTATTGTCAATAAATTTTTCCTTGAAGTTTCTAAAATCTCCTGATAATTAACAAAACACTGCTAATTTTAAAAATGGAAGATTTTGAAAGCAATTATGAAATAAGTACCTATTTTTCAATATACCACTGTAAAAAAAGTGTTATTAAAATTAATATGTTACTACAATGTTCAAATTTTGTGCTTAAATAAAATCAGTATTAAATTCTCTTTAATTTGGTATATAACATGATCTATTTCTGTTGATTAGTTATTTATTAAAAATATTTTAAAGTTGACTTGTTTATTAGACTCTGCAACAAGCCTGGACTTTTCTCAAAGTATGGTACAGAGAAAAAAATTACAAAATGGGAGGAATGTTTACTTTAAACAAGAAAAAATTTTTTTGTTATTCAAAAATAAATAGCTTTTCTATTCATGTGCATTATAATCATTTCTGCTTATTAGTATTTTTAAATAAGTTTTTATTTGTGTTGCCAGATATATTTTTACTACCCCCTCAAGCAGCTGCTTGCTACAGAGGTCTGATAGGAGCCTGTCAGTTTATATGCCATAGTAGGTCTGAGAGGATGGAAGGACCTCAGCAGAAAAACAACACACACAACCATGCCTTACCCGGGACTCGAACCCAGGTCCCTTAGATCAGTAGCTAAGCATGCTAACCAATCAGTCAACATTAAATAAATTAAAATAAAACTTGTCTTATGTGTTAAATATTTTATTTTCAGAAAATCCAGAATTAAATACTGATTAATTTGGCATATAATATGCCATAATTCTTTTCATTAGTTATTCAGCAAAAAAGTTCTAAACTAAATTAGGCCTCTGGAAGTAAATCAGTTTTTCAGGCTAGAGACTGGTAGGTTTAACTGAAAGAGTTTTTGGGAATTTCATAAATAAGTCACTAACGTAGAGCATATATTAATAAGCTAGATGCTCTAATAGCATTAAAGAGACTAATTTATTTCAAAATTAATTTTAATTTCAAATTGTTAATAAATTGCAGCAGGAGATAGCATTCCATGCAGTGAGATCAAAGTTGGAGAATTATTTATAATGGTTTAAAATTCTAAGAAATTTTTATAATGGGCATTAACTACAAATATACTATTAAATATCCTTAAATAGACAAAGACCTTTTGCAGTAGTTCTATTAGCATAGAACTGCAGAAAATTAAATTTTTAAATGAAATGAATGCTAATGATGGGTACAGGAGACACATTTTGGGATCAATTCTATTCGAGTTATTATAATAGACTTTTTGATTTATACTTGTTTGCTGCTGGTGCTTTCTTCAACTAGTGCAGTATTTTACTACACATTTCTCTCTCTCTCTACAAATAAAGGAGGAAATGCTGTGTCTGCATGACATTAAATTCTGCTGTAAATTCAAAATGTCTACTTCTCATGAAATTTTATGAAAACAAGAATGATACTGTTAACTAGGAAAAGGCATCTCTTTGAAGTGACTGCAATTTAGCAGTAAACAGGAAAAATGATCAATAAAAATTCAATTAACTTTCAAAATATTACAGGAAACCATATAATAACACTGTTTTAAAATGTAGTTTTATACACATTTTTCACACAAGGGCAACAGTACTCCATAAGTAAAATTTTTAGATACATGTAAAGTGGGTGAGAGGTTAAAACAAAATTAATATTTCTCACAGTCACAAACAAAACGAAAATACGATTAAACATGAACGAATACAAATCATTCATTAAAAGGTATAAATGGGTGGAACTCTTCTTAACTATATACTACTATCATTAAACTTCTAATAAATTTGAATGACATTATAACCTAACCACAACAAAAGTCGATACCATATAATATTTACAAACCTACTATATTATGAATTTATACTAAATAAAAAGAAAACGATTCTTAAGATTGTACTAACCACTTCATTGATTTAACGAAGAAAATTTAATCTTGAACTGACATTAACCAATGAAAGCGATCTTCCTAACCATGTATTAAATTCCTTTGTAAAACAACTACATAGCCAAATAATCACTTTAATAACATTAAAAGTTGGTTTTATTTGCAATGCATAGTTACATGTTTAAAGCTTTACTTGCATCGCCCATGTTTTTAATTGACTATTATATCCACTACTGGCCGCCATCATAAAACATGGATACGGGTACGGGCTTGGTTTGTTACGCCTAGAAGAGATTTAACTTCTACCGAGTATAATAATAAAACTTTGGTTCCCATATTTAGGATCACAAATGATAAACTGCGAGACAAAACGTTGTCAAAAAAACCCTACAAACTCCAAATATATTTATCAGAGAGGAGAAATATTTCCGGAGGATCATATTCAAAGGTGCCCAGTATAATGCAAAATGTCTGTAAAACATCTGGAAGTAGAAAAGATGACACAACACAAGCAGAAAATATTCGAAAATCCAAGTACCAGAAATCTCCACAAAATATATGTCACAAAATAGAAAATTCTCTTGATTGATGATGATTGATTTCATGATGGTCATTGTGATGCCCCACCGTTCACTTTTGCTTTACCTTAACCAGTTTTGTTTAATTTACGTTATATTTATCATTTTGGGGATTTTTATTTCCTTTTCGGCATCACAGCAGTCGTTTTCAAGTTTCTAGGAGTTGCGTACGCGCAACTCCGAACTTCCGACCGTACCGTTAAAGCCCGTGCCAAGGACACGCCCCCTCTTGCGTCATAGCTTGCGTCATTCGTCATAGTATGCAAATGTCTTTCCCGGCATGCGCCGGCCCATTGTCAAAAAACCGTGACCTGCGAGTCACTTAGACAGAGAGTAGAGAGAGAGAAGTAGAGAGAGAGAGAGAGAAGGAGAGAGATGTAGTAAGGTGCGTAGCACAAAAGTTATGTTTCTTCATTGATGTCTTGGTGAGTTAATTATTTTGGAAATAAATCTATTTTGTTTTGTTATAAATCTTTTGAGTGTGTAGTTTTTTTATCTTGAGCAACGCTAATTAAGGATCTTTTTTACATTTATTCTTATTAGTTGACAATCATTTTTGATTCTTACTTATGAACGCTCGCTGGTATTTGAACCCTAAATCAACTTATTCTACTTTTGGCAATTTGGTAATTATTGCCTGGCGCCCGTCTAAGCTATCCGGAGCATAAAACTTAAAGTATTTTGCATTTGTTTGGAGCGTTACAGAGTACATAAAAGAAGTGGCGCAGCGAACAGGGACTCGCCAATATTTAAAGATAGTATATATATATTTGTGGATAAATTTTGTATGATTGTCAAAGATAGCAATTTTTTGAGCTCAATAGTTGTATGTACTAGTTGTAGATTTAACGGCAGCTTAAGCCGAAAATTTTTGTCGAGCAAGTAGCTTAACATTTTTTGTGTATTATTCAAAGGTACTGAAGTTTCAGCGTAGATATTGCTGAATATTTAAGATATTTGTTGTATGTAATGATTAGAAGTGTCCGGACACACAAGTACGTAGGACGATAAGAAAAATTTTTTTGATAAGCAAATTTATATTTTTGTAAAGCTTAGTTATAGCTTTAGTATTGTTGTATAGCAGTACCTTTGAGCGCTGCTCAAGAAAAAAAAAGGTTTTCAAAATTTCCAAAATTCAAACTTTCGGCAGACCGCTAAACATGTCTGCTAACAATATGGCCGATTCCGCCATAATGACTCCCGACATAGAAAGAGTAAAGGGTAGACTGCAAGATGTAATGATGGAAGCAGAAGTGCTAATGAATCTGCTTGATGATAATCGGGAGAAAAGGGGAACGACAACAACCCCTAAATTTGCTGACAATGCTACGTCAGTTCACCAACGAAGAAACTTTGAACGTAAGGTTCCATTTTCTGTTCCGTCAGAAGCAAGCGATAGAACAGAGTATTTTCAACCGCCACAACGACGATTTGCCAACCCATCCATTAACTATAGACCTTATGTTAATTGGCCTTTACCTGAGATAAGGTTCGACGGTTCGAAACGTCCGTCATCGTGGACATTTGTCAAGTCCATGGAGGAGCACTTCCGTTTACATGAAGTGCCAAGCAATAAAAAAGTTGTTTTAGCAGTATCTTGCCTAATTGGATGTGCTAAGCAATGGTGGAATAACGTAGGATGTCGTCATGGCATAGAACTTTGGGAAGAATTTAAAAACGAAATCATGGACATATATCCGCCTTATAATGATTTTACAGAACTAGCTACAGAGTTGTTTTCACGAAGACAAAGGGAAAGAGGTGACATAGAAAAATTTATATGGGGTACAGTAGAGTTATACCAGCTGTACGATGTTGATGCCGCTGAAATTGATATTGTAAATTGCATATTGTCTCAATTACTTTTGCCCATCCGAGAATTCCTAGAAGTATGAAACATAAATTCAGTTGCCGAGTTAGTCAAATTGGCTCGGCAATACACTGCAAGAAGAGAATCTGCAGCAAATACACATAACCAACAATGGATGCCATTCCCGCCAAAGCAGCGATATCAGGTTGAGTCGCGTAGAATGACTCCCGCACGACCGGAAGTTACACGGTCCCGACAATTTGCGCCGAACGCGCCTAGAACTATAGAATATGAACAAAGTAGAGACTTTTTGCCACGTCAAGCTTCGAACCATAACACTAGACCTAAAACTTTGTTTAAACAACCTCAATCTTTCACTTGTAATTTTTGTGGCCGACTAGGACATACTGAGAAATACTGTTACCAAAGGAATGAAAATTCGGGAAACTTTCATCGGGATCTTTGAAGCGAGAGGCCAAAGTTCCTCAAGAAAAGCCCTCTCATGAGTTAGCCTTGCCACTATGGCTTTACCTTTTGTTACTGATTGCCATGAAGTAACTAAAATAACAGATCAAAACGATACAGAAGTCGATCTTCAGTTTGCTAAGGAACAAGTTTTCGATGGTACTAATGACGAATGTCAATTGACAGTGCAGCCGCGGTCCCGTGGACTTTTTGACTTACCTTGTGGTCCAGAACAGATTATTTCAGAAGCACCTATAAAATGTCCCGTTAGTGCAAATAATGAAAGTTTAAATAACGAAGGTTGTGAAGTAGAACAACCATATGAGAAAGCCGTTTTTGAAGAGGTTTCTAAAGTAGAAGTTTTTAATGAAAATAATTTTGAGTCTGATTTAAGTGAAGAAAAAACCAACCAAGAAGTTGTGCCGACCGCAAGTATTCCTGACAAGTCTGGAGGTCCTCAACTATTAAAGCGTCATTTGGAGGCGGACACCAATAGGCCTAGAAAGTACGAGAAAAGGTTCTTCAAAAATCCGCACGGAGCAACGAAAAGCCGACGAAACGACCAGAGCCTGCAGAGCGACAACCGGCAGCGAAGCAGCGAACATCGGGAAGATGACGTCACGAGAGAGATCTACAGCGACGACTTGACTTGAACGAGATCTTCAGTAACAACTTTACGTGAAGCCACCCAACGACGACGGAAGGATGTTATCGGAAACGGACTAGATGATTTATCGCCACGGAGTGCCAACAATGAAATTTAAGTATATTTTTCTTTCACTTGGCACTTGATTGAGTTATAAAATGTTTTTTTTCTGGAATAGATGAAGACGAAGAAGAAGCCTTATTGTGAATTATATAGTTAGCGATGTTTAATTTCTTGTTGAAACTTTAGAGTTCGATATTTATTTTTGAAAAGTGAAATTTTTGTAGTTCGAGTTTATACTTGTGTGAATAGAATTTTTTTTTTGCATTCTTGTTCATCGAGGTTCTAGTTATTGTATTTACGTGAGTTAAAATGTAATTTTGTAGATTTTTTTCAGCTGACTGATAGCTGAAAATTTTGTAAGTCGATATTGGAAAGTTTAGAAATTGTAAAATGTTTCTGGATATGAATGAGAAGAGTGAAAGAGAATTAGTGATTTAAGAATTTGTATTGTAAAATAACGTGCATTCCAAAGTGAATTTATGTAAAAAAAAAAAAGGAGATTCATGTAAAAGTTATTGGATGAAATGTTATCATCATATATTATAAATTATTTACACTCTTTTTTCTTTATTCTTAGATACGATTTATGTATATGTGTTTAAATCTGTTCAGTGTCATCAGTGATATTTATGTGTCAATGATACGTAATTTTTGGATGACATTGGCAGTATTTATTGGTATATATAGATGATGACCATGATGATGACTGCAGAATTTTGTTTTTTTTGTGTACCTTTTTGGAGCTGTCCCCAAATGGCCTAGTCTGATAACCGAGTTGTTACCAGCATAACTCCTTTGGGAGGGGGACGTTGGCTCTGAAGGGGGAGGTAACTAATGATTTTTTATTTCAGCTAGATCGCGATTTCTGTGAATAGGAGAAGAATTAGCGGATGATTACAATTACGCTTGTTTGTAAATTTTGAATTTTCTTAGCTTTGCGTATTTGAATGTAATTAGGAGGAGATAACAGTGTTCGAATACCCGTTTTTTTATGTGATTTAGGAGAAGAATTAGCTGTCACATATATTTTATTGTGGTTAGGGGAGAAGCGGAAGTTATCACCCCGCTAGCAACAATGTAACCTTCTTTTCTTTTTATGTTTTTAACATATATTAGACTTAGTAAGATTAGGAGTTCATTAACCTATTTTTTCTGTACAGTTCAAGATATGCCAATTTCGAGTTTGTATCAGAATGTGATACTAGTTAGACCGATGATGCTAGTATACAGTTAACTGTCACAGCCACTGGTATGTATTGACACTAGGTTAGCTGTTAATTACATATTTTTGTCAGGAGGAAAAGGGAGGAAGGTACCTTTGGTTGTGCTGGAAAATTGTGTCAAAGTAAGAATAGTTCATCATATCAAAATTTGCGCTAGCATACTTTTACTTATTTATGTTCAGCCATGTGTAAATGACGTAAGATGTGTCCTTTATTCAAAATTTGCTACGTCAATCTTTTGACTCCCTTTGGAAGGGGGAGTTGTGATGCCCCACCGTTCACTTTTGCTTCACCTTAACCAGTTTTGCTTAATTTACGTTATATTTATCATTTTGGGGATTTTTATTTCCTTTTCGGCATCACAGCAGTCGTTTTCAAGTTTCTAGGAGTTGCGTACGCGCAACTCCGAACTTCCGACCGTACCGTTAAAGCGCGTGCCAAGGACACGCCCCCTCTTGCGTCATAGCTTGCGTCATTCGTCATAGTATGCAAATGTCTTTCCCGGCATGCGCCGGCTCATTGTCAAAAACCGTGACCTGCGAGTCACTTAGACAGAGAGTAGAGAGAGAGAAGTAGAGAGAGAGAGAGAAGGAGAGAGATGTAGTAAGGTGCGTAGCACAAAAGTTATGTTTCTTCATTGATGTCTTGGTGAGTTAATTATTTTGGAAATAAATCTATTTTGTTTTGTTATAAAACTTTTGAGTCTGTAGTTTTTTTATCTTGAGCAACGCTAATTAAGGATCTTTTTTACATTTATTCTTATTAGTTGACAATCATTTTTGATTCTTACTTATGAACGCTCACTGGTATTTGAACCCTAAATCAACTTATTCTACTTTTGGCAATTTGGTAATTATTGCCTGGCGCCCGTCTCAGCTATCCGGAGCATAAAACGTAAAGTATTTTGCATTTGTTTGGAGCGTTACATCATATTCAAAGAGAGAGCAGAATCCAAAATGTCCATAAAAATGTTGGAATTATGAGACCCAATATTGGCACAGTAACGGCTTTGTAAACAAGATAACAGGAAACTAGATGCTTTTGATTCCAGATGCTTACGCAGCATCTTGGGCATTAGGTGGTTTAACTTTGTAACTAATGATGAGGTTAGGCAAAGGAGTTTGCAACCTCCTTTAAGCAGCATATTGTGCAGAGAGAGACTCCGTTGGTTTGGCCATGTTGCCCGTATGAATAATTATAGATTGGCGAATAAGGTTATGAACAGTGTGCCTAAAGGCCTGAGAAAGAAGGGGAGACCTAGGATGCGGTGGGCAGACAATGTCAAACAGGACCTTGTTAGAATTGGTGTGCAGTGGCCAGATGCAGTAGATGTAGCTCAGGATAGACTTGCTTGGAGAACTAAATTGCACGGTCTGGTTGGACCTCCGTAGCCCATGGCTGCTTGAGGATGATGATGATGATGAAATTCGGAAACCCAGGAATAAAAAAGAACTGAGAAATATTTCTCAGAAAAGAACAAATTTCTTTAGGTCATCAAATTCAAACAGAGTGGAATGCAAAATGCTTGTGAAACATTTGGCAAAAAAATCCTAGGAGATAGAATTCAGAAACCAACGAATCTAAAACCCAGAAAGTCGGGAAAAAAATATCGCAAAATAAAAAAATTCTTGATTGTCATATCAAAGAGACAGAGTAGAAACAAAAATACCCCTAAAACTGCTGGAATTGCAATTAAAGTTCGAATATGGGTACAATAATTTCGGAAATCCACAAATCAAAACTCCTTGCAAAGTCAAATAATATTTATGAGAAAAGAGAAAAAATTTCCGATGGACATATTCAAAGACACATAATGCAAAATGCCTGTAAAATATATGGAATTCCAAAAGAAGACATTACACGGGATGAAAAAATTCGGATACATAAGAACGAACTAACGAACCTCACAAAGACCCAAAATATGCTACTTCTTTTCATTGCCATATTGAAGAAACATTTCTTCATTGCCATATTTAAAGAGCACAGTACAATGCAAAAATCGCTGTAAAAGTGTTGCATTTGCGGAAAAATACCCAACTCAGGTATATAACTTTGGAAACCCAGAAATTGAAACATATCAAAAGGTCTATTGGGGGCTTTAGTGTTGGCCCTATAACATAATCTAAAGTTATTTTGGCTATTTCTAAACTTAAATTTCATAAATCCCCAGGGGTAGATGAAATTACTACGGAAATGCCTAGAGCGGGGAATGTTTCGGTTACCACTTGTTTGACTGAAATTTTGAATATCTTTTATGATAAAGGCATGGTTCCTAAGGATTTTACCAGAGCTATGGCCGAGTGGTTAGCGCGCTTGGCTACTGATCTAAGGGACCTGGGTTCGAGCCCTGGATAAGGCATGGTTGTATGTGTTGTTTTTCTGCTGAGGTCCTGCCATCCTCTCAGATCTTCTACTTTGGCATATAAACTGACAGGCTCTTGTCAGACCTCTGTGGCAAGCAGCTGCTTGAGGGGTTATTTATTTATTTATTTTTTTATTATTACCCCTTTTTTTCAAAAAAGGAGATCGCAGTTCTTGTGATAACTATAGGGGTATCAGCCTACTCTCTGTTCCAGGGAAAGTTCTTTCCATGATTGTGCTTAATAGAATTAAGAATCTGGTTGACAGTCAATTGCGTGATGAGCAATGTGGATTCAGAAGTGGTAGGGGATCTGTGGATCAGATATTTTCACTTAGGCAGATTCTTGAGAAATATTTAGAGTTTCAGAAACCTTTAATTGCTAGCTTTGTTGATTTCAAAAAGGCTTTCGACTCTGTTGATCGTCATAATTTGTGGTTGATTATGAGATCATATGGTATACCAGACAAGTTAGTTAACATAATGAAAGCTCTCTATAATGATACAGTCGTTTGTGAAAGTTGGTAAGGCTTGTAGCAATTGATTTAGCATTACTTCTGGTGTTCGACAAGGGTGCATTTTGTATCCTTTTCTCTTTAGCTTGGTTATTGATTATGTTATGCGAAATTCACTTCAAGGGAAAGATTTTGGCCTTAAATGGTCTGGAGATACTAAAATTTCTGATTTAGATTATGCTAATGATTTAGCCCTTTAAGCAAATGATGTTGATGAGATGAATTCTTTCATTCGAGCTGTTGATGAGACTAGTATTAGAGTAGGTTTGGTTATAAACAGAGAGAAAACTAAAGTGATGAAAATTGATCAGACAGGATGTGGTTCAGTTAATCTGAATGGTTGCAGTCTTGAGCAGGTGTCACAGTTTAATTATCTTGGGAGCTATGTAACAGATAATGGTGATGAGCGGTATGAGATTAACAGACGAATAGGGATTGCTGCCGGGACATTTAAGAATCTATGGAGATTGTGGAGAAATAGGTGCATACACCTAAAGACTAAAATTAGACTGTATAATAGTTTGGTTCTTTCTAGGGTTAGCTATGGAAGTGAAACTTGGACACTTCGTAAACAAGATAACAGGAAACTAAATGCTTACGCAGTATCTTAAGCATTAGGTGGTTTATCTTTGTAACTAATGATGAGGTTAGACAAAGGAGACAGCAACCTCTTTTAAGCAGCATATTGAGCAGAGAGAGACTCCGTTGGTTTGGCCATGTTGCCTGTATGAATAATTATAGATTGGCGAATAGGGTTATGAACAGTGTGTCTAAAGGCCTCAGAAAGAGGGGGAGACCTAGAATGCCATGGACTGACAATATCAAACAGGACCTTATTAGAATTGGTGTCAATGGGCAGATGCAGTTAATGTAGCTCAGGACAGAGTTGCTTGGAGAAATAAATTGCACTGTCTGGTTGGACCTCCGTAGCCGATGGCTGCTTGAGGATGATAATGATGATTATAAAAGTTTCTTTATGGTTATATTCAGAGAGACCCAGTACAACCCAAAATGCTTGTAAAACTGCTGGTATTAGTAAAAGAAGACCCAATATCGGCATAATAATTTTTGGAAATCCACGAATTAAAAACCTTACAAATATATACAAATTGTCACCATGTCCCAAAATATACACTGCAGGAAAAAAATTGCTACACTTAGAAGGATTAATGCCATTTTATTGAAACGCAGGCAGCTATTAGCATACACTGAGATGTGGGATTGATTACATTATCAAAAAATATGGAAAATTACCATTTTACCTACCCGTCCCGTGCAGGAATTCGTTCATGAACATGGTGAGGAATGCTATCGTAAAGCTCTATCCCACACAACCGCAATCTCCACAAAATATCCATAAGATATCTAAGATGACCAGTAGATATCCATGGGTCATCTTAGGTATCTTATGGATATTTTGTGGAGATTGTTGTTGTGTGGGTATAATGTCCTCTTAAGGGATAGAACGCCAAATAGCATGAAGTCAGTGTTCTATTTCAGCGATTGTGGTTGGCTCACCCCTTGGGTGTTGGTGGAGCTCTGGCACCATCATGTCCAAGACGTTTGCAATAGGTCCAAGACGTTTGCAACTGGTGAGCGTGCTGGCCATTGTGGTATCTGAACATTTTACTCGTGTAGATACTGAAGACTAATGCGGGCTGTGTGGGGACGGGCGTTATTTTGCTGGTAAAAGGTTCCATGCTGCTGAACGAATAGGAGAGCCACTGGTTGCAAAATGTTAGTAACGTATCATTGGGCAGTTATAGATCCCCTTTTGACGACCAGTTCTGACTAAGATGTCCGACTAATGGCACCCCATACCAAGACACCAGGTTAAAGAGTATGTAAGGAGAAGAATGAAAGGCTTCTTATATCCAGAGCTGAGTTGCTACAACCGCCAATCAGTTCAAGATACATGCTCTGCTATGAAATGTGCTTACAGAGGCAATGCAGCATACCGGTTGTTGGTAGTCTAGGATAGAATTTTCTCTGCGCATGCGCGATGGCTTTTCAGTATTTAGCTTTTGAACAGTAGTGGATATGATCTCGAATTTCAGGTACGTTGATGTTTGTTTTCCTCCTTCAGCACTTTCATTTGACATATTTGCTACTCCAAAAAATGTTAGTAAAATCTTGATTTCTAGCGACATAGATGTAGTTTTTCAATTGCTATCTTCCTTACCAGATGCACCTGGTTTACCTTATGCGTTGCCGCCATGTTGGCAGTTATATAAGGTGATGACATGTAATCTGTCGAACAGTACTTGTTGCTATTCCCTCTGTAATTGTAGGATTAATTCCAGAAGCATATTTAGCATTAATAAGTGACTGATGTTTACAGATTCATTATCAGTTTTCATAATTAGATATTAAGTAAACTTTCGTGTTCGTAAAGGTACGCTTGTTGCGGACTTCAGCCCTGTACGTGCCGCGTACTCCAATCCTGCTCCAGCCACAGAAGAGTGCTTGCCGTGCGGCATAGTAAACACCGCCATGCTGTGATTCCAAAGAGTCTTCCTCGCCACAATTGCAAAGGAGCAAGGAATTATGGATTATATTTTCAACGTATTTGCAATTCACGTGAAAAAGTGCATGATTTTACTATCTTATCATTTCTTTTTCAATCACAAAATATGAGAGGTTTGATAATTTGCAAATGTTGCAAATAAAATTTATATCCATTCGCATAACCTGTTGTAGCTAACTTCTTATGCTGTGACCTCAGTTGAAATGAATATATGATATTAAATAAAATTTCTTAGTTCACTTCCTAAATTTTTGTTTTCATTTTAACTACATTTATTGCATATGTAAATAATTTATAAAATCTCGGTGATGTTAAAATTCTAAAAAGGAGAAATATTTATATAGACATTTTACAGTGTTCTGCTTGTTATATGGAATGAAGATTTACTAAATAAATATAAAACAAATTCGGGGAGGATTGTATGAGACAACAAAAAAAAAAAATAAAAAATCATGTTAAACAGCCTTTTTTCAGATAAATTTATTGATCACAGCAAAAAAAAAAGGGTAGTGAGGGAGCTGGAGAGGTAAGGAATGCAGTGCACATGAAAACTATATATATTATTAAAAATTGTATTAATCAAGATTTTATTAATATTTACTCTTGGGAACATACGTGAAAGAACTGAAGAAAAAAAATAATGGAAAAAAAAAAAAAGATTTCACGCGATGCAAAAACATTCCCAAATGCTTGTAATACATATAAAAAAAAAACTAAACATTACGGACACTAACAAAAACAGCCGCCGAATCTAAAAGTTCTGACGGAAACAAATATGAGAAGTAGCTTAGCCCCCGATATCACGAAAAGCAGCTTCCCTGCTGCACATCACGTGTATCTGCATACATGTTGCACTACAGTCAAAAGTGTCTTACATTACGCCTCTGGAAGCTTTCATTCTTCTCCATACATTGACCAGGTGATGGAGCTGTGTGATGATGTCGCACACACTGAGTGGCATTTCTTTCCCCTGGATAATGGCGAACACATGGTCTACCGTCGTGCTGACTAAGACAAAAACGAGATTCATCACGAAACACCATGGTACTCCACTCTTGTTCATTTCAGTTTTGTCTGAGGCGACACTGAAGACATGCTTGCATGTGAGCAGATGTGAGGGGCAAATGCAGTGCCAGACAATAGGCTCGCAATGAAAACTGTAAAACTCTGTTGTTTAGTCCGTCTGGTAGGAATTCGATGTATTATCCATTGTCAGTCCCTTTGCAGTTGCACTGTAGTCACGAATCTGTCACGCAATGCCATGTGTCGCAAATGCAGTCCTGCGTGACCATATGTCATTTTCCTGATCCTTGTCGGCATGTTCTGGATCCATCTTGAACCTACTGGCGGCATATATGTACGATGGTACTGGGATTGCAGCCAAAGTTCGCCACACCTCTGTATGACAAACCCACTTCTCTAAGTCCGATGATTCTTCACCGCTCAGAGTCTGTTGGAACGGCTGTCGATGTCTGTGTAAGGGAATCTTTAGTGGTTTAGAACAATTTCCACAACGTTTTGTCAAACAGGGAGCTTTGGTTGCCTTTATTTACGTTTGACCGCTCTGTACCTGTTAACATCAGCTCATGCCTGTCCAATCGTTTCGATCGTCCTAAAAACCGAATAATTTCCATGCATTGAAAATGCATGGAAACCAATTACGTGTTTATGCATTATTTCCCTATTTTTGTTCAAGATGAGAGGCCTGGTGTATCAAGGTGTTCCGTCCAGGGGATGGGAAACGCAAATTTTTTGTTTGCTTTAGCAAATAATTGTTTGTATTTAGAAAAAAATGAAAAATTCTTTTTTGGGATAGAAATTGATGAAATATTACCATTCGCTCTTTTGGAATCTTCAGAAAACTACAATTGCATCCTTTAAAGGTGAAAAAAGTTGAAAATTGCAAAATATCGCAACGACGATAGATGTTTGAAATTTTTGTGGTGGAATGGGAACTTTTCATAGGAAACAATGAAAGTGTTAATTGGAAAACTCTATTTCAGTTGGATTGGTGCTAATGAAATATTATAATTCCCATTTTTCAAATACTTAGGTAGAATATATATTACAGATCACAAACTATGGAAACCGCACAGCTATTATTTTTCAAATATATATATAATAGAAATTTTAGTGGTAGCTTTTCAAGAAATATTCCACTAACAGTAATGTTCTACCCATTACACTAGGCAACAAAGTTTCATAAAAATCATGCCTTTGAGATAAAAGTAGCCATTTCTAAAAGATTTTAAGATGCTGAACACTAATATGAAAAGAAATATGCAAAATTGGCTACGATTTCTGAGAAATCCGCAAGTTTCTTATATAATACGTACATATGTATTGGTAAAACTCAGTTTCTACTTCCGACGACGTTGCTTTGCCCATCACTTCTGCAGCTGCTCAGGATCATCTCTGGCGAGCGTCCAACAGTAGTCAGCCAACATTGAAGTGGATTAGTTTCCCTGGTATCGTTTTGCAATGTCCTGGTGAAAACGTTCACCATGCTCATCATTAACATTACTGCAGTTGGGGGGAAAGAAATCTATGTGAGAAAGGAAAAGTGGATCTTTAAGGACATATTGCAGTCAAGTTTGTGATACAGAGACATGTCCTTAACCAGTTTCTTGTAGTTGTCTGCCCTGACATTCCCAAGTTGACACCAGACGAAATGCATCCCAAGCCTTTTTCTTGTCACCCTGAAGCATCTTGTCAAACATCTGGTCTCTGAACAGCTCGCTGATCTGAGGACCCACAAAAAACCCCCCTTTAATTTTTGCTTTGCTGAGTCGAGGGAATTTGTCAACCAAGTACTTGAAAGCTGCAGTCCAATCCAGGCTTTCACGAATTTTTTCATCACACCGAGTTTGATGTCTAGGGACGGAAGCAGGATGTTGTGCGTTTCTGCCAGTGCTGGGTGTTCCACATTTTTCTCTCCGACCTTCAGAGATTTCCTCTGAGACGTTTCTTTTCACGTAGTGCAAAGCGTTTGCTCGGCTGTCCCATTCACATAAGAAACAGCAGTACTTCTTATATCCTAGCTGCAGACCCATCAACAGAATACCTTCAAGTTACAACAGATGCTGGTCATGCCTGCTGTATTGAAGACAGTTCAACAGCTGTTTTAAGTTGTCATAGGTTTCATGTAGACAGCATGTCCAACCAGAATGGATGGAAGCAGATTTCCATTATGCAACAACACCGCCTTGAGACTTAATTTCGAGGAGTCTATGAATAGTCGCCATTCTTGAGGGTCATGTTTGATTCAAAGGGCATTCATCAGACCATCTACATCGGAGCAGAACACAAGGTCATCGTCCTTTCTGAAGGGGCCAACTACTCATGAAGAGTTCGAAGTCACTTCACTCGGGCATTTTCCTCGAGAAGATTCCATTAAGTCGGTTAAAAGTAACTCTGCTTTGGCCTTGGACAACTCCAGATCGCAAACAAGATCGTTCATTTCTTCAGTCAGAATGTGTGGGACAGATGACACACCATGGCAGACGTATGGATCATCTTTAGGCACTGAAGGCTGCAGAGAACCTGACATTGGTTCGCCTACCTCCTCATCGTCTGAATCGATGGAAAATTCTTTTGGACTTTCGGGAACAGGAAGACCTTTGCCGTGCAGAACTGGTCGGGGAGTGGATTGTATATTCAGGTATGCTATTGTACACTTCTTTTTCAAAATTTATATACTTTAACATTTTTTTTCCATGTCATGCTTCCAGAAACAGGTGGAACCATGCAGAAGTAGGTTATTTGCATGATTGCTTCTCTCTCTCCAAACCATAGGAAGAGCAAATGGCATTCACTTTTTTGCCTTTCAGCCACTTCGGAAGAAACTCGTTCTTGTACATATGTGTGGAAACCAGGCCTTGTCCCCGATCTTGCATCCAAAATAAAACTCATAAGCTGCTTTCACTGTTGTAGTGATGGCCCTTTTCTGGCTTGTAAACGTCCCTACCCCGCAAATGTAACAAAATGTTTCTGCACTATTAACACAGTTACGAGGCATCACTACTGCTGGATTAAAACTGCAAGGATCACTTGTATACTTATGACTCAGGGGTAAATGGGAATCACTCAAAAGACTTTCTCACCCTACGAGACATCAATTACAACAAATGATTGCATCATTTTTTGTCCGCGATCGTAAAGCCACCATGTCATTACAACTACATTGCATCAGACAATGATGCAATACCTCTGGATGTTGTCTGTATGGAGTGGTGATGCAATGTTACAATCTAGAGTTTAAAATACAGTGTTGCGAAATGGTTACCTATGTACTCAATGCGGACTGAGTCGTTTATACATGACCATCTCTTCTCTCTCCTAAACAAGAGCCAATCAACAAATTTTATTGTCATTTTCGTGTACAGCAGCTCGAAATTAGTAAAGATTGGCTATTTTCATTTCAAAACCTTTTTGTGTGTTGCCCAGTGTTATTAACATATTTCCCACCATTCGCTGGCTGAAAACTAAAACTGTAAAGGAGTGGTAAGCCAGGGTAAAGAAAAAAAACTTACTAATTCTCATTCAAAATGCGATTCTCATATGCACCAGAGCAATATGCGTTCTTCGTTTATAAGAAAAAAAGGTTTAAAATATTCCAAAAATTTTTTTGTGGGAATGGGTTAATAATAGATGAAAACTCGTGCTTTATTATAGCTCTTTTTTTGCTATTCTTGCAAAGATATTTTCAGAAATGGTAATTTTTATTAATAACGCTTTTCCTAGATTTAGTAATCCTGTTAGATGTAACCTATTGGATTACACTCTGACTAGGATCAACATGCTTCAAATATCTCTGGGTTCCTCAATTTGTACAACTTTAGGTATATAACTCTTGCACTCTGACACGATAGACCCTTCCCTCCTGTCTGTATTTCGAAACTACAATCGACTCGAAGGCCTAGGACCTATTTCCCCGAGGTTTCAAATCTATTATATATATTTCATTAACTATTTCACAACATTTGAACATAGCCTTCAGCATATTATTTTTCAGTTAAAAATAAACTACCGACTGACGGACCTCGAAGTCAGCTTTTGTGGGCGGCTTCGTAAATCTCCCTGTGTGCTGGTGACCCAGTCCGCCACTAACTTGTGCCCAATTGCCCCTGCCTTGTCACAGCACTGCATATCATATCCTGGCTATAAAATAAAAAAATACCCCCTCAAGCAGCTGCTTGCCACAGAGGTCTGACAGGAACCTGTCAGTTTATATGCCGTAGTAGGTCTAAGGATGGCAGGACCTCAGCAGAAAAACGACACATACATCCATGCCTTACACGGAGCTCGATACACCTTTTTAATTGGTTGCAAAGAGCGCTCATCACTGTCATGCAGTTTTAAATTTCGATATTTTATAACGTAAATTTTGAACATTAAAGGGAATAGATCATTTCGTAATAAATTACACTGTGCTTTAGAACCAAAAAGCTGCAATGAAAAGCTCAACTATTATATGAGTAACTACGATGAATAAAGGCAGTTTTAAGGAGGTGGTTGGGATATGAACAACGATAAAAATATTTTTAGCTTTCTCATCTCTACTCTTGTTCGCATAATTTAAATGAAAAAAAAAAGTTATAAATCAGTCTCCTACACCGTTTTTGAACAGATTAGTTTATTCGTACTTAAAATTCGAGTTCCTCTTTTTCATCTTTATCTGAATCCCATACTGAAGGTTCAAATGTTACAGCCTGGTCGAAGTCAACTTCAACATCGTATTCAAAATCTGCATCACCAGGTTTTTTCCTATTTAACTGAAACGTCTGGTCCATAATTGCTTTTTTACGTTTTAGTGTTTCATCATCAAGTTTATTGAGGTCCTCTTCCGGATCAATACTAAATTCTTTCTCAACAATATTTAAACTTTCATTTAAAGTGCTTCCTTTCATGTTTTCTTGAATTAGGCGAAGCAGTTTTTCAATCTTGAAAGATGGTACATGGTCGATGTATTTTTTATGCCTTTCCTTTAGATCAATTGCAATTCTGCTTGCTGAACTGTTCTGGAACAATCCACGAACTGGCATCGTTCTTTTATGAAATTTTTTGAAACTATCTTCATAAAGGAATACAATAGCAGCAGGTTTGAAACGTACTCCTATTTTAAGTGGTTTAATCAGATTTGCAGATTCATTGTCAACCATATTCTACCAATGCATATCCCCAAGAAGAAAAGTATAGTTTTTAATATCTGAAATTTAAAATATATTAGTAACATTAATTTTTCTGTTTATGAATAACTTTTCACAATAAAAGTAAATTACAAGTACTGCTTTCCACGTGTTCTGACAAAAGCTTGTCAGTATAATACGCTATAGAGAATTCTAAAATAAATAGAATACCAAAGAACATAAGTTCAGCTTCGCCAAAGCGTAAGTGGTGACCTCAAACGGTGTTTTGATTCCTATCGTATTTTTGAATAATAGGGGAGCAAACAGGAAGGAGTAAATGAATTATGCACTAAAGATTTATATTAAAAAGTAGTTAAAAAATCTACTTTGTATTTGAAAAAGATAGCATTATATTTATGGTTATTCTATCCATTGGAAATCATTTTTGCTGAATTCACTGCTATAAGTAGAATTTGAAGTAGGGGGGAGGGGGGGGGGGGGCTTGCAGATACCCATGGATTCAGGAAATCTTTTTACATTGTGATGTCATCTATTTTTTTTCCAGTAGTTAAATTTTTTTTAATATTAATCATCTTTCTGGTTGTTAAAAACTTGTACTGCAATAGTTTTTTTTAAATCTAAATGAGAACTTATTTAAAATATGAAAATAAAGACAACTCAATTTAATACTTTTTTATTTTCCAGTTGTTTCAGATTGGGGCTTCTATTATATAATAGCGTACACTTCGTTTCAACAAGTATTGACACACTTTCGTATAATGTAGGTGAAAAGTCCCATATTCAAAGCTCCCAAAATTTCATAATAAACTATTTACAAAAATAAATTACGGAAGATAAATTGAAGCTATCACTGAAATATTTGATTTTAACAATATTTGTTTAACATTTAAAGAATTATTGAAGCTGGAACATTAAACAGCAGACACAACTGTTACACTCATTTCAATTTTCTTCAAAATTGACAAAAACTAAATCATTACATAAAGTTTAATATTATATTTTGGTAAACAATTTGTTATAACAGTTATTAATTAGTTTAATTAACACTTCAGGTAAATTTTATGACTAGAACACTGCTGTTAAATGCTTCAGCTTCTCTAATTCTTTAAATATTAAATGAATATTGGTCAAGATTTGGATAACTTCATTAATTAAGAACTTCACTTCATCAGCAGTGGCATTTTTCTGTAAAATGCTTATGCATTTTCTGAGTTTGAGTGCTTTGAATGTAGTTTTGCATTCACATAATATGCAAATGTCCCATTACCTGCTGAAGAGTAGTGTATATCATGCAGACAGACATTCAGATGAGCAAGGCTGGAAAAAGCCACTTGTCAACAGTGAGGAAATTTTCTGGCATCTCTAGAAGACTGATTCAGACATCAGGGTAATATATCAATGTTACTTTCAAAGCTAGGAAAAATTGCAACAATAAATATTTTCAGGGAAAAGAATATAATCTGTATTATTAATTAATGTTGCATTTGTACACTTTTTTTAGAATCGAGGATCTACGTTTTTGGCTCTTTTATTTGTTTAGGAATACTAAACAATATATAATAAATAGAAATAAAAGCAGGCCATTTTTTGCTCCACCCACTCTATGGTAAAAAAATGTTGGTTAATCAAATTTGTCTTCATTTCATCACCCCTGTTGATGAAAATGTGAGTTCACTCAATAGAATAAATGCATAAAATGGAAATTTTGCTAAATGTAAACAACTCATTGAGCAGTATGTTTTCAATTAATTACTAATTTTAATTGATTTGACGAGTTATTCCAATACTGATGAAAAGTAGCAGTATTTATCATTAATTCAGAACTTATACTCTGTTCCCATGTTTGGAGCTGAAGGAAATAAATAATCTTGATGGCAAGTACTTCATCTCTTTTATTTCTTAACAGATGAGATCACAATGCAAAGAGAGAGAATTTTGCGAAAACATTTCTTACAAAATATTTCTAAGATTGCTAAAAAAATTACACAATATGTAATATTTTCCTTACTTTCGACCTACATCTATTATCCCTTAACATGCTGGGTTTGTAGAACACAATTCACTCTGGGGCTGGGTAAATTTTGAAGTGCTTTTAGCTGGAAAAATATAACTTTGAAATATTGTACTGAAATAACTAATAGACAGTAATAGGTCATCATAAATCATAGCATTTAATTGTGAGTTTTTAGAAAACGAAATATATGAGAAAAAGAGCAGATATATTAATTTTAATAGTGCTTATTTAAAAGAATATTGTTAAAAAAGGAATAATTTCATTGGATTGAAATCTTAAAATATCCAATGAACAGAATATGGTGTACTTTAAAAGAAAGAGCATTAAATACTCACAATAACATATAAACAGTTTTACGTAAAACAGGAAAATTATATAGTACCATATTTTTTTTCTTGTATAGTACAGCTGAAAATTTTATCACCCACTATATTGTGCACTTTCACTGTCAGTATCAGCATTTACTAACAATACAGGAAGAAAACAACCAACTGATTGGGTGCACAAAAAAAAAATCACAGCAATGGAAGAAAACAACCAAACTGATTGGGTGCACAAAAAAAAAATCACAGCAATGTAACACTTTCTTTCATCACTTTTTTGTAACTTTATTGGATTTATAAATTATATGCTGCAGGATGTTTTGCTATAATCAGTTTTTGGAACCTTATATAGAGTGACAACCACAATAGCATTGCCATGTGGTGGTGTCACTGTCTGTTGATGCAAGGAATGTTCATTTGTTTAACACATGGAGTCTACTGTTTATCTCTGCATGCTGAAGGATATCTTGCTTTCATCAATTTTTGTAACTTTATTGGATATGCAAATTATCAGGTTATATTAATTATCAAATTTAGTTCACAACTTTCAGGATTGGTTATAAAAGTTCAAAATGACCGATTTCTATGGAAAAAACCAAACTCTTAGAACATATTATCTTGGGAACTGTAGTTCTTAAGGTATAGGAGACTGCATTTGGCTCTGGGAACTACAACGTCTTTTGGCACTTTAAGGATTAAGAAAAACTTCCAGACAAAAAAGCATATACAGTAATAAAGTATCACAGGAAAAAGTCCTGTAGACAAGAAACACTTGAAATAATTGGTTGAAAAACATTGTTGTCCTGAGTGGGAATAGAATATATCCTTGCCATATCCTCAATATAATAAATTTCTTTCAGCTACACATATAGTGAATAAATATGCAATTAAATCTATTTAAATTAATTTGGAATTAAAATTTAATACTATGGCAGAACAAAGTTTTTATACAAAAGAAAGCATGAAGGAGGACAATCCTAGCTAGTTGTTTCTAAACATCCTGCAAAATTGAATAGCTTATTACCAATAAAGGAAACATAAGTTTTTTGATTATTCCAGGTGATTTAAATAATGGTTGCGAATCCTGTGTAGACTTAGATAAAAAAAAAAACTAAATCTCCACATAAAAACGCATGCACAAAAAATACGTAATGTAAAATGGGTGTCACATAACATGCTCTTCAGTAGAAAGTACAGACGATAATGATATACTTCTCATTAAAATAACTTATGATGTGGAGAAAGTGGTGATATACAAAGTGAGGGCATGGAAAAGTCATCTCACATAAACACTTAATTATGGAACCTTGGTTTCCCACACAAGCCATCACACAAGTCATGGCTTGTATCAGATCTTGGCAGTCATACAGATGCAACAAGCTCAAACAAGCTCAACTTTCACACAAATATATTAATAAATAAATAAATAAATAAATAAATAAATAAATAAATACCCCCTCAAGCAGCTGCTTGCCACAGAGGTATGACAGGAGCCTGTCAGTTTATATGCCAGAGTAGAAGGTCTGAGAGGATGGCAGGCCCTCAGCAGAAAAATGACACAAACAGCCATGCCTTACCTGGAGCTCAAACCCAGGTCCCTTAGATCAGTTGCCAAGTGCGCTAACCACTTGGCCATGAGACGGCTACAAATATATTATTAAGGCATAACTAAAATTAAAAAAATATTTAAATTTTACATTTTTTTTTTTTGAAATTGAACAGACTACAGTTCTTATGGGTAGATACAATTGCAGACATTAATTGCTCACTCCTGAGAAAGTGATTTTGGAAGAACACTACTTAAGAAAGGTCTGGCAAACATTACCACTTCAGCAAATTAACTGTGGTCAAACTGATTAAATTTGGTAATATAATTAAGAGTAAAAAATTAAAAATTCAGATTCAGAATGGAAGAGTGAAATTTGTTTATATTATATGCCAATGTTAGCCAGGATACTGATACATAAATTACCTTTTTAACATGCTAATAAACCTTTTGCATCATTATCCTATCTTTTAGGCCAGAGAACAATTTATATTTATGCTGTTGTATGTTTTGAAGTATATTTACGTTTTTGATATTTATGTGAGTTGACCATTAATATTGTACTTTGATTCAAATCTTAATGTGGTGTCAGTTCAACAAGGCCAGCCCACCATTAATAACAGAGTGCAATGATATTTTGCATAAATGTTAGTATAATAAAATATTTATTTCCACAATATCACTGTTAGGACAATTAATGTCTCCTGTGTTGCAGCGTGTTAAAACGATTTGGTACTATTATATATTACTGTAGGCATTGGTAATAGGTTTGTTTTAAAAAAAAGAAAGTGCAGTTTTAAATAACTGCAAAATATTGTGCAGTTATTTAAAAATTATGTTTACTATAAAGCTTAGTTGTTATTTTATCACTATGGGAGAGTAGTCCTTGTCTGGTGACTTTGCTGTAGTTATTAGTGACACTGATGCTCAATTATTGCCTATGTTGCTGGTAATCATAAACTTTAATTACTTAGCCCTTTTTTTTCCATTTTTTGGATTAATACTGTGAATCTATTTTACTCTTAAATACACTGTGGTACTGAAACTGCACCATCCTGAAGTGTTCTGATTGCTGCTTGGTTGCCGTGGTGTTCTAGATGTCGGTGATTAACCAGTTCAACAATGGCATTGCCATATGGTGGTTGTCAGTGTCTGTTGATGCAAGGAATGTTAATTTGTTTAACACAGTCTGCCATTTATCTCTGCATGCTGCAGGATGTCCTGCCAATGGGCTCTGTTATAGTGGAGTTATTCAGGAAGCTTTAAACTGGTTGACATCAGATGGTAAAAGATCATCTTCTGCTGATATACACATTTGACATTCATTTTTGAGCATTATGCATTTCGTTGGTCTGCTTTGCTGATATCTTCTGATGCCATCAACTCCTTGGCAGATGGGGTTGATGTCCTCTAGTGGTGCTCCCATAACTTAAACCAGAAATTGTGTAATAGCAAGTTCCAAGCAGGTGGGAGAAGCAATGTTGGTTGTTTGTTTGGGGTTTAATGGTGCAATGGCAACTATGGCCATAATGCACCAAACGTATGGGTATACAGTAAAATAAAAGAGATAAAAATCACGGAAACTGCAACCAAAGTTAAAAGCCAAACAGTAAAAGATAAAGAACAAAACCAACAGACAGAAAAAATACAAAAAAGATAAACAGGTGTAAAGCAATAAATATAAAGATACAAAAGGTAAAACCAAACCAGGTGTAAAAGACCCAGGTTGGATAGTATATAAAAGACAAAAGTCATAAAATTACAATCTGTTAAAATAGCCAGTAAAATGTAAAAAAGCAAAGACAGTAGGTAAAAAGGAGTCATCAGATAAAAGATGTGTCTGAGTGTAAAGAGCTTGTGAAAGGTAAAATAAAATTGGTATTCAAGGTAAAAAGCTGGACAAGAGATTAAAATATGTTCATTATATACCTTAAAAAGGAAGAACTATGCAACACTGATCTGACCCCTCCCCCTCAAATTCACTTGGAACTTGCTATTACACAATTTCCAGTTTGTTATGGGAGCACCACTAGAGGTTCATATTATGTCAACCCCATCCGCCAAGGAGTTGATGTCATCTGAAGATGTCGACAAAGAGATTGACGAAATGAATAATGCTCAAAAACAAATGTCAAAAGTGTATATCAGCAGATCATCTTTTGCTATTTCATATCAACCACTTTAAAGATTCATGAAAAATTTCACTAAGCCAGAGCCCCATAGCAAGACATTCTTCAGCATATGGAGATATACAACAGACTCCATGTGTTAAACACATGAACATTCTGTGCATCAGCAGACAGTGACAACCATCACATGGCAATGCTATTGGACTGGTGAACCATTGACAGCTAGAACACTGCAACTGAGCATCAGAGCAATGTTTACAACTTTGGTTGTATGTACCAGAACTCTGGTTGAGTGTACCAACAAGTACACCTATGGTTGAGTGTACCAGACAAGGACTACTTTTGCATAGTGGTAAATATAACAACTATGCTTACAACTGCACAATATATTAAAACAAACTTATTATCATTGCAGTTAAAAGGTCCTTCTTGCTCAGAAATTAATTAAAAATAACTTAAAATTCTCTGTTGTTGAGCAATAAAATTTTAAAGTTTATCTTTCAAACTATTTGCACGTTGAAAATTTTTAGGAGAAAACTCAGAAGCTTTTCGGAGCAATGACAGCGCTCTATCTTCAGTGAAGTGACACTATATGGTGACATTAGGTCTGTTTAGACTTCTTTCCACATGCCGTGAAGGGCAATTACAGTGTCTCGGTTGAAGGTGGGGATAGAGGAGGCCATTATTTTAATAACTTCATGGACTATGGTTCTGTAGAAAGTGAATGCACATGCAAGCAGTGTGGTGTTGCTCCCAGTGTGCTTGCATGTTGTACTGTTAGCTCGGTGGCAGCCATTGTTAGCTTCACAAAAACAAGCTAATGACGGCCACTGCTGAGCACAACACACAGCAACAATAGACTAGGAGAATGCCACACTGCTTGCACGTATGTACACTTTCTACGGAACCATAGTCCATGAGGCTATTGAAATAATGACTTTTTCCATCTCCACCTGCAACCAAGACACTGGAATTGCCCTACACGACATGTGGAAAGAAGCTCTTTGTCTAAACAGACCTAATGTCACCACATAGTGTCACTTCACTGAAGACAGAGTGCTGTCATTGTTCCGAAAAGCTTCTGAGTTTTCTCCTAAAAACTTTCAACATGCAAATAGTTTGAAGGAAATTTATTAAAAATTTTATTGCTCAACAACAGAGTATTTTAAGTTAATTTTAATTACCATTGCCTACAGCAATGTAAAATAGTACCAAATCATTTTAGTATCTCAAGCTGCAACACAGGAGGCATTAATTGCTCTAACAATGATATTGTGGAAATAAATCATTTTATTATTCTTACTCACTGTGTTCAATCACTGTGTGAATTAATGTTAATATACATAAGATATGCAACTGTTCAAAATATTGTGAGTTAAAATATCTTTGAAAGGGGTTATAATTATTTAAATTAAGGCCGTGATACAGTACTTGTGAAAGTGACTTAAAATTTTTTATTCTTTCTTTGTTTCTATGATATATGAGAATATCAAACTTGATGTTTTCATCCCATAACAGAATGTATATTTCTTAGCAACTTGCAGAAACAGGGATGCATGTAGTCATCTACTGCATCATCTTCCACTGACCACAGGCATTGTCAAAAGTATCTGAAGTGGTGCCAACCTTAGAAAACTTGGTTGGTTGGTTTTAATTCTGAACAGCACATTTTTGCACACAATGGGCTAAATGGCAAGGTCACAAGAACCCTGAAGACTCAGAAAAGGTTGGAGGAGGGAACCCACTGGAACAGCTGTTGGGAGAGAGGTGGCAGCCTCCCATCAAGGCCATCCAGCATGTTCTTTAATGTGCACAGGGTATGACTCTCCCACAAAAGGGGCCACAGCTTAACGTCCATATGATAGCAGCCTTTCCAAGCCCTCGGTGTCCCTTACTGACTATAGGCAGGGCAGGGAATTATGTGGAGATAAATCTCAATGCTGGCCCAGCTGGAAGAAAACTTGGAAGATAAAGTAATCTTTAGCAATGAATCTGTTTTGTCCAGGAGTCAACATTATACACAATTAATAAATATTTTGTGGAAAAACTTTTTTGCTGACATACAGGACTTGAACCCACATCTCTCCAGAAACATGCCAGAGTCTGAGTCATTGGTGAAAGATTTAAAGTCTTAAATTAGAGGAAAAAATATGAGCTGGCATTAGTTCAATCAAGTAAGAATACTCTGGCATGTTTCTGGAGAGATGCGGGTTCAAGTACCGTATGTCGGCGAAATGTTTTTCCACAAAATATTTATGATATATTGATGTTAAAGTGTCACCCAGGTAATGCTATGATTATCACCTATGTTTATGCACCTTTACACTACTCTATCTGACCTTTGTACAAAATTTGGAATATGATCATTTTGTAGATAATGAGAAAAAATATTGGATCTTTTGCCTATAATATAATGCTAGTAATCATAAGCTTTAATAACATCACAGCCTTTTTTCATTTTTGATTAAAAACTGTGAATCTATTTTACTGTTAAATACACTGTGTGGCACTGAAACTATACCACCCAGAAGTAGTCAAATTTTTATGCAAATCGAAAGGTGAGAGCAGCACAGTGGGATATCATCATCACACGTCCCTCAAAATTGAAAGTTCTAGAACAAAAAGAAAATAGATTGTTCTAGCTCATTCAGGTCATAGTAAGATAGTAAATAACAAATATGATACTAAAGTATTTGTAATTTTGTAGAATAATATTCATGTTGTGGTGTTATGAAAGTAAAAATGTTATATAATCTTCATGTTGTATATGAGAAAAAAAGAAATATTGATTGTCTAGTTTTCATGTTGTTTGTGTTGTTAGGAGACGACTGAAATTTGTTAATGAATGTTAGATGGTATCCAGTAATGAATAGTCTTTGAAAAAAATCTATTATGAATCTATATAAGATGAGTTTTATTTTTTTGTTATTATGGTGAAGGATATTTGTAGTAGTAGTAAGTAGTAGTAGAAATATATTTATATTTTAGTAAGAGTTTAATAGAGTAGGTAAAAATATTGAATTTGTTAAGTTTGTTGTAATAATTTTGTCTTTGTATGTTATAAAGATTACAGTCAAAAATAATATGGGATAAAGTTTGGGGAGTTAAGCAATTGGAAGAATTTTTTAATTTAAATTGAAATAATGTAGTATTAGTTAGAGCTTTATTTGTTTTTAGTTTTGAGATAAGATTAATTTCTTTTTAGAACAGCCATAATTTTTAAATTGATGTATCTCTGTGTCAATTAAGTATCTCTGTGAATTAATAGCATTGGTTTCAAAATAAGTTTGGATTTCATTTTGTAATAATTTTTTGTTCTGTTTTTTATGAAGAAAGATAAAGAATGGTACAGGGATAGGTTTATCAACTAGTGCTTTTTTAGCAAGAGAGTCTACTTTTTCATTTTCAGTGATCCCTACATGAGAAGGGATCCACTGAATGCATATGTAATTGTTTTGAGAAATATGTTTAAAAGTTAGAGAAAATAAATCTGGAAAGAGTGATGTTATAAGGCAAGACATGCCATCACTTGGAATAAATTAATGTTCTACAAGTTTGTAGCCAGTAAAATTCTAAGTGATCCTATAGAACAAAACATGTAAGAATAGCATCACATACTGAATGCCAGATTACAATGTTTGAGGGAGGATGGATTATCAAAATCCATGAGATGAGATGGTCATGCCAGTGTATGTTGTCTGCAACTATACGACAATCACTCAATGCTGAACAGTGGTTATGAGTAGCTACACACAGTTGTCAGTAAGGATGTGTTACACAAAGGAGAGCACACCACAGGAGGGCAGACTGGTACTGTGACAGGCAGCAACTGCACCAACAGCAATGCTAACTGCAATTAACAGAGTGGTTACAGTACAACACAATGTACCATTTCCTGCCAACTTTCAGAAACAGTGTGTGCTATCCACTGCATCACCTTCCATTGATTGCAGGCATTGTCAACACTACCTGGAGTGGTTCCAACCTTAGACGACTTGGAAGGTATCATGATGAGGAATGATGATGACATAGTCAATGCTCTGATACAGCTGCCATTGTCGAACAACACGCTGCAACAAAATAATTTACTTTCTGAAGGTGTATACTGTAAATAATTATTTTACCCTATACAATGTAGTATGGAAAGAACATTTACACTATCAGAGTAAATGAACTCACGTGGTATGTTTTTTTCACAAGTTATTAGTCATATTGCACTTTTGTATGGTATTCCTCAAAATATGGTACAGCACACAACCCCACATCACATGCTTTAGAATAATAACACGTTTGTGTTCAGTCATGGTTTTCTTTAAAACAGGAAAACAAAATGGAACTACAGAAATGAGTGGAATAACTGATGTCATCTGTGGGAAAAGAAATTAAATTATATTTAGAAACTGAAGGTCACATCAGTTATAATGTTGAAGAAAAAATAGTACATTCATTCAGAAAAATATGGGATATGCTATAGACGGTAATGCAAAAGAATGCTATGTCACACGACTGATGATGGGGTCTGTTATATTGTTAAAGGTCTGCATGGACCGACATTTGCACCAGGAATGTGCAGTCCAAAGTGTAAGCTTACTTGGCCTAAATTGGCATAGTGGTTAAGGAGCTAGCTACTGTTCCAGTAGACAAACTTTCCAAGTTATGTTAGTCATAACTGAGGAAATAGTCAATAGGGTTGGGTTGTTTTACCTCTGAGCGGCACTTTTTTGCACACCATGGTCTAAATGGCCAAGTCACATGGACCCCGAAGGCTCAGAGAAGGTTGGGGGAGGGGACCCACTGGAACAGTTGTTGGGAGACAGATGGTAGCCTCCCATCAAGGCCAACCAGCGTGTTCTTTAACGTGCACAGGGTATGTCTCTCCCGCACACGGGGCCATGGCTTAACGTCCCATCCGATGGACGGCGGCCTTTCCAAGCCCATCGGTGTCTCCTACTGACCGTGGGCAGGGTGGGGAATTTTGCGGAGATAAATCTCAACGCTGACCCAGCTGGGACTCGAACCTGGGAACTACAGATTACGAGCCTGGCGCGCTACCGACTGAGCCACCCCCACCCCCTGAAATAGTCAATAGTGACTTCAGTCTTAGTATGCTATGTCCTTGTGAAAGAAGGCGTACAAATTAGCAGTTTCCAGTTTCCAGGAACCTACTCTGTCCTATATGCTGGAATTAAAATCTCATAACATGGATAAAGGGTCCATTTTTTCCCCTCATTATTTAGGAAATGATCACACCCCAAATTTTATACAAAGATAGGACATATAAGATTTTACTTTTTATCTCTAAAATCACATCTTTTTTTCAAAATTAAAAATGTAGTATTTCACATTGTCCTGGTGGCCATGTGGTTAGTGCATTTGACTATTGATCAGCAGGATCTGGGTTCAAGCCCTGGATAAGACATAGATGTTTTTCTTTCTTGTCCGAGTGGTTAGCGCGCTTGGCTACTGATCTAAGGGACCTGGGTTCGAGCCCCGGGTAAGGCATGGCTGTTTGTGTCATTTTTCTGCTGAGGTCCTGCCATCCTCACAGACCTTCTACTCTGGCATATAAACTGATAGACTCCTGTCAGACCTCTGTGGCAAGCAGCTGCTTGAGGGGGTATTTATTTATTTATTGTCTTTCTGCTGAAAACTTACCTTCCTGCTTCTTACCTCCTTTCTTCTTTTTTGGTGTATTAAATTGACAGCTACTGTCAGACCCCTGTGGCAAGTAGCTGTTTTGAGGGGTAGTTTATTATTTACTTTTTTTACATTGTATTTTGCAAATCTTATTTACTCAATGAATTCACAATAAAATATTACTATAGAATACAGTGTTTGGTGTTCTCATCTACTACTGTACATAAGGTAAAAATGATTTTTTTTTTCCACAATTTCAATTTTTATATTCCCTCTTAAACAATTATAACTCACTTCAAGATTTTTTTTTTACCTCATAACATTTTGTGTATTTGCACATCTGATGTAGTAGCATTTTTGCTTACTGATCAAATAAACTTTGGGTTTGAGCCAAAGGAGAGATATGGATTTCTTTTCAATATTGTCTTTCTGCTGAGGTCTTGCCTTCCTTACAGATCTCCTCTATAATATATTATACTAACATAACAAGCTCCTGTCAGTCCTCTGTGGAAAGTAACTGGCCTGGTTATTTGGGGTTTTATGGCACAAAAGGAACAAAGCCCATGTTGCACCAAACAAGATTTCAATAAAATAAAGAGATTAAAGATATGTACTCCTTAACTGAAATTAAAAATAAAATGGAAAAGTGGACAAGATACTGAGACAAAGATAATAAAACTGTAAAGCAAAACCAATATAGGTAAAACTCATGTATAAAAAGATTAACAGATGTATAAAACAAAATCAACAATTGGTGTGTAGAACCCATAGAATAAAAGGAAACTAGTCTAAAGATCAAAAAGGGGGAAAAAACATTAAATATATGTAAAATAACTGGATATACATAAAAAGTCAAAGACAGGTAATAAAATCGAATCATCAGTGATTACACACAGAGTGTAAGGGGCTCAGATGGTAAATGATAAGAACAGAAATAAATACAATGTTCAGTTAAAAGCCAGACATACGATTATGTGGAAAGTAGCTGCTAGAGGAGTAATTTAGTTTTTAATTCATCATTAAAATCTGTGAAAGGTGTTCAAATTTTTGGTTGATTATGCATGGAATGACCCAATATAACTTTTGTGGAGTGTACTCCAATGGCAACAATCACAATTCATAATCTTAGCATATCTAACTACCATTGTTTTGACTAAGCTGATAGAATTATGAACATGTAATTAGGAATCAATTAGTATCAAGTCAACTTCTACTAAGAAACCAAACATTGTATGCCCATTGTCAATAGGGGACACCAATGGGCTTGGAAAGACCACTGTCCATTAGATGGGGTGTTAAACCATGGCCTTGTGTGTGGCAGAGTCATACCCTGTGCACATTAAAGAACCTGCTGGATGGATTTGATGCGAGGATACCATCTGTCTCCTAACAGCTGTCTCTCCCCAACCTTCTCCGAGGCTTTGGGGTCCTTGTGACCTGGCCATTTAATCCATTGTGTGCCAAAAAAAGTGCTGCTTAGAGGTAAAACAACCCATAGATTGTATGTATTTTTTTGTTCTCTGAAAATTACAGTAAAAATATGGATGAATGGCAACTTTAAAGTCTTATTTAAGTGGTGTCTTTTTTGTGCAATGCTGCATGCTACTAGAAGAGTGACATACACTTAATTGCATTACAATGCATGTTCATATGATTCACAAGGCATCAACATTCACATACATTTTTTATTTGGTACTTCTGCAGTGTAAATCACTCAGCTCATTGGATGACATGAGTGATAATGGAAATGTAAATAAATTGCATAAAGCGAGTCTGCCTTTTGTTTTATTAGGTGACAAATAAGTGCTATTTGTGCTGTATATCTCTTACTTAATATGAAGGAAATATGCAGAACACTTTCCTCCTACAATCAGTGCCAGATTAACCATTAAGCAAAATAAGCATGTACTTAGGACACCAAAGGAAGGGAGTCACCATAGAGTTTTCCCCCCTAGCTATCATGCCCTTAACTCTCAACTCTTTCACTGACACACTCGACTTTAATCGAAATTTGTAAATTGTCCTTATCTACCATGTTCGAGACTGAATTGTTAAAAGAAGTTTTTTTTTGTATGGTGAGAGACAAAATTTTTAAAGTTTAAGGTGTCAGACATAGGCCTAGAGTTCAGTATATTTGATTGTCTTGCTAACATTTTCTGCATGAATTTCAGTGTTTTTCTAACCATTATAAATAAATATGATCCACATTCTTTTGTAGTTTTTTAAATTTTTGCTTCTGTATTTTCAGACCCCAAAATGAAACGTGTTCAATTAAGCAATGGAAGGGCCAAGGGGGCACCTTTGCTAGGCTGTGTTTAGGGCATCAGTTGGCCTTAATCCGGCCCTGCCTACATTATTCATATATCATTGTGCTTGTTTTTTAAGGAGCTTATATAAAAAAAGGCATTTTTTGTATGCCTGAATGAAAAAAAAAAATCTTGTTATTACTCCATTACATGCAATAAAAAAATGAAAACACAGCAAAAAGTCACAAATTTTTTGTTTCAATGACAGAGAGCTAGAAACTACAATGTGAGCACAAGTTGATATATTGGCATTTCACTGCTCATGGGAAGGCTCTTGTGGTATTGTATGCTTCTTGATTTTTAACATATAATGCATAACATTATGAACATCTTTTTGGGTATAAAAATAGGTATTATTCAAGCTAGTGCTCTACCAGTGGTGTGCCATTAAATTTTGAAAACAGTTTTAAAAATAAAAAACTTTTATTTCATATATATATAAAACAATAATTCCTTCCGATCACCATGTAGGCACCAAGTCACAAAATTATTCGACAGTTGTAACTTGCAAAATGTATAAATTTACATAATTTATAATTTGAATCTGTATGTCTGCCGTAATTTTTTAGTTTTGAACGAGTACAAGATGTTTCCGTCTGTCTAAAATAAGCTATTTGGCTCCGAGTTGTAACTGTTAACGCGAATTATTAGGCATAATTTTATTAACATTTTATCATCCTGCCATCCTCTCAGATCTCCTACTGTGGCATATAAACTGACAGGCTCCTGTCAGACCTCTGTGGCAAGCAGCTGCTTGAAGGGGTATTTAAAAAAAAAAAAGTTTGCAGTGTAATCGAACGATATTTAGCAAAAAAAGGGTTAGCGTGAAACTTACATATTGAAAATACAGGGCTGCATGTTTCTCAAAAGAATGCTAAAAATAAAAAAAAAGTCATTTGTAAAGCTAACATTGAAGGTATTTTGTGTGATTAGATATACTTATTTATTATTAATTAATATTAAAATTACCTTACTAAAAACGTAAACATTGAAGCGAGGTGACCAGAGTGTTGCCAATTACAATTCCATAATCCACACTAAATAATGGTGTGAACATCTTCAGAGGACGACTTGATCCTACATCCGTAAAAAACTAGATGAGCCTCATTTGATTCAGCAAAATGAACTAAATGATCTTATTCGAGACCTAGGACTTTCCAAACAACAAGCTGAAATTTTAGGTTGAAGACTTTAAGAGTGGAATCTTCTAACTAAGGGTACCACTTTCTCTGTTCAGAAAGATAAATTTGACTTTATCTGTTATTACGAGATGCAAGGTGATTTGTGTTTCTACCTACCTCAACGGTTCCTGCGCAGATATTTCAGGGCTGATGAAAGAAATTCCAACAACTCATGACCCTAAGAAATGGCGTCTACTATAGATTCTTCAAAATTCAGTTTGAAAGCTGTCCTTTTGCATAAAGGAAACCATAAACATTCCATTACAATGACACACGCCGTGGGAATGAAGGAAACTTATGAAAGCATGGAAAAAATACTCCTGCTATAAAATATGACCAGTTTAAGTGGACAATATGTGGTGACCAAAATGTCATATCTCTCTTGGTCGGGCTTCAAGGAGGCTTCACAAAATTTGCTGTTTTCTGTGTTTGTGGGACAGTAGGGCCAGGAAGGAACACTACAATCAAAAGACTGGCCCAAAAGAGATCTTTTTATTCCTGGAAAGAGTAATGTGAGGTATAAGCCTCACATTACTCTTTTCAGAAATCAACTTTTTCCAGGGGTCAACTAGAGTTTACCCCTCTGCTGTTCTGTTCCCACCATTATACATCAAACTGGCGCTTATGAAAAACTTTGTAAAAGCTATGGAAAAAACTGGTAAAGGGTTTTTGCACTTGAAGGAAAAATTTCCAAAACTAAGTAAGTGATACCAAACTCAAAGAAGGGATCTTTGTTAGTCCTCAGATCAGGAAGCTACTGAATGATACTGTCTTCGAAGAAAAACTGAATATGAAGGAGCTTGCAGCGTGGAAATTTTTCACATCTGCGGTCAGGGTTTTCTGGGGAATCACAAAGAGGAAAACTACGTCAGCTCCTTCAAGATCTCAAAAACTATGAAAATCTTGGCTGCTGAATGTCTTTGAAGATCCATTTCTTGCATTCGCATCTCGATTTCTTTCCCAAGAACTTAGGAGCTGTCAGGATAACCGAACCATGGAGGAGAGACACCAAGGCAGGCGGGACCCAGCAATGATGGGTGACTATTGCTGGTTCTTCCAGAAAGAAGATTCCTCAGCAGATAAAAGACAAAAATGAACTTCTTGTAAGGATAAAAGATCCTTATCCATGTTTTTCTTGTTTTGGGTTTCAATATTATCTCGTTTATTGCGTTATGTTCAATGGTCTACAACTGTGATGTTTCTAATTTTATTCACTATAATCATAGAAATAATTAATGAGTTTTAAAGTGCAATTTAATAAAATCGTCACATTTAGTTTCATTTCAAGATATGCGTATTCGTTGAAATGTGAAAATAAATCAATCCGTAATTTAAAAAAAAAAAACTGTGCGTGCTGCAGTTTTTTCACAGCCATATTTGAAATTAGCACCCCAAAATTAGTTAAAACATCCTATTTGACCATGTTATAAAAAAGTTTTAATTTGTTGTCTAGTGTTATTGGCAATTCCAGAAAATTATTAGAAGTAATCCAGAAAATCGTTAATTAGTTATTGGATTATTTAGTGTCGTTTTCTTAACTGCGAAAAGAAAGTGTCTTGTTCACGAATTTGTGTCATATGGATTAGGACTCTGATTGGATTATTCTGATATGATAATGTCGCAACGCATCTACGTTGCACACTTGAGACCACCAAGACAAATTAATCTTTAGGAGATTTACGATTTTCTAGAATAAATTATAGCAAAGAGTAAATGCTTTTTAAATCATTACATGCAACCAACGCAAATTTACGAATATTGTTATGAATTATATGAATAAAAAACAGCGTGAGTTCAAAAATATAGTATATAACAATTATAATTCTAAAACAATGTAATTTGTTACAAAAGTATGGATGAAATTATATATATAAATTAAAGTCAACGAATAGCATTTCTATATGAGTATGAAAATCAATCTTCAGAAGAACTTAGTATCTTATTGCTATTTACACTCAAATCATAAAATAAGGCTTATATCAGTCGATGAGGGGTACAAATCATATTTGTAAACAAATATAAAATCTATCGTGAATAACCTTACCAATTCTTGTAAACAAACTAAATGTAACTAAACACCAATTGATGAACTCTTCCTACCGAAAAGTTGAAATCAGCTCTGTATGTTCGACTAATATTAAAATGTCTTTTGTATCCTAAAACATCCTTATTTTTCTTGTCATTCCACTAGTAGAATCAACACTAATAACTTATTTAATCTCCTGCGCACACACCACATAAAACATTTCTTCTTTAGATTATCTTATCAGGTACAAACTGAGACTACGTTTCCTTTCACACTCCAACTGCAACTCATACAATTCTTTTTTCCTTATTTTTCAGTCAGGGTCTTTGTTCGAAGTCGTTGGGGACATAATACTCACGCTGTAGTTCACGTGAGCATCAAGACGAAACATCACATCACAGTTCATTGTAGCACGTCTATCTGTCGTAACATATACTTTTGTAATAATCAGTACTGTAAACGGGATTTTTGAACTAGAGGTACGGCAAAATACATCGAGTCCCTCAAAAAAAATAAAGAGATTTATCCGAAATAACACTCAAAGTAGAAGCCCAAAAATAGTGGGTAGCATGCGTGCTTTTTTTCTTATGCTTCCAACAGTTAGTTTTTTTTATTTTTGGAAGTAGTGGGATGCCATTCTATCATGTCCCCCCAATTCTACCACTGATAATAATGTTAGTTCAACAAAATATAAAACTACACAATACTTCAAGAATCATATTCATGCTCTTACACCAACTCAAATCTCAAGCAGAGCAGCAGTGTTTGTGTTTGATATCTTAAAACTCAGGTTATTTTTTAAAGAGGTTTATTTCTAGAGCAATGAAAATTATTTCGACCGAAAACTGGTTGGTAGAAGCACCAAATATCAACACAGGATGGCCAGTCCAGCTAACTACCCGTTTATGCAGAAGTTCACTAGTCTGGTATAAATAGAATTCTCTTCCGTCAACCACCCATCTTCCCATACCAACTCAAGATCCCGCACAAGCACCTACTCACCCATACCTCCTCCTCCCATACACTCCCATATCCTACCCCTATTACCGTGTGTCCGCCATCCTCTTTCGCTACTTTTAAGATGACCCTACTTTCGAGATCACCACAAGGAATGGTTGGATTATTATTACTAATTCAATTAATATTATAACCATCAACAAAATATTTATAATCCTGTAATAATCAACACAATATTTATTATACTAATACACCAAAGTTAAATTTCCAACCTCAGTGATTTCCCTGATAATTTTTTCCCCTCACATCATCCCACCGCCCCTTCCCAATGCTATGCCTTCTGACACACCCAAAACCATCCCTACCACCTACACCCCTTCTCCTCCCTAATCCATCCTCTACCAATGATAGCTCATCCCCCTTCCCCCAATCCCCTGATCCACACCTTTTTTTAACATACCTGGACATCCTGAGATCCTACACCTGAACATCTGCCACCAATGACATCTAAGACTGATATAAATTGAGTAATCATAACTAACGATGCATGCCCGAGAATGACGAGCACAAGGACTCCTCATAGAAAAGTCTCGCATGTTTTTTAACTATTTTACCTTTTACAAGTTTTAATTAGTGGATTTTATTTGTGTGTATCAAAGTTTCTGTGGAAGCCAAGGAATTCTTCTCTTTTTTGCCCTGATTAAGTTGAACATAGGGACCTGTAAACAATACTTAAACAGACTCGATGCCAAGATATAGCAAACAACGGCATCCTACATAGAGATAAGTACACGGACACTTATGATCACTTTTTATAGAATTTAGGTTGGTTGGTTTACCTCTGAGCGGCACTTTTATGCACACCATGGGCTAAATGGCCAGGTCACATGGACTCCGAAGGCTCAGAGAAGGATTGGGGAGGGGACCCACTGGAACAGCTGTTGAGAGACAAATGGTAGCCTCACATCAAGGCCATTCAACATGTTCTTTAAAGTGCACAGGGTATGGCTCTCCTGCACACGTCCCATTTGATGGACGGTGGCCTTTCCAAGCCCATCGGTGTCCCCTGCTTACCGCAGGCAGGGCAGGGAGTTTTGCAGAGATAAATCTCAATGCTGACCCATCTGGGACTGGAACCTGGGAACTACAGATTACGAGCCTGGCCAACACCTCCTACAAGAGAAGGCCATCCAACAGACTCCATGACGTCACGCTAGTTAGACCCACGTTCATCTCGTCAGGAGCACTTCGCTTGTTAACTGTATGATAATGACTCTCACCGGATTTTTTTAAAACCATATAACGCGATGTTTACTTTAACATTTTTTATTATTGTACTTGATGATTTAATACATCGTTAACTTATAAGTTTTTATTTTAAAGCTTTACTCCGAAAATTTCCTGCTGAACAATTAGTATATAACCGATTTCAGCACTTTTCTTAAATTGCATACATGATAAAATTTTCTTCTATTGGGAAAACCAATTTTGATCATAATAAAATTTAAATATTTTGCTACTATTAACAGATTTTATCACTTTAAATAAATATATTCCGATCTTTTTAAGTTATCACCACTTCTAAATGTTACCATTTCAAATAGAAAAAACAATTCTAATTTCTATAAATAATTTTATTACCCCATTAAAACATATGTACAAAAAACGATATAAAATCGAAAAACGCATTTTATCCTCTTGACATATGATAGTTACATATAAATACTACTCACATGATTATTACAAGAAAATACCATTTTTAGAACTGACTGATTTCCTACCCAACATAGGATATACCATCATTCACTGGATTAAATAAAAGGCCTTTTGCCATAAAATTAAACTTGATATTGGATACACATCTTCAACACAAATAATAAACACAATTTTTTTAAACTGCTATTATGAAGATTTATTGGTCAGCATACACCTCTTTTATAATATCAAAGGCACATTATATTGAAATGAAAAACTATTTTGAATCAGATGCAATTAAATGAACTCTTATATATCTGTGACTACCATAGAGCAATTGATGAAAAAAACCTCTTGTTCTATAATAACTTGCAAAATATTTTTTTTCCAGCCAGAGCTTTTCAAACTCAGTCATCATAGTATAACTTGTACAAGTACCTCTTAATACTAACCATTCTATCACAATTGTGTATTATAAAATTAACATAGTTACTTAATTTTATAAATGATATGGTGCATGTTGTATGTTATAGCTTTGTAATATTTATGACTAAATCATTTACTTTATCTCCAATATGAATTAGGTCACTCTTATTAACTTTAGCAAAATTATTGAGGTACTATGTAACCACGGTTACATAGTACAAGTGCTCTCATTTTAACATACTTATTTACATTATTTTATATATATATATACATTTTATAAATGATATGGTACATTTTTCAGCTTTGAAATATTTGTGGTTAAATCATTTAATTTGTATCTCCAATATGAATTAGGTCAATACTATTTACCAATTCGGATTTCGACGGAAGTAGACGTATTTTGGATATCGCTCTCCAATTTTTTATACTGCACTATGGATTACAAGAATGATGTTCGATTAAAGCGTTGATTTCGAGTGAAACACCCTGGATTAACTTATAACTTTATCGTGACTCATACTGCCAATCATGTGCAACCATCTGCCATCTCCATAGCCCAGAAAATCAACAACTCAACCTCCATCCTCACCTTCTCTTCAGACACCGGCGCTGACAATTTTGCAGCACTCCACCCAGACTTCTTCAATGGACATCAAGTAGAAGCAATTCGACTAGGATTTCCAACTAAGAAGGTCTACATCTCAAAATTGCCTTTTTTTCATCACTAACAAGGCTGTAGCTGCAGCCCTTGGATCCTTTGGAACTGTAACGAGTATAGCCGACGAGCATCTCGGAATACCGGGTTTGGAATCAATCCAAACGGGAACTAGAATTGTGCACCTAGAGATGGAAAAAGCAATCCCAAACTTTCTACAAATTGAAAATTATTCACCCACTATATTCTACCCAGGCGTCTCCCTTCTCTGCAAGTGGTGCAAATCTTCAGGACATCTCACTAAGGACTATGAGTCATTCAAAAATAGACAGAAAGCCACAGCTTTGCAACCCACTCCAATTATGGACCTACCCTCTGCACCTCTACAGGACGCCATAGTCCCACAGACGACTACCGAAAAATCCACTACTGTAAGTACTCCCCCCCCCCATGTTGAAATTTCTCTCCCTGTAGCACCCCCTCCACCAGAAATAGATGACAACTCTAATCAAAAAAGGAAAACCCCCCCTCATCACCTGACTCGCCCCCAGAAGAGGACCCCTCCAAATAGCAAAAAGCTTCAAATTACACTTGTATGTCATCCCTCATCGACAATATTAAAAATTTTATTATCGATCAGGTCACAACTCCTACGCCCACCCACAAATCAGACGGCCCAGAATTCATTGAAACGTTCGAAGACATAATCGATTATATAAAAAAAAAATTATATAAAATTTTTAGCAAACCCCAAATTAGCCTCCTCGGAATGAGGGATTCCCTCCTCCTTTAAATCACTAAAAAAAAACATTTCACCCACTGGCCTTATCCTGCATATCTTTCAGGACCTCTATCTAACTGCCTTGGAAAAGAGCCTACAATTAGATTACTTTACTGTTTGGGATTATCACCAATTAGTAAAAAAATATCTCCCCCTCTTCAAATAATCCCCTTTTTTACGCTCCTATTCCTAATTTTGCCATCCCGTGGCCGAGTGGTTAGCGCGCTTGGCTACTGATCTACGGGACCTGGGTTCGAGCCCCAGGTAAGGCATGGATGTTCGTGTTGTTTTCTGCTGAGGTCCTGCCATCCTCTCAGACCTTCTACTGTGGCATATAAACTGACAGGCTCCTGTCAGACCTCTGTGGCAAGCAGCTGCTTGAGGGGGTATTTATATATTTTTTTATTCCTAATTTAATTTTTTATCTGTTGCAACTCCATTTTCTCTTTCGGCTCACCTCTTGCTAAATTTGCCTCCATCTTGGATTCAGCTCTCAGCCAATACCAAAATTCCTCTCCTCTCATTGGCTGAGAGGATTTTGACTGGATCCCACTGCAAGCTTCCACTTCTGCTCTGCTTGGTAGCTTTTTAAGCATGTTTTTTCACAATTTTTTATTAACACTACACCAAATTAACACTCATCACATACATTAACTTATGTTTACATTATTTTAACTTCATGCCCCACCTTTAAGCTCAACTTAGGTTGTAGTTCGTCTTGAGAGTTGGGGTACATCTTGAAATGAGAGCCAGTGACGCACTAGCTCTCATTGGTTGAGAGCATACGATGGATAACACTCACTCTGCTGTACCGTTGCCTTGATAAATACATTCTTCTGTTTCACTGAAAAATGCATTTTGTAATTAAAAAAAGTACTAGCAAAAATAATAACATGAAACTAACTATCTTTAAAGTTTAAACTTTTCGAATTGTGCTATTATGTCTTTTCATCCATTTTTATCTTTCTTCGAGGAAATACTTTTCAGAGAATGATTTAATTACATGGGAATAGGAACCATTCCAGTTTTATATCTTTCTCTAGGAGAAGAATGATTTATTCACAGCCAGTAGTTTAGTTGAAAATGGGTTAGAGAAAGAACTGAATTTTTGCTTAGATCATTGTAACTTTAAAGTGAATTTTTGATTAATGTGAACCTTTGATTACAATATTACCTAACGTAATATTGTAATCAAAGGAAAGATTGCTTTTAGTCATATTATTCCAGTAGTAGGTAATGAAAGAACTACTAAAAGACAAATAGTGCTTCCCTACACGAAAATTCTCTCTCTTTTTATGGACTTAGTTTCTCGATTCTCTTGCTCTTTCCTTCGTTCTTATGAGGTGATAGGCGAAGGGATGGGGAAAATCATGGTCATTATTTTTCTCTTTATTTACATCATTTTTTTTTTCTTTTAAAAGGTTTCAGGTTGCTAGATCAGCCAATATTAATTTACGCTGCCAGAATCAGAAGTCAAAAAAATGTTTGTTCAAAATTTTTGCAATTTGGCTATCGTTTAACCTTACACATTCTGAGATGCTCGGAATTTGATAGTACCAGCCGAAGGGTAATATCTTTTTACAAAAAAAAAAATCCGTATCTAGAAATTTACACTTGAAAAATGAACTTGAAATATTTAGCAAATAAAATGAAGTAAAAAAAAATTGAATATAAATAGTAGATTTTATTGCTAGTAGTAAAAAAAATAGATTGAATGCATTAAAAAAGAGCTGAAAAGGGTAACTATTTACAAGTTCTATCTGATTTACTGAAAAATATCACGCAATATACGAATTTTTTTCAGTTGATCAACAAATTTTAAAGACTATTTTAATCTTAATGTACCTTGTATCTTTTGCTAGTTTTGGAATAAATTGTCAGGATATATGGGCACTGATGGAAACAGATTGGATTTAGTTGTAGGCTATGTAGACTTGGGGAGATGACAGGGGATAATGGTGTTTTATATTTTTATATTCTAGAGCAATTACCAATATAAGCTTTCATTTGATACGTAATCATTTACGATTAGCAACTGCATATGGAAGACGTAAGTACAATAAAAATATTCCAATATTTTGTTGGGGTAGGCGCAGTAGTGAAAGTAAGCCGGTACGCCGTACCGGTAAAGCGTTTTTCAGTAGTGGCTCCGTTAACGATTTCCTTTTCCCTTTAATGCTTTTTCAACCGAGAATTAATTTTTTTTTAAAAGCGGACCTTTCCTTTTAAGAAAAACTCGTCGGTTTTTAGTTACATTACTACAGTTTAACCCTTTAGATACCAAGCTGTTTAGAAACCGGATACTTGAGATTCCATTTCTGCCGACAGGGACTGCTAGAAATTGGAAGTAGTGCATTCTCTCTTTGAACGATTAGCAGGGAAATCGGGTATAGACAGCAGAACTAGACAGACAAAGGCGACTCCAACCAAAACCGTCTTTCGGGGAGTTGTATAATAAGAGTTCACGAACAATGCACGTTCCCACCCGCCGTAGCTGTCTGGGTTCGGTCTTAATCAATACCGGAGGCAGAACTGGGAAAACGGGGTGGTAAATCAAAGAAAGGATATGAACTCACTTAAACATTGAAATTCATTGCAAAGCAGCGTGTACATGTGGTTTTAAAAATTTCGTTTCCAAAATATATATTTTTTTATATTCTGCTGAATTGAAAATTCTAAACATTTCTGGGAATAACGGAAGGCAGTTTGATGGGCACATGATTCCCCAAATATAACTAATGAGTTTGAAAGGGAAGGGGAAGATTGTTTAATGTAAAATCATGGAAAAACATATTTTTTGAAATTAGCTTTATCAGTTAATCGCCTTACATTACGCTACTGGAGTAACCATAATAGAAAAACAAACACGTTCTTTTAATTTGATTGTCCACAAAAGTAGGCACATAATTTTTTTTAAACATAATTTTCGCTTAGCACACCTCCCTTAATTTTAAAGCAGGAAATATTTGCTATGAATTTTAAATATTAAGTTGACCTTCCTAACCATTTCAAAAACTGGTGGTCTGTTTCGTCATCTCCTAAACATAGATGTGTATTCAGAGTGTACAGACACACACACACAGTAAGAGAATACGCACACTCCTAAACTCTACGACTGAAATTATTTGGCAGATTTAAAAAAAAAAGAATTTTGGCGTATATTAATTTAAAGTTTTTCATTTGTATCTAATTATAAACTTGAACAAAAGAAAGTAAATATATTTTTTTACGCTAGATAAGTTTATTTGAATATTAAATAAAAGGTATTATACCTCAATCGATTTTTTACTTTCTCCCTCGTCGCTCCTCATAAGGTTACTTCCACTCGAGTCTTGTCGCCAATATACTATTGGGGGAAAACGATTTTGCGATTTTCATTTCAGTGCAGTTAATTTGTTTATAGAGTTTGAAAAGAAAATTTCAGATTGCTGTAAATTTTCTCTTTGTAAGTAACAATATTCCAATTGTTTTTTTTGTTTGATGTTAAATATTAATAATGAATGCTTTTGAAAAATCTCTTGATTCTTAATATGTAACTGTAGTTTGAGATTTTCGACATCAGAAAAAGACCCATACTTACGGCAATTGCAATGATATCCTCCTCATATTTCATCAGTAGTTTATACTGAACTACCTTTAAAATCTTTTTTTCCCCTCCTTAAAGAAATGGACCCCACAGGGTCCATTCTTTAAGGAGGGGAAATGCAGGATGAATATAACTGATATGAAATTAGTGCAGACGATTACAGTGATATTCAAAAGTTAAATAAGGTACGATCCCCAAAAATTTAAATAATGGGAAAATTTAAATGAGTTGGAGCAGGCCCTTCCAACCTGCCTCCTATAAAGCAATTAATTAATGTACTGATTGGTTACTTTTTCACATTTTATTTTTACCAAACATTTTTGGGTAAATAACTATATGATTTGGGCAATTCATAAAACCCATTAAAATATATATTTTAGTTAAAAAAAGATATTCTCTTGATTGCTTAAAAATATAGCTTTTTTTTTTCAATTCATTACTCATTAAAAAGTAGGCGTTCTTTCTAAAGTAGAGAATTTTTCCTGCAACTATTTAAGAATATAATTTTTCCCTAGTGGCTCTGCGCCAAGCTTCTGAAATTAGAGTTTTATGGAAAAATGTGACTGAAGATGAAGAAGTCTTAATGAAATCTATCTAAATCCCGATTTTCAACAATATTCGTTTAATATTTAATGAGTTATAGAAGCTTGAATATTTATCAGCAGCAAAGCCAGTCTCAAGAAACTTTTATAATATTGACGAATATTTAAATAATTAAATACAAAAACTTTTGAAATAAAATTATTTCAGTGAATGTTTTGAAATAATTCTTAGTACTTCAGTTTAAACTTCTGAGGTAAATTCCTATGACTTATTGTTATTGTTAAATATCATAACACTTTCAATATTAAACAAATACGATTTAATTGAGATTTGGATACATATGATAGAGATCCTTAATTTACTTCAGTCACATTAGTTCCATAAAAAAAACACTTATTATAGAAGCCACAGAGGTTCGAAGTTAACTTCCCATTATAACGTAACCTTCAGACACCAATATAATTGCCGCAGTGCAGTAACCCTAGACCAGAATCGTGTGGGAGCTGCTGCATTAGCTGAGACTTTCCTGTTGTGCTTTCTATTTGTTTCCTATATTCGTCTTGCATCAGATGCTTCGGAAGCAAGGAATCCTCAGCCCTTGTGTATTATATTACCATAGGTGATGGTAAGCGAGAGAGGACTCCTATCTCACCAATAATCTTCTTAGATAACCACTGGGGAGGTTTGCGATTACGGTGCATGGCACTATGTGATTGCTCTCATTCGGTCTCGTTGATGAGATGGCCCAAAATGGATTTATTTGTAATCTCCAAGACGGAGGGAATGTGCTACTAATACAAAATGATCCTCATGTGGTGACAAGTGTACCTATATCCGGCATCTGTTGGAGCTTTCCCAGAATGAAGTTTTTTATTTCTTGGAAACATTTTCTCTCCATTTCGCGACTGATGGGGACAGATATTACTTAGATTATACCATTTATCTTGCATAATAATACTTCGTATAAAATAAATGTGTCTCGTAATTCGGTATGAAAGGAAGTAGAGACATTCATAGGTGTTTTGTAGCAGTTCTACTTATGGTAAGCAATAAAAATTCACATGGAGAAATTTGGCCAGAATTGATTTATTAGTGATGACAATCTCCAAAGTACACATCACTTTCTAAGAAAGGTAAAAAATAAATTTGCCAGAAAATGAATCATCAATGAATTTACTTTTTCTTATTTCTGTAAAATCAGTTTGAACAATTCGTGGGAGAAGATGCACAGGGGAACTGACAGAGAAAAAGGGAGTGGCATTTGCCTATCTTGGAACTTTGTATAAACATTGACATCACGCCCATTCAAAAAATTTCTTAAAGCTTTTTTAATTTAAAATTTGCTTAGTTCAGAAATTTAAAATTAGTTTAGTTTAAATTTCTTAGAGTCTTAAAATTTTGTCCCTAAAAATGCAAAATAATAATTTGATCCGCCCTTTGAAAATTACAAAAGGATAATATAACTGTTACTCGTCACAAAAGAAATGTCAGCATTTATGACAATGTAAAATACAGCAATAACCATTTTAAACATAATTAAATCACCATTAACACTGTTATTTTTCCTAAGTTCTATAAAAAGGCATCATAAGTGTCCGTGTACTTATCTCTATGTAGGATGAGTTTGTCTTTCTGCTGTACGCGCTGTATCTTGCCGTCCAATTGGGTGAGTATCGTGCACAGGTCCTTATGTTGAACTTTAATACAGGGCAAAAAAGTGAAAATTTCCTTGGCTTCCACAGTAGATTTGATACACACACACAAATAAAATCCACTAATTAAAACTTTTAAAAGGTAAAATAGATGCGCGATGTTTCGATGAGGTGTCCTTGTACTCGTCATCCTCGGGCATAGATGTGTTATGTGCATCGTTAGTTATGATTACTCAATTTATATCGGGGTCTTAGATGAACCTTAGGTCACCTGAGGTTAAACTGCCAAATTCAGCGATCCCCCCTGATTTTTTACCCCTTCCTCCCACTGAAGGCACAGCCTCCGACACACCCAACACCACCCCTCCCACCCCCAATCCATCCTCCTCCACTGACCGCCAATCCCTTTCCTCCACCCCCGATCCACACCTTATTCTAAAATACCTGGACACCTGCGCCATCTAAGACACCGATATAAACTGAGTAATTACAACTAACGATGCACATAACGCATATACGCCCGAGGCTGACGAGTACAAGGACACCTCATCGAAACGTCGCGAATCTATTTTTAATTATTTTACCTTTTTACAAGTTTTAATTAGCGGATTTTATTGTGTGTGTGTATCAAATCTACCGTGGAAGCCAAGGAAATCCTCTTTGCCCCGATTGGACACATGATAGAGTGCGTTCAGCAGGACAACAAGCAACGGCATCCACATAGAGAGAAGTATACGGACACTTATGATCCCTTTTTGTAGAACTTAGGAAAATCAGCAGTGTAATGGTGATTTAATTATATGTTTAAAGCAGAACAACACTGTGAAGTTTTTGTATTTTACAGTAATAACTAATTTGTTGTTTTTATTAAAAACACTGCTAGACAAACAAATTAGAAAAAAAAGGTGTAAAGAGAAATTTGTGTGATGGTTTCGGTTTTCAAACGTAAAATATTTACAACCGATCCTCGAAGTATGGTTTAAGTGCTTTCATATGTGATAGATGCTGGATATTATGAGAGTTCCTTTCCACTCTGCTAACACTGAGCTGAAGGAGAGCAAGAGTTGGAAGGCAATCAGTCTGGAGGGAGAACTGCTGACTTCGAAGTCAAGAAACTGCGGCAGAGCTGCAGAACATATCTGGTTGACCTTTCTTTGATCTGCTGCCATCACTGTGTCGTAATTTCCACTTCGCTGACTGCGGAAGGCATCGAACTGGGACTTATGGCATTGCAGGTAGTGCGGCTCAAGTTTTGCTGCCCGCTGAGCTTGAAATGATCGTTGGCCTAATACGAGTGCAATAGAGTTGAGATAGATCGACTATTTCTGATGGAGGAGCAATCGAAAAATAATAATGATTTCGATCCCATGCTTTTATAAAGTCGGAATTAGATGTTGCATTTCTGTTTTACTGTTGTTTGATTTAATTGCCAATTAGCAGAGATTAAATCACTTAATTGATTTATAATCATTACAAAAGAAGGTAGATCACTTGAACGTGTTTCTTCCACCTGTCGAAAAAAAAATCTCTCCTCTATCTGTCTGTAAAATGATTAGGAATTGAGTAGAGACTTTAATCATCATTGTTTTTCGGTTTACGAATTTCTAGTTGTCCATCTTGTTTCCCGAACCTGAGGTCATATGGTAAGGAATTATCTATCAAACTAACTGAAACACACTTTCTTTATCTGGGCTATGATATCTAGAACTGTCACTGTAGTAGTCTTGATGGGCTATTTTCGAAATGCGCACAAATTTTGAATTTATGTATTTTTAATACATATAAATTCATAATATTTAATTGCATAATATTTTTACTTACAATATGCTCATGTATATAGATTCCATTATGTGTAATGTGAGCTGTGTAATCCTCTTGTGTTGTTCCATCAAAAAAAAAAAACAACCTTAAATCGGTAGTACACTGGTGCTGAAAAGCTAAGCAATAAACACAAAAATGCGAATTACAAACAAATAGGTGGTTGGATTTCGATGAAACATGTAGGTGAAGTCCATGATCATATATGCCACCAATACCTGAAACACAAATGAATTCCCGTAAATATTTAAGATATTCAAATTTGAAAATGGCATCTAAAAGTTCAATGATAACATATCTTTTGACAGCGATACATGTTGCACAACGACTCGTCATGCTCCAAATTAAGGTGTCAATGAGGGTTTGAGGGAGTAATTATCATTCATGCAATGGCAAGAATATCGTTAACACATGACACTACACTGGCTTTACCAGTGTAGTATCATGGAAGTCCTAAAGCGTCCCAAACATGTTCTATGGGTCAGTAGTAAAGAATCACAGGATGTCCTGTAGACATAGGACTCATGAAATAATAAGCTGAAAAAAATTGGTTTTTCCATAAGTGGGATTCGAACCCACGTCTCCAGGAAACATGCTTGTTATGCTACCACTACACCACCAATGTCTAACCGTTTCTCAGCTTGTGTGACCTTATAAACTTTCCGGATTGTTTTTTTTTTTTAATTTGATTCGCACAGTGGCGCCATCTATCCGCGAAGTGGACAACTCTGTTGCCTCATACAGATGGAATTAATATTTGTCACTCACGCTCATGGCGTTAAATCAAAATATCAGTAGAAAAGAATCACAGGATATGTCCTGTAGACATGGAACTCATGAAATAATAAGCTGAAAATTTTTTTGCCATGAGTGGGATTCGAACCCACGTCTCCAGGAAACATGCCTGTTATGCTACCATAACATAACATTATGCTACCACTACACCACCATGTATATTTTTTTATATATGGTGGTGTATAGCATACCACTACACCAATGGTATAATGGTGGTGTATGCGGTGGGCAGACAATGTCAAACAGGAAGCAGTGGCCAGATGCAGTAGATGTAGCTCAGGACAGACTTGTTTGGAGAACTAAATTGCACGGTCTGGTTGGACCTCCGTAGCCCATGGCTGCTTGAAGATGATGATGATGATGATGAAAGCATACTACTATACCAATGGAGGTGTAGTAGTAGCATAATAGGCATGTTTCCTGGAGACGTGGGTTCGAATCCCACTGATGGCCATTGATGTCCCCTACTGACCGAAGGCAGTGCGGGGAGTTTTGCTGCGGAGATAAATCTCAGCGTTGGTCCAAGCGGGAATCGAACATGTGGAAATGCAGATTACGAGTCTGACACGCTGAAGACTGACCTGTACCCAACGTTACTAGAGAGCTAAAATTTGGTGAATAGGGTTGTTTTGGGCAGTAGACCTCACAAATATTAACGATATTCAGATCCGGTTTTGCGTTCAAGGTCAAATGGGGGTCGGAGTGACCGTCTAGAAATCAAGAGGTGACGAAGGCACCAACTGATTTTTAGTACTGTATGTTGCTGAAGTGATAAATGCATGGTTCTTAATTATCACTATGAATAAGCATGCAAAGTTGAAATATTCGTTTAGTGCTTCAAGAGTTAATGAAAGCTTCAATATTTAGAGATGAATTCCGAATCATATTTTCGAGATCGAGCCGGCCAAAGCCGAAAATTATTAAACTCTGGCTTGGTTATGAAAAAAAAAACACAATTCTGTGACAAATCATAAAAATATATATACGAATATATATATGACGCTAAACCATTTTTTCATTCTTCCTATTATAAGATATTAAAAACTTTAAAATAATAATAATTATTTGATAACCAAATTGAAATTTTAATGTTGTTTGAAACCAAAAGTTTATGAGTAATTCTATATTAACGCTATTAGAAACGCTAAGAACGATTCATTAATAAAAGAAAGAGAATACTTGAAGACAATAGATCAGAGACTATGTCATTATTATGTTTATTGGTAAAGGCAGATTAAATAGCTGAAATTATAATAATAAAAATTCATTTATTTGCTTAATTTTTTTCAGAATTGCGAGGAAATTTGGAACTTTAAATTATGACAGAGTTAGCCAGAAGACGTCTGTGCTACTTCGAGCCTTACCTCATCTGTGTTCATGGAAGTACCCAAGGGTGTGTGGTGTGCGTGTTCAGGAAGTACCCAAGGGTGTGTGGTGTGCGTGTTCAGGAAGTCCAGACCCCCCGCCCCCCAAAAAAACCGGTAGTCTTAAAAGAAATCTCAAAGTTGTCTACCTGCTTTAAAACCCAAAACAGTTGTCTTTGTATAATTTTATTTTAGCCCCATATTTTATATCCGACACTAAAAATAGATGAAAAAAAATACTATAAAATTTTTTCTATATAGAACATCATTTTAACCTTTCCTATCCGGTGGAATATTTTAGTAATTGGGAAACTCTACTGATCTCCCCACTCCCCTGGAAATTAAATTCTCGAACCCTCCCCAAAACTGAAATCTCGCCTCCTTAAACTAAATTCTCTCCCCCCGGGACACTAAACTGGGCACGTGTCTGTCTGTGTTAAATATATAAGAGCAGCAATGCTAGTTAGAAATATGTATTTGGCAAAAAGAAATAAAAATTCAAAAGAAATAGATTTTAGAAGGCGACACGTGTTGGTGTTGGCCATTCGTGGTGTACAATTTAAAATTAAATTATGCTTGTAACGTTAGATATCCGGAAATTTGTTCGAAATGGAAATTTTTTCGACGGAATTTTGTTCGAAATGGAAATTTGTTCGAAAGACTGAGAGGCCGCTAGGGGAGGATGCCCTGTAGGACCCGCCCTGCCCACGGTCAGCAGGGGACACCGATGGACTTGGAAAGGTCGCCGTCCGTCGGATGGGACGTTAAACCGTGGCCCCTTGTGCGGGAGAGAAATACCCTGTGCACGTTAAAGAACACGCTGGATGCCTTGACGGGAGGCTACCATCTGTCTCCCAACAGCCGTTTCAGTGGGTCTCTTCCCCCAACCTTCTCTGAGCCTTCGGGGTTCTTGTGACCTGGCCATTTAGCCCATGGTGTGCAAAAAAGTGCCGCTCAGAGGTAAAACAGCCCAACCAACCCTATAGGGCATTAGCGTTATAGGCCTTGTGTTTTGTCGTTGAAGAACCTCTGGAAGGGGAGACGTGGGGGGAGGGGGACGTGGGAACCGAAGAGTGGCAGCTGAAAAGGATCATCGGGATTTAGATCTTTCTTTTTAAGCGTAAAGTGCAAACCTTTTTGTTTTCGAGTCAAACTTGCAGCCATTTATTTCTTCTCAGTTTTCGCTATTACATTAAGCTACAGTCAGCTTGCTATAGAAAGGGTTTTTCGAAATTTTAAACTGCAATATTTTTCAAACTCTAAGTTGTATTCTAATAACACTAATACCAATATTTCAAGTAAAGAAAATATAAATAAATTGAAAAATTACTCATCTTTTTATATACGCCTTAAAAGGTAGAAAATAAGCCTAAATCACATCGATAGTGCAATCAGTCACTGAGTTCGTATTCCCTTCAAAGGAAAATTGGGCGCCGCCAATCTTGCTAAGTAAATCGTCGCCCTATCTTCCTTTGAAATAAATACGAATTCAGTGACTGATTGCACCATCGAAATGTTTTAGTTTTATTTTCTACTTTTTAAGTTTTTAAATTTTTTTATATATTTTCTTTGTTACTAAAAGCACCTACCTTCAGAAACTTTCATTTGATACATGAACGTGACCACATTTTTCGTTCCCCTGTTTCTCTAGCAGTGTTTATGTAGCCTTGACACTGGAGATGTGATAAGCTTTAATTTGAGATATATCCCATTAAGGTCCACCCCCGCGAAAATCTCCCCCCCCCCATAAGTGAGAGGGAGAGAATGGTGAAGGATAAAATTCGAAACAGTCTACTACATCGTATGAGCTTTCATTTGACACCAAACCCGTAACTGTAGGCCTTCACTTTCGCAAAATATAGCGGAACAATCGTTTTCATATTTCCCATTTTTAGGGGGAAGAAACCATGAGATTGGGTTGGGTTGTTTTACCTCTGAGCGGACAATTTTTTGCACACCATGGGCTAAATGGCCAGGTCACATGGACCCCGAAGGCTCACAGAAGGTTGGGGGAGGGGACCCACTGGAACAGCTGTTGGGAGACAGATGGTAGCCTCCCGTCAAGGCCATCCAGCGTGTTCTTTAACGTGCACAGGGTATGGCTCTCCCACACACGGGGCCACGGCTTAACGTCCCATCCGACGGACGGACACCGATGGGCTTGGAAAGACCCATCGGTGTCCCCTATTGACCGTGGGCAGAGCGGGGAATTTTACGGAGATAAATCTCAACGCTGACCCAGCTGGGACTCGAACCTGGGAACTACAGATTACGAGCCTGGCGCGCTACCGACTGAGCCATGCCCCCGTCATGAGAGGTCAGTTTTGTATCATCTATGACACTCCTCGCGTTATAAGTTTATAGCTTGCTACTTTTGGCACTCGCGCTCTCTAGATATAAAGGAACAATCGCTTTCATATTTCCCCTTTCTTGGGGGTGGAAGAAAGCATGGGAGGTCAATTTTTTATACCTACGACACTCCTGCGTCACAAGCTTTCGTTTGATACATAAATTCTCATCGCGTTCAAAAGACATGGTGGAAAAACTGTTTGGCAAATCCACAAACCAACAAACCGACAAATGACGAGCGAAAAGCAATAGGAAGATAAATTAAAAAATAAATATCCCCTCGAGCAGCTGCTTGCCACAGAGGTCTAACAGCCAGGTGTGTGAGGATGTCGGGACCTCAGCAGAAACACAAACAAATATCCATGTTTTAACCCGAGGCTCGAACCCAGGTCCCTTTGTTCAGTAGCCAAGTGTGGTAACCACTCGGCCACGAGGTAATAAAACTAGTCCGCCATGATTTAGATCTTCATGACTATACATTCACGTACAGTCGCTCAAAAAAGTATCCGAACACTATGGTTGATCACAGAATTCAGAAAAAATACCTGGCAACAATTTTTTTAGAAATTAGTGATCTGGCAACTTCGTGTCACGTGACACGAAGGTTGCCAGATCACTAATTTTTAAAACATCGTTGCCAGATATTTTTCTGAATTCTGTAATCAACCATGGTGTTCGGAAACTTTTTTGAGCGACTGTAGGTGGTCATATTATTCTGATACTAGATCGTGTGGGCTCACTCACGGAAATATTGAGCGTGTGCAGTTACCGTTCACAGCAAACTGGAGCGTGTGCAGTAACTGCACACGCTCCAGTTTGCTGTGAACGGTAACTGGAGCTTGTACAGTTGCTGTACACGCTCCAGATATTTTTCCTGAATTCTGTAATCACATGGCACGAAGGTTGCCAGATCACTAATTTCTAAAAAAATCGTTGCCAGATATTTTTTCTGAATTCTGTGATCAACCATAGTGTTCGGATACGTTTTTGAACGACTGTACGTCTCAGATGGAGTAGCCATTGTGATATACGTCTCGTCATTCATATATGTCTCAGGTGTAGTAACCATGGTGATACATATATTTATCACCATGACTACTCCACCTGAGACGAGTCTAAACTCGTCTCAGGTGGAGCACAATCATAATTTAACACAACATAATTTAAATCATAATTTACAGCACAATCGTAATTTAAATTTCTAATTTTTCTTGCAATTGTGAAACAAAGGTATTAAAAGATAAAATGTTTCTTTTAATTAAAGTCTCAATCGTTTAAAATATATTAAGCCATTAAAAAACAATTCCACATACCTTTGATTGTTTTTAATCCTTTGTTAATGAGTTATTCTTAGCGTTTGTACTGCTATTACTCAAGAATTTTCAGTTTCTACCATTTATTTCTAGCATTTTTGATTCTAAATAACTTTAAGATTTTTGTTTGGTCTTCCCATAATCATAGTTTTTTTTCATTTTTTTTTCAAAATATGTAATAGTCAGGAATAGGACGATTAGGAAAGTGGTTAAGCGGCCAATTTGTGTATATGTTTTATGACATCACAGAGAAATATATCCCCTCACCACGCTCTGGCTGTTTCCGACTCAATATTTATCCAAATGGTTCCAATCTGGACTCAATAACTGTGGCCTCGGGCTTGAAAATTTGGGCACGAACTTATTTCTATCACTCATACATTCCTACGAAGTCAAATGCACACTATTTCACACAATCAGACTAGGAAAATAATAATGCGTAGTTTCTCGTAAATATGGGATGATCGTTTTCAAAAAGTATTTCATTTTTCGCTTTTAGCGCCTTCTAACAGTGGAATTTTTAAGTAATTAAAAAAAGACAAATAAAAAATTTAATTGTTTTTGTAAATAACTTACATAATTTTTCCCTTTAACTCTTAACACAAAAAAATTTCTTTCCTACTTATAGGGTAATGGACAAAATCATTGTTGTGGAATGTAAACCTCTTGACCACGGAATCTACCGCCAAATTTTAAATTTCTACTATTAATAGATCATTTGCAATATTCGTTTAAAATTTTGACATTTTCTGCAACTAGAGGGTGCTACTGAAGCCTTTGGGAAATGCGAATCGTAATATTTCATTGTAGGTTAAAGAACACGCTGGATGGCATAGAAGGAAGGCTTCCATCTGTCTCTTAAGACCGGTCTAGTGGATTTCCTTCCCAAATCTTCTTTGAGCTACTGGGGTTTTATTATGTGGAAGTTCCAATCTGAAAGTTAAAAGTTTGAGGATATTCTTGTTGCTCCTTTGTTAATGTTACTGGAGCTGTTGCATGCGATCTGTTGCATTCATGTTTTCTGCTTTTGACTTCTGAACATGTTATTGTAAGTAACTTTACATTCTAGTGAATTGAAAATTCAAATATTTCTGAGAATCACGGAAGGCAATTTGATGGAGACACTGGGCACAAATTGAAGTAACGCGTTTGAAGATTGAGGCGGGGAAGAGAGGGTATTAATTTTTATTTCGTTTCCAAAGAAATCGAGATAATAATTTCGCCTTGTCTTCTGTCCGTCTGTAGACTTGGGTTGGGTTGTTTTACGTCTGAGCGGCACTTTTTTGCACACAATGGGCTAAATGGCCAGGTCATATGGACCCCAAAGGCTCAGAGAAGGTTGGGGGAGGGGACCCACTGGAACAGCTGTTGGGAGACAGATGGTAGACTCCCGTCAAGGCCATCCAGCGTGTTCTTTAACGTGCACAGCGTATGGCTCTCCCGCAAACGGGGCCACGGCTTAACGTCCCATTCGAAGGACGGCGGTCTTTCCAAGCTCATCGGTGTCCCCAACTCATCGTGGGCAGGGCGGAGAATTTTGCGGAGGTAAATCTCAACGCTGACCCAGCTGGGACTCGAACCTGGGAACTGCAGATTACGAGCCTGGCGCGCTACCGACTGAGCCACCTCCCGTCTGTAGACATCGAACTTTTTGTTTACAGAGATAAATTTAAAATTCTTTTTGCGTTGGATAGGTATTGATGAAATATTACGATAGATATGCACTTTTCGAATCTCTCTAAAGCTATATAATTACGCTCTCTAGCGATGGAAAATTTTGAAAATTCCAAAATTTCAAACGAATATTGCAAATGATGTATTTATGTTAGAAATTTGAAATTTTGGTGGTGGAATGTGAAAGTCACAAAGTTTCCATTGCCAGCAATGAATTGACCCTTTAGACCCAAAGAGGGTGGGAAAACACACCTTTTTAGTTTTAGCAGAAAATTGTTTGTTTTTAGAGAAATAATGAAAAATTCTTTTTAAGTTCAATAGAAATTGATAAAATATTTTGTTTCACACTTTTAAAATCTTCCGAAAACTAAAATTGCGCTTTCTAACTGTGGAAAAGTTAGCAAATTCCAAAATTTCAAACAAATATTGCAAACAATGTTTTAAGTTAGAAATCTTAAATTTTGGTGGTGGAGTGTGAACACCATGATAATTCTATTGACAACAATGAATTGACCTCTTAGACCCAGGGGGGGGGGGGGGGGGAGTGGTGGAAAACGGCAAATTTTTGTTTTAGCAGATAATTTTTGGTTTAGATAGGAATTGATAAAATATTATGATTCGCACTTTCGGAATCTTTCGAACACTATAATTGCGCCCTCTAACGGTGAAAAAGATTGAAAATTCCAAAATTTCAAACGAATATCGCAACGAGGTATTAATGATAAAAATATGCAATTTTGGTGGTGGAATGTGAACGTAATGAAGTTTCCATTGGAAACAATGAAAATGATAATTACTTAAAGACTCTTTTTTAATTTGATTGGTATTAATGAAATATTATAATACACATTTTAAAAATATTTAATAGTTTTAATATACGTGTATATCTTCACAGATTAATGAAACAATGAAACAGCACAGCTGTTATCAAGTTTTACAAATAATAGGTATAGAACAGAGATTTGAAAAATTAGTGGTAGTTTTTCAGAGATATTCCACTGACAGCTGGAACACTGTTTTCTGAGTGAGGTGTGGGAAATGCAACTTTTTATATTTAAGAATTAAAAGACGAATACTTTTATGTTATATAATTGTAAATGAAATACTATTTGCATTTTCCCCATAATCCGCTAGCTCAAATTAAAACTTTTAAGGAATGAAAGAGTAGGTAAAAGAAAAACTTCTTTCTCTTTGAAAAAGAGATTCTCATATTCGCCAGAGGCGATGTGCGTTCTTCTAGTTTTTGTTGTTAATATAAATTCATGAAATAAAAAATAAAAAAATCAATATTTACCAATAAATGCCTTATATTATGCTAATGTAGTAACATAATTCAGTATCTAATAATGTCCCTTTTATTTTATCGTCCCACAGAAGTTTTCTTGAACTTATGTTGGTAGGCTATTAGCTTTTGTGTTAACGCAATTTTTCGATTAGAGTCCTACACGCACGTACTCAAGACTTAGTTTCGGAGTGGGGGCGAGAATAAGAGGAACAGAATTTTCCAATTGCTAAAATATTCCATCGGACAGGAAAAGTTTAAATGATATTCTATATGGAATAAAATTTTACTGTCTTTTAGCTTTTAATCTATTTTTAATGTCGTACACATAATATGGGGCTAAAATGAAATGATACAAAGACACCTGTCTTGGATTTCGAAGCAGTAGATAATTTTTTTGAGACTTCGTATAAGACAACATCATTTCGGGGGGGGGGAGTCCCAGACTCCTCCCCTCAAAAATCATTGGCAATAATTGATTACACTTGATGAATTTTAAAAGTTACTCGGAATCTCTGATATTCTAAAAAAAAAATTAATTGAGCATCTGGGTTAGATAACAACCCATCTTATTATTATTTTTTTCCCATTCAGTAAAAGAGAAATCTGCGAATGCAAGGGAATCAACATGTATTTAAGTATATTAATATTCATTTCACTTAAACGTCCCTAAATAATTCGCTATTTGCGAAAAACGTAGGAAGAATAGAAAATATCCGGGCATTGTACTTTCGCCACCATACACTTCATTTTATTACCCCTGTAGATGACTTCATGGAGTGACCGCCTATATGCTATTTTCCACACAGCTATGCTTTGAAGCGTACAGGTAGGCAATGAAAGCTACTTTCACCACTGAAGATTACTATCAGATTCTGCACTTCCCGGAAATTTTTGGGATTGGTGGTGCATCATTGAAATTGTTGTGGAGACAGGTCAGAGGTCAGCTGACAGTTTGTCAGAATGCTGTAACGATCCTCAGTCTGAATCGGACTACGGTAAATTTGGAGTGGGAAGGTTGGCAGGGGTCCATATATGTCACACTGAGTGGCCGAGGACACCCGAACAGTGCATCCATTGAGTTACGCCGACTTTTCGCTGCCCCCACCCCATTTTTGCATTTCTTTGTAATAGCACTTTTGGAATAGAAACTATGTTCCCCAACCCACAACCAGACCATTCACACTAACTTCCCTTAGGCACGGACTAACAATATGAGAGTGGCATGACGGACAACTTGTCTTGAAGGGCCAATTAATTTAGTAAATGTTCACGTGGGAGGGGAGAGCTTAATGAGTCTGTGACACAGATTAAAAAGTTCTGAGACGGGAGGCCAATTCGGCAGACAAGTGAATAGCCCAGAGAAGAAGTGAGCTGGCATAAGAAAGGGTCAAGAGCAGAGAAGCAAGTTTGATACCGAGAGTTCTGTGGTGGATCGAGTTCGCGCAAAATTAAGTGTAGGTTTTAGCTTTTACCTTGTGGTTGTTAGATGACTTCAGTTTGCAATATTTAAACTGAGTTAAATAAAATATGAAAAATTAATTCCTGAAAGGGTATCAATTGCTATTTCCTGTGATTATTAGATGGAACTCCTGATTCCAAGAGTGATTTATTTAGATTTTTACCGAAGAACACTTTCTAAAAAACTGGTTCTCTTACGGACAAACCTATTAAAAGCGCTGTACTGGTGTACAGCGCTTTTAATAGGTTTGTCCATAACAGAATGGGATAAAAGTCACGGCACTCTTTTATAGCGTGGATAGCAATGATTAATTTAGTTATATTTAATATCATTTTTAAAAGCAATTAAAGATCATTTGTTGAAAAATATGCCCTGCTTTACTACGATCAACCTTACTACAGATGTGGTCATTAGTCAATTTGCAAATTTGAGTTCCTAAAAAAATGCCGCCTGGTGATGTTGCCCCTATATCAAATGAAATCCGTTGCACAAAGATGTAACAAAAAGATAAACATCATTAATAATCTGGAGGGATCCAAATATCATGCGCCGTTTATTGTGGAAGAAGGTAGAAGTGCTGAAATCAGTCTTGACTCGCCGTTCGGAAGGGATAATCGGGCTTGAGACAAGGAACGCTTTAAGCAATTGCTGTGTTGGGTTGGATTGTTTTACCTCTGAGCGGCACTTTTTTGCACACCATGGGCTAAATGGCCAGGTCACATGGACCCCGAAGGCTCAGAGAAGGTTGAGGGGAGGGGACCCACTGGAACAGCTGTTGGGAAACAGATGGTAGCCTCCCGTCAAGGCCATCCAGCGTGTCCTTTAACGTGAACAGGGTATTGCTCTCCCGCACACGGAGCCACAGCTTAACGTCTCATCCGATGGAAGGCGGCCTTTCCAATCCCTTCGGTGTCCCCTACTGAACGTAGGCAGGGCAGAGAGTTTTGGCGGAGATAAATCTCAACGCTGACCCAGCTGGGACTCGAACCTGGGAACTGCAGATTACGAGCCTGGTAAGCAACTGCTGTGATCAGAAGCAAGCGTCATAATGCAGCTTATGGAATCTTTTAAGTAAATTTTTATAAAAGCTGACCATTCAGAAAAACAAAAACAAAAATTCGCCTAGGTAACGACTGTTATAAAGAAATCTGAAATTTATTTAATATATTCACTCTTGACGGGAAAGGTTGATATTTCCTCTTTACTGCGAAATAACATTATATTCTATCGCACTGGCAATGAAATTGATATAGCAGACTGTTATCAGCATTTTCACAGCAAATTAATCAGGAAGAACAATGGGAATTAAAAACCAGACACACCCGATTTCCCTTAAAGCAGCCTTTCAATTAATATCGACAAGTTTAGAGTTTTGATTTGGAATGCTACTTTAATCTTTATACAATTGTCGTGCCGAATCGTCGAATGAACATGACTGACAGTCCAACTAAATTACGCACAACGCCACCTTTCTATCTGTAGCAAACATTTTAGAAGTAATTTTGCACATTTGTTTTATTTATAAATCCTTGAAACGTCTTTGCAAATAAAGCTAATAATTTTATGAGCTAATTTTACGTATTTATATTTGTGCTGATAAATGCGATATTTGAGATAAAAATGCTCAATAAATGCGAAATTTCAAAAACAAAATGCGAAAAACATAATTTTTATTGCCGAAAAAAAAGGAAATTTTAATAAAATATGTCTAAAATATTTGTATTCGAATAAATGCTGGTTGATTACATTTCCTGTCGAACAAATTTCCATCGAAGAAATGTATAAGTTACATTAAACCACGGTGTTCCAGTTTGTTCTGGCTCGATTCGATCACTTGTAATCGAGCCAGAACAAACTGGAACGCCGTGGTTTAATTTTAATTATATCATAATTATCCATATATAGGTTTGAATTTCACTATTAGAAAAGACGTGTATGATTATGAAAATAATCCAGATTTAAATTCCAACATAATTCCTCTGTTTAAAAGATCTCAGTATATAAAAAAAAAATATCCCCTCAAGCAGCTGCTTGCCACAGAGGTCAGACAGGACCCTGTCAGTTTATAAGCCACACTAGAAGATCTGTGACGATGGCGGGATATCAGCAGAAAAACAACACAAACATCCAGTCCTTATCAGGGTTTCGAATCCAGGTCCCTTTGATCAATAGCCAAGTGTGTTAACCACTCGGCCTAGCTTGTAAGAATAATGAAAACTGAAATGAATTAAAAAGTGACACAGACTCGGACAATTTCGGGGCAAGAGTTATTTTGCAACCTGTGGAATAGTTAGTCTATACATATAATAATGAAAATTGACCATGCAATAATTTGAAATTTCACCCTACGTTTGATTTGCACCCGGAGCAGATGACATACTCGTCCCTGCCTTGGCAAGGGTCTAAACTGTCTCTAGTTGGATTATTTTAATCGTTGAGTGATATTTCTCTGTTTTCCAATGATCTAATTGTCCACATCACAAGGACCCTAAAGCTAAAAACGAGATTATGGAAAAATGAATTGAACTACTGAAAAGCATTTACACGCATATAAGACTTTTCCATCTAAAGCATTCTAGTGTTTTTTCTTCAAATGCATATTAATGCCCTGATTCTTAAGATGGGCTATTTTATAGGAGTTGTTTTTCTAGCTGTGGTTTGTGTATAAACAGATCATGCCATAGCGCAAAATGGGTTAGTATGTAATTATTCCATTAAAACAAAGTTTTTATAATTTGAACTCAGAACTTTTGTTGTTAACAAATTTGTTGCATGTTTCAAAAGCTTTACCAGGAGAAAATGCATTTTGTCTGATTGTGGGTTTATTACTTTTTTAATTAATTCTTCTATAACTGTGGTTTTCGAACTTTTTCATAAAATAACCTAAACTTTATGATCGTTTGATATTCTTTACGATCTCAGGTTTTCAGATGATTTCCCCCATAACGCCGGCACTCTTAGGTTTTTAGGTAGATAAAAACACCTCAGAGATTGTTAAGAGATGAAGAAGAGAAGAGTAATTTTTCAACCTCCAGATGGACTCTAAATTCTAAAAATATCCCTGGATATTTGCCAGTTTGATCCCGATGGTAGCTTACTGGTAAGAAACATTTGTTCAAATTGAAAGGTTACAGTTATAGAATAAATTCTGATTGCGACACGAAATTTATGACCAAGATTATAGAACGTATTCTTTTTTAAGGAAGTGAGCGTTTAGAAACACTGTTTTAAGAAAGTATGACACATACGGAATGATTTTGGAGGAAGACTAAGAATTAAAAATGCATCGGGAAAAGTGAAAAATCAAAGGAAATTAGAGACACTTGCTTCGATTTTTGCATCCACTTATCAACAAGTCTAACTTTATACATAGTCCTTATTATATTTCTCTTTATGTTGATGTTTAGCACTCTGATCAATTAAATATCATAAGCACATTATTAATAACTTTAAAAAAGTGAAAAAAGTGTAACGATTATTTTTATTCTGTCGTTTTGCACTGAAAGTATACTTCGGGAACCTGTTGCATCTTGTGAGAGAGATGATGGAAGCAGAGACGAGTTTCGGATAGAAGAAAAAGATAAAAAGGAAGAACGTGATGTTGATGATGATGATGATGATTATAGGGCTTGTGGTGATCATAAGAAAACAACGGAAAATAATAATAATGAAGAAGAAGAACAAAGCTCTGATGTTTATAGTGAAAGCGAAAGTGAAGATGAGAGAGAAAATGAAAATGACAGAGAAAGTGAAGAAGAGCCAAGTTCGAATGAGGAAAATAACGTTTCAGGCTGGATGCAAACTAAAGATGAGAAAAATAACGTTTCAGAATGGATGCAAAATAAAGATGAAAAGAATGTAAAAGAGACGTGAATGTGTACATTAAATGATTTAAAGAAATTTGGTTCGGCAGTTTTCATCAAAAAGTGGAACAACGGAGAAAAGCACTTTATGGTCTAATCCAGGGATGTGGATCCCTTATAAAGTAAAAAGTTCTGCAGAAAGACAATGTGAAAGGTTATTTTGGGACAGTGTAGGGAGAAAAATCAGGAATTTTTGTGAGGGGAGATATTTATAAACGCTCCATTAATATCCCAGAGTTATCGATCATAAATTCTTTCGACTTATTCTCATCCTAAGAAAATTCTCCATAGTTTTACTAAATTGAGAGAAACAGAATGATTAATGACACGTAATATGCGATGTTCAATGTTGCTTATTAGGACTTGTTTATCAATATGAGAGTTTATTTATCTGATTCCGTTACGCCAAAAGATTGAAAGATTCAACTTTTGTAAAACTGAAAATGTGTTTCAAGCCTCTTCTCTGTGAAATATTTCCTGACTTTGAAGCAAAGGAATCTCCTGATTTGTGACTTCAATAGAAGCTGCCTCATTACGAGAAAAGCGCCATCATGTCCGATCAATTTTGATGCAGAACTTTAAATAAAAAACGGCCTTTTTCAAGGCCAATAAATTCGGAAAGGAATGCCAATCGTATTTTATGTGTGCGTTGTGTCCGTCTTTGTTCATGTCACTTCATTTTAAGTAGTATTGTCAGAAAGCAAGTTTAACAGGCACATGCACGAAATGATTTATTGAATCTACAACATTAATGATATCACGTCATCGTTTATCTTTGAGCGGCATGTTTTTGCATATATTGGACTACATAGCAAGGTCGCAAAGACACGAGGGCTCAGAGAAGGTTGGGGGGACCCACTGGACAACTGTTGGGTGACAGATGGAGCCTCCCGTCAAGGCCATCCAGCATATTCTTTAACGTTCGCAGGGTTTGGCTCTCCCGCACATGAGGCAACGGCTTAACGTCCCATCCGACGGACAGCTGCGTTTGCAAGCCCATCGGTGTCCCCTACTGACTGAGGGCAGGGCGAGGAATTTTGCGGAGATAAATCTCAACGCTGACCCAGCTGGGACTCGAACCTGGGAACTGCAGAGTACGAGCCTGGTGCGCTACTGAATGAGCCATCCTTGTCCCCCCACCTCTCCGTGAAGGATGAGACACATTGTATAATACCGTTTTCAAGAAGGTAGTCTCCAATAGAGAGATTATTACTCACAGTAAAACAGTTATTACTAAAGATTATTACTCGTTAACAGGAGATCATTACTCAGGTTGAACAGTTTACTTTAAATAACGTCACGGACAATTGTAGTATTGTATGGCAAGTCCCGATGTTCTGCTATTCAAGACAGCACTACATCTTAATGGGAAATGCCATTTACCGCCATCCACTTTCCAGAGTTGCCTTCAATAATAATAATCATAAACTGCATAGCAGCAGAGAAAGGACATGTTATAATGAGAAAGACCTTACTGACATATCATGCTAGTCTGTTTGTTTAATCATTGAGGTGTAGTGAGAGGTCTTTTCGAATTTTGATCGTTGCCTAAATATAAATGCCAAACATATCATTGAAAATTTCATCAAATATAAAATGCCAAACGTTTCTTTGGTTAATTTGGAATTTTTTAAGCCAATCAATGTAAATTATACCTAACGTTTTGACCTAAGAGAGCTGCTTTGATGGAGGCTCCCAGAGGCTTTTCCCATCAGTGAGCCAGTCTAATAGGGGATCCCACTCCCGTTCAGCATGGCCCTAGACTTCGTCCCTTCCATCGGGACCGGCCCTCTGCCCCCCCCCCCCCCCAGTGAGCAGTCAACGGACAACGTAATAATGTGTGGCAATCCCGGTGTTCTGCTATACTCTGGGGCGGGGGTGGCTCAGTTGGTAGCGGGCCAGGCTCGTAATCTGTAGTTCCCAGGTTCGAGTCCCAGCTGGGGCAGCGTTGAGATTTATCTCCGCAAAATTCCCCGCCCTGCCCACGGTCAGTAGGGGACACCGATGGGCTTGGAAAGGCCGCCGTCCGTCGGATGGGACGTTAAGCAGTGGCCCCGTGTGCGGGAGAGCCATACCCCGTGCACGTTAAAGAACACGCTGGATGGCCTTGACGGGAGGCTACCATTTGTCTCCTAACAGCTGTTCCAGTGGGTCCCCTTCCCCAACCTTCTCTGAGCCTTCGGGGTCCATATGACCTGGCCATTTAGCCCATGGTGTGCAAAAAAGTGCCGCTCAGAGGTAAAACAACCCAACCCAATCCAAATCTGCTATACTGAGACAGCACTGCACCTTGAGGGAGTTGCCACGAAACCATAATCCACTAGCCAGAGAACATTCTATAGAAATATAAATATATTTGATATAGAATATATATATATTTTTCTATAGAATATTATATATTTGAAAGAACAGACACTGACTCTGTCCGTCCGTTTGACAGAGTCAAATGGACGGACAGAGTCAGTGTCTGTTCTTTCAAAGATCATTTCACTTCTGTTTTCACGTTATCAGTTTGAAATCTTTGGCCAACCAGATAGTACTTCAATGCCGAAAACAGATGATAATCTTTATATCAGGACTGTAAGCAGGGTGTTGCAAGTCCCTCCCTTTTCAAACACAGCTAACTTTGTCCTATTTCAATGGCAGAGTGATGTCGCCGTACATTTTGCCACACTATAGAAGTCCATGACATCTTCTTCACACATTTCCACCAGTTCTCATTGAAGTTTTTCTCCAGACACATTTATCGATATTAAAATGCCCATTAATGGAACGGATGTTTTTTTTGGACCATTTTTCCAGTCTGATACCCTATTGCAATGATTACTATAGTTAATCCTCATTAGTTGGAGCGCGAAGCGAGTTGCAGTGTTGCCAACCTCGATTACATATTTCCCTTTGCATATATAGGCCATTGTGAATTGTGTAGTTCGCAATTTATATACCTTACAAACTTTCTTTCTGACCAAGTTCCCGTAGTCGCATTGTATTATGTAATGCTTATTAAATCTAAAACTGTACGTTATATATATAGTTTTAGATTTAAGAGGCATAGACATCGTAGAATACAATATAGTAAAGTAATAATTGCTAATATTTCTTAAGATGGTAATATGATATTCTAATTTAAACGTTTCTTTTCAATCTTCTGCAAATAGACAAACAAAATACAGCGAATACCCACAATGGAAGTTCATAAGAAAAAGATTCCTAGCTTTTTAAAAACTTCTTATCGCAAAATTTCATTGGAGGTAAAGATCTCAATTAAATCTTTTGCAAATCTGAGTCTTTTTAACAATATTCATTTATTATTTAACGAGTTATGGTATCTAGAACATCAACAAAAATATTGGCAATAATAATTAAAACTGGGAAGTTTAAACATAAGTAATTTCTGTTCTTTAATCAATTTGATAAAATAAGCATACTTTTAGACATTTCTTTAAAGTAGTAAAATATCAGAGATGTTTTATAGACATGAGACTTATGAAAAAATTATTATTTTATTGCTATGATCAGGTTTCGAATCCACAGCTCCCAGTAACATGCCAGGCGTGATAATCACTACACTACCACCGATAACCATTTTTCTTCAGCTAATGTAAATTATAGACTTTCCTGCGTACTTTTTACTTCGCTCGTGGCGCCATCTATGTTGAGAAACGGACAACCATATGAGAAACGGACAAAGTATGTTTATGTGGCGAGTGCGCGGGAGGTTAATTCGTTTATTGGTGTGGCTCGTGTTAGTAAACTAGTATAGGAAAAGAAGAATTCGTCGTCTTGCGCGTGGTGATCAACGTCTGAAAATAATTGGTTCTGAGAAACCAGAACATTTAGCCGCAGTTTTGGAGTGCCTGATGACTAAAAACCTTAGAAGGAAGTCATTTAGTGCAAGTTATTTAGTTTGTTAAGGAATTGGTAAGGATATTCTCATTAGATTGAATATTTATTTACCAACATGATTTTATTGTTCATTGAATGATTTTTGCTTTGTTTTGTGATTTGGGTAAGTGCTTATAATTAAGATAATGGATTCTTCTGAAAGTTTATCTTTGTATTGTTATAGAGTTTCGTGTCGGCTGATTTAGTTTGTTTAATTAATAATTTCATCCATGCTTTTGTAATAAATTTCATTGCTTCGTAATTTTTATTGAAATATTTTTAGTTGAACTCACGCTCAGTTCACATCCATTTTAATTCGTAACAATATATATATACAATTTATATTTATATTACATATTGCTTGCTTTTTTAATCTTTATGTTTTGATAAATGTGAATGACTGCAACGTTTATATTTACAAGCATTAAATTGTTTTAACTTCTTCAAAGTTTTTGAAAATATTAGTAAAATATTAGTAAATATGAATAATTAAAATATTTTTCGCTTTACATCTCGTCATGCACTGCGAGAAACATGGATCACTTTTTATAGACTATTGATTATTTCAATGGCCTTGACATCTTGATATTTTGCGCCCAGAGGGGAACTAATTGAAGCTACCTTTGGTCTTCCGATGTGAAAGCGTTCGCCACTCCTGTACTACGCTACAAATGGTTCCTTTTAAACGATTTCGTTTTAAACGTCATTTCCTACAACCATATCCCTCGTTCAATGAGAGAGAGAATGTTGGGCTTAACAACAATCTCTTCAAAACAGAGAATAATATCTTCGCTCTGAAATTAACCCAAATGATAGGTTGTCTCTTGCATTCCATTTCAGCTGCGGAATCTGATGAATGACTCTTGTTTGAGATTTTGATTCATCGTTGCTGTTTATTTCTTCCGAACTTTTGCTGGCTTTTCCATTCAGGCTGTGCAAACCGATTGTTCTAAAAGATAATCCTCTTTTGCAGACGTCATCGGAGATGTGCTTACATGCTATCCTTTCATCCATTGCTACGTTTGCTTACACTCTCCATTAGATATCTCAAACTGTCGAAAAACGATGATCGAATGTTTGGGGCTGTAGTATTGAAAGATTCATGGGTGACGGAGGTTAAGTTTTCTTCTTCAAGGAAACATTGTCATTTGCTTCATGTTATATTATGCTCTCATTACGGATGTTGAGCATAAATCTTGCTGAATTCAACTGCAATGATCTATGCTTAATGAAAAATTAGGATTGAAGATGTTTCGTTTACTGTTACAAGCCTATATCCCCAGCTTAACTTTCATTTTTCTAATATCTGCATTGTTTCTATTGAAGTCTTTTTTAATAGAAGGATATTTGAAAAGATATAATCTAATACTAACTGAACACAGAGGTGGTGGTGGCTATTGCTAAAATATGCCAAAACATTAACTGATTTCTGATACTAGTCGTATTTCAGTATGTATTAGTATTAGTCCCAAGGGGTGAGGTGTGTGTGTGTGTGGGGGGGGGGGAGGTGGTAAAGGATATTTGAACTCCACGAATTAATTGTTTTTACTACACCTGTACGTTTATACGCAATGAATCAATAATTCATACTCTAACTTAATGTTAACTAATGAATAAATACATGAATTAGAAATATGTATACATAATGGTATAAAGATTTATGAAAATATCTGATTTTGATTATGCTGTTGATTTAGCCCAGTTGACAAACGATGTTCATGAGATGAACTCTTTTCCTAGAATTATTGATTGAGTTAGTAAAGGGATAGGTTTGAAGATTAATAGAGAGAAAACTAAAGTGATGAAAACTGGTAAATTTTGGTACGCTCCAGTTTTTCTTTGAATGGCTCTGTGCTGTTGATCAAGTTTCTTATTTTAATATTCTGCGGATTTGTGGGACAAATAATAGTAATGGAGTGAACAGGCGTTGCGGTTAGAAGTTTTAGGAATTTGTGAAAATGTGGGAAAATAAAAAATAGGAAAATAATAAATTATCGTTTGATGATAATAGAAAAAGTACATTTCTTTCAGTTTGAAGCCCAGGTCTAAAAGTAATAAAAATACACATATCCCTCGATTTACACGGTACTCAGTTCACACAATTTTGGCTTTGCACGGTCAAAAAATGCAACCAGTTTCGATTTACACGGTACTGACTGAGACGTACATAGAAAGGAAATCTCAGTCAGTACCGTGTAAATCGAAACTGGTTGCATTTTTTGACCGTGCAGAGCCAAAATTGTGTGAACTGAGTACCGTGTAAATCGAGGGATAGGTGTATACTACATTTACAATTAAAATAGACGCAACATACTACAGCAAATTAATTGATTGAAATTGTATTAATACTAGTAAATCACGATATAACTTTTTAAATTTCATCATCTATAATATGAAACTGATATATGTATTGAAAATATATATTCATTTATGAATTTTATGCTTTTCATGGATTCAGTATACAATTGAGAAAGGAATTATAAACGGGAAATAATCTTATATTTCGGCTGTGAATCCTCCGATTTCATTGCAAAATAAAATTATTAAATTAATTACTTAAAATATTCTAGATACTGAGCGCTTATTTTTTGTATTGTTCAGAGTGAATTTCTTACTAATTAAATATTTATGTAACTTTAGAACCATACTATATTTTAGAGAAAAATGTAGAAGATATGTAGCATTATAATTCGAAATTGCACTGAATTACTCTTCGGTTTTTTTTAATAATATATTTTTATTACTCCAACGTTTTTTTAATGATTTCTTTTAAATATAAAGCGAAAAACATTTATTTTTTCATTGAATGTAGCGAAAATGGGATTGATGATCCTATTTCGCTAATATGTTAAAAATTAAATGTTCATAATAATAATAAGCTATATTTCGATTTAATTACTACATTTCCGTATTTTGTTCATCCGCATTTTATTTTGTGGTTATATTGCAGTAATTGACTCCAGTGGTCCAGAAAAATCGTTTGATTTTTGGAATACTCATATTTTATGATATGAATAAAATGGAACTATTTAAATTATGAGATCAAAGATAAATAATAAAGATGAAAGAATATAAAGAGGAAATTAATAGAAAATAAATAAGACATGCTTCACGGCAAAGAGAATTCTTTCAGCACCTGTTGAGACACACTGCACTCTATAGATGGCGTGCATTCTATACACGTCTTTTTTAACTTATACTTCTTAGATCTAAAAAAAATACATCAGTGCTCATTTAACTGTTGTAAGGAATAAGGATCTACTTTTCAACTTTTAGAAACGCACGCAGACAACACCAAAAAACCCGGAGGCCTTCTGTTACAAGTGCGTTTATTGATACATCTACGAGACTGGATTATGTGCTATGTACAACAGTTACCCGTCTGTACACGAGTGATTTTTACAAAGGTTAGCTGATGCGCCGTCGTGTGGATGAGAACAATGGGTGAGAAGTCGTCCCGTGCGTCTACGTTGAGGAAGAGCCAGAGAGTGTTCAGCACATGGACTCTTGGTAAGGATCTGGAGGAGAACCGGATTTGTTAGTGTAGTGGTTGGCAGATCGGAACGCCCAAGTGGCAAGATCATTCGTCGAGTGCAAACTCACGTGCCTGGAGAGGTGGCAGCGACAGGTGAGAAGCTTCCAGAAAGCGCGTTTGAAAGTTTTATTGAAGACTGTGTAGATAATGGGGTTGATGGTGGACGACACATAACCTAGCCAGAGGAACGTCGTCGCAAGATATTGTGGAAATGCTTCGGGACCCATAACAGCGAACAAAATGTTGAGGAGAAAAAATGGCGTCCAACAAATTACGAAAGAGAAAAAAACGATCCCCAACACTTTGGTGGCTTTTTGTTCGTTCATTACCTGGGAGGTGCCTAGTGTTCGCACCATGCCGGGGACTAGTTGTTGGTGGTGTTGCTGCTGCTGCTGATGTTGATGCTGCTGCTGTTGTTGTTGCTGTTGTTGCTGTTGTGTTTGTTGTTGCCTACCTACGCGAACCCTAACAAATCCTTCTCGGGAGTTTCTCCTTCTTGGGTGAAGAAGTCCACGGGTATCGCAGGTCACTTCCGTCTGGCAGCGACCACAGCGCTCGCAAGAGTGCGTCTGCACGTGACCATTGCGACTGGAGCTGTCAGGCGAGCCTGGTGATGAGCGACGCCCTCGCCTGATGAATGGCACCCGTCGTGTGGGCTTCTCAGCAAGGAACTTGGCCTTGCGCTGAAGCAGCCGCACAGTGAGCACATATGTGGCCACCATGATGAACATGGGAACGTAGAAAGCGAACATCGAACCGAATACGAAGAAGAAGCGGTTGTTGATGGCGCAGACTCCTGGAGCAGGCTGGATGTTGGTCTCGTCCACCATGGCCAGTACGGTGATGGGACTGGTGATCACCATGGAAACCAACCACACCAGAACGATCTTCATCATCACCACTTTCTTTGAGCTAGCGCGTGTCTTCAGTGGATTTCTTATGCCGAGGTAGCGGCCCAAGGAGATGAAACACATGTGCATGATGGAGGAGGAGCAGCTTAGGACGTCACATGACACCCAGACGTTGCACACGTGCCAGTCGAATGGCCAATAGCCTGCAGGGAGAAATTAGTAATTAGTGATATGGTAATTTGGAAGAGAAAGAGGTTGTGATATGGAAGAAATCGTTTAATTGACATAAAAAAGGTAACTGCAAATTGAATCATATAATGATTTGTAATTTATTTTGGCAGATAAACAAGAAGGAAAATAATACATCAGTTGTAAGATTTATTATTTTGAAAATTTTAAAATTATTGTTACAATAGCAACAAATATCAAAATTAGAGGTGCTAAAGATTAATCTGCCTTGTATTATGAAGCTGATATAAAATAGTTCGGAATTAATTTATTAGTAAATGTGTTACAATAGTTATATAAATCCCAGAAAGACTCTACACTACTCTGTGGGAAATATAACATTTTGTATAACTATACACTTGATATAATACAGATAATATAAATAGGGCAAAAAAATAGTTGTTTACCATATTGTGATTAACACGATTTAATGTTAATCAAAAACATTAATCGTAATTGAGCATATTTAAATTGAAAAACAATATTTGAAACGCAAAACTGTAAAATAGAAAAAATATATTCATTATTGATATTGTTGCGGATCACAAAAATGGATAGCCACTGAGCGTGGGTATTAAAAGCTATATTTCAAAACCAAATTCAATACAAGGTAAATTGTTACAAAGGAAATATGGATGAAGTATCTTATTAACAAATCAACTATTAACTTGCACAAGTCATCAATCTTCCTGCGTGAGCACACAACATCAGCTCTGTGTATTTTACTAAATACTACCTTTTACTTGATTTACCAGGTCACCCGAAGATCTTCACTCGTAAACCAATTCTCGTCCTGTGCTAATAACTTTTCACACACTAGCCGAACAAAAAGACAGTCCGTGTAGACATTCGAAGTTAGCCATAAAAGTTCCCACTTTTATACTTCCGCGTATACACATCACATCAAGTTACTTCTTGATACTTAACGATAAAAGATCCCACTTTTATACTTCCGCGTATACACAACACATCAAGTTACTTCTTGACACTTACGCGCAATGTCTCAGAACAGCTCACCGTCCATTTTTTTCGAACTCCCCGACCGTTACAACACAACGACCGTTAACGCTCCACTCTTCTTCTCCAAATTCTCCCAACGTTCTTATTCGTTGGCTGAAACTTTTTGCTTTCGGTTGCCAGATTCCTTCTGTCGTAACACTGCCCCCTTCCTAGGTCTTGTTCGTCCCGAACAATTCTGGATTCCAAAGTTTCTTCAGTTCTTCGATGAAACGGGGCCAAACGATCCACGTGAACCACCTTGCACTTTGTAGCTGGACGTCGACGAATGCGATATACCACGTTTGTGTCAAAATGAAAGCGAATCTCATTATGACGTAGATTTCTTTTCTGACTGAAGCCTCGTCCACAAACATAATACGTGTAAGGCCTATAGCCCTTGTGAACACGTTTATGTCTCTGCAGGGAGAAGAATCGACTAAGAGTTTTCGTGCAAAACCTGTAAAAAGTTTTCTTCTTTGTCGAAAGTTTTCTTCTTTGGATTTTTACTTCTATCAACAGTAACAAGGAATGAAAGTCATTAGTGACATAAAATCTAGGGAGGAGTTTCATCCTCCAGTCTGACCCTTTTGTCAGTTGACTTTCACTTAATTCAGAACTGTCGTGATGAACCTTCAGCCATACTTCACCTGAATCAATTTGATCCCCAAGGTGCTTCACAACTATAATATCAGCTCCATAATTCTTTTTAGCTCTTCGGTCCATCTCCTCCTTCCATACTCTTGCTAGAACTGCAGCTTCTAATCCGACAACCTTACCTGTTTCTCCTGTATAAGTGAAATCAGTGATGTGTCGGGCTGCTAGCAATATTTTTTCTGTTTTACCTTCACATAGCCAGCTTGCAACATCTTCAGATACTCCTTGTTCTATTAACATGTTATGAAACTTGTTCAAAGCATTGACGTTATGCAGAACCTTGCAGACACGTGATGCTTCATCTACCCTATTATCCACAATGTTCACCAAACGCAGAAGTTCTCCTCCTAACTCTTCGACGAGCTCTTGCAGTTCCAAGGATCCGTTACCAAGGAAACACTGAACAGCTTCCATCACTTCCAGAGAGTTGTCAACAGAGTTTTCAAGAGGTGAATCCACGTTGCTGATAACAGCTGAACAACTCAAACTCTTCATTCCACGAGCTTGTGATGCTGCAACCATTTTCTTAACTAAATCAACAGCAACATCTTCTGTACTGATGGGATCAATAGCTCCTTTTCCGAATTCAACATCATAAACCAAAGCGCACACTCCTTCAGCCAGCTTTTTGGACACAATTGAGCATCTCATTAGAGGAACGCTACCTACGGTAGCCGTCGGATCCTTGCAGCGGTAAATCTCCTTATCTGTTGGCACCAGCTCCTCTGTCTGTCCTACGATGCAGCATCCGACGTCTTCCCTCATCTGCTCGATTTTATCTTTAGTGCAGTCGACTGTGAAGCCAGGGATGGATTCCAATTTGTCCAGAGTATCTCCCGTCAATTGGCGAGCACGACCGGAGATCATAGGGACCTTGAGACCTAAAGCAGCAAGTGCAGGAGCCAAGACAAGACTCACTTTGTCGCTGACACCTCTTGTGTTGTGTTTATCCACCATCCGATGGCGCCACTCGGGTCTCCAGCAAAACACATGACCCGAGGAGGTCATAGTTGCTGTTTCTTCCGAATTCACCTTCTTGGAGCTCTCATTGTAATCGTGATAAAACTTTTCTATATCCTTATAATCTAAATGGTTATAATGTCCAAATCTGCACATTGACTGTTCAGAAAAGAAATTCAGCGTGGCTACGTTGAAATTATCTGAGGGATTCACTTCTCTCTGATCGTAACTCTGAGGCTTAGTTTCATCCAGAAAGTTAGTCTTTGAAGTACTGTCTCTGCCTGAAGCTCTTTTACTAGCATCACCTGTTATGCTTCTAAGCCATCCTTCGGAATTCCTCTTCCTTAAATCCCCACTTTCTATAAACGATTCGAGTGTGGCTATATGCTTCGGAAAAATCTCTCCGACTTCCGCGGTAACGACGAAGGGCACTTTGTATCTATGATGAATGGACGCCTCTTCTTTACTCGGACCACTCTGCGAAACGTAAACTCTGTTTCGTTCCCCCTCATTACCACTCGTTACTCTGCCTTTGCGATAATTGTCCATGACACATTTTGCTGACGGCGAGGAATAGAATACCTTTCGTGTGGATCTCTCTTCAGATCGTGCCAGACTTGTATACCTAGGTATTTTGAAGTGCAAAGCGTACTGTATAGTCTCACAGCTCTCTGATCTGTGTGATTGTTCTTCACAGTTCCTAGACATGTCACCAGCGACATAGACACTCTGCCATGCATTACCAGTAGTTGCGTGGTCAAAGGCATTATCTGCGCTATCTCTACAATTCTTGATTTCCAGTAGCAGATCCACATTTTTATATGCGTTGCCTTTCCCTTTTTCTTTTCCATGTTTACAATCTAACTTAACACTATCAAGATCATCTTTTTCACTGACAAATTCAACATTTAAACTATTGCATTGTCTATTGAGTTCGGTTTTACTATCCTTGAACTGAGCAATAATCTTACCAACTTGAGGAGCCACTTCATCTTTCATATCAGTCACCAGCGTAGCCATAATGGCTTTCCTATCAGTCATCAGCGCAGCCATATCGGCTTTCATATCAGTCATCAGCGTAGTCATATCGGCTTTCATATCAGTCATCAGCGTAGTCATATCGGCTTTCATATCAGTCATCAGCGTAGTCATATCGGCTTTCATATCAGTCATCAGCGTAGTCATATCGGCTTTGAAGCTATTTATCAACTTTACTAATTCATCCATACTTCTAGTTAACGGCATTCAATTAATTAATCCCACCTCTGACACCAAGTGTTGCGGATCACAAAAATGGATAGCCACTGAGCGTGGGTATTAAAAGCTATATTTCAAAACCAAATTCAATACAAGGTAAATTGTTACAAAGGAAATATGGATGAAGTATCTTATTAACAAATCAACTATTAACTTGCACAAGTCATCAATCTTCCTGCGTGAGCACACAACATCAGCTCTGTGTATTTTACTAAATACTACCTTTTACTTGATTTACCAGGTCACCCGAAGATCTTCACTCGTAAACCAATTCTCGTCCTGTGCTAATAACTTTTCACACACTAGCCGAACAAAAAGACAGTCCGTGTAGACATTCGAAGTTAGCCATAAAAGTTCCCACTTTTATACTTCCGCGTATACACATCACATCAAGTTACTTCTTGATACTTAACGATAAAAGATCCCACTTTTATACTTCCGCGTATACACAACACATCAAGTTACTTCTTGACACTTACGCGCACTGTCTCAGAACAGCTCACCGTCCATTTTTTTCGAACTCCCCGACCGTTACAACACAACGACCGTTAACGCTCCACTCTTCTTCTCCAAATTCTCCCAACGTTCTTATTCGTTGGCTGAAACTTTTTGCTTTCGGTTGCCAGATTCCTTCTGTCGTAACAATATATATATATAATACTACATGTGTGAATACTGAATAGAACATTTTAATTAAAACATTTGTGTTATATCAATTGATTGTTTTGTAGCAGTTTTGAAAATATTGTTCAAACGTAGAAAAACGCAAATTTTCTACGGAAATTTCCATAGCATTTTTTTAAATAATTTTTAAATGGTTCTTCAAAAAATCTTCAAATTCTTTTCTGCAAAGTTTGTCAATTAAAATATCACCCGTGTGTAAGCATTGAAACTCTTACAATTGAAATAATGCAATAGAATGCATTTAAGATACATAGTTCTGTACAGTTGTTGCACACGAACTTACGGTGTGAGTTTTATACGTTTATCTTTAAAATAACGACTCTTTCATTTTTTAGAAAAAACCCAATCCCATCCGCCAGAGGGCATAGGGTCTAATGGTGCGTATTTTAATATTAATTAAATAATTATTGAAATTTATCAAATATTTCAATTTTGTTGCATTCTCAAAATATCAGCTGATAATGGACTTTGGGTAAGAGTCTGTAAGGTGAGTCGGATTTGTTGGTGCTGTGGTTGGCGAATTGGAATGCCAAAGTGGCAAGATCATTCATCGAGGGGAAATTCAAGTGCCTGGAGAGACATCTATACTACTAAGTAGATCAGAATTCACTCTTTATTTTGTTCATATGTAATTTAAAGTTTCGTTGCACAACAGGAACAGTCAGAGGTGCGCAGAATCGATATGTACAGTCGCTCAAAAAAAATCCGAACGCTATGGTTGATTACAGAATTCAGAAAAAAATATCTGGCAACGATTTTTTTTTAGAAATTAGTGATCTAGCAACCTTCGTGTCACGCGACACGAATTCCTGTTACCATCATCGTAATTCCTGTTACCATCATCAGGAATTCTGTAATCAACCATAGTGTTCGAATATTTTTTTGAGCGACTGTACCCTAATGACTATACCCTGACAGATTGGTTTTTGAGCGACTGTACCCTAATGACTGTACCCTGACAGATTGGTTTTTGAGCGACTGTACCCTAATGACTGTACCCTGACAGATTGGTTTTTGAGCGACTGTACCCTAATGACTGTACCCTGACAGATTGGTTTTTGAGCGACTGTACCCTAATGACTGTACCCTGACAGATTGGTTTTTGAGCGACTGTACCCTAATGACTGTACCCTGACAGATTGGTTTTGGATTTTCTCTACTCATGTGTTTGCTGTTCTCGTTAATGAAGGATCGTGATGGATACACAACGCAGCCGTTCTTGAATGGTGTATTGGAACGTGATTCAGTGGGAAAAAGAGAGAAGTGCAGTTGCGAATGATCAATGAAAGATCTAAATCTCTTTTTAGCAGCTGTCCTTTTGGTTGTTTATAACTTGACCTGCTCTGAAATTTGGAGGTTTTGTGACCTGGTCAGTCAGTTTGCAGCAGAAAAATAACGTTCTGGTCAGTAGTAAAATATCATCGGAACCCCACATCACGTGGACAACTTAGCAGTGAGTAGCTAAGCTTTAAATGTTTTGTCTTTCATTTCTTTATTTCTTTTGTGTACGTATGGTAGTTTAAGGGTGAATTCTGATATTTGGTGGTTGTTTCAATTATTAAATTACTAACAGATTATCCGACGTTGCTCGGGTCTAAAAATTTCTGAAGTTTAGAGTCAATGGCCCTCCCCATATCGCAAACTTTCATTTGGCATAAATATCATTAGACTCGATCTCCCGCCCTCCGGGGGACGGGGATGGTTCAGCCGCTAGCGCGCCAGACACGTAATCTGCAGTTCCCAGGTTCGAGTCCCAGCTGGGTCAGCGTTGAGATTTATCTCCGCAAAACTCCTCGCCCTGCCCACGGTCAGTAGTGGACACCGATGGGCTTGTAAGGCCACCGTCCGTCGGATGGGACGTTAAGCCGTGGCCCTTTGTACGGGACAGCCACACCCTGTGCCCGTTAAAGAACACACTGAATGGCCTTGATGGGAGACTACCATCTGTCTCCTAACAGCTACACAGTGGGTCCACTTCCCCCCAACCTTCTCTGAGCCTTCGGGGTCCTTGTGACCTGGCCATTTAGTCCGTTGTGTGCAAAAAACTACCGCTCAGAAGTAAAACAACCCAACCCGCCACTCCGGTTAAAATTTTTTCTTTCAGGGGAGAATGGAAATGGGCATAGTTTGAGGTATTCATTATCTTCCCTACGTCAGAAGTTTCTAGACCAAAAATGGAATTCCCTCGCTCAGATAATCGAACTTTTCAAATCACTTCTACCCAACAGAGTTCCTCGGATACAATTTGCCTGGTACATGCAACTTTGTAGAAAAAGATTATTAAATATGGTCCGAGGTGCATAAAAAACAGTAAAGGTACAAAAAATTATTATTATTAAACAAAATTATTTAGTACTCAACTTAATATTTAAAACATTTAATAATTATTTTGTATATACTTTTATTAGCTTTTTCACATTTTTCTAATTAAGTTAATGATTTTAACTCTCGATACGAATTTAGGTTTTGAAACTTTCATTTCAACAAAGAATCTCATATTCTGCTCATGTTTAATTAGAACGACTTTAATATCCACGGACGCACGCACTCTTGACCCAACAAACTAAACAATGAGTTTATGGCGCGAAATCAGAAAGTTATTAATTTGATGCATTCATTATTTCAAATTTAACGGTGGCAACAGTTATTTTGAATAACTCAACTGTTAAGGGCCCCATCCACTTATCAGAATGCATGTTAAGTAAAACAAGGACAGGTTTTCCTCAAGTTTTTTCGAGTCCAAACTTCGCGTGAATGGCAATAAGAATAAGTTCGCTCAGTGCTACTCGACGAGAACTTGCATAATTAGAGTCTTGTGTTTACGATAGAATTTGTTGTTGTTGTTATTCATCGAAATTTGGACTGGAGTAAACTTGAGTAAAACCTGTCCTTGCATTACTTAATATGATTTCTGATATGTGGATGGGACCCTATAATGTTTAATCACGCGAAATCAGATATTAGTTTAGTTTGATGTATTCTTTGTTTCAAATTTATTACTGGCAACAGCTATTTTGAATAAATTTCAACCGTTAATATTAAGTCTATGGGGATTTTGAGAAATTCAAACTAGCTTACCCCAATTTTGGTTGACCCCAGCGAGTTCGCATGTAGTCAATATTCTTTCACGCCTAGGTGAAGAGAACGTTCATGCAAAGGTTGGGGTTCTCTAGCTCTTCTGGGGGCTGAGTGCATAAGCAGGCAAACAAACAAACAAACAAACAACACTTTCTTCATATATATTAGATTTATAATCATGAAATATGTTACAGAAATATGCAAGATAATTCTTCATTCTGATTTTTTTGGAGTGGTAAGAAGCCCATCCAGTTAATATGCCATTGCATCTTACGCAATTTTCAGATTTATCTTCGTTAATCCCTCACTTTGTCTTCGGTTAGAAAGGGAACACCTTTTGATTTGGAAAGGCCGCCGTCCTTAGGATGGGACGTTAAGCCGTGTCTCCATGCAAGAGAGCCCCATACCCTGTTCACATTAAAGAACAGACTAGATGTTATTGGTAGGAGGCTAACCTATGTTTCCTAGCAGATATGCAGTGGGTCCCCTCTCCCCATCCTACTGTGGGCCCTTGAGTTTCCTTGCCACCTAGCCGTTTAGCTCATTATATGCAAAAAAAGGTGCAAAAACGTTTTTGCAGATAATGGGCTATTCGATATTTCTTATCAAATTCGCTTATAGAAAAGAAGATTTTTTTTTATCCCAGCACGATGCTAATGGATGGAGCCAATTTCTCTATCAAAATCTGAAAATGAGATATAGAGACGGACATTTCATTTCTTTGAGCTTTATTTCTATCTTAAGAATCCATTGCAAGTGCCTTTTTGCTTCAAAGCATCATTGATTTACGCAATGCTCATTCATCTATTTCTTGCTCCAGATTGCTGAGATAAAGAGATGTTGCTGATTTATTACGACCACCTATCTCGAGAGTAGCTCGATCACTCATTCTGCCGCCTTCTGTTCTACGTCGGATGCAGCCAAAGGATAGTGCAAGTATAATGATGATGGAAATCAATTTCCATTTGATGCCTTATTATTTCACAAACCGCAATATCTAATTAGACAGCGCTTAAACAGGTCTGAATTATTAAGCAAACCGTTTACTTGTCTAGTTATTCGTTTTGAAACTCAATAGAATTTGGACTATCGTTCATTACAATGTTAAAAATGTCACTTTTTCTTGGATGATAATTGGTTTGCTGGAAAAAATAACTCATACACAGATACAAGAAAAGAGAGGGAAAGAAAGAACACAGGACTATAGGTGGACAAGAGCCTAACTTGCCTTGCAAGTTACTCCTCTCCACTATAATCCTGTGTTCTATAGGTGGGAGACCTAATGGTCTAATGCAGTGGTTCTCAACCTTTTATACTTCACGTACAGTCGCTCAAAAAAGTATCCGTACACTATAGTTGATTGCAGAATTCAGAAAAAATATCTGGCAACGATTTTTTTTAGAAATTAGTGATCTGGCAACCTTCGTGTCACGTGACACGAAGGTTGCCAGATCACTAATTTCTAAAAAAAGCTTTGCCAGATATTTTTTCTGATTTTTGTAATTTTGTAATCAACCGTAGTGTTCGGATACTTTTTTGAGCGACTGTACCCCCTGGAAATGTGTATGTAACTGGCGTACTCCTTGTATAGATAGATAAAACTATAGTTATAGTATAACAATGGTTATTTTTACTTTGTTACCTGATCTAGCGACTTTTGAGCTCTCACGGCGTACCCCAAATAATTTTACCGCGTACCCCCAAGGAATACGCGTACCTCACGTTGAGAATCCCTAGTCTAATGTGTTCTATAGGTGGGAGACCTAATATTTAAGGAGGAAATCTAATTTTTAAAGATATCAAGTTACTATTTATAATCCATGGACATAAAAGGAAGTATCGTAACTGACGTTTCTACTTTAGTTAAATGGTTAAATTTATTATAAGTTGGGAGGATTTATTACCATGAAACAAACCACTAGCAATAATCATTAAGTACCCAAAAGAACTCTTAAAAATAACTATGAGATTAATAATTAGGTACAGATACGTCCCTGAGCAAAAATATTATGAATTACACAAACAAATCGTAAAGATCTGGTAATGACGAAAAAAGTACGTTCTCGTAACAAAAAAAATAATGGAAAATCGTTATTTTCCATAATGTTTAAACCTACTTGTTCCACGAATAAACTCGTGAACTTCTATGGATCCCTTAGTTGAGGAAAGAAAAGCAAGAGTCTTTCTGCACTTCAGAGTAGATGCCACGTTTCTTAGGACCTAGTTGAATTGATGATGCATGCCAACGGTATGGCCTTTTTGGAAGCGATGAAACCGCCTGATGGAAATCAAATGATCATCCACAGAGTGCAAAAGCGGTTTCGTCCATTTGCGTTTCGTACGTGGCAAAGTTTCGAATATGCTTTTGCGAAGGAAAGGTTTAACTTCCGCAGCAGTCTGTCTTTAGAAAGCTATCGTCACTCATTCCTTTTCAGAAACTGAGTTTCAAGACTATCCTTTCCTTCAGATAAGAGGAAAATGAGGTTCGGAAGCACAAGAAGAAGCATATCAGTCTCTTTCATCGAGGGTTATAGTTTTGGGTATCAACTAAGCTGGTTCTGGAATTTTCTCCACTAACCAGCGCTTTCCAACAAATAATCTTGTGAAAAGGAGGATACCACTGGATCTTGAGATGAATAATCTACTAGACTGAGATCTTGAACCTTGCTCATTTTCGATGGAAGTTGGGGAACACGCTGGATGGCTTTCATAGCTTTCATCTGCTCCTATATGCCGCCCTCTTTTCACAATTCTTCCCTGTGTTTCGGGATCTTTGAGGCGTGTTCATTTAGCTCATTGTGCAGCGAAAGAAATAAGTGACTTTCAAGGATAGAAGCAACCAAATACGATATAAAAAACAATTAGTATGAAAAATGCATTTTAAGCTACCAGATTCCTTTAATTCTGAATATAGTCCCTAGATATACTCTTGACTTAAAAACTTTTAAGACCGATCTGACTCTTTAATAGATGTGAACTTTTTAAGACAGAAATGTATGGCTGGATAATGGATGAAAACTTTTTAATTGCATTTTGTCAGGGTATTGATAGCTTCTTGTAATAATGTCCTGCAATAAACAAAGCTGTTGACTTAGTCTGTAATGTGCAAGGCTAGTAACATAATGTTCTCAGCTTTGAATGTTGAGATTTTCCCCGCACATCCCTGTTCTGCTCATTTCCATTTGGTAAGATTTGGTTAGAAAAGGAGACAGCAATGGGAATATTAAGATCGCCGTCTATCAGAAGGGACGATAAGCCATGGCACCGTGCTCATCAGAGCCATACCCTATTAACGTTTCGAGAATATGATGAATGGCTTTGATATCAGGATTCCATCTGTTTCTTAACAGTTGTTCCAATGTTTCCCTTTCCATTGCCAGGTGTGGTAGCCTTTCCCCTAGCCACCATTGGGGTCTTTGTGATCTGTCCGTTTAGCCCATTTTATGAAAAAAAAAATGTAACTGAAAGCAATCCAACTATATTATGGTAGATTTTTGTGAGTCTCCCAATTGTGAAAGTTAATCAATATTATTATTCTTTTTTTCCTTTTTTTATTCCTTCGGACAAATTCTCAGAGCTTTGGGGGATCTTCATACCCGGATATTTATTTCCTTATATCCATGAAATTAAAAAAGATTATTATTATTTATCAGACTTTTAAGACTTTGCCACAAAGAAGAGTATTCACTTTTGCAGTTGATACGTGTTTTTAATTAAATCCCCTCTCAATAAGGAAACATTCTTAGTTTAATTTTTTTTCTCAGTGTTTCTTCTAAAAAAATGCTTTCGTTGCAAACATTATGGGACAAGACACTGTGCTCATTAAAGAGCAGTTTTGTGTTTTTTAGAGGCTATAGACTTCGGTTTTAAGACAAAAAATATGGGGGGGACCACCATTTTAGTCGGTAGAAATGACCTACTCCTATTTTTGATCGGTAAACAAGGCAGACTTCCAATTGTTTAGGTACCCTTAAGCGTTTCGAGACTGTTTAAATTCGAAAGAAAATTATGCTGAAATACAATCACTACAGAAATTCGAGGACCCTAGTGGTTTGTGGACCAAGTTTAAGAAGTGCTACATTAAAGTTTTGTGTATTACAGGACATTATAGAATATATTTCGTCAATAATCATAAAATCTGCAATAAATTGTAGTATTAAATTCTCTCTTATTTAAGATAGCATTGTAGACTCCTGGTAGTTTTCAATGTGCTTAGCTTTAAAAAGTGAAAATCCTATTGAGGAATTCATTGCTGCAAAAACAATGTCGCATTAACGCATTGAAGTCATTCGTTCGGATTGAAAACTGAATGTTTGGAAAACAAACCCACTTCTTTTTCTTGGATTCAAACACCGAATAAGTTAGTAACGAAACTCTAAGAGGAAATATTGTAGCGCAAAGAAACAATACATTTTCCTAATACAGGAGACTGATGAATAGCAACATTTTATATGAAAATATCTATTTAAAATGATCATTTTAATGAATCAGATTATAAGAAATGAATATTCTTTGGGGTGGGTGGCTCGAAGAATGAAAGAAATGCTGACATAAGAATTGCTTAAATCTCTTTTACAGAGATTTAAAGAATAGGAAGAGCAAATAAAAAATCTGCTGGAAATCTTTTACGAATGCAAATTAAACACCTGATGATGAGTGTGAATAAAGAAATATTTTCGGCTAAAGGTGATCCGGTTGTGATTTCTTTTTCTCTCCCATGTCTTTACTGATGCACTATTAGCATTTTCGATAAATATTTCTTCACTTTGCTTCTTCCTCAGCTGGGAAATATGAAAGAGACGTTCATGACACAAGTTCATTCCTTTCTGCCATAAAGGACAATTTTCGAAGCTTTCGCCCCCCTTTCAAGCGAAGATAATGACGTGTTGCAACATCCTGTCTGAAAGGGATTCTGACTTTAACAGCTGAAATCTAATCCTCAGAAGATTGTCCTCATTCATTGCTCTCCTTCCAGACGATAATGTCAAGCATTCGAACAATAACGAAAATCATCTGTTCCTAAGATCGTGTTTCGATTTCTCCCTGAAGCATGTAAAAGATAAAAATACTCTGTTGTCCACATCTTGAAACATTAGCAGCAGCAGTTAGTGGTGGTATTTTTGGTTTCCCAGATGCAGGTGCTACATCATCGATAATGGACTGAAGTTCATTTGCTGCACAGTCCTTATAGGAGCACATTTCTGTCACCAGATGAAAAACAAATGCTACGGAAAATGTGAGATAGACAAAGCATTTTTCATTTTCTGCGTAAAAGCAAAGAGTTTGCTTTCGGCCACATTTGTCTGTCAAGAGCAAGCAACGCTCTTCCGGAGTCTGTGTCAGGGACATGGATGGTGTCTCATGCTGCAGAACTTATCAGGGTAATGGCTTTCTTGTCTGATGCTACGAAAGACTTATGAGGCTGTATTCTACTGATGGCGAACTATGTCTGTGCTCCTGAGTTTAACAAAAATATAACTTTCTTGATTTATATGATTCGAAAACAAAATCTACACATTGTGCGCTGATAAAAGTTTTATTCATTGCGAAATTTATTCAGTGTGTCACCGGAAGAAAGCTCCTGGTAATAGGATCAATTCAAATTTTGAGTAATCTAATACATAAAGATTGTGTGTTTGTTTATTTATTTGTTTGTGTATGTCTCCTTGTGCACTCGGCCCCCCAGAAGAGCTAGGCGTATCACACTTTGCACGAACATTAATTTCTGCTATGGGAAGAACATAGGTTATGTGCGAACCATCTAAGGTCAACCAAAATTGGGTGGGCGAGATTTCTTTAAATCACCATAAACTTAGCATTAGCGGTTAAACAATCGGTGTCTCTCACAGACTTAACATTAGCGGTTAAACAATCGGTGTCTCTCACAGACTTAACATTAGCGGTTAAACATCGGTGTCTCTCACAGACTTAACATTAGCGGTTAAACATCGGTGTCTCTCATAAACTTAGCATTTGCGGTTAAACATCGGTGTCTCTCATAAACAGTATTAGTGATTAAACATCGGTGTCTCATATACTTATCATTAGCGGTTAAACATCGGTGTCTCTCATATACTTAACATTAGAGGTTAAACATCGGTGTTTCTGATAGACTTAGCATTAGCAGTTATTCAAAATCAAGTGAGGAGTGACATCTACTATACAATTTAGAGAGTTTGATACCTACCCTAAAAGAGTGGGATGTATCGTAATTAGTGTTACGCCCAATGAAAGCTTCCGTCGTGGGGATTGCCATCTATTACATTATTTAGGTAGTTTTAGACTTTCCGTAGAAGAGTGGAATAAACTTTTTACCGTGGAGGGGGATTATTTTAAACAGTTTCAGGCCAAATAAAAGCTTCCGGCGTTGGGATTGCCATCTACTATATATTTTAAAAAGTTTCAGACCCGAGCAACGTCGGGTAAATCTGCTAATGTTTAATAAAGAGGAGTCCGATAGGCTTTTATTAAGGGTTGTCCAAAGGAAGGAGACTGTCAGGGATGAATTTTCTTCCCTCCCTTTTTTCCTATTGATGGAACACAAAGTGAAACTTCTTGGCACGGCCGCTCCCACGATGCTCGGAACTGGGCTAACTGAGAAGGAAATGTCCGGTTGCCAGAGGGACCCGTAGATGCGGAAATGAACAGTCATGGCGGCAGGTGATTGGTGAGATCAGCGGAGTCACCTGATCTGTGGTCGCTGGTTGCCGCCACGGAAGTTTGAAGGAGGGAGAGGCCTGTGTAGAACTCAGGTCTGTGTAGGCCTGAGTTCGGTTTGCCGGGATAGGCAACTGGGTTATATCGAGACCACAGTATTGGTCGTCCTTTTGTATGTATGTGTAAATATATTATCTATGATTAAATATTTAGTACGCAGTCATTGTGTCGAGATTCAAACCACCAGTTAGGCATAATTTCCTGACAATAGTTAGAACTTACAGGAAAGAAACCACAAGAAAGCGCACTGACCGCAAATAGCCTAAGATAATAGGTGCCGGCGGGGGGTGGCTTTTCCCCAGCTTTTTTTTGGCCAAGGTTTTTGTATGCGGCTAGGCAAGGTAGCCAGCCGTGGTTTAATGTCAATTGCGAGGCCTTAGTGAAAGGCCGATCTTGTATTATTGTAAATTCTAGTGTTAATAAATGTGTTGCACATATCGTACAGTTTGTTGACAATTTATGCGACTACCCAGCTCGCCAAATCTCCTGACAAGCGTTAGTAGAACTTATTAGGTGACTTTTTGAATCAAATGCTCGGGTTGTGTTGGGTTGTTTTACCTCTGAACGGCACTTTTTTGCACACCATGGGCTAAATGGCCAGGTCACATGGACCCCGAAGGCTCAGAGAAGGTTGGGGGAGGGGACCCACTGGAACAGCTGTTGGAAGACAGATGGTAGCGTCCCGTCAAGGCCATCCAGCGTGTTCTTTAACGTGCACAGCGTATGGCTCTTCCGCACACGGGGCCACGGCTTAACGTCCCATCCGACGGACGGCGGTCTTTCCAAGCCCATCGGTGTCCCCTACTGACCGTGGGCAGGGCGGGGAATTTTGCGGAGATAAATCTCAACGCTGATCCAGCTGGGACTCGAACCTGGGAACTACAGATTACGAGCCTGGCGCGCTACCGACTGAGCCACCCCCGCCCCCAAATGCTCGGGACCCGCGCCAGTGCAACAAATATCGGACTCCCCAAGAAAACACCCCTTACAGAGACGATGATGTAAAAAGAATATGGATTGATGATAAGCAGTGAAAAAATTAAAATAAAAAATCTAAGGTTGCAGTAAGTTGTGATCTAAAAATCATCGTTGTTGAACTTTAAATACAAAGATAACAGTGTATGTATTGCTGAGATAATACTTGTAGAAAGCTCAAATTTTGTTGTGAAGTAATAGCTAATTGATTTGAAAACATAAAGTTCTTTTTTCTTAAGATATTCTTCTGGATATTCGCGACCTTTGGAACTTATACATATTTTCATGGAAAGTTATGACGAAGATGCTAACTCTGGTATTCAAACAGATTAGAAGTAGCTGATAAATTGACAGTTCTGAAGCGTTTTGTTGTTTTCAGAAAAAAATGCAAAATCTCCGAAATTTCTTCAAAAATGCGATATTTATTATATCGAGTTTTTCGGTGTGTGCGAAACATTGTCTAAAATAAAGAAACTGCAAAACCTTTAATTGTTCTCTGGATAAAGCTTCGAAGAAATGTATCTGCTTGTACTGAGTGAGATTTTTCTCGTACCGAAGGAGAGGAAGGGAGAACTTTTTTCGTCTTAGAAAACATTTTTAATTCTCTAATAATTACAAAGTAGTCGAGGATTTCAACTGCAGTATGATATAACATAAGAACACAATTACCGTTTGAGAAGTATCTACGTATAAATGCTGATTTCAGGTTGTCTTACTACTGAGCGGCATTTTTTTGCTCCTAGTGGGCTATATGCCCAGTTCACAAGGACTCCAAGGGTTCATAGAAGGTTAGGAAAGAGGAACTACTGGCCAACTGTTAGGAGACAGATGGAAGCTTCCTATCGAGGCCATTTGTCGTGTTTTTTTAACGCGCACAGGATGAAATTTTCGTGCACTCGGATCCACGGCTTAACGTCTCATCCGGCGAATGGTTACCTTTCCAAACCCATCGGTGTAAACTTTCTCATCAAGGGTTTACAAGAGATAAATATCAACTCTGTCTAAAGTGAGACTCGAACCTGGGAACCACAGGGCCAGGCGCGCCACCGACTGAGCCAACTCCCTCCTCTACATAAAGGAATATTTATGACTACGTTTAGTGTCTATAAATATCTTCCTTTAGGGAGAGCAGATTTTCTCTCTGAACCAAGCGTCGTAGAAACGTTTTAAACATATACAGAGATATCTGTGTAATAACAGTGAATTTTTAATAGAGGGGGGCGGTGAAATATTTTAGAGTGCAGCAATACGCAGAATTATTATTTTTTCAACAGTTTTACAAAATATTCATGAAAAAAATCAAGACGCTGCAGTAAAATCTGACGAGGGCTAGAGCCGCCCCCCAACCACTTCTTTCTCCTGTGGAGAAAGAATATTTATTCAATTTTAAAAGAATAAATCTGCAGTTTTATGCTTATGAAAAAAATATCATTAATATGCAAGTAAAGAAATGCCTTGACTGAAAAATATTATCAAAGCTCATTGAATATCGTTCCAGTAATTAGATATCTGATGATTACATGTCTTAAATAAAAACGGATATTTTTGCGTATGTCATTTATTTCGTTCAGAACTTGAATCATTTTTCGTTGTTAGAATGAGAACAGTAAGAAATAGTGCAGCCAAAAGATATCATTTTGTAAAAAATATTTTTTCATTCATTTATGGCCAAATCAAACCAACTGGATGATACGAAACTGAAAAAAAAAAAAGAAAATCAACCACCAAATTAATATAAATCCATTTTTAAGGTTTCCTTTAAGTCTGCAACATCAGAAAAGTTTGCTGAAAATCTTAGTTATATCTCGATTATTTTATACGAAGCAGCTGGTGGTTATTTTGAGCAACTGCAATATTTTAGCAAATAAATGACATTTCGGATGACCTCTGAGCAGAAAACATTTTCTAAAATTTGTTACACGCGAAAAAACAAGCGCCTCTTCTTTCTGCAAGAAGAAAATCCCACGGTCGAATCCGAGATGCGTATTGGTGTTTCATTTCTCACATTTGCTTCATTGTTGAAACAAAATATCTCTTTTGACCCTTAGTAATGTTTCATTGTTTCATAGAAAGATTTATTTTCTTTAAGGACATTCTTCTGTATATTTTCGATCCAATAATTTATTTTAAAACGGCCGATCTTTTTGACACCTTTCAAAGAAGAAGTTAAGCGAAATGCTTTTACTGCAGTTTTCAAGTGCAAGCATTTCCTCCCTCTCAGTTCAGCTGGAAGCAATGACAACCTTCCAAGCAATCAACACGTTACTTCCTCACTTTTTCAAGCTGGAGAGATTTTGTTTTGCTCCCCAATGCCCCATTAACGACAGCCTTCAATTTGTTTTCCTTGGGTCGAGGACTCAACCCTCACCATCCACAGATTCACTACTATTTCTTCCTCCATTACTCGCCACCTCCTTCTATTATCTGTGAAACGCTACCATTGTTCCAACAATTCGAGAGAATGTCACGAAATAACAAATTTTGACCTCTCTCATGGAAACGTGACTTCTTAGCTTCCAAAAGTACTTCCCATCTGCTCCCATTAGGAGCCCCTTCCATTTCAAAAGCCATTTTTGGCCCTTAGCCGTTGGAAGTGCGACATAAAGCGACAATTACTCAGTCTGCATCTGTTCTCTGATAGCCAACTTGTGCACCATTTCTCTAGCAAATGGATTGTACCGAAAAGCTTACGGGAGAATCCTCGGTTTCTGTCTATAAACGAGATGACTGGATCTTGATACAGAAAAGCTTTCAGATACTCATCGGGCATCTGCAATCGTAATGGTCAGAAAAGAACCGATCTCTTTCAGAGAGCTGGAAGACACATAAGAGAAAACGAAAGTGCTTCACGTAAATGTAGTTTAGCAGAAATATTTATGTTCAGTAGTAATTCTTATTGGTGTGCATAGCTAGGAAGAGGTGTGTTTCAACAGTATACGAGACTACTAAGAACAATGATGGCGTGAACCGTTATTCCACGATAAAATTCATCAAGCACAAAACAAAAATGCATCTTTGCAAAAATCTTGATAAGCAAACATCATGGGCGAGGCTAGTTCAGTCGGTTATTCAAGTCCCAATTGTGCCAGAGTTGAGATTTATCTCTCCTATACTCTTACTCTGCCCTCAGTCAGAAAGGGAACACCGATGAACTTGGAAAGACATTCGTCCATCGAATAGGACATTAAGCCTTGGTCAAGTATGCAGGAGAGATCCATACCTTGTTCACGTTAAAAGACACGCTGGTTGGACTTGACGGGAGGCTTCCATCTGTCTCACAACAGTTGTTCCAGTAGGTCCCCTTCTTTTAACCTTCTTTGAGTCCTTGGGATCCTTGTGACCTAGCCAATTAGCCCATTGTGTGCAAAAAAGTGCCGTTAAAAGATTACTACTTAAAAGTTTTCAGTTTCCTTCTGAAGTACGAAGTTTTTAATTTTGGTTGGTAACTCCATTATTTTATAAATATTAAGAGCTTTTCAAAGAATGGCTTCATGCATTTTGAACTAACAGTAAATTGATTTTTTGGCGATTTAATTCGAGGAATATTACTGGTGAAATTTGAAAAATTCTCTTTCACTTCAGTCGAAAGCTAAAACTTGACATTATCTCCAAAGTTTCGGCAAATTCAAAACTAAGAGAACTTTGGGACATGAATTATTCGGCTGCTTTTCTTAAGAGCAAAGGGCCAGTTTCGGTTAAAAAAAAGGACAGTCCCACCTGTAGTACTTTATCAGGATTTGAAATCCAGGGAGAATGTTACAATTTTGAGAAGGGGACGGAATGTTTTTGTTTTGAAGGTGAAACGAAAAGATGAAATTGATTAAATCTGTCCAACATTGCATGCAGTTAGCTAATTGAAGTCAGAAGATGGAGAGATGAAGATTGAAGATGAAGATGGAGAGATGAAGATTTTATAAGGAATAAAACAATTTGATTACTAATAAATGCAGTTTTTTTCCTCAAACCAACGAAGAATAGCGTTATTTTGATAGTTTATGTCATTCTTCCTTTGATTGCCACTTTGGTTGTTTCCTTTTTCATCATCAACAAAGTTTGCTACATTAATCCCCTTCGATTCCTAGAATGTCTGCTTCAGATGAGGGAACAAATAACTTTTATCTTCAACACGAATCGAGTGAGCAGCAGGAAAGATACTATTCAGGGAATTCCAATAAAATCCCGCTGATCCCTCCATCCGAGTTTCCTCTTATTTCTCCTTTTCCCTGCTTCGAGTTTGCCGACGTGGATCTGTTTAACAAATCCTTCGTCATCGAAGCACATCACACGGTCCGAATTACCCTAATCAATCAGTACACACCGTGACGCCACAAATGAGAACAGAGTGTCCATTATACGCGACTACTACTCCCTTACGTATTCTTTTCATGCGCTCTAACTCATCGGTTGTTTCTGGAATATCTGCAGCCGATGGCTTGGAGAGACCTTCACACGAAAGTTGGAGTCCTCGAGGCTATCGGGGTGGCGTTAAGAAAGATTAATTCGAATTTTTTGTCCGAGGTCAAAACAAAATCTTGGTGAAATCATTAATTATGAATCCAGCTGACAGAGAGTTGAATTTTGGAGTTTTTGCAGACAGCCTTGTGGAGAACTTTCTTTGTTTGATGAGTGAACTGGAATATGAAAAATAACTCGGTTAGAATGCAAAATGCAAGTCCTGTGTGAGGGAGAGAGAGCAGGTAGGATATTAATTCGATCGGCATTAATCGATAATTGAATTGGATAATTCTATTCAGAGTCATTAGTTTGCTGTGCAGTGATTAAATGTCCGGGTCACAGGTATCAAGAAACTCTAATGATGCAAAACACGCAGCTGCTCTTGGGCCCACGGGTATAAAGATAATCTTTAGACACTGCAAAATATGTGGGGAAAACTGTTTAATTTTTTTCGCAAATTTCGCTTGATGAATAAAACTGATAAATTTTGAGTGATTACTTGTTTTGTTCATCGGGCTGAGAGAAATGAATTAACATTTCTTCTAGAAATTTCCAAACTACATGTATTTTAAGCCAGACTCAAATTAGCTAATCGCTGTATCTGTTAGTTATTGAAATGCCAAAAGACAAAGAACTGAGGACTATTCTTATTCCTTGCGACTTAAAAATAAATAAAATAAATATTCACTCAAGCAGCTGCTTGCCAAAGGTCTGACAGGCCTCTGGCTTAGCCTATTAAAAATTAAAAAAAATTCCTAAATATACTATTGGCTCTAAGTCTCAGAAAAGAGTGAATGAGAAGCATGTTTACTAGAAATCAAACCCAATTTCCCAGGAGATGATATGTTTCGTGATTATATTATGTTTGGCACGATGTTTTCAATAATTTTACTGATTTACAAAATACATTTTTGCATATTTCCAGCTTTATTATTAAGAAATAAGGAGGTTAATGTTACTTTCAATTTCATATAATTCATTACTTATTGGCGGCCACTCCAATTATAGAAGTTCAAAATAGGATAAAATTCTAAAGCCCCTGCCTTTTCTACTTTTCATAGATAGTGCCTTTTGGGGATGGGGGGTTGGCTCAGGGATAAGAGCGTCCCGCTTGTAATCTGATGTTCTCAGTTTCAAATCTTCACTGTGCCTGCCTTGAGATTTTCTCCATTAATTTCCACTTTACCGTTGGTAAGAAAGGGGGCACAATGGGATTAGACGGAAACCCTCTGTCCAACTTTAATCCGTGGCCCTATATATGTAGGAGAGCCACATCTTTTGCACTTTAAAGAACACACTGAATGGCCTTGACGGGAGATTCCAATGTGTCTCCTAATAACTGTACAGTGGGTCTCTACCCCAACCCAGATTCGAGTCCTTATGGTTCTTGTAACATGTCCATTTCGTCCATTGTGCTCACAAAAATGACGCTCAGAGATAATAAAACCCGATGACTGAATTTTTTTTCTCTGAAGAATCTATTAGCTTTAGTAAACGAGAACCATTAGAAAAGCCAATTGAACAATCAATCTTTCCTATTTTCTAAGTTGCCACATTTATAGTTAGGTGTCTACGAATGTCCCTGGAAGATTTGCCTAGTTCAAATAGCACTCGAATTCACGATAGGGGCGGGGGTGGCTCAGTCGGTAGCGCTCCAGGCTCGTAATCTGTAGTTCCCAGGTTCGAGTTCCAGCTGGGTCAGCGTTGAGATTTATCTCCGCAAAATTTCCCGCCCTGCCCACGGTCAGTAGGGGACACTGATGGGCTTGGAAAGGCCGCCGTCCGTCGGATGGGACGTTAAGCCGTGGCCACGTGTGCGGGAGAGCCATACCCTGTGCACGATAAAGAACACGCTGGATGGCCTTGACGGGAGGCTATCATCTGTCTCCCAACAGCTGTTCCAGTGGGTCCCCTCCCCCAACCTTCTCTGAGCCTTCGGGGTCCATGTGACCTGGCCATTTAGCCCATGGTGTACAAAAAAGTGCCGCTCAGAGGTAAAACAAACCAAACCAAAAAGTTCACGATGTTTTGTTTCAATAATTTCGTCGAAGATTTTCCACCAAAAACTTACTGCAGCCACAGTTCGCATCAGACAGTCTTTTCCGAAGATTTTGCATCTTAAAAACAACTCAAGATGGCCGCAAACATCTAAAACAGTTAAACACTTCACATTTTGATCAATAAAAACAAAAACATTCACGAATAATTTCCTTCTTTGGTTAGTGCGCTTGGCTAGTGGATCTACGGGACCTGGGTTCGAGCCCCGGGTAAGACATGGCTGTTTGTGTCGTTTTTCTGCTGAGGTCCTACCATCCTCTCTGACCTTCTACTATGGCATATAAGCTGACAGGCTCCTGTCAGACCTCTGTGGCAAGCAGCTGCTTGAGGGGGTATTTTTTTTACTCGCAAAGTCTTCAGCCTTTCTTTAAAGAATGAAGGCAGTCCTCCCATATAGCGTTGTCTTTGAAGACATCCATTAATGAATGACTGAGTTACTATAAATAAAAAAAATATTTTCATACCATCACTGCTTTTTTTTGTACGTTTTATTCTCGCTGTAGTGAAGTATTCCCGATGAAAAGCTCCTCTTCAAGTTTATGCTTTAGTTGTAAATAAATGAATTGACTGAACATTCATTTCTCTTTCATGGAAGGAACTTTAAATTTTGTCGCTTAGAATCTCATTCTGTTTAAAACAACAGACGGAGGAAAACAATTGACTTTTGAAGGCACAGAATGGAGCAAAGATGATTGTTGTGTTCGGAAGCGTTTCTCCCGTCGAGGAGAGGAAATGCACAAACTTCAGTTTTTGGAACAGATTCAGAACCGGATATCTGCTTTTCCAGCAGCCATGCTCTCAAAATGTCACTTCCACTTTCTTCGATCCTCTTCGTGGAAGAAAGAGTTTTTCTTTTCATTGTTGCCATCTAACAAACACAGAAGAGAGAAGTGTGGATCGACATTCCGTCCGTCCTGCTTCTGCTTCTACGTCTAAGATCCTTGCAAAAATAAACTTTCTTTTCAGCAACACAACTTCTGCTAGAAGCTGCAGATCCACCCATGTGTACAATTGGAAGCTATTCCAAGAACTCTGTAACCTCAGGTTTACGTGTATGGAACAGAACTACTCTGATAATATACATTGCAAGGTTTCGGCATATACATTGACCTACCAAAATATTAGAGAATTTCTAAGTCATATCAATGGGAATTTAATTTTCAAAATATGCATTTAATAGAAAATCGTGATTAAAGATTAAAATCATAATCAAATCTATTAAGATCTCGATTTTTAACAGTATCCGTTCAGTATTTAAAGAGTTATGGAAGATGGAACTGATTTCTGGATTCTGAGGTAACAATATTTCTCAGAAAAGGGTGGCGGGGGTTGTTCAGGGTATTTACAGTTCACAGGTTGAGTCCCGCTTGGGCAAGGGTTGAGATTTATCTCCGCAAAACTCCCCACCCCGCTCTGCCCTCGGTCAGTAGGGGACACTGATTGGGCTTGGGAAGTCCGCCATCCTTCGGATGGGAAGTTAAGCCGTGGCACCATGTATGGGAGAGCCGTACCCTGTGCAAACAATACGCTGGAAGGCCTTCATGGGAGGCTACCATCTGTATCCTAACGTACAGCTGCCCAGTTCTAACCGTCTCCTTCCCCAAACCTTCTCTGAGCTCTCGGGGTCCTTGTGACCTGGCCATTATGTGCAAAAAAGTGCAGCTCAGAGATAAAAGAACCGAAAGATGAGCTACAATTTAAATAATTTCAAGACCTTTAACAGAATAAATATACTTTTTATAATTTTATGTAATGATTATTTAAATATTAGACATTTAGGAAGGAGTTTTATAAAACAAGATAATTTATTGTTAAATATTTCAGCTTTCATAGCTCTTTAAAAAATGAATGAAAAGTGTTAAAAATCAAGATTTAAATAGACTTGATTATGAGCTTTATCTTCTGTCACATTTTCTCATTAAATTGCATATGTTACAGAGCTTTGAAGTTCGATTCCCATTGACATGGAGTCTAATATTTTGTTAGGGAAGAGCAAAAACAGCTTGTGTAAAGGGAATGTTAAAGATGGGATGTACAAAAATTATAAGTACTAACAATTGCATAGATCGGAGTTGAACGTAAGAGACATTGTGTGGATTCCAGAGAAACCTGGAATGGAAAAATCAAAGTTGAATAATATGGGATAGTGTGCAAGGAGGTTTTAATTTGGCTATCAAGATCCGCTGTTGATTGAGATTCTGGTGACATCAATTCGAGACGATGTTACAAAACTTTGGGCATTTGAAGGCAGTAAATAAAGTCGAAGCTTCTAGGACCTTTGAGTAAGCAACCTCCCATACTGACCAAATAATAAATAACAGCGTCGAAAAGGTATGATTGGGAATGCCTGGAATATCTTCCTTATAGTCTTGCCTATTAGGTTTTTATTTCTCGACCTGTGAAAAACTTCATGAAAAGGAGGAAGTTGGGGTCTGACGAAGTGGTGTAGTGCATTGTCACTGACTTCCGCATATACTGTAGTAGGCGGTTTGGCTCAGTCGGTAGCATCCCAGGATCGCACTTAGTCCCCAGGTTCAAGTCCCACCTGTGACGCTTTGAGAAGGATGTTGGATCAGCCGGTAGTGTGCCAGGCTCGTAATTTGCAGTTTCCAGGTTCGAGTCTCACCTGGACCAGGTCAGAAAGGGGACACCGATGGACTTGGAAAGGCTGCCCTCCATCGGATGGGACGTAACACAGGGTTGGGTTGTTGGGTTGTTTTAAATCTGAGAGGCACTTTTTTGCACACCATGGGCTAAATGGCCAGGTCACATGGACCCCGAAGCCTCAGAGAAGGTTGGGGGAGGGGACCCACTGGAACAGCTGTTGGGAGACAGATGGTAGCCTCCCGTCAAGGCCATCCAGCGTGTTGTTTAACGTGCACAGGGTATGGCTCTCCCGCACACGGGGCCACGGCTTAACGTCCCATCCAACGGACGGCGGCCTTTCCAAGCCCATCGGTGTCCCCTACTGACCGTGGGCAGGGCGGGGAAATTTTGGGGAGATAAATCTCAACGCTGACCCAGCTGGGACTCGAACCTGGGAACTACAGAGTACGAGCCTGGCGCGCTACCGACTGAGCCACCCCCGCCCCCGTAACACAGGGTGTGGCTCTCCTACATACGGGGGATGACTCGGGCGCAGGAGAACCATACACTGTGCACCTTAAAGAACACGCTGAATGGCCACGAAGAGAGGCTACCATCTTTCTCCTAACAGCTGTTCAGTGGATCTCCTCCCCACAACCTTCTCTGAGCCCTTGCAGTCCTTGTGACATGGTCATTTTGAAAAATAATTATTTGTCAATAATTGTCATCATTGTGAGCAGAAAAGTGTCACTCAGAATTTAAACAACTCAACCCTCATGCATCAGCCAAAGAGGCTGTAGGAAAGAGGATATCATTCAGTTGATAATTTCTTGTTGGGGCAAAAATCTGAATAGGAATGACGAATTTGAACAGATCAACAATTGCTTTACGCTTCTTTTCCGACTTGCCCATTTTTCATTTGAATTACAAAGGACTGTGGCAAGTGGCTGACTGAGAAAGAATTTAGTTTCCTTTATAATAATTTGAATTTTTTATTGAAGCAATAATTATGTATGCTAATGTTAAGTTATATCAGGAGTTATTATTTCCATTTTTGCTGCATAGAACAAGAAATTCAGTAGTAGCCAACTTCACGAAGATAGAGGCACTTGGATCGATACACGATTTCGTCACGTAAAACTTAAAGATTTCAATAATTTCAAATGTTTAGTTTCCTTAGGGTTAACATCGCTAAATAAATTGTAACGTTGCAGGTGTTGGTTGTTCTGGGAGAGAAAGAAGAGACTACATTTAAATGAAGATTGTTTCAAAGGTCCCGCGATACAGCAGAAATGCCGAAAAGTTCAGTATATATCAATTTGAACAGGGGGTGGCCCAGTCGGTAACGCGCCAGACTCGTAATCTGTAGTTCCAAGATTCGAGTCCCAGCTGGGTCAGCGTTGAGATTTCTCTCCGCAAAATTCCCCGCCCTGCCCCTGGTCAGTAGGGGACACCGATGGGCTTGGAAAAGTCGCCGTCCATTGGATGGGACGTTAAGCCGTGGCCCCGTGTGCGGGAGAGCCATACCCTGTGCACGTTAAAGAACATACTGGATGGCCTTGACGGGAGGCTACCATCTATCACCCAACCTCTGTTCCAGTGGATCCCCTCCCCCAACCTTCTCTGATCCTTCGGGGTCCTTGTGACCTGGCCATTTAGCCCATGGTGTGCAAAAAAGTGCCTCTCAGAGATAACCCAATCCAATTTGAACAGACAGGTTGGCGTCAAACCTCCTTGGAAAATGTCTGACTGTGGAAAAATAATCCTTTTTTAAATTGCCCTGGTCATGATGATTAAGCGAATTTGCAATATTGTCTTCAAAAATCACAATCTGTTAGTGAGATATAATAACTGGTAATAAAACGGCTTTTCCTATGAAGAGAACGATGTGTTATCGTTCCCACGCAAGAAGTACATTTGATGGCTTGGAACTGAAGCGAAAATCTTTACGTTGGAAACAGATTTTTGATATAAGAGTAAAATAACGCGCGAATCGATAGCTTTTCGAGACTTGAATTGATTTTTAAACCTCAGAAGAAGGACAAGATAAGTGTCCATGCTTTATACAAGATTAGAATCGACTTCTGCACTTAAACATAGTAACAACATCAGCATTCAGGCTTTAGCCGAAATTTCAATTGATTTTGTAGACTTCAACAGACAGTTGGATCAATTTACATCTCCGGGATATGAATTGTTTTTTTACCCTTAAGAAGACAGACATCTTAATTGTCTATGCCCTATCAGGGATTTGAATCGAATTTCGGACCTCAACAAAATGGCAACAAGAGCATCCATGCTTCATCCAGGATTTAAATTGATCTTTAGACCTCAGAAGGAAGACAGAAAAAAGCATCTGTACCTTTCCTTGGAGTTGAACACGGTTCACACTAAGCACCCGGCTATTGGGAGTTGACATTAAAAAAAGTATTTTTTTATTCATAGCTCTACCACGGTTAATGATCGAGTGATATCATTAAACTATACACATATTAACTTTCCAAATGTTTTAAAATATTAAAGTGTATTCATATATCATCGGTTGCGGTATAAAACAGATTAATGTACTGGAATTAATGTACTGGAAGTTCCCAAATATTTCCTCCCTAAAAAAAAAGGGCATAAAGTATAAAAATTAAGTTATTTTGCTTCTCATTTCGGTGAGAACTTCAATGATCGGTGAGAGCTTAAAAAATGTCAAATATGATTTGCAGAAATTCTTAGTTTCTCACTAAAACTCACAAAAAAAAGATTTGCAAAGGTATAGAGATACGCAAATATTCGTTGAGTTAGACGAGTTAATGAAATATCTTCCAGATTTGTAAGACTTTGCTGCGAATGTTTCTTTTCTGAATTTTCTGACTACAAACGAAAAATGTTTCTTTTATAATCAGAGAAGTCTCGGGGAAGAAGCTTTTCTTCAGCTTTCAGTTACACAGGCTTAATGAACCTATTCAGAATTCTCTAAAGGAATTTAATTCATATTATAGCGAAAAATTTCTTCTTTCCATTCTCATTCAAACTTTCGGTTTACTCTCGAATACTTATAATGGAAGGTGAAGGCAGATGTCGAATACTGTTGAGAGCTGCTTTAGCAAATTCCGAGAGAAAAAAATTAAGAAATATTTTTATTAATATTTAAATATAATGAATTCTTCCCTTTGAAAATTAACACTCAAACAGATCTTTTCATTTGGAGACAAAAGCAGGGGCGGGGGGATAAATAGGAGAAAGGATACGATAAATTTCGCTTCTCTGGACACAAAGTGAGTTTGCTGCATCATCAGGGGGTCGATGAGAGCCAAAATAAATTATCGTCGCTACACCTGGAACACGTAATGTGTTTGTTGCCTCTAATGGACCTTAATGTTAGGTTATCTGCATTATGTTTCTAAAAAATCAGAAATTAAGTGCTTAATTGATGAGAGTTTATTGCTGATGAACATAGCGATGGCTAAAGCAGAATTTCCATAAGTTTTGTCTTGAAAAGAGGATTTTGTTGGATGACTGGAAATGCGATTTGATGCAGGAAGGAAGAATTATGTTTTCTTTTAAGTCGTCGGAAGATTCTTTGCAGAGGCAGGGTTCGATCTAAAAGAAGTTTCTGGAATTTTTTAAGAAAAGGTTGGAGGAAGATGAATTGAAGGAGCAATGCAGAAATATTAAAATCTAAAGCTTTCGATTTTTCGTAAAATGTACAGTCGCTCAAAAAAGTATCCGAACACTATGGTTGATTACAGAATTCAGAAAAAATATCTGGCAACGATTTTTTCAGAAATTAGTGATCTGGCAACATTCGTGTCACGTGACACGAAGGTTGCCAGATCACTAATTTCTAAAAGAAATCGTTGCCAGATATTTTTAAGAATTATGTTTTCTTTTAAGTCGTCGGAAGATTCTTTGCAGAGGCAGGGTTCGATCTAAAAGAAGTTTCTGGAATTTTTTAAGAAAAGGTTGGAGGAAGATGAATTGAAGGAGCAATGCAGAAATTATTAAAATCTAAAGCTTTCGATTTTTCGTAAAATGTACAGTCGCTCAAAAAAGTATCCGAACACTATGGTTGATTACAGAATTCAGAAAAAATATCTGGCAACGATTTCTTTTAGAAATTAGTGATCTGGCAACCTTCGTGTCACGTGACACGAATGTTGCCAGATCACTAATTTCTGAAAAAATCGTTGCCAGATATTTTTTCTGAATTCTGTAATCAACCATAGTGTTCGAATATTTATTTGAGCGACTGTACTAAGAAATGAAATGCTTTGAAAAATGTGAAATAATTAATGCCATTCATTAATAAACTCGGATTAAAGTGAAAAAAAATACAGTTTTACTTTTTTAATTTCTTTTAAGTTGTTTTGAGGAGCATTCAATAGTTTTTGAAATGCCATATTTTAAAAAAACGACATTTCAAGTCAAATTCATTTAAAATACAGAAGCCATTAAGTGGCAAGGGCAAAACGATCCGTAGGAAGGGGAAAAAGGAAGCAAATGAACAGTAGACAGTAGTTTTGTGGATCGCGAGTTGGCATACTTTGCTCTTTCCTGTGGCGAAGATAATTAATTAATTAAAGTGACCCAGGTTCAAACCCAGGATGAGGAAGCGGGGTTTCTTTCCTTGTGATCTCTTTCTAATGAGGTTGGTCAGATTTCGGTATGGTGTATATGTTACGTTGAGAGGCAGAAGACACCGCAGAGATCCTGTCAGACTTCTGCGTCAAGCTGCTGATTTCGGCCCAGAGTTACGGTTATTCTCGTTTTGCTTTGGATTGGATCGTGAAGCTGGCTTTGATTCATTTCCAAATCGAGAAGTAAGCACTTGCAAGTTTGTGCAAAAATGTCCACATACAATGGTTTGCATAAATTAAGGAAAAACGAGAAAAATCGCGATAATTCGCCAAAAAATTGTGCGATCTTCACCGAAAGTGTTCATGTATAACCAGTAAAGTAATGCCGAGTGAGCATATCGTATGCAAATTAGTCTAGGTTGCGTCAATTTGCGAAATCGGATAGCGGCATAAAAACGGGTGTTTTGGAGTGGATCGTTATTTTGTGGCCATCCAGCGCGTTCTTTAACGTGCACAGGGTATGGCTCTTCCACACACGGGGCCACGGCTTTACATACCATCCGATGGACGGCGATCTTCCCAAATTCATCGGTGTCTCCTACTGACCGAGGACAGGGCCGTTGTTTTGCAGAAATAATTCTCAAAGCTGGCCCGCCTGGGACTCGAACTTGTGAATTGCAGATTACGAGCTTGGCACGCTACTAAGTGAGTCACCCTCGCCTCTGAGTCACTAGGTAGATGAACTGGAATGTAGCACGTAATCGGTAAGGTTACGCGCGTAACAAAGATACAACAACGTTCAAGAAGTATGTAACATAGCGTATGTGTGACGCATATGCACGAAAAAGAGTTATGCGATTTTTGCTGAAGTAAACATCAATCAGTGGTTTCTTATCGCCAACATCTGAAACCATATCGATAGCGAAAAAATTTTTCTTTTTATTGAAATCGATACGATTTGAGTACAGCAGAAGAATTAGTTTTGAAACTAATATTTACTTCTCGTATTTTCTCTGCAATTTGACAGAAACAGCATATTACGACGAAAAAACCTGTGAAAAGTTCGAATTTTTAGACTAATAACTAATTAAAGATTGAGCTTATCGTATGCAAAATTATTAATCATGACTATGTATGACATAAGGTTTGATAATTAAACTATTCAGTAGAGAAACTGATATATTTAAATCTTAAAATTGAAAAATGCAAAATATTTGTAATAGCGATGAGTTCAGATTTGACTCAGAATAATTTAATTTTGAAATATTTCTTGTAGTTGTGAAAAAAAATAAGCAAATATTTAAAATACTTCTAATTGTAATTTAAACTATTTAATCAGTCTTCAGTGATTCAAAATGAGCACTAAGAGACTTTTTCACGTACTCTATCTCTACATAACAAAAAGTGTCTGTGGGTATGTCTTTAGCAGCGACAACTCATCGGGAAATCAACGTACAAGCTTCAAAGTTTCAGAGAATGTTGCTGGTTGTGGTCCCGATTGCAGTTCCAAATTTCAAGTCGAAAGTCCAAATGGGGGGCTTACTAGAAGCAAAAATATCTACCATGCTATTCCTACGGGAAACGAGAATCGCTGTCAAATTTATTGTTGCCATTTATTGCTCGCTAACTGTGAACGTAAAGAGTTAAAATAGCATTTAAATCTGCTGCCGTTGCCAGATTCCCCACGTTTCCAAAAACATTATTGAGGCGTTCCATTAGAGCAAGGGACCTGATTTTCTAACCCAACGTGGGATCAGGCAGGGTCGAACTATCGGTGAAGTAGGTCGGGAATTACAGAATGCCAAAATCTGACGAAATAAATATCTTGATCGTTTGCCACGGGTTTCGAGAGCGCGAGCCGAGTCAGCAATGATCTTTGCGACACCAGGAAATTCTTTGTATTCAAACTGTGATAAAAATCGGGGCGTGGGGATACTCAAAAAACTAACCTTTTAGTTCAGGAAATAACAGAATATGCAGATTAAAAGTGTGACACGAGCTGTCGCAATGTGAGTATTATACTGTCAGTGTGAGTATTACACATTTTTACCTCAAGTTTGGTTGTTTAACTTCTGAGTAGTGTTGTGTTTAGACAATGTGCAAAATGGCCAGGTCATTAGAACCCAAGGGCTTAGAAAAGGTGGAGGAAAGGAGATTTACTGGACAGATGCTAGGACACAAATGGAACCCTCCCTTCAGTTCTATCCAGCGTGTTCTTTAACGTGCACAGGGTATGGGCTCTCCTGCACATTGCGCACGGTTTGACGTTCCATCCGATGGACGGCGACCTTTTCAAGCCCATCGGTGCATCCCTTCTGACCGAGGGCAGGGTGGTGATGGTTGAGCGGAGATAAATCTCAACTCTAGCCCAGATCAGACTCGAACCTGCGAACTGCAGATTACGAGTTTGGCGTGCTATCGACTGAGCCATTTCCTGCCCCATTTCTCCAAAGGGGTCTGGGGACAGTTGAGCATCACGGAGGGTAACTGGGGAGACCATAATGAGACTATGAAATTGCGCAGTTAATGCTCGAACAGTTCTTACAGATCATATGTGAATGATCAATCAGTCATCCCTCAGTTATTTTACGATCTATGAGAACTGATGAAGACAATTGCAGCCTTATAGTCTATCCAGTCACCTATAACAGTCCTCGTCAATCACTTTACCCTTGAGAGCTCATTTACTAGTTTTGGAGAATGAAAACTGGCATTAACTGGAAGGAAGGTAACATTAACAAACCACCCGAATCAAAAGATGATAAAAACCGTGTTTATGTTTCATTTAGGAAATGGCATATGATTTGACCACAATGTTTTGAATACTGGTATTAGAATATTTTAAAATTTTAATAGGAAACTTAATTTCTTTTGCTCCCTGAAGGCTGTCGTCACTAAAAAGCTTGGAACGTGCCGAATTGCAGAGGCTTGCATTACACCGGGGTTCTCAACGTGGGGTATGCGGAAAAATATTTTGGGGTACGCCGTGAGAACTCAAAAGATGCTAGATCTAGTAACAAAGTCACTAAGTTGGCATTATTATACTGTAACTATAGCTTTATCTATCTATATAAGGGGTACGCCAGTTACATACACATTTCCAGGGAGTACGTGAAGCATGAAAGGCTGAGAACCGCTGCATTACACAACTGATGGACAGTAAGGTGAGGTTGCTATGCAGAGTGTAACATAAGTACGTGGTACAAATTCATAGACATATCTAGATTTAAAAGACCCTAGAATATATTTCTACGAGAAAATGCCCTATAAACATATGCCCGAAAAAGCTCCATTGGAAAGTTATGGCATATCAATTTATTGCCGGAATAGTCTTGTGTCTACTTCATGTTCCTGAGTCTCGCCGTACATGCAGTGCATGACGCATGATAATGTTATGATATTTCTACAATTTATGATACAATAAAACAAGCTAGAACTGGGAATTCGAATTAGAATATGTATTACCAGGATTGTTTGAAGGATTGCCTCTCGAGATAGAGTTCCAATTTGGTTGATGCATGATGGTTCATCCGCGCGTTTCAGCCAACCAACGAGGGCCTACCTCGATGCATTCTTACCCCTTCTTCGCGAAATGAATAACACAAAAAGAAAACCCCTTAACACATCAATGTTCTACGCACTGACGAATAAAATTCTATTCAGATATCCTCGGAAAACGCGAATTTTTATAGACTATCGACAGACCTAATTCCGGCCACTGTTTCACTTTCCAACAGTTTCAGTTTCCATGCATATACTGTAATAAATTAGTTTAAATTTCAATAATTTTAACAGCTGATGCAAGCACACATGTTGAGTTTTTGACTCGACAGCTGAGAAGCAAATTAATAATTTTGTCTTTCGATTTTAACGATAGTGTCCTTAGCTCCATTCAAATTGTCGACCTTGTAAGCCTTGTTCGGGAATAATACATCTAATGAAGCTAAATGGGTTCAGGCCGAAGATTTTTAATCAATAAAAAAAGGCCTCATTCAATCTTAGTCTTGATCTTCACTCTCAAAATGCAGCGTAGTCTGTGAATAGCAATAGGAGTCAATAAGGCAATGTAATCATTAATTCGCTGCGAAATTCTGTTGATATGAAATATATACAAAAAGTTAAAAATTCTAGTTAAAAACCGAAATTTAGGTGACACAATACAGCCTCTTGTTTCAAAAATAATATCTGAGATTTATACTAATCAAAATAATTAGCAACTACTTTTTTTTTATCTCATTGAATGAATTAAATATTATAATAGAAATGATTTGAAAATTGTTCTGTGCAGAAATAGGAATAAAAGTTTAATATATAAAATGCATATATAAATTTCATATATTAAAATTTTTGATATAATCACTTTCAAGAGACACACAGAAAATAATCAGTTGCTTAAAGATGGGAAAAAAGTCACGCTTTCAATATTTATTTATAGAGGAAGCTCAAAAATATTTTAATTTTATTACTTTTCTCTGGGTAAAAACATTATTAAAAACTCGTAAATGATATTCTGTTTTTTTTTGCAATTTCCACTGAAAAGACTATTCATTTTCACCCTAATCGTTATATTTAAACAAGAAGAAATTAGTTTTCACAACATTTTTAATAAATATATTACAACTTTATTCGAAACATTCCAAATTCCGTCTAGATCTTACTTTTTGAATTGAACTTTAGAATTGAATAAGGCAGTCGACATCCCTTCCGCACCGAATACAATACTTGAAGAGAATGAGATACTTCGTTTTCAAGGAAGGAAACCTCTTGCAATACCACTGGTGAAATCCCCCCCCCCCCCCCAACCTCTTCATCTGCATACATCATATATGTACCTATATCGTTCAAAGGAATGCCAAATCAATCTACAACCTCAATTCGACATTCAAATGTTTCTGAGATTTTACTCTCTATGAGATAATGAAATTTGATCTTTGAAGGATTAAACTCAGAAAATCAGACTCGAGAACAAACGCAAACAAAATGCATTGCTTCTATAAAAGTTCAAGAAATTTTACTGTTTTATAATTGCGTTGTAGGTTTTTGCTATGGAAAAAGATATTCATCCAGGTGTACAGAGAACAGTCTCTTTTTAGCAGAATGAATAACAGAACGTTTAAAAAAACCTATCTAATGGCAAATCTCAAAAATACACAAGTAAGAGAAACACTCCAATTGTATTCAACAAAGGCAAAAGTATTCAGTCGGAAAAGCCAAAAAGGAAGATCAGGATTACTTAAAACTGTAATCACACTAACAAAACTCGTGGAAAAATATCTACAGAATCTTCAGAAAAAGAGATCCTTTAGTCTGCAAAGTTTTAAAGTATGTTAGATTGGCAAAACTACTTCAAAGGAAGGAACTTTTAAGACTCTATTAAAATATGCATACTATTTCTGTTTTGAAAATTCACGTGTTTCAATTGAATGACAAACACAAAAACATTAAAAACATTCTTGAGCCCACTTGTCAGATTGTTTTGAATTCAGTTCCTGCACTCTCTTTTGGAATAGGTCGCTTTTCAAAGCCTGAGTTATGAAATTTATTGAAAAATATTTTAATAAAAAGAAGTGAAAAAAGGAGCCTTTTAAATATTGTTGTATTAACAGCCAAACTTCCCGAATACCAGAAAACATTCTGCTGAATGCTTAATATTCGAACGGTAGGAAGATAAAATTGGCTCTGTCGTCAGTTCGTCAGTCCGGTTCGATTCTGCATCGTGCTTGAACCGAAATTTTCTCCCCTAACCCTCAATTGCCCGTCCCGTGGCCGGGTGGTTAGTGCGTTTGGTTACTGATCAAAGGGACCTGGGTTCGAGCCCCAGATAAGGCATGGAATATTATTTGTGATTTTTCTGATGAGGTCCCAGCAGCTGCTTGAAGGGGTAATGAAAATAAAAAATGGAACCCTCAATTGGACTTCAATGAGAAATGGAATAGAGTTGGACTTGGAAAGGCGCTTCGTTCCAATGGGACATTAGGCCGCGACTTCGGATGTGGGAGAGCCATGCCTTATGCACAATGAAGCACATGCTGGATGACCTTGATGGGAGATTTTCACCTGTCTCTTAACAGCTGTTCGTTAGTCCATTTTCCCTAACTAGCTTTGAGACTTTGGGGTCTTCGTGAACTGACCTTTTAACTTATTGAGTCGTCAAAAGGGTCGCTCAGAGATAAAGCAAAAGAATCATTTGTACTGCGATTGCCGATAACTGATAAATAGAGAACATCCGTCGTGCACTGTGGATGAACAGAATAAGATATTCATGCAGTGAATCGAATACATTCACCAATCCGAACATCGTGCGAAAATCTGCCGTACTTAATCACAACTTTACTGAAAACTCGTAGATGATGTTCTGTTATTTATGGTAATTTACACCGAAAAAAACCTATCTCATCTCCACCCGAATCGCTACATTTACACAAAAAAGGTAATTAGTTTTCCCATCATTTTTGATAAATGCGACCAAATTTATGCGAAACATTCCAAATTCCGTCTAGTCTAGACTTTACTGAAAGCTTAAGTATTTTATTTTATGAATTAAGCTATTACTCATCGGAATTACCTTAGGAAAACGAAAAGGTTGAACTGTGTATTACGCCCAGAGCTTACTTTCAGCTCTTTTTCATCCACAGCTGCACTTGATATGGCGAAAGTAAATGGCCTTGTCCGATCTCGACATTTAATAACCTACGAGGCTGTCTGCATATCAAGCAAAATCGGCGACTTTAACGACAAGGTCGTAAGTTGGAATTCAATAAATCTACGGTGGAAGTCAGTTAATGCGCAGTTCCGGGAGTAAAAATCGTTACAATTCGCCCCAAAATTGTTGCACATGCGTACTTCTCTTGGCAAACATATCGGACACTTTCGTTCTATATTTGTGTACTGAATCTGGCAGCACTGATCGATGAGTTATCTTCTCGATGCCACAGATTTGCATGGAACCGGGATGGGGGTTGCAAAAATAATTTGGGTTTAAATGAAGAGACATTTATCAATCTCTATTTTCGAAATTTAAGTCTTCAGGTATTTTGCCCAACTTATTTGTGTTACCATTACTGAATAAACCTACGTATTTCTGTGGCGGGGTTGACTCAGTCGGTAGTATGCCAGGAGAGCACTTCGCAGTTTCCAGGTTCGAGTCCCATCTGTGCCAGCGTTGAGTTTTATTTTTGCTAAAACTCTATCCTGCCATCTCCTGCATACGGTCATGTTAAGTAGTGTGCAGGAGAGACATACTACGTGCACATTAAAAATCACGCTGGATGGCTTTGACGGGCTAGGTTGTGTTACCTCTGAGCAGCACTTTTAGGCACTCCTTGGGCTAAATGGGCAGGTCACAATTTTAGTAGGACTGTGATGGCCTCCCCGCTCAGATGCTGTCTGACTGAGCCAAATGTGATGTACAGTCGCTCAAAAAAGTATCCGAACACTAAGGTTGATGACACGAAGGTTGCCAGATCACTAATTTCTAAAAAAATCGTTGCCAGATATTTTTTCTGAATTTTGTAATCAACCTAGTGTTCCGATACTTTTTTGAGCGACTGTAGGTGGTCATATTATTTTGATACTAGATCGTGTGAGTTCACTCACGGAAATATTGAGCGTGTGCAGTTACCATTACTGCACACGCTCCAGTTTGCTGTGAACGGTAACTGGAGCGTGTACAGTTGCTGTACACGCTCCAGATATTTTTCCTGAATTCTGTAATCACGTGACACGAAGGTTGCCAGATCACTAATTTCTAAAAAGTCGTTGCCAGATATTTTTTCTGAATTTTGTAATCAACCTTATTGTTCGGATACTTTTTTGAGCGACTGTACTCCCTTTTTGGAATGCGATGGGATTGTGCCAAATGCCGTGGCCATCGGAGGACGATGCGATTATTACTCGATTAAACTTCACCCTCACTTCGGTGAAATGCCAGGTTCGCGGGTTTTTACGCCCGTAGCGCCGTATGCCTCAGATTTGCTATGTTGAATGATGAATGAAAATAGTCCATCAATTAACTGTACGAGAGTTGTAAACGGACGACACAGTTTATTTACACTTTATACAATCACGTGCTGGGAATGCGCTGAACTCTGTGGACCTTTGCTGCTTTGCTGCTGCAATTAACAATGAGGTAGAGAATCGCACATTCTGAAAATTCTCTCTTTACCGACCTCAAACGCGGCGAAAGGATAATCAACCTTTGCCTACATTGTGGTTCACTCTGAATCCACAAGACTGTAATCAGATTCACCAAGAATCTCGATTCCTTTTGGAATCGCATCCTCCCTTCAAGAGTTACTTCGAGTAAGGGGCGGCGTCCTTTTGACACTTATCGAAACGACCTTTCGCTCGACGGCCACGCGACGAACTGTTGTTTCAATCTCACGCTCTAGCCTCCTGCGCCGACTGCGCGCCCCAGGCTAGTCGTTAACGGCCATAAAAGACTTCTGGAACCGTGATCTCAATGCAAGCAGCCAGCTTCAGACCCGAAAACAACATCAGTGAGTCCCGCACACTCCCACCAGTACTTCAAGAACACACTCAATACATAAAAATATCTACAATAACAAATACAATAAATAAATAAAAAAAAAATAAATTAGAGGGACACGACAAGGACCCCTGAGGGCTCAGAGAAGGTTTGCGGGAGGGAAGCCACTGGAAAGCTGTTGGGAGACAGATGGTAGCCTCCCGTCAAGGTCATCCAGCTTGTTCTTTAATGTGCCCAGTGACTCTCTCGCACACGGCCACAGCTTTACATCCCATTAGACGGACGGCCATCTTTCCAAGCCCGTTGGTGACCCCTACTGACCAAGGACAGGGCGAGAATTTTGCGGCGATAAATCTCAACGCTGGCTCAGTAAGGATTCGAACTTGGGCACTATACATTACGAGCCTGTCGCGCTACCCATTGAGCCACCCCCGGCCCGCCTTGACGGAGACTTCCATCTGTTTCCTAACAGATGTCCAATGGATCATTTTCCCCTCATCTTCTCTGAGACACTGGAGTCCTTGTGATGTGGTCTTATAGATTAGGAAAAAAAAAGTGCTACCCCATAGGTAAAAACAACAGAACCCAAAGTTTTTCTGCAGACAATTTATGGATCTTAAAAGAAAATACACTCATGTCGAAAAGTTGTTACAACTCCATGTAATGTCAGTAGAAAGCAAATTTGCAAACTCTATAAATACTAAACTAAACTTTGCATGGAAAAATGTGACTAGAGAAAAATAAGTGATCTACATCATCTCTCTGAATCCCAATTTCAAAAATATTCTGTTAGTATTTAAAGAGTTACAGCAGTTGGAATATTTTAACAACAGCAGCAAGACATTTTAATAGACATGCGAAAAATGACGAAAAGGAAAAGAATTATTTAAATAAACTACTAAAGTATGCACTTGTGTTATTAAAACAAGTTATTATACAAATATATTATATATTCTTTCTCATTTGCATGAATGTAGAAATATATATGTAAATGTATTAATAATGCAATGTAATAATAATGTTACGACAGAAGAATCTGGCAACCGAAAGCAAAGTTTCAGCCAACGAATAAGAACGTTGGGAGAATTTGAGAACAGTGGAGCGTTAACGGTCGTTGTATTGTAACGGTCGAAGAGTTCGAAAATGGACGGTGAGCTGTTCTGAGACAGTGCGCGTTAAGTATCAAGAAGTAACTTGATGTGTTGTGTATACGCGGAAGGATAAAAGTGGGATCTTTTATCGTTAAGTATCAAGAAGTAACTTGATGTGTTGTGTATACGCGGAAGTATAAAAGTGGGAACTTTTATGGCTAACTTCGAATGTCTACACGGACTGTCTTTTTGTTCGGCTAGTGTGTGAAAAGTTATTAGCACAGGACGAGAATTGGTTTACGAGTGAAGATCTTCGGGTGACCTGGTAAATCAAGTAAAAGGTAGTATTTAGTAAAATACACAGAGCTGATGTGTGCTCATGCAGGAAGATTGATGACTTGTGCATGTTAATAGTTGATTTGTTAATAAGATACTTCATCCATATTTCCTTTGTAACAATTTACCTTGTATTGAATTTGGTTTTGAAATATAGCTTTTAATACTCACGCTCAGTGGCTATCCATTTTTGTGATCCGCAACATTTGGTGTCAGAAGTGGGATAATTTATTGAATGCCGTTAACTAGAAGTATGGATGAATTGGTAAAGTTGTTGAATGACATTAAAAGTCAAAATAATGATTTGAAAGCCGATATGGCCGCACAATATAATGAGTTGAGAACTGAGATAGTTTCTCAAAAAGATGACTTGAAAGCCTATATGGCTACACAGTTCAAGGATTTTAAAACCGAACTCAATAGACAATGCAATAGTTTAAATGTTGAATTTGTCAGTGAAAAAGATGATCTTGATAGTGTTAAGTTAGATTGTAAACATGGAAAAGAAAAAGAGAAAGGCAACGCATATAAAAATGTGGATCTGCTACTGAAAATCAAGAATCGTAGAGATAGCGCAGATAATGCCTTTGACCACGCAACTACTGGTGATGCATGGCAGAGTGTCTATGTCGCTGGTGACATGTCTAGGAACTGTGAAGAACAATCACACAGATCAGAGAGCTGTGAGACTATACAGTACGCTTTGCACTTCAAAATACCTAGGTATACAAGTCTGGCACGATCTGAAGAGAGATCCACACGAAAGGTATTCTATTCCTCGCCGTCAGCAAAATGCGTCATGGACAATTATCGCAAAGGCAGAGTAACGAGTGGTAATGAGGGGGAACGAAACACAGTTTACGTTTCGCAGAGTGGTCCGAGTAAAGAAGAGGCGTCCATTCATCATAGATACAAAGTGCCATTCGACGTTACTAGGGAAGTCGGAGAGATTTTTCCAAAACATATAGCCACACTCGAATCGTTTATAGAAAGTGGGGATTTAAGAAAGAAGAATTCCGAAGAATGGCTTAGAAGCGTAACAGGTGATGCTAGTAAAGGAGCTTCAGGCAGAGACAGTACTTCAAAGACTAACTTTCTGGATGAAACTAAGCCTCAGAGTTACGATCAGAGAGAAGTAAAGCCCTCAGACAATCTCAACGAAACCATGCTGAATTTCTTTTCTGAACAGTCAATGTGCAGATTTGGACATTATAACCATTTAGATTATAAGGATATAGAAAAGTTTTATCACGACTACAAGAGCTCTAAAGTGGACAATATCATGTTACAGAACTCGTCGCTGATCTCCAGAATGAACAATTTGGCAATCATGACTGATATTTCCCTGGCTAATTACAATGAGAGCTCCAAGAAAGTGAATTCGGAAGAAACAGCAAATATGACCTCCTCGGGTCATGTGTTTTGCTGGAGACCCGAGTGGCGACATCGGATGGTAGATGGAAACAGCACAGGAGGTGTCGGCAACAAAGTGAGTCTTGTCTTGGCTCCTGCACTTGCTGCTTTAGGTCTCAAGGTCCCTATGATCTCCGGTCGTGCTCGCCAATTGACGGGAGATACTCTGGACAAATTGGAATCCATCCCTAGCTTCACAGTTGACTGCACTAAAGATAAAATCGAGCAGATGATGGAAGACGTCGGATGTTGCATCGTAGTACAGACAGAGGAGCTGGTGCCAACAGATAAGGAGATTTACCGCTGCAAGGATCTGACGGCTACCGTAGATAGCGTTCCTCTAATGAGATGCTCAATTGTGTCCAAAAAGCTGGCTGAAGGAGTGTGCGCTTTGGTTTATGATGATGAATTCGGAAAAGGAACTATTGATCCCATCAGTACAGAAGATGTTGCTGTTGATTTAGTTAAGAAAATGGTTGCAGCATCACAAGCTCGTGGAATGAAGAGTTTGAGTTGTTCAGCTGTTATCAGCAACATGGATTCACCTCTTGAAAACTCTGTTGACAACTCTCTGGAAGTGATGGAAGCTGTTCAGTGTTTCCTTGGTAACGGATCCTTGGAACTGCAAGAGCTCGTCGAAGAGTTAGGAGGAGAACTTCTGCGTTTGGTGAACATTGTGGATAATAGGGTAGATGAAGCATCACGTGTCTGCAAGGTTCTGCATAACGGCAATGCTTTGAACAAGTTTCATAACATGTTAATAGAACAAGGAGTATCTGAAGATGTTGCAAGCTGGCTATGTGAAGGTAAAACAGAAAAAATATTGCTAGCAGCCCGACACATCACTGATTTCACTTATACAGGAGAAACAGGTAAGGTTGTCGGATTAGAAGCTGCAGTTCTAGCAAGAGTATGGAAGGAGGAGATGGACCGAAGAGCTAAAAAGAATTATGGAGCTGATATTATAGTTGTGAAGCACCTTGGGGATCAAATTGATTCAGGTGAAGTATGGCTGAAGGTTCATCACGACAGTTCTGAATTAAGTGAAAGTCAACTGACAAAAGGGTCAGACTGGAGGATGAAACTCCTCCCTAGATTTTATGTCACTAATGACTTTCATTCCTTGTTACTGTTGATAGAAGTAAAAATCCAAAGAAGAAAACTTTCGACAAAGAAGAAAACTTTTTACAGGTTTTGCACGAAAACTCTTAGTCGATTCTTCTCCCTGCGGAGACATAAACGTGTTCACAAGGGCTATAGGCCTTACACGTATTATAGTTGTGGACGAGGCTTCAGTCAGAAAAGAAATCTACGTCATAATGAGATTCGCTTTCATTTTGACACAAACGTGGTATATCGCATTCGTCGACGTTCAGCTACAAAGTGCAAGGTGGTTCACGTGGATCATTTGGCCCCGTTTCATCGAAGAACTGAAGAAGCTTTAGAATCCAGAATTGTTCGGGACGAACAAGACCTAGGAAGGGGGCAGTGTTACGACAGAAGAATCTGGCAACCGAAAGCAAAGTTTCAGCCAACGAATAAGAACGTTGGGAGAATTTGAGAACAGTGGAGCGTTAACGGTCGTTGTATTGTAACGGTCGAAGAGTTCGAAAATGGACGGTGAGCTGTTCTGAGACAGTGCGCGTTAAGTATCAAGAAGTAACTTGATGTGTTGTGTATACGCGGAAGGATAAAAGTGGGATCTTTTATCGTTAAGTATCAAGAAGTAACTTGATGTGTTGTGTATACGCGGAAGTATAAAAGTGGGAACTTTTATGGCTAACTTCGAATGTCTACACGGACTGTCTTTTTGTTCGGCTAGTGTGTGAAAAGTTATTAGCACAGGACGAGAATTGGTTTACGAGTGAAGATCTTCGGGTGACCTGGTAAATCAAGTAAAAGGTAGTATTTAGTAAAATACACAGAGCTGATGTGTGCTCATGCAGGAAGATTGATGACTTGTGCATGTTAATAGTTGATTTGTTAATAAGATACTTCATCCATATTTCCTTTGTAACAATTTACCTTGTATTGAATTTGGTTTTGAAATATAGCTTTTAATACTCACGCTCAGTGGCTATCCATTTTTGTGATCCGCAACAATAAAATAATGAATAATGCTTATTACCTAAAGTTTAATTGGCTTCTGAGGTAAAATCTTGTGATTGGTATCGTTGTTGTTGTACATCGAAGCGTCCATAACTCTTTAAATACTGAACAAATGATGTTCAAAAACAGTGGCGTATCCAGAAAGCTCCAATTGCGGTGTTTATTGAGTCTAAAAGATGTGAGTACGGTGGTCGATTTGCCATGTTTGAGCAATGGGATTCAGTGATTGGATTGGATTGTTTTACCTCTGAGCGGCACTTTTTTGAACACCATGGGCTAAATGGCCAGGTCACATGGACCCCGAAGGCTCAGAGAAGGTTGGGGGAGGGGACCCACTGGAAGAGCTGTTAGGAAACAGATGGTAGCCTCCCGTCAAGGCCATCCAGCGTGTTCTTTAACGTGCACAGGGTATGGCTCTCCCGCACACGGGGCCACGGCTTAACGTCCCATCCGACGGAGGGCGGCCTTTCCAAGCCCATCGGTGTCCCCTACTGACCGTGGTCAGGGCGGGGAATTTTGCGGATATAAATCTCAACGCTGACCCAGCTGGGACTCGAACCTGGGAACTACAGATTACGAGCCTGGCGCGCTACCGACTGAGCCAACCCCGCCCCTAATGGGATTCAGTGGACTGACTTAGAAAATATGAGGTATCCACGGCGGAAGGTTACAACACAACAACCTTCGTCCCCCGGCTGAAAAAAAGGGATCAAATCAAAATTCGCGTTCACATAATTTAGAACTCATTGAAGTTGGACTTCGATTATTTTGAAAATGAATCCTATTTACATTATAAAGAAGGAGTTATGTACCCCACATGAAATCCTTCTCATTCTTTCTATGAAAGATTAACTCTTTTCAGCCAATCGAAAGGAATACACGAAAGTCGTGGTCTTACCTCATTGCATTTTTAAATTGTATTTAAGAGCCTTCGAACAGTAAAGAAGAAAGGTGAAGCCGCTTCTATGAAAATCCGTCCGATCAATATATCGCACACGATTATTTCTTCATAGATTGAGTCTTGAAAGGCGTGTGTTGTTCTGACTGGTGATGATGAGATGCAACATTAGCGCGTTGCATGAGTTTAAGAATATTGCTGGCTGATTCTCGATGATAACCTTCAAATCGATCGGCCTTCTTTTCACATATCTAAGTTTGCTGGTTTTGTCAATATGCTTCTCTCGAAGACAACAGCATTGTTATGAAGGAAAAACGAAATCGAGCAGATGCCAATACTAGACCGTGGTTATGATGCAGAACATGATTACTCCCCTAGAGATTTCCTTCACATGAATTTTAAAGCAGCTCTTAAAGTTAAGTCAGCTAAGTTCTGAGATTTCCTTCGTAAATTTTATAAGTAGGTGTTGATGGGATATGAACACGACTATCACTATTTGTTTCGTTATTAACGAAAAGTGAATAGTCGATGTAGTTAGTGAAACAAAAACAGTATCTACGTTGGATTGCGTTGTTTTACTTCTGAGCTGTGTTTTTGCGCACACAAAGGGCTAAATGCCTGGTCACAAGGACCCCGATGGCTCAAATCAAGTCAAGCTCCTAAGAGAAGGTTCGGGGAGGGGATCTACCGAACAGGAGATTAAATGGAAACAGATGGTAGCCTCCCTTCAAGGCATCCAGCGTGTTCTTTAACGTACACAGGTTATGGCTCTACCGTACAAGGGGGGTTCGGTTTGGTTTGTTTTACCTCTGAGCGGCACTTTTTTGCACACAATGGGCTAAATGGCCAGGTCACAAGGACTCCAAAGGCTCAGAGAAGGTTGGGGGAGGGGACCCACTGAACAGCTGTTAGGAGACAGATGATAGCCTCCCGTCAAGGCCATCCAGCGTGTTCTTTAGCGTGTACAAGGTATGGCTCTCCCGCACACGGGGCCACGGCGGCCTTTCCAAGCCCATCGATGTCCCCTACTGACCGTGGGCAGGGCGGGAAGTTTTGCGGACACAAATCTCAACGCTGACCCATCTGGTACTCGAACCTGTGAACTGCAGATTATGAGCCTGGCACGCTGCCGACTGAGCCACCCCGCCCCGTACAAGGGGGTGGGTCTCTGAAAAACTCCCGCCCTTCCCACGGTCAGTAGGGGACACCGATGAGCTTGGAAAGGCAACCGTCCGTTTGATGGGACATTAAGTCGTGGTTCCTTGTGCGGGAGAGCCTGTGCACATTAAAGGACACGGTGGATGGACTTGACGGAAGGCTATCATCTTCTTCCCAATAGCTGTTCCAGTGGGTCCCCAACCTTCTCTGAGCTTTCGGGTCCTTGTGACCTGGCCATTTATCCCATTGTTTGCAAAAAAGTGCCTCTCAGAGGTAAAACAACCGAACCCAAATCCTTTCAAAGTCCATCGGTTCACCCTACTGACCGAGCTAAGGGGGGGGGGGGACGAGTTTTGAAGATATCTGCAAACCAGAATCAAATAATATAGAGTTGGGTTGGGTTGTTTTACCTCTTAGCGGCACTTTTTTGCATACAATGGGCTAAATGGCCAGGTCACATGGACCCCGAAGGCTCAGAGAAGGTTGGGGGAGGGGACCCACTGGAACAGCTGTTGGGAGAGAGATTGTAGCCTCCCGTCAAGGCCATCCAGCGTGTTCTTTAACGTGCACAGGGTATGGCTCTCCCGCACACGGAGCCACGTCTTAACGTCCTATCCGACGGACGGTGGCCTTTCGAAGTCCATCGGTGTCCTCTAATAATATAGAGTATTAAAGAAAAATGCGAGACTAGATACTCTACAGGAATACCAAATAAACTGATCAACAATGCAGCAGAGTGGTGCAGTCGATAGATCGTCAAGCTCCTAATCTGAAGTTCCCGGGTTCGAACTCGAACTGCGCTTGCGTTGAGATTTATCTCCGTTAACCCTGACCCTGTCCTCGGTGAGAAGGGAAACACCAATGGGCTTGAAAATGCCGCCCTCCGTCAAATGAAACGAAAAGCCGTGGTCCCGTTCAGGAGAGACATACTGCCCTTTAAACAAGCTGGATGACCTTGATAAGTGGATCCAATCTGTCCCCTTCCCCCAACTTTCTCTGAATCCCTGGGGTTCCTTGTGACCTGTTCATATTCGTCCATTGTGTGCAGAACAAAAAAGTGCGCTCAGAAATAAAACAACTCAACCACATTCAACAATAGAGAATTTGGAAAGAAAATATTATTTATAAAAATAATTGGAACAAACAAAAAATAGTTCTTCATTCAGTCAATAGATGGCACTAAGTTAAAAGAAATCTCTGGTCTATCGTTTCTCTAAGCATGGCTATTGATAATTTAATAGTTTTTACCAGAAGAAGAAAAGAGTCCTTGAGGATGGAAGAGTCGAGGTTCTCGCAGACTCGTAACTTGATGCTCTCAGATCCAAATCTTCACTGGGTTTAGGCTGAGATTTTCTTGGTTGATTCCTACCTTGCTTCCGGTGAAAAAGGGAATAGAGATGGGTTTTAAAAAACGCTTTCATGAAAGGCATAATCCGTGCATGTTAAAGAATACACAGGTTGTCCTAGTCCAATTTTAGTATAGTCCAAGGAAGCCAGCAGATGAAAGACGAAAATTAGAAGATAAGAAGTAAGCGAAATTTATTCTTAGTTTTCTCAACACACTTGAAATAACACGACGAAGGCAGCCGTGGATATTATTAATAATGACTATGAAGAAAAAGAGTCTGAGGGATCGATTTTAATTCGCAATTACTAACCAGAGAGAGAGATACGGAGACAGTACTAACAAGAGGCGTCTAATGGTTCACTTCACAGATGATTCAGTTTGTGCTTGCTTAATTTGTTCACCATTAGATTGGCGAATGGTGCGTTACTAACCTAGTCAGGACTCAAAGGCGCGTATGATTCACTTAAAATAATCTGTCCTTAACAAAAGGGTTATGTGTCAAAGTTTCCAATCCCTGTACTACCCTTAATCAATTGATTAAATGATATTAAATTATCTTCGGGCAGCACTTTCTCTTAATTCTCTCGTTTGTGAAGGAGACTCTTTTGGAGACTGACTTTGATGGGTAAGAAATGAAATCAACTGGCGCGTAGCAAAGGTATATTTGCAACGTCTCAATATTTAAATGAAAATAGAAACATTTAAAGTAAGTCATCGATGTACAGGGGCAGAGTTGACTCAATTGGTAGAGCTACAATCTCGCAATATGATAGTCTCAGGTACCACTGCGATAACATTCAGGTTTCCTCCGCTAACCATCTTTCTGCTTTCGATAAGAAAAGGATGCAGATGAGCTTGGAAAACTGCCGTCCTTCAGAGGAGACAATGACTCGCGACATAATGCCAGGAGAGCCATACTCTGGGCTGCTTAAGAACTGCGCTGGAGGGACTTGAAGGAATGTTTCCATCGTATCCTTACATCTGTTGAATGAATTTTTTTCCCGCAACCTTTTCGGGCTTGGAAAGACCGCCGTGCGTCGGATGGGACGTTAAGCCGTGGCCCCGTATGCGAGAGAGCCATACCCTGTGCACGTTAAAGAACACGCTGGATGGCCATGACGAGAGGCTACCATCTCTCTCCCAACAGCTGTTCCAGTGGGTCCCCTCCCCCAACCTTCTCTGAGCTTTCGGGGTCCTTGTGACCTAGCCATTTAGCCCATGGTGTGCAAAAAAAGTGTCGCTCAGAGATAAAACAACCCAACAATCCAACCCGCAACCTTTTCTGAGTTCTTGGAGTCCTTGTGACTTGAACTTCTGAACAGACCATTTTGGCCGCGCAATGGCTAACTGGGTAGTTCACGTTTAAGGTTAAGACAGCGTTAGAGAAAGAAGAGCCATTGGAATGGAAGTCAACGAGCGTGATTATCTGAATGTGTCTTAATGCTCTTTTCGATGGGCGTCGGCGCTTTAGTTAAGCTTATTGATGTTTCCTTTTCTAATCCATGGACAAGAAGAAAACATCTCGATGTTCTTAGAGGGGTGACGCGAACCTAGAAACTTCAAATTGCAGGAGCAGCAAGCTAATCACTGAGCTACTTGTCATCCCATCTTGGAGAGAAAAAATTGTACAGTCGCTCTATAAAGTATCCGAACGCTGTGGTTGATTACAGAATTCAGAAAAAATATCTGGCAACGATTTTTTTTAGAAATCAGTGATCTGGCAACGTGTCACGTGACACGAAGGTTGCCAGATCACTGATTTCTAAAAAAATCGTTGCCAGATATTTTTTCTGAATTCTGTAATCAACCATGGTGTTCGGATACTTTTTTGAGCGACTGTAGGTGGTCATATTATTTTGATACTAGATCGTGTGGGCTCACTCACGGAAATATTGAGCGTGTGCAGTTACCGTTCACAGCAAACTGGAGCGTGTGCAGTAACTGCACACGATCCAGTTTGCTGTGAACGGTAACTGGAGCGTGTACAGTTGCTGTACACGCTCCAGATATTTTTCCTGAATTCTGTAATCACGTGACACGAAGGTTGCCAAATCACTAATTTCTAAAAATATCGTTGCCAGATATTTTTTCTGAATTCTGTAATCAACCATAGTGTTCGGATACTTTTTTGAGCGACTGTACCATTATTAATATGGAACAAAAGTTTCATAAAGTTTGGATTTACTCGGAAACTTTTTGGTAGTAAATGATTTAAAGAGTAAGCTTCAAATCAAGAGTTTTGGTTTGGTAAAATAATTTAGTTTAGCTGAGATTTCCATATTTCTTGAAATGAAAACAGAGATTTTTAGTAGGATAAAATAGTTGAGTAAAACTTCTAACTACAGTGGAAAGTGTTATTGTCATTAAATTAATCTTACATATATATCTGAAATACAATAGAGAACTGTTATTAACCCAGGAGCAATTGAGCTCAAAAGGGCTAACAAATAAAAATAAATATATGCGCTTAACTTAATCATAAATGTTTATTATTTGTGGGCTAAAAATTCAATCAGATACAAGAATTTAATCTGAACAACAATTTTGATTAGTTGCAATAAGTATTGTAATCAGTTTCGATTATTTACAAGTAACAAATGCAATTTTTTGTAGATAATCAAAAATGCTTTCTAAGGAGATGATGATGACTGCCTTCATCATCTTATCATCAAGTTCACATATCATATTAACATCACTTTTACTTTATCGAAGCTTGCATATAGAAGCTGTTTTCGACTCATTCGATCCGCACTTACGGCAGTTGTCAATTGCTACTCTTATTAATACTTCCTGAGAATGGATCCGTATGTTATCGTGATGAAGATTCGCGATTGGGCCCCTTTAAGTTAGTTTTCTTAGTGACATTTAAATAATTTTCAATCTTCATAAAAAAAAATGGCTGATAAAAATAAAGGTGATTACCTTAGTGTTAGTTGATAAAGAAATGTTGGGTTCTTTCTTTTTACACAATGGGCTAAATAGTCAGGTCACAACGGCACCGAGGGCTCAGAGAAGGTTTGGGAATAAAATCAACTGGATAACTTTTAGGATGCGGAAGCCTCCCTTCAAGACTATCCAGCATGTTATTCACATAAAGAATGATTTTCCTACAAACGGGGCAACAGCTTAACGTCACATTCGACGGATGGCGGCCTTTCGAAGCCCATCTGTGTCCTCTTTTGCATCGAGAGTAGGGCGAGGTTTAAGCGAAGAAAAATCTGAAATCAGGCACAGTTAAGAGACCCGAATCTTAGAACTTTACGAACCTGCCGAGCTATCGAATGAGTCAGCCTTTGCCCCCAGAAAGAAATATAATAGCAAGTCTGTTATATCATATTATATCAGAACGGAAAAGTGGCAAAACCTACTGAGGAGGAATTTTACGAACTCTTGAAAGGTATTGGAAGTTTTATTGATTCAAGACTAAACTCAGCGCCGAACGATTTTAAGCTTCCTCACCATTCAAGTTAAGACTTGGAGTAATTTTTTTTTGGAATCGTTTGGAATCTGAAGATCAGGGTGGTGATGGATTGAAGGACGAAAATTTCAGTGCAAGCAAGGGCTGATTTATGCGGTTTAAAGATAGATTATGTAACAAGAGAGTACGAGGTTGGTGGCGATGAGAAGTCTCATTGAGGATTCGTGTCTGGGTTCCAAGGGGTTTTAACAAGTGGGTGAACTCACTGCTGGTATTGCAGCGATGGCTGCCCAGCTGCAACCTAAAAGTTGAAGTACATGATGTTCAGAGATACTTGGCTCTCAGTATAAGAACTTATAATTTTTATCTTAAGAAGTAAAGCCACTCTAGAGATAACAATCCATTTTAAGACAATAGTTTATAAGTCGCCATAAGAACCAAGATTAAGTGAGGCCTTTAACCATTTGGAATCTTTCATGGTAATATTTGAGAAAATGGATGCCAACACGAAACGCTTGAAGGCTGGCAATGTGATAGTTAAAACCTATGCTTGATGCAGGGAATGCAATAATGAGAAAAAAAAGAATACAGTTAAATGAATTTTCCTGGATGCATTCTTCAAAAATCTATCTCCTAGGTCTCCGAAAAGTCTTCCGAAAACATTTATCCCAAATTCAATGACAGAAAATTGTGGGAAGGTGTTTCCGTTCTTTATAGTTTTTCCCTCATTAACTTTCCTCCTTATTCACATATTTTTATGGATTATCCACTCTTTTGTATTTAAATGATAAATATTACGATGAATATTTTATAAACAATAATTGTAATGCTATTATTATTCTTTATGTGAGATTGGCATTGATTTAACACTTTATATATATATATATTCGTACCTGCAAATGGTCAGTAACCGAATTAGACTTAGACACCCTTTCTAGGAATGCAACCTAAGTCTGAGGATTGTCTCTGTATTTACTGAGATTATTGAGGCTTTTCATTTTTATCATAGAGCCCTGAATGAAACGCGATGAACATTTCAGATGTAACTTCCAGAAAATTCAGTCTCTTCATTCCCATATCGCCAATTGTTTGCATAATCTTGCTTTAACTGTCCATGATAATGGACACTTTTAATATTATCTTCCTGAATAGAATTAAAATAATATTTTAGAGTGGCAGAATGAGATTCTACACATCCAGCGAGCGCTCGCTGCTTTAGTATGCAAAAATTTAAGACCATAATACCTTTTAACTTAAATGATGCAAAAAAGTTTCCGACTCATATTTGAGATGAAATAAGGAAAACTTTTTGTAAGCAAATACTCCGATTCGCTGTTCCATAGATGATTAAGAAAGTAAAGCATCTTCCTCTGCTGCATCTGGAGGGTTAAGTTCTTTCACGTCCTCTTACGCCGATTTCGAAGCCTGTAAGGACGAAAAGTGGCGTCTCCAGAACTTTAAAATCCTCCCTAAGAAGGTTCTCTTTGTATCTGCTCGGGATTTCCTGCCTAATCACCGAATGGATGCATGCATTTGCATGCATTTCTGCTTAAGTACCTGGAGTCCAAAAGGCTTTTTGTAGCGAAGCAATCTCAATGGCAGGGTTGCGCTTTTTCAACTTCAAAATAATATTCTAATTCTATTCAAGAAGTAGCTTTGATTTTTTAAAAAAAACGTTTCTATCGATTGCGTCTTTATGCAAAACTTTATTTTTTTAAGACAGATTAGAAAGTTTATTACACGCCTTAAAAAAGGTTACCTATTGTCAAATGGTGATGTTTAGTGCAGAAAAAAGTGCGCATAGAACTTGTTTACAAAAGTGTAGAAATCTTGATCTTTGTAATCTTTCGTCATACTGTTAGAGACGATGCTTTTTGTAAGCATTCACCAGTTAAATAAAGCAACTGGTCAATACTGAATAGACGTCAGTATTGAGCAGTGGCATAAGCGAAACTGGCGTGTAAAAATAAAAACTTTTACTAATCAACAATACTGCTTTATGCAGAAACATTTAATCACAGATTGACAACAACTAAGCAAAGGTAACATTACATTATAAAGATGCAAAACATTATTAATATTTTGTTTCCATTCTCGTTAATCTTGAATACATCTGTTAATACCTAATAAGTTTAGCATGATGAAGTTATTTAATGACGTTTAGATTTTATCATCCAGTCCTACATGACACACGATGTACAGTCGCTCAAAAAATATCCGAACACTATGATTGATAACAGAATTCAGAAAAAATATCTGGCAAGGATTTTTTTTAGAAATTAGTGATCTGGAAACCTTTGTGTCACGTGACACGAAGGTTGTCAGATCACTAATTTCTAAAAGAATCGTTGGCAGATATTTTTTCTGAATTCTGTTATCAACCTTAGTGTTCGGATACTTTTTTGAGCGACTGTACAGCTCAGATATAACTAGTACTGATAAATAAGATAAGAGTAATTGACAGGTAATGTTAGTCAATTACTATAACAACTGAAGAATTAACAGAACAAAAGGAGTTCTGGTGGTAGAGGAAATCGAACCCACATCCTCCTGAAAACGTGTTAAGTGCTCTTCCTGTTGAGCTAGCCCAGCTTAGTTCATTTTTCCATCAATGATGAAACTCATTGATGCTTGAATAATTTCTACACCTACATGGTAATACAATCTATAAGAATCGGGCGATTGCTATTGACACGATATCAATAATAATAGTAACAGGATAAAAATAACAATGAATATTAATAATGTCTGATTTCGTACGATATTTTGGGTTCAATTTGCTGCAGTGGTTTCCAGGTAAAAATCACGAAATAAAGAAAGCATCTCTCTAATGGATGATGTTGATTCTTGCTAATAATTTCCCCCTCAGCTATCAGTTCGAAACAAGCGCAGCCCGGATGACATCCACTGACTCAAATTCCTCAGAAAGGATGATTGGGGTCTAGCAAGCGATCTGTCTTCCTGAAACAGAGATAAGTCACGCAAACGTTAATAGACTTTGAAGGCATCTCACTCAGACGAGATGTCCAATGCGACGCTCAGAGGAAGCGCTAAGGATATTCTCGTTTGCACGGCTTGTGGCAGATTAGCCTGGCATATCCATCGCCAGAAGACGGGCCCCGACTTATTTCCCCAGTTCTCGGTTCTTCACTGGTCGAAGAAGGGCCTTCGAGGAATTGACAATCAAAATAACTGAGCCGTGACAAATGGGATTTTATCGTTCTGAATTCAGCCAATCAGAATGCAGTGACTCGATATCAGTGTCTCGAATTCGGATGCAGAGATCAAGGCAAAGCGCTATGCTAAAGAGGTACATATGTTATGGCGAGGGAATGAGAAGAGGTTCTTCGCGAACAACGACGAATGATAAGACTGCAAGAATTGTTCTGTAACACGCGAAGGAGCAGCGATATTGCGAATCGAATGGCTATCGACACATTCAGACAGTTGGAAGGTCTGCATCATGGGAGTTAAACTTCTCCCGATTCAAATGATATTCTTGAATAAATTGCTGTAATCCTCTGAGTAAATATTGGAGTTTCGAGTCACAAATTCCCACAGCAGGATGAGACCGCGTAGAACTGAACTGTTGTTAAAGTTCTTGAATTTTTGAATAGGCCGAAACGTTTTGAAATCTTTTTATTGTGGGCTTATGCCATCCAAAGGGTAAAAATTCACCTGTACATTATGCACTTAGCAAATAATTCCAATCATTTTAAATAAGATGAACATGTAAAAGTTCTAAGTATTGCGATTATTTCAAATCAGAACAAGGAAAAGTTTCGAAGCAATGACATTATTTTCTGCCAGTGAGATTGAACCGATTATTTTATTCTTGCCAATTACATTTGAGCCATTTTATGTTTTTTTTTTCTTATTTATAACTTTTGTTGAATCTAAAAGTGCTCGATAATTCATCATTAGCAACAGTCTTAAAATAAGATATGAGTAGACACATTCTGTTAATTATACATAAGCAGAATGGTTTTAATCTGACTTTGGTTTGCTTGAGTTACTCTTTTTGGACATTTAGGGAATCTCATAGTTCACGAACGGGCCAAGAAAATGTTTGATAAACAGATTTAAATCTCTTTAACTTTCCACAAATATTGTCATTAAGGCATATTGAACAGGATTAGCATTAAAATTTGAAAACTGTCATTTCAAATTTCTCATTTTTTGAAGCTTTTCATCAAGTCATGTGTGATTTTTAAAGTTAAAAGTGAGTGAGACGTATGTTAGAAAAGGGAAATTGCCAAGGAGGGATTTTTTCGGGTCTCAATCCCCAAAGTTGCAGAATTTCTTATCCGACAAGACGCTCAAGGTCAGAAGTTAAATTCCTTTTCCTGAAAATTGGTTCTTAGAAGTATATCGCGTCGTACATATGAGAAACGTCTTCACTCTGATGTGGTGTTCAAGGTGAATTAGTGGTTGGGATGACTTTTGTCAGATTAAGGGGCATTGAAGGAAGAGATTGATTTTTCTTAAATGAATATATCGTATACCTATGTCATCACTTTTTTTTTTCGTTTTCATTTCAGTCTTAATTGCCCAATGCGCCATAAAATCTCCAATTACGTTTTTTTGTCCATATATGTTGCAATCGAACGTCGGGGTACTTTTGGTTTGAGTCTCAAAGATAATCGTCTAGCTCAGAGCTTCTTAAACTTTCTGATGAGATGGACCAACGTTTTTTCTCCCAGTGTGCCACGGATCGGTGTAGTGTAGCCACGTATGCGCCTGAAACTTCTGGTCACGTGTTGCCTCAAGAAACAAGTTATTCTATGCGCAAGATATTTTCCCCATTCTGCACGACGTCACGTCACCTGGAGTGTTGGAACGTAGGAATTGTGGCGCAGGGCATATGAATGTTACGCTTCTGGAAACACGTTGCTTTCTCTCCTGGCAGTTCGCTGCTGATCGGCGACTCGCAAACTGACATCGGCCCACGGACCACCGCTTTGAGAAGCACTGGCTTAGATTTCACTACACAATCCTTTCTGCATATCTGTTATGCAAATTTTCAGTTCTTTCGTTCTTCATAGAAGAAATCCAGATAAAGTGAAATGATAATCAATTCACTTCATCTAGTTTCATACAATTATCTTGGGTCCATATATCGGTTGTAAAAGCTTCTTTTTGTGCTTTGTTATTTGTTATTTTCTTATCTGTTTTTTTCTTCATGAAGTAAAGCACAATATTCCTTGATACAACTGACTTTCTGTCGATATGCGCGGAAGCTTGGGTTTCTAATACCTCCTTCAAAAACATCATTTTCATTCTCATTACATCACTTTCATCGTTGTCATTACAAGTAAGTTCCTTAAAGGATTTTCATATTATTTTATTAGTTTACATGCTTAATCCACTCAAACTATTACGAGTGGATTAAGCATGTAAACTAATAAAATAATATGAAAATCCTTTAAGGAACTTACTTGTAATGACAACGATGAAAGGCTTTTTGAGACGATGAAAGTAACAGGTTATTTTTGCAATAAATAAACCTGTTACTCTTGTATTAATATCTTTTTACTCTTCAGCCAGGAATCAAACCCCGTATTTCACAAAAAATTTTGGTTTCTGAATTCGCGGTTTCATGTTTTTGAGTTGTTTTCTAGGAACGTAATCCCCGCGAATAGAGTAGGGACACCGATAGGTTTGGACAGGCCGCCGTCTGTTGGATGAGACGTTAAGCCGTGGCCCCGTGTGCGGGAGAGACATACCCTGTGCATGTTAAAGAACACACTGGATGGCTTTGATGGGAGGCTACCATCTGTCTCCCAACAGCTGTTCCGGTGGGCCCCTTCCCCAACCTTCTCTGAGCCTTCAGGTTCCATGTGACCTGGCCAATTTAGCCCATGGTGTGCAAAAAAGTGCCGCTAAGAGGTAGAACAACCCAACCCAATCCCGCGAATAGCGAAGGCGTACTCTATACCAGTGGTTCTCAACCTTCGTGAGACCGCGGCCCGGTAAATTCTTTTTTTATAAGACGAGGCCCGGTCCCAACAAATTTACTCGTAAATACCTTTCAAAATGTTTTTAAAGTTCATACATTAAACTAACATAAGTATTAATAATTAATTATGGCATAATCATAAAGAGTATTAGTACAATTATGTATACGGTGTGGAATGTCGACAAATATAAAATTACATTTAAATTAGTTATCAATCACTGGATAATAAAATCTTGTAGCATAGTGTAGTTTCCTCTGGCCAACATCATTAAGTTAATTTGTGCTGATTTTCATTGACATATTCAATTCTGATCAGGGGCGGGGGTGGCTCAGTCGGTAGCGCGCCAGGCTCGTAATCTGTAGTTCCCAGGTTCGAGTCCCAGCTGGGTCAGCGTTGAGTTTTTATCTCCGCAAAATTCCCCGTCCTGCCCACGGTCAGTAGGGGACACCGATGGGCTTGGAAAGGCCGCCGTCCGTCGGATGGGACGTTAAACCGTGTCCCCGTGTGCGGGAGAGACATACCCTGTGCACGTTAAAGAACACGCTGGATGGGCTTGACGGGAGGCTACCATCTGTCTCCCAACAGCTGTTCCAGTGGGTCCCCTCCCCAACCTTCTCTGAGCCTTCGGGGTCCATGTGACCTGGCCATTTAGCCCATGGTGTGCAAAAAAAGTGCCGCTCAGAGATAAAACAACCCAATCCATTCTGATCACTAAAAATTTATAATATTATTCAGTGTAAAATTGATTATTGTATTATTAAATTGATTTTAATGATGTTGGTTTGAAAAGACAACTGTAGTGAGAAAAATATTTATGCATTGTAACTCACCATAGAAGTCAGCTGAGCAGGGGAAGCAACTGAAGGATGTCAACTTGTCGGCGAAACACTTATTATCACATACACACGCCAAATATTTATATATGCAGAGTATGTAATTTAATAAAAATGTATGAATCTCTCAATTCTAAACACTAGTTCCAACACTAATTAATATTTTGAATTTAACAACGCAGCACTTTAACACAGCAGTTATAAATTATTGAAAAAGTTAAACTTAGTTTCTTTTATTGCAACTGAGTTTTTGGAGGTTTCAGTTAGGCTAGTGAGACTTTTGTTGCTCTTTTCTGTCCGTTAGTTATTAATTCTGGGATGAATTGAAGTGATAGCCAAACGGAGACAGTCAGAAAGTTGCAGGCGGTTCCTCTGTTTCATTTTAAGCACAGTCATGGCAGAAAATGCCAGAAGGTTTCACATGTTTTCACAAAGATATATGGTGGAAAAATAAAGAAGAAATCTCATTGCTATTTCATGTAAATTTGGATATTTTCATTTTTCTATCCAGGATTTCGAATTTCGATCCAGAATTTCAAATTACTCATAGAATTAAAAGTACTTTCCAGTCCTTTGTCCGCTGATGATTCAATAAGTTGAAGGGTTTCTTCATGGGAAAGGGCTGTCTCTTTGTGTTAAAAAAAGGGGTTCACAATCCACATATTTTGCCTCCGGGGATCCTCATGTTTGGGATAATACCTTTCAAACGACAACAACATCTTCAAGTGGGCTGCAATGATATCTGAAACTGAATTCTGTGAATAGAAATCACCTGCTTCCATAATATTATCTGAGTACGACTGAAACATTTCATCATTTCTTTCTGCAATCATATTAAGCCAGAGTTTGAGTTTCTTTTTGAATGATTCGATCTTGTTCCAAGCATTAAATATTGTTGTATCTGGACCTTGAAGTTTTAAATTCAACTCGTTAATGTAAAAAAAATATGTCGCTGAGCTATGCCAGCCTGGCTACCCATTTCTTATCCTGGAAAAAATGGGACAGGTCACTTTTCTTTTTCAATTAGAAACAGCTGAACTTCCTTTCGGAGTTCATATAACCTCTTGAGAACTTTACCGCGGACAGCCAACGAACTTCTGAATGGAAAAGATTTTGATGAATCAGAGCCCATTCCATCGCACAATGCTTTTAACAGCCTTGTATTTAGAGCACTGTTTTTTATATAATTAATAATTTTAACAGATTGAGACAGGACTTATTAAGCTCAGGTGCCATTTTTTTGGAGGCCAGGTTTTGCCTATGAATGTAGCAATGCGTTGACAATAAGTTATTGCCCGCCATATTCTTAATTTTAGTGACTAAACTTGAATGTCTACCTGTAAGACAGGCAGCTTCATTCAGTTTGGAGAACAGAGGATACGCCGCCCATTGTTATAATCGGCTTGCAGGCAATTTTTATGACCGATTATGAACAGCGGTATTCCCTTTCCCGAATGTTGAAAGATTTCGATGTCTGAAAATTCCCGATCATTCATGAATACTTCCATGTTTAAAAGTACACAGCTTGGTCACTGACATTTACTGCACAGATGTTATTAAGGCGTTCTGGGTCTGAGCTATAAATATTTATAATGACAAATTCCAGGAAAACCTCTCGTGGTCCCGGTACAATTGATGCCAGGACCCCGCGGTTGAGAAACAATCGTACATGCGTAGACAAAATGCTTCTGTTCTGAATATCTATAGATTCGTCCAGTTATGATGCAAACAATTTCGATTTTTTAATTTTTTCACTGAGTTGCGTTTCTGTATCTTCTGCCATATCAGATATCCGCCTTTCAACTCTATCATTCGACAATAGGATGTCTTTCATGTTAGTTGCCGCAGACTGGCCACAATACTTCATTATAAGCAGCAATCAAAGAAGGCTTAATGAGTTCTTCGCCAATGAAATACGGTTATTTTCATTTAGCTTTCTGTAATGATATTAAAGAGGATGCCGTCAGAAGTGAAGTGTCAGTGGTTGAAGCTTGGGAAATAATTTTCTTTTCTATTTTAAGTGCATCTCTTTTACGCATAAATAATTCAATGGGTTTGTTGATAGATTGGAAAGTTTTGTGTTGAGATGTCGGGTAAGTCGCGATGGCTTCATGGCTTCATTTCCCAGAACAGTAACACAAATGACACACTGAGGTCGTGGCAATCGTTCAGTGTCAGGGCATTGTATGAAACCAAATTTTAAATAGCTGTCCATGTACTTACGAGTGAATGCAGACTTTTTCTTCTGTCTGCTGGTAGCTTTCCCCTCCTTTTGTTCATCCTGGAGATCGCTCTATAGGCTTGAGGTGGATGAATCACTATTTGTTTCGTCACAAACACCTTCCATACGAGATTTCTTAACACCAAAATTAAACAAAGTCCCTTGTCTTTTATTCATATTAAAATTTAAATCTGTAGGTCTATTACTTTAAAAAAAATCACGGCACTCGGGTTTCGACACAAGCACTTATACACCGCAATGCGAACTTGCGAAGAAACAGTATTCAGCATTACCAGATTTGAGAACCGGGTGCAGACTGCCTTGATCTTCAATTTCAGTGGAAAAATTTTCTTTATACTTCCTTGCTGATTGATCACTGACATTTGCACCACAGATGTTATTTCGTTCAGTTTGGAGAACAGAGGATACGCCGCCCATTGTTATAATCGGCTTGCAGGCAATTTTTATGACCGATTATGAACAGCGGTATTCCCTTTCCCGAATGTTGAAAGATTTCGATGTCTGAAAATTCCCGATCATTCATGAATATTTCCATGTTTAAAAGTACCCAGCTTGGTCACTGACATTTGCTGCACAGATGTTATTAAGGTCTGAGCTATAAATATTTATAATGACAAATTCCAGGAAAACCTCTCATGGCCCCGGTACAATTGATGCCAGGGCCCCGCGGTTGAGAAACACTGCTCTATACAATTATTGCAGCAAACGGTTTGATATAACATACATTTCTTGTGTTTTGATCAATTTTTGAGAGAGATCCTTAGGAATAAAAACGTTTGCTGCTAAGTATTTTAATATTCCAGATTCCATAACGTTTTAAATATTGAACAAATATTGATTAAATTAAAGATTCAGATACACTCAATTTAGATCTTTAATTTACCTTCAGTCTCATTCAACTAAAAAGTACTTTTCTTCAGCTTTTGAGTTCTTCATATGGCTCTTCATTTGCATAATACGGAAATTCTCTAAGGATTTGGGAAGGATGTGTAAAAACACATGCTAATATCGCATGTGTCAAAATTTCTCTAATTGAAATACATCAGAGAGCAAAAAACTCTTCAGCACATACAACATCAAGCAACTATTCTAAGGATATTGCCACAAAACACAGAAAACGATTTGAGCGCTTTAGCTTTGTTAACTTTTCTAAACTTGTTTCATGTCTTAAAGACGACAGGAATTTTGGAAACGTTTATAGCATTGAATCTTCCACATCGCTTTCCATGCAACCGTACTCTTAAACAAATTAAAACAATTCATTGTTCAATTTCTACGTACCTAAGAAACCCTCGAGGATGCCGAATGGCATGACAGCGACACAGACGAGGAGATCGGCGACTGCCAGGGAGAGGAGGAAGTAATTGGTCACATTCTGAAGTCTCCTCTCGAGGCAGATGGCGAGGCAGACGAGCACGTTGCCCAATCCGCCCGCTACGACGAGCAGACAGAGCAGGAGGAATAACCAATTGTGTTCTTCTGCGTCAGGTTCCGTCGCCTGCTGGAAGAGGCTCCCATTTTGTATTTCTGTGCAAGTCAGTCCTTCATCGGAACAAGTGAAGTTCGTCACTACATCTCGAAACACTTCGGCAGTGATATTGATGTAAGGTCCAGATCCTCTGCTGCCTCCGCCCTTCTGGCTGAAGAAGGGCGGGTATTCCGGCAAAGAGCCGTTGTCGAGGAAAAGGAATGCTGCTGCCGAGCGGCTCCGGCCTCCAGTTCTCGCCCAGGAACGCTCCGAGACCCGAGCTCGGAAAGCCAGAAGCAGACCGTGATCGGTGCTCTTGGTCGACTGAAGCTCGTCGAAGTCGACAACGAACCCCATCTGGTCGACAGTCCAGAACATAACACAGTGATCGCTCGAGGAGACCACGCGTGGTGGGACCACAGTGGTCGCTACCGTCGTCTCGGTTGCTGACTCAGCCTAGCAGTCAGCAACTTCATGCTGACAGGAGCAGCGGGCTGACGTTTACGAGTCGTTGTTGACTGCGACAATGCATCGAAGAAGAGACGACTCCATCCCGTGGCAGCAGACTGCAGGCACACAGGACCTGAAGAGGAAATGAGAGAAGAGATGAATATCACATCTCAATTTCAAATGGGCTTCGTTGTCAGATATTGTCTCTGAAAGTAAGGGAAATACGGTCACAATAGATCGCACTTCGATCACCATAGCAACCGGCAACTGAGCGGGGATACCCGCCACAACTCTCGTGAGAATTAGCAATCAAGGAGACCAACCGAAAGCTCTCTCTCAAGACCAATGGCTTCAGTCGTCTGGCTTCCAGAAACAAAAATAAAGTTGTTGGCATTATCTGTCTCTCTTTTCGTCAACGGTTCGCTATACCTGTCTCTTTAATCTTTCCTTCATCAGAGGGGAAATCTTCGGTCAGCATGACTAAGAAGATTCTTCGTCTGTCACTAGCCGTTATTAAATAAAGTGGCGGTTTCTTTTCCCCCCTCTTTTAATCCTATCATAGTGTCCCTCTTTAAATCCTGTCATAACGTTCCTCTTTAAATCCTGTCATAGTGTTCCTCTTTAAATCCTATCATAGTGTTCTAAATCCTGTTATAGTGTTCCTCTTTAAATCCTGTCATAGTGTTCCTCTTTAAATCCTGTCATAGTGTTCCTCTTTAAACCTTGTCATAGTGTTCCTTTTTAAATCCTTTCATAGCGTTCCTCTTTAAATCCTGTCATAGTGTTCCTCTTTAAATCTTGTCATAGTGTTCTTTTTTAAATCCTTTCATAGTGTTCCTCTTTAAATCCTGTCATTGTGGTCCTCTTTAAATCCTGTCATAGTGTTCCTCTTTAAACCCTGTCATAGTGTTCCTCTTTAAATCCTGTCATAGTGTTCCTCTTTAAACCCTGTCATAGTGTTCCTCTTTAAATCCTGTCATAATGTTCCTCTTTAAATCCTGTCAGAGTGTTAGACGACTGGTATCCTTCAGCCTCTAAGAGAGTATTATGTAAGGGAGAAAATTAAAGGAGTAAGGGAACAGAATCTGATAAAGGAAAGATGTGAAGAAAAAAAAATAGTTGATGATGAATGCAATGAGGAAATGGATAATAGAAGCAATAAGAATTTGCGAATGGGGAGAAGTACAAGCAGCACCATTAATGTAAGACCGGAATCCTCAGACTTAAGGAATCTACATTGAAATGACCAAGGAGAGATGGAAATTCTTCTTCCTGCAACTGATTTAACGACATAGGTTCAATTAAGAGTTATTTAATCATATTGCTAAATCAAATATTAAATCCAAATTGATTTCAGATTGGGAACATTAAATAATATGCATCGATTTCATTCTTTTTTCATTTCCTTACAACAGAGAGAAAAATCAAATATTTTGGGACCAAAATAATTTTTAGCGAAAATAGTGGAGTCTGTCTAATGGGGAAGAGGATGAACACGTGATCTTTTTGCTATGTTGATTGAATATGAAGATTTCGGAGAATAATGTAAGTATATATTTATTTTTTCGCAAATTAATGAACATTCTGATGAACTGATCTAAAAGAAATGGAACAATAAAAAACTTTTTATTGCTTATTTAGATTAACAATAAACTTACCTTTATTAATAAAAAAAAATCAGTGTACCTTGTTTAAGAAAGGAAATGTGAAGAAAATTCCAAAAGCCATTAATAGTTATTCAGTAATCTCAGCAAATTCTTTTAGCATGAATGAATAATTGAGCAAAGTTTATGAAAATCATTGCATAACTGAAGATAGAAAAGCATTTCTGTATAAAGGTTGGGTTGGATTATTTTACCTCTGAGCGGCACTGTTTTGCACACCATGAGCTAAATGGCCAGGTCACATGGACCCCGAAGGCTCAGAGAAGGTTGGGGGAGGGGACCCACTGGAACAGCTATTGGAAGACAGATGGTAGTCTCCCGTCAAGGCCATCCAACGAGATCTTCAACGCACACGGGGCCACGGCTTAACGTCCCATCCGATGGACGGTGGCCGTTTCAAGCCCATCGGTGTCCCCTACTGACCGAGGGCAGGGCGGGGAATTTTCTGTAGAAGAGTTTAGAGATGTTCTATAAAGTTAGATGTTTCCCAACCACCTGTAGGAAAGCCTTTCAGTAGAGGAGATCAGAGATATACAATCTGAGAGGTTATTAGATAACCACGACAGGAAAACATTTCAATAGATTTCAGAGATATTCTATAAGGGAGATCAGAGAGAATTCCTTCTAGGTAGCAGCTGGATATCAGATGGTAGTTCTCTGATGTTTTCCACTGAAATGCTGTCCTCCAGTTGGTTATGTAACGTCTATCGTTATAGAATCTCTCTGAAATGTACTGAAATGTTTTCCTGTTGTTTTTGTGCAATAACCTCCCAGATGACGTCACTCTGATATTCTCTACTGAAATGCTTTCCCTTGCATGACCACATATTGAAATAATGAATGAACTCTTGATGAAAAAGTTGTTGCTGAAGAATATTTTGTTGAATGAGAGTTGAAAGAAAGATTAAATGACCATTCACTTCCGAAAAAAAAAATGCATTTTCAGTAGAAGGTAAAAATTACCCGAGTTCAATTATCAGTAAACTTAGCCGTTGTAGCAGCGAATTAAAATTTGGATCTTACGCTGAAATGAAAATCGTTTCCTTTTGATTAATGACGCTGAAATATGAGAGCCTCTTATAATCGATTTCGTTGCATAACTGAGATGAAAAAACGAAACGAAGAATCAGAAATGAAAATATCTTTCTCCGAACACATAGAGTTCAATTTTCGTCGGAAATCGGGATTCTTGGAAGTTAACTCTACGGTTTCAGTCTTTAAAGAAAAACGGATTCGGTAATGATGTTAACGCCTCCATTCTCATTTCCTTCGAGGGCAACAAATCCAAATCGCCAACGTTTGGCAGAGTTTCAGGTTTCGGTAATTACAATCTCATTTCTATGAAATCAAAATCTGAAAGAATGCGTCGCAAACTCGATTTCCGGTGTTGAATTCCCTGATGCTGACGATAACTATAATGTCTTCATTAGTGCAGATGAGGATCATAACATAAAAAAAAATGACAAAGTGATTTGGTTTCTATTAACCTATGAACTTTACCAGTTAACATTCACTGGAAATTACTGAAGTTAAACCAGTAAAATTGCTGCAAACGTGAACAGAATATACTCGTATTTCAAACTATGAAAAGAAAATTTCATATTTCAAGAATTATCTAACAATTCCCAAGGGTCCAGAGCCAGGAAGAGCAAGGAAACCCTTTGGAATAGCTGTTGGGAGACAGAAGCGTTTCGTCAAGGCCGTTCAGAGTGTTATTTAATGCAAACAAGTTTCGCTGGGAACTTGCGACGGCCGATGATCTTCCCATGGCCATCGGTGTCACCTTTCTCACCGAGAACAGAGTTGGGATTAGTGGAGAAAATCTCAGTGCAGGCAATATAGAAGATATTAATGCCGCAATTCTCGCTATTAGCTCAGGAATCAACCTGGCTCTGGCATCTGGCATTTAAAAATGAACTGTGGAATAGAAATATTTCTGTAAGAACAACAATACATTGTTATAGCTGTTGGGGGAAATGTGTATTTGGGGAGGGGGGTGCAGTTAATACTTTTGTTTTCTCAATTTTCTGTGAACGTCGAAACGGTGCATTTTTTAAACTACATCTTCCAGAATTCAAAATGAATCTCAAACATATCAGTCAATGACAAACATCCGCTGTGAGCATCGGAATCTCATCTCCCCCCTAACAGTACTCTCCCCCAACATTATCTCTTCTTCGTTCTTTCAGAAGCCCTTATCCATTATTCAGTGGGTGGGATACCTAAGGAGTGAGGGTATACCACCCTTCCCCTTGAGGACTTGAATAACGTATATTTTTTAATGCAGTTGTCCCAATTCAAACTCAAGACATAAAAACCTTATCCAATTGATTCAAATATGTCAATCTCCCCTCCTCTGGAAGTTTCTGGGTACGCCACCTGTCATCATTGTCTGTGTTAAATAAGGGCTAGAGTTGTCTTTAATCTTTACCGTTTAGTTTGAGATGGAGAACGATTAGACGAACAGAAGGAGAAAAATAATAAGGAACGGTCCCAAGATGGCTCACTCAGAGGCCTTCTGTAGTCAATAGCCCTTGGCAACGTTTCGAGAGGCAAATAATGTTTTCAGAAGACCACTAAAGAATCGTTCAAGAAGAACATCAAGAAACGAGGAAAGGTGCTGTGTGATTATGTTTTCGACTTACGGCTCGAAGACATAATCACACAGCATTGTCTTAACTGTTTTCTCACCTTTGCAAGGATATTAGAATCCTTGTTACAATCTTTATGTCTCTCTGGCTAGTACTTTGTATGTCCATCACCCGAAGCCACAGAGAACGACTGAAACTTTCCGAGAACACCGTGATTGGGCTGTGGATCAATGGCGCTAGGTGCTCTTTATTGATCAGTTCGACCGAGCAGGTTTTGGGACCACAGGCAGACAGCAAAAATCTCAACTTTGAAACTTTCTGAATCGAATTTGCAATCTGAAGTTACTGTCCTGGCAAGTTCTTGATGTTGCCAACAAGTGCCTGTTTAACCTCCCGAGGCAGAGCATGTCCTGATGAGGGACCAGAAATCGTGATAAGATTTGAAGAAATGGAAATGTCCGCAAAAGGTGATAGAAACATTTCATAAGGTTTAGCTTTTACCATGAAGAGAATCCATAAATGGAGTTATATTTTTCAGTTATGCTTCAGAGAATTTCTCTGTTGTGAATGTTCAGCTGCTAATAAAGTAAAGAGAAGCAGAATTGAGAGATGTAGAGTCCGTTTCATGCAATGCCACTTTCCTCCTCATTTGGGCTTCTATGAATTTGCCGTCTTAAAACTGCTAGGAATGGATCTTCGAACCATTCTGGTGGTGTAAGTATTACAAGGATTCTTAGAACCATTCCTGTAATCATTAAAATCAAATTCCAGGAAGTGAAACTGAGATAGGAATTGTGTATTCATTAAGCGATTCTACACTACGAAGTGGGGCGAGAATTGATTTAGTTGATAGCACGAGGCATCTGATATTCCCGGGTTCGAATCCCCACTGGGCGTGCTTTCAGATTTTTCTCCCTTAACCTTTCTCTGCCTTCGGTCAGAAAGAGGATATCGATGGATAGGAATAGGACGCCATCAATCGAAAAAGGGACATTAAGTCGTGGCATCATGCCCTCGAGTGACAGGTCCTATAAAAAAGTAGGTTGGCCAGGCCGTTTGGCATGGACCTTGATTTCTAGGTAGGCTTCGAAATTTTGCGAATTTAAATATTTTAAATGAAATGTACATATTTTTCTATTTAAATAGTTTATTATTTTGAATTGCATATACCTATATAACTGCATATCTTAGTCAATTTTACTCACAATCATCATCAGAGCCTCAAAACGTTAAAAGAACCTGGGCCTCGGTTTGACTCTAAGAGGCCCCAAAGTGAGCCATAACATATGCAAATGAATGAGCATGTGACATCTCTTAACAGTACACTTTCATCTGTCACCTAACAGTTGTCCAATCAACCGCCGTCTCTTCCCTAGCTTTGAGCCATTGCGACCTGGCCAGTTAGAGAAATTGTGCTCAAAACAATGCCCCTGAGAGGCAAAACAACACTGCCAAATACTAGAGCTTTTAAGTTTTTTTTCCTTTTTTAAAAGCTATATACTCAAATAGCAAAACCTTTTGAAAGTTTATCTGAAACATCTGCGATATTGGCAAATATTTGTTACTGTATTTCTCTAATCAGGACTTCAGCAAAGGAAAAATGACAGTGTCATTGTTTTACGTCCTTCATTCTCTCCATTGCGATGGAATGTTAAGGGACTAACTTTAATATTGATGTAATGATAATGCCGAGTTATTTCATCATTTGCGTTAATATCGTACATGCATCATTTATTAGTTTTATGTCACGTAGATGTTATCATTTTAGAAGCAGTGGAAGTCTTTATTCTATTTACACATTTTTATATATTTTATTCATTTTAAAAACTATACATTTAATAAGCATTTACTAGAATATATAATATATATGTTATAGAGAGTTAATACCAAATGTTGATTAGTACTGGACTTTTAATAATCCATAAGAGTTTATAACTTGAATTTACAATTTAGTACAAAATAATAGTTACACTATCAACTATTAAAATAATTCCGAATGAATGGTTTAGCTTTCATAACGTTGTCTATCCATTTATAAACATTGTGAATACGTATCAGAATAACGATCAATATAAAATATAGATTATATTCACTCCTTTTATGAAAATCACTATATATATATATATATCTCACTATATATATTCAATATATAATTAAAACATATGTTATTGGAAATATTACCCAAACCAATAACATATGTTTTAATTTATATTAAAATTGCATATATTATTTTCGTATTGACTTTTAGAATATTTATATTAATGATTTTGAATTGATTATCTAAATAAAGTAAACGCATAATGATAAACAATAACAAATAATTTTATGTGGTTTCATACACCTTAAGAAAGTTAAAATTCCGATAATTGCATCTATTATTTAAGTTGTGATCATTATTTCTAATATTTCGGTTTCTATCCACGATAACGTTTATAAGATCAAATGAATACATTTCATCTATGTTATTTTCTAAGATAAAATGTGAATTGCATTTATTTTATGAGTACAGGTTTAACATTAAGAAACTTTATAATTATTAAATTTAGTACCAACAGTGTTATCAATGCAAAAAGCGAATTGTCACATATGCAATTGTTATTTGTTGTGGCTTTATTTCCTATTCAACCCGCTTTCTTTAATTATTTTATTAATTATAATAAATTTTTTTGCTTTGCTTCTAATGTGAACCAATTTAAACGAGTCCTGTCTCCTCGTTCACGAAGGAATTTCAACCTTAAATTATTGATCACTAGAAGCTTAATTTACTCCACATATTCGTTGGCTTTGAACCATTTTCGCTGCTGTATTAGAATGAGAAGCCAACGACCAATTTTCTTTTTTTTCCAGTTTATGCTTTTTTATCAGAGGGAATTTCCTCAAATCCCAATTGTTGCGAGCTTCCTCCTTTGGGCAACTTTTATCACCTTTCTCGACCCGAATCAAATTCCTCTGCCGTAACCTGCATCCCTCCTCCTGCTCCTCCTCCTCCTCCGTGACTGTGGCCAACAGGATACATTGCTGCTGCTCCTGCCGAAAGGATGTTGCCCGTTTCCCTTCCTGTGCAACGAACAAAGCCTGTCTGTTTCATTCCAACGCGCTGCCGAAGTCGACTTTTATTTCCTTTTTTTACAGTTGTAAGCAAACTAAGTTAAGCGCGATTGTCACGGCGATTCGGATTTCCTGGTGACATCGACCGCCTCTGCTGTTCGGCTGCTCCTTCGTTTGAGTAGGCGTCTACATCACCGATCTCCTAAATTTCTCAACATTAGGTGGTCTGTGCAACTGACTGAGCTTTAATCACACAAGTCACATAGGTAATATCCAACGACTCAGGTATTGTTATGAAAACAGCATCAATGATTTCGTGCTTTTTACGTCAACGCATTTGGATGAGTCAGATCACAGTGTACTAAATTTTTGCCTGACTTTCATACAGGGGCGTAAATATGGAAGGGAGTTTCTAGAGGTTGAGATATGAATGGGATCAGGAACGTGAGAGCTTGCAGTTATGAGTTCGATGTCAAATGAAAGCTCATATAATGACAGACATCTTCCCCCCCCCCTCCCCGAGAAAAGGTTGGGACTTTTGAGGGTTCGACCTTGACGAGTCATATCTCAAATTAAAGGTTGTGACATCTCCAATGTCATGGGCAACCTCAAACATGACTCCAAAAAGGAGGAAAAATGTGGTCGATGAAAAGTAGAAAACAAACTAAATCATATCAATGGTGCAATCAGTCACTGAATTCATATTCACTTCAAAGGATAAGGCGCCGACTACTCACAACAAGATTGCCGGTGCCCTATATTCTGTTAGAGAAATCCAGTTAGAGAAATTGTGCTCAACACAATGCCCCTGAGAGGCAAAACAACACTGCTAAATATTAGAGCTTTTAAGTTTTTTCCCCCTTTTTTTCCCCCAGAAGATAGAATTAAAAAAAAAAAGTTTTAATTTATTTAGACAGTGGGGTCTGAACAACCGATGGTGATTGGTTCCACAAAACCACTGCATGTTGAAAACGGCGTAAGCTGAACTCTATAATATATTGATTTCCTGTAATTCGTTCCTAACCCTTGATAGGAGACTCTAACAACACATAAAATAGGTTTTCCTTACATGTTATACTTCATTTTTACATTAAAAATGATTATTTAATAAAGATTATTTAATAAATAGTTATAAAACGTCTTAAAATAAAAAAAAAAAACAATAAGAAAGTAGCATTTATTTTAGACTTCAAGTGCAGGACTGATGAAATCGATGGTGGCGTAGTGGTGGTGGGCAGATGGTAATTAAAAATAATCAAAATTAAATGAATTATAATTCACAAAAATACGCTTTGTTTACACTAAACAACAGCAACAAAGAGAAGATAAACGAAGAATAATAATGGCACTTATGTAGTTCAAAACAAAGTGGGGATGTTGGGCTGAACAATAACAAAGACGCTGATTGGTTGAGAACAATCGCACGAGATCCGACAAGTGACTTCTGCACGTCGATTGGCCAAAACTTCACCCACGCCTTTGAAAAATTCCCCCCTTGTTCGTACCCAGCTGTAACGGTTCCTGAAAATATCATTGGTCTTTAAAATGAAAGCTCTTATGGAAGGGAAAATATTCCTGAGAATATCATTGGTCTATAAAATGAAAGCTCTTATGGAAAGGAAAATATTCTTGAGAATATCATTGGTCTTTAAAATGAAAGCTCTTATGGAAGGGAAAATATTTCTGAGAATATCATTGCTCTTTAAAATGAAAGCTCTTATGGAAGGGAAAATATTCCTGAGAATATCATTGGTCTTTAAAATGAAAGCTCTTATGGAAGGGAAAATATTCCTGAGAATATCATTGGTCTTTAAAATGAAAGCTCTTATGGAAGGGAAAATATTCCTGAGAATATCGGACGTTGAAGTTAACGGAAGTCGAGGGACCACTGTATTTTTCATTTTCAACCCAATGAGTTGACGTTTTTTGCACAAATATCTAAAATTGCTTTTCTCAAATCATTAATAAAAACTCTCTTTTCAAAGTTTTGTTAATTAGCTTCTTAATGAATGTTTAACTTAACGCTGCTTTTATATTTTATACACCAATTTCTTATGCTGATGTTTTTACATTGAATTTGATCTAACTAGAGAATTCATCAGTTCTATTCCATCAACATTTAAAAATCTGGCAAGGTCTAAATATGATATATATGATATAATAAGAATTAGTCTAAATTCCTTTCTTTAAAAGCGTGACTTCAATTTTTGAAACCACTAAATTCATTAACCTTTCGATTCCTGTTTATAATTCCCAATATAGTGACTCTTGTCATATTCCTGATTCCTTCCACTTATAATAATTCTACTAAGATAAATAACGGGCAATAAACTTTAGCTTTTAACAAATGCTTTTCAATTCACTTTTGACATCAATTCTATCAAGCAGCATAAATACTTTCTGTTAGTATGAAAAATATTTTTGTTTAATCTCAAACGTTTTTAAAAAGGAGGACATATTTTAGAGTAATTATGTTTTCCCCAGAGTTCAACATGCTCTTGAAAGTCCTCAAGAAAAATTCTGTTTCGAGAAAATAGTATCTCTTGAGATTTGAACAGATCATGTCGTCTATTTTCATTACTGAATCTCGCAATGCGGAATTTTGATAAATCTGCCTCTAAACGCTAATTAAATTAGAAACAAGCAAAAAAAAATACTTTATTGGCTTATGCCAAAACCACCAATGGAATTAATGAGCTCAGGCCGCTGCTTGTTCCTAAATGAAATCTATTATGATGTAAATGGAAGAGATAAATTGCTTTAATTTCTGAAAGGTTCACAATTGATAAATTATTTACTCCAAAAAGGAAAAATCATTAAATATTATTCGATTTAAATATTTAATTAAAGTAAAACGGTAAACTTAAATGTTATAATTTTTTCCTGCAAAAACGAGTCATAGGAGATAGGTTAGTTAATTTTTCTGGGCCCAATTTACGTCTGAGAGTTTCACTGATTGCTTTTTATAATTAAGAATATCTAATTATTACATGAAAGTAAAATTTATTCATAAAGTTCTTAACTCAAATACTGGCAGCGGAAATGGAGGGAGGGAGACGAAAAACGTTAAGGGGTTTATAATGCTCCCTATACTCTTCGTTATCTTAATAAAAAAAAACCTATGATTCATTATCAAAAGCATTTACCATTAAAATCCTTTGGAAAGTATTTGTACTTTTTATTACTACTATTAAGTAACATAGTCTTCTTCGGTAAGGCCTTTGATGAATTTTAGTCAGCATTTCAAAGTTTATTTTAATAACTCTACGCATCATCTACTTTACGTTGGGTTGGTTGTTTTACCTCTGAACGGCACTTTTTTTGCACACCATGTGCTAAGTGGCCAGGTCACATGGACCCGTAGGCTCAGACAAGGTTGGGGGAGGGGACCCACTGGAACAGCTGTTGGAAACAGATCGTAGCCTCCCGTCAAGGCCATCCAGCGTATTCTTTAACGTGCGCAGGATATGGCTCTCCCACACTCGGGGCCACGGCTTAAAGTCCCATCCGCCATGCTCACGGTCAGTAGGGGACACCGATGGACTTTCCAAGCCCATTGGTGTCCCCTACTGACCGTGGGCAGGGTGGGGAATTTTGTGGAGATAAATCTCAACACTGACCCAGCTGGGACTCGAACCTGGGAACTACAGATTACGAGCCTGGTCTACTTTACATCATCTCCTGGAAGTTCTCATAGTTATACTCGCACTGCATTAAGATGAAAATGAAGAAAATCCTTAATGAAATTTCATTAAATTCATTAAGGATTTTCATTAAATTAAGGAAATTTCATTAAATTTCATTAAGGAATTAATGAAAATTCTTCATTTTCATTAAGGAATTAATGAAAATGAAGAAAGTAAAATTTACTGCCTTGATGTTTCTATTAGATTCTGTGAAATGGTTTGGAAACTTCTCAAGTACATTCCAATAGTTTTTTTCTCTTTTATCCACAAAGCTTGAAAGGTTACTACACTACGAGGTCATATTTTCTTTCAAAGACATGATGTTAGCATATTTACATATATACAAGAAATTCAGAAACCGTCATTTCTGAAGCTGATAACTTCGGAGTTATAAGCATCGTAAATTTCAAATATATCGTGCACAACGGATATGCTAATCAAATTCAGGTATCTTTTAGTTTCCATAAGAAGAACCAAATATTCGAAGTCTTATTCTGTTTTGAATCAGGAAAAGAAGAACGACACAGAGTCGAGTTTTAAAACTGTTTTAAGAAATATGTAATAAGATACACTATATTTAGAACTAGCTGAACGTAACCGGCACTGCTCGGGTGTCACTTTTAACCTGTATATTCTTATTTTATTTGCATTAAAGGTAAATTTTGTAAGTCCTCCCCCCCACACTTTAGCACAAGATTTTCAACAGCAAGAAATTTGCCCGGATCGTTGTTGACGTCAGCGAGCACTCCTCCTAGTCCGTGGCTTAGTTTCTGCATAAGCTATCGAGTTTTCATTTCCGTTACCACAGATTTTGCTACCCTATGGCTCTCGTGATATTCGTTCGCAAGGTCCAAATTTCCTGCACAGCGTCCCCTGTGTGACTCGACTTCGTTTCTACACAAATTGTGACAGCTCGTGTCTCACTTTGAATCTGCACATTCTGTTTCCTGCACTTAGTTTTGTGAGTATCTCCTCCCCCCAACATTTTACACAGTTTGAACACGAAGAATTTCCCGGTGTTGCAAAGGTCATTGCTGTCTCTGCGTGCGCTCTCAGAACCCGTAACAAACGATCGAGATATTTCGTTAGATTTTGGCATTCTGTAATTCCCGACGTACTTCACCGAAAGGTCCCAGTTTCGTAAGTGGGTTCCCTTGCCCGACCCCATATTTGGTTAGGAAATTAGGTCCCTAGCTGCAATGAAACGCCTCAAAAATGCCTTTGGAAATGTGGGGAATCTGGCAATGGCAACAGTAGTAGTATCCCACTCTGGGGTACTTTCGGCCCCGCCCCCTTCCGGCCGCGTGATATAACGTTACCAGCCTCACCCCTTACGTAACTGGCCACGCCCTCTTATTAATATTCAATATTAATATTTCATAATTAATTAATCCCCCTTTATTAAACACCCCTTTATTAAAAAATTCCTCCCCTTTTATTAAAAACCCATGGCGCTATTTAGTGTATACTATGAGTACTATATTTAGAAAAGCCCTCTATTTTAACTGAAATTATTCCCAATTTTTACTCCCCCCCTCATTAAAAAACTCCCTTTATTAAAAATTCCTCCCCACTTATCAAAAGTTCCGCCCCCTCTATTAAACTCCTCCCCCCTCACCGATCACAAACTCCCGAATAAGTCCCATGATTTCTGCCAAGTCCAACTGAACTTTCGGTAGTGTCCTCTCTCAGAATGGCTAATACAATTATCAAAAATAATTGCAAAGAACAACTAAACTTTCGGTGGCAACGTTCAGAATGGCTGATGCAATCCTCAAAAATAATTACAAGGTCCAATATTTTGCGAATTCGACCTTCACTAGAATAAGGACTATCCCGCAGTAACTGTTTTAAAAGACTGTCCCACAGAAAATGAAATGAAAAAATGCTATTGGGTAAAAATAAAAAAATTGATAAAAGGAAAACGGCGAAAAAAAAATCTTTGTTTAAAAGCAAATTATTCGTAATTATGAAAAATATTGAGGGGTAATATGGTCTGGTGACCTGTATGGGTGACATAAAAGACCCGCTTTCGACACTTTAGACTTTTAACAAGCGTTCGGTATCTCACCCTTACTATGAACCATATTTTATTGAAGGATGTATCTTGGATCATGTCACCCCCTGCGCTGTCGACACCCCTTTGCTTCCGTATCAGACGTAATGTCTTACAACACGAAACCCACTCGCAGCCTTGACCACTGTTTTAGGACCCATCTCGAAATTTTTCTGTCCAGAGACGGTTGACAGCCCTTCTGACTAAACCGCATTGTCACCCCCAATTCTACCCCCTTTGTTTCAGGCCATCACAGGAGATACGGTAGGGAAACAATGTTTTGGAAATAATTTTCCATCCTCTTATCGAAACATCCCATTTCCCCTTTATGATAGGTCAGCTATTTATTTCAATGTTCCCCGTGAGAAGAAGACAAGCCATTTTGAAATTTCGCGCCCCTAAGCCTCCAAGAGTTCAGCTTCTCCTTTTAAAATTAGTCTCCATCGGGTTGAAGGATGTTGCCATCAGATATTTGTGTTCACACATATTCTGCACTTTCCGCGTCAGGGCTTGTTTTGGAACGATAAAGTGGTTTTACTTTAAATTCTTATCTCTGCCATGTCTCAATTAAATACTCTCCGTAAGTATATCCATAACGCGACATGGCTTAAAACTTTTTATTCCTAATACTTATTGCTGCTGTATCCTTAACATATGATGCAAAATATTACTCGTTCCTAGGAAGTAACGCTATGCAGTAACAGTCGATAACAATTTCTTCCTCAAAAGAAAAATCAGCTAATTATTCGGAAGTAATCATTTTTTTTAAAAATCTACAATTCTAAACGCTCTCACAGTTTTTAAAAATCGTCTTCTCCACCGTTTACCGGCGAACGTGTGATCATAAGACTCATCACGCTGATAAAATTTTATTTCGCGTTGCGACCTCTCGTTAGTACACGCTTTACAAGGTCAGTTGTTTTCATCGGGTAAAAAATAATTCTGTAAAGAATTTTTTGCACGCGGTTGAATGTTGTAGAAAGTAAACAATGCTAAAAGTAGGAAACAATTCAAACGTTGCGGGTACCCTTGCGTTTCCGCTTGCGTTGCGTAAAACATGTAAATTTAGTTCTACATCCAAGTCCAACATGAATGCATGTTAATGGAGTACGGTATATTAGTTTTAACAAATACTATAAAATACACTAAGCTACTATAAAAATAATACATTTAATAAGTCTCACTCGATCATACCCTCTCAACTTACGTGAGCTAATCCACCGAAATTTTATTTACAACTGATAGTCAAAATTTAGCAAATACTTCAACGATTATATCAGTATATCTATGGAACAAGCTACATGAGAAAGCTTCGTCGATACGCTACCGACAACATAAAAAATCCGCCTAATTATGCTGTGACATATATGTTCTGATCGGGCCTCAGTAAAAGAATTCTGCACATATGTCACAAAAAATCGATGTCCCCACATAGATCGTGCAAGAAGCGACAAACAAAAAATAATGTCTTTACAAACTAAGAGTCACTCAGTGTGAAACACCCCAAGTCCAGAAATACCGTTCTTAAAAAAATAGGAAAATTCCATAGACATACATGTCCTACTTCTTAAAATTTAACATAGCCTCTATTACAAGTACTGAAAGCTTCCACTATTCTTGTTGCTTAATCTGGAGAAATGACACTGAGGCGTCCCGCTCCATCCCAACCGGTGACGTACAAAGGTCACGGGGCACTTACGCGCTGACCTATGGAACAGCCGTTCGATGCGAAAACAGATATGCCACTGGTTATCTAAATCCTTTACTTATGGGAAGAGCTGCCTGCTACGTGACTTTTATCTTCCTCAAGAATCTTTTGAACCCTAATGACAAAAGTGAAATAATTATTTGTTTCATGACGAAATGCCACACTTTATTGGATAGGTCAACGGAAGCTCCCGTCTTATCTTCGTGGGGATCTTTTCGGCTTAAGTACACAACAGTTTATCGCGTGTTCCAAGCGGTCAGCTAATTTTAAAAAGCCCTCTTATACTGTTAGAAGGAGCACAGACAGAAAATTTTTAATGTCATAAGAAATGTGTGACGTATTTCAAAAACGGTACAGATGTCCCAAAAAATTCGTTGTAAAAAGTGTAAAAACAAAAAAGTATCATTTAATACGAGTTTCGCAGAATAATAGAACGTGTGAAAACTTCAATCCCAGTGTGATATGATGCAGAAGTAATGCGAAATCTTTAGCATTATTCCCCATGTCATTTGTTAAGTGGCGATAGTGTTAACATCCACAAATTTTCAAATGACATTAAGGGGGGGGGGGCATCATTTCCATCACTTAAGTTTCAACTTCTTTTATTTTTTTTTAACCAATAAACAGGGGGCGATCTGTCACATCTTTTTCTTTAGTAAACTTTTCACAAGTATCTGTTTAGTGACTTTTCGATGAGATAAAAAAGATATTTTGAAAATTCCTAATAGAGCTATAATACCAGTCTTTTGAAGTTTATAAAGTGTTAGCTTCTTTTGTAACGAGCAACTGACAGATAAGATAATATGTTTATTCTTGGACACACGATTCATAGAAACAAAATGAACACATTCGATTCACAGAAACAAAATGAACACATTCGATTCACAGAAACAAACATGAAAATATATACAGACAATCATATGCGCACACTCACGCGCGCACACGCACACAAACATACAATTAACACATGTACAGAGACGAAACATGAAACATGTCACAAAAATAGATATATATGAAAAACTTAGTCAAACGCATTCATGTATGCATAGAGACATACACTTAGAGGGGCGGGGGTGGCTCAGTCGGTAGCGCGCCAGACTCGTAATCTGTAGTTCCCAGTTTCGAGTCCCAGCTGGGTCAGCGTTGAGATTTATCTCCGCAAAAATTCTCCACCCTGCCCACGGTCAGAAGGGGACACCGATGGGCTTGGAAAGGCCGCCGTCCGTCGGATGGGACGTTAAGCCGTAGCCCCGTGTGCGGGAGAGCCATACCCTGTGCACGTTAAAGAACACACTGGATGGCCTTGACGGGAGGCTACCATCTGTCTCCCAACAGCTGTTCCAGTGGGTCCCCTCGCCCAACCTTCTCTGAGCCTTCGGGGTCCTTGTGGCCTGGCCATTTAGCCCATGGTGTGCAAAAAAGTGCCGCTCAGAGGTAAAACAATCCAATCCAATCCAGTTGTTCCCTCCCCAAACCTTCTCTGAGCCTTCGGGGTCCATGTGACCTGGCCATTTAGCCCATGGTGTGCAAAAAAGTGCCGCTCAGAGGTAAAACAACCCAACCCAACATACACTTAGAAAGACATCCGTTGAATATGTGTAATACCATGCATCTCTTAACCACAGATTTAAACATGCATATACCTTGCATAAGATCAGAGAAATTCTCACATTCTCGTACATACATAATCTTTACATATTTATAGGTTTAGGACTATGTAAAATTAAACAGGATTTTAATTTTGCTTGAAAGTAGTAACAGCTATTCAGATTGTCTTCCGTTTACTCGAATCAGACTTTAAGTGAATGCAGTCGACATAGTATAATTGCTTATTATAATGACTGTTCATACTATTGTATTAATTTAGAAACAGCCAAACTTTCAAAAGACAATTTCTATTGAAGGTCTGATCAAATGATTCGCAAAGGTTGAGCGAAACAGTGACCTTTACCGCTAGATGGCGCTGGTTAAATGCCCCAAACGCAGAAAATCGCTTATTTACCGTTTTGTAACTGTTGCATGTATCATCTTCCCTCGAAATTTCTGTCTTTTAACATTTGTGCTCAAAAGAATAGTATATAGATATTAAGAAGCAGACACGATATATGTTTGAAAGAATTTACGGAGGTGTTTTTAACACGTAAATATTCTATTGTGTATACCTGTATATTCTTATTTCTGCATATTTAGAAGATAATCCGTCATCCACCCCACTAGTACTTTGTACATTTTCTGGCCATTCTTCTATGCCTTTTATTGTCCTGTGTGAGTAATCGATTTCACTGTAGTTCACTCCATTGGAGCGATTTTGCACTTGTTCAGAAAAGTGAATATTTGATTCACATACAACTGAAAAGTTGCATGCAACATTCACATGCTTGCACATAAAGTGAATGTTTGCAGGAAAAATAATATTGCGTCTTCACTAGAAATGAACTCTGTTGTAAGAAATTGTGACATTAACACCCTAATACTTAAAAAATGAATGCTTGTGGTTAAACTATTGTTATTACTGTACTTCGCACGTGCACATATTTGTATTCTCCTTGCTGTCACAGGGCGCCATCTGTCGGGCTGTTTTGTATCTTAGCAGGCGAACCGATGAATGCTTACGTTACGTTTTTGATATTTTTTCTTTTAATGTGAGAATGCGGGTAGGGTGCTTTTCTTTCGCTTTCCTATCGCTTCTCTTTTTCAATCTTCCTTATTTCTGTAATGTGGAGATTGGTTGTCTTGATGAGTGTTTGAAGTGTGAAATAACCGTTGAAAGACTTGGCGCTTTATGCGTTAGATCCGTAAAACGGTTGAAGTTACGAGAATGCAAAATATTGTCTAACAGATCGATTCTGGGAGTCCTCTCCTTCAGAATCGAGAAGCATTTAGTACATACTAATGGAATTTACTGGAGTAATGCTACTTTCTATAGGGAGTGTTATTTCAGATTTTAAATTTCCAAACTAGTGAAACACATATGAGAATACATAACATTATTAAAAAGCGTGTCCTTGCCGGAAAAAAAAACCACTTTCACACTTAAAAAACATAGTGCCACTTGTTCTAAGAATTCCACACCGGTGCGGGAAAAACAACCATTTTCGCCCTTACACAAACTTACATACTTATTCTAAGAATTCCACACTAGTATAAAAATATATATTCTCATGCAGGAAAAATAACTAAACGTGTACTTAGACATGAAATGCGTGTGTTAGATTTCCTCGTGTAGTGAAACACTTAATTTCAGCCATGTCATCACTTTTTAGTTCAAACCTTAATTACATATTGTCCTGATCATCGTTCATTGACCAGGTTCGTTTTTTAGCAAAGTGCATGGTCATATCGCTACTGCGAGAAAGATCCCCCCCCCCTGTTTATTGGTTGAAAAAAAATAAAAAAGTTGAAACTTAAGTGTTGGAAATCATGCACCCCTCTTAATGTCATTTGAAAATTCGTGGATGTTAACACTATCGCCACCTAACAAATGACATGGGGAATAATGCTAAAGATTTCGCATTACTTCTGCATCATATCACACTGGGATTGAAATTTTCACACATTCTATTATTCTGCAAAACTCGTATTAAATGATACTTTTTTGTTTTTTCATTTTTTACACCGAATTTTTTGCGACATCTGTAACGTTCTGTGAAATACGTCACACATTTCTTATGACATTAACAATTTTCTGTCTGTGCTCCTTCTAACAGTATAAGAGGGCTTTTTAAAATTAGCTGACCGCTTGGAACACGCGATAAACTGTTGTGTACTTAAGCCGAAAAGATCCCCACGAAGATAAGACGGGAGCTTCCGTTGACCTATCCAATAAAGTGTGGCATTTCGTCATGAAACAAATAATTATTTCACTTTTGTCATTAGGGTTCAAAAGATTCTTGAGGAAGATAAAAGTCACGTAGCAGGCAGCCCTTCCCATAAGTATGGGATTTAGATAACCAGTGGCATATCTGTTTTCGCATCGAAGGGCTGTTCCATAGGTCAGCCTGTAAGTGCCCCGTGACCTTTGTACGTCACCGGTTGGGCTGGCGCGGGACGTCTCAGTGTCATTTCTCCAGATTAAGCGACAAGAATAGTGGAAGCTTTCAGTACTTGTAATAGAGGCTATGTTAAATTTTAAGAAGTAGGAGTGTGTATGGAATTTTCCTATATTTTTAACAACGGTATTTCTGGACTTGGGGTGTTTCACACTGAGTGACTCTTAGTTTGTAAAGACATTATTTTTTTGTGACATGTGCAGAATTCTTTTACTGAGGCCCGATCAGAACATATATGTCACAGCATAATTAGGCGGATTTTTTATGTTGTCGGTAGCGTATCGACGAAGCTTTCTCATGTAGCTTGTTCCATAGATATACTGATATAATCGTTGAAGTATTTGCTAAATTTTGACTATCAGTTGTAAATAAAATTTCGGTGGATTAGCTCACGTAAGTTGAGAGGGTATGATCGAGTGAGACTTATTAAATGTATTATTTTTATAGTAGCTTAGTGTATTTTATAGTATTTGTTAAAACTAATATACCGTACTCCATTAACATGCATTCATGTTGGACTTGGATGTAGAACTAAATTTACATGTTTTACGCAACGCAAGCGGAAACGCAAGGGTACCCGCAACGTTTGAATTGTTTCCTACTTTTAGCATTGTTTACTTTCTACAACATTCAACCGCGTGCAAAAAATTCTTTACAGAATTATTTTTTACCCGATGAAAACAACTGACCTTGTAAAGCGTGTACTAACGAGAGGTCGCAACGCGAAATAAAATTTTATCAGCGTGATGAGTCTTATGATCACACGTTCGCCGGTAAACGGTGGAGAAGACGATTTTTAAAAACTGTGAGAGCGTTTAGAATTGTAGATTTTTAAAAAAAATGATTACTTCCGAATAATTAGCTGATTTTTCTTTTGAGGAAGAAATTGTTATCGACTGTTACTGCATAGCGTTACTTCCTAGGAACGAGTAATATTTTGCATCATATGTTAAGGATACAGCAGCAATAAGTATTAGGAATAAAAAGTTTTAAGCCATGTCGCGTTATGGATATACTTACGGAGAGTATTTAATTGAGACATGGCAGAGATAAGAATTTAAAGTAAAACCACTTTATCGTTCCAAAACAAGCCCTGACGCGGAAAGTGCAGAATATGTGTGAACACAAATATCTGATGGCAACATCCTTCAACCCGATGGAGACTAATTTTAAAAGGAGAAGCTGAACTCTTGGAGGCTTAGGGGCGCGAAATTTCAAAATGGCTTGTCTTCTTCTCACGGGGAACATTGAAATAAATAGCTGACCTATCATAAAGGGGAAATGGGATGTTTCGATAAGAGGATGGAAAATTATTTCCAAAACATTGTTTCCCTACCGTATCTCCTGTGATGGCCTGAAACAAAGGGGGTAGAATTGGGGGTGACAATGCGGTTTAGTCAGAAGGGCTGTCAACCGTCTCTGGACAGAAAAATTTCGAGATGGGTCCTAAAACAGTGGTCAAGGCTGCGAGTGGGTTTCGTGTTGTAAGACATTACGTCTGATACGGAAGCAAAGGGGTGTCGACAGCGCAGGGGGTGACATGATCCAAGATACATCCTTCAATAAAATATGGTTCATAGTAAGGGTGAGATACCGAACGCTTGTTAAAAGTCTAAAGTGTCGAAAGCGGGTCTTTTATGTCACCCATACAGGTCACCAGACCATATTACCCCTCAATATTTTTCATAATTACGAATAATTTGCTTTTAAACAAAGATTTTTTTTTCGCCGTTTTCCTTTTATCAATTTTTTTATTTTTACCCAATAGCATTTTTTCATTTCATTTTCTGTGGGACAGTCTTTTAAAACAGTTACTGCGGGATAGTCCTTATTCTAGTGAAGGTCGAATTCGCAAAATATTGGACCTTGTAATTATTTTTGAGGATTGCATCAGCCATTCTGAGAGAGGACGCCACCGAAATTTTAGTTGGACTTGGCAGAAATCATGGGACTTATTCGGGAGTTTGTGATCGGTGAGGGGGGGGGGGGAGTTTAATAGAGGGGGCGGAACTTTTGATAAGTGGGGAGGAATTTTTAATAAAGGGTTTTTTTAATGAGGGGGGGAGTAAAAATTGGGAATAATTTCAGTTAAAATAGAGGGCTTTTCTAAATATAGTACTCATAATATACACTAGATGGCGCCACGGGTTTTTAATAACGGGGATTAATTATTTATGAAATATGAAATATTAATTATTAATTAATTATTAGTTATGAATTCTGAATATTAACAAGGGGCGTCTATGCCGTCACATCACGTGACCGGAAGGGGTTACCGAAAGTACTTTGGGTTACCACTTTGGGTTACCGAAAGTAACCCAAAGTGGGACCACTTTGGGCAGTAGATTTAAATGATATTTTAACTTTTTACTTTCAGAGTTAGGGAGCAGTATATGGCAACAACAGATTTGACAGCAATTCTCGTTTCCCATAGGAATAGCATTTTAAATATTTTTGCTTGTAGGAAGCCCCCCTTTTGGACTTTCGACTTGAAATTTGGCACTGCAATCCAGACCACAACAAGAAACATTCTCTGAAAATTTTGGAACGTGTACGCTGATTTCCCTATGAGTTATGGCTGCCACAGGCACATTCTTTTATTAGATAGATTCTATTATTATATATACGATATAGAGTTGGAAATGCTTCGTTCTGGAGAAACGGAAGCTTACCGCCACAGAAAGAACGAAATGCTCAGTGGTTTGATTCAAAATTTCGACTCTGTTTTTAGGAAAAATGAAACGCTCTGTTAAAAGATTTCGACACATCAGTTTACGTTTCAAATGAAATCATCTTGTAGGAAAAAACTAAGAACTCAAGAGGATTATATTAATATGACTGAATTACTTTTTTTCAACACTTCAGACAATTACATGAATTTTTTATTGTGATGATTTGTAAAATTTAAAAAAAAATATTTTTCATGAACTGTTTTGCATTTATCATACCTCTAATAGTAATGAGAAACAATTTGACTTTTCTCCAGTTGACACTTTTTTACATTATATAAAAATTACCGTAAGACAACATCAGCAACTAAGCAAACACAGATATTTTTAGGGCGAGCTTAGCTGACTTGGTAGCATGCCAGGCTCGTATTTTGATGCTCCCATATTCGATTCCTTTATTGATGTTTTCTATCCAAATCCTTCTTGTACCGCCCTGTGACTGCGTAGTTAGCGCGCTTGGCTACTGATCTAAGGGACCTGGGTTTGAGCCCCGGGTAAGGCATGGATGTACAGTCGCTCAAAAAATATCCGAACACTATGGTTGATTTCAGAATTCAGAAAAAAAAACTGGTACACGAAGGTTGCCAGATCATAATGTCTAAAAAATCGTTGCCAGTTTTTTTTCTGAATTCCGAAATCAACCATAGTGTTCGGATATTTTTTTGAGCAACTGTATGTGTCGTTTTTCTGCTGAGGTCCCGCCATCCTCACAGACCTTCTACTATAGCGTATAATCTGACAAGCTCCTATCAGATCTCTGTGGCAAGCAGCTGCTTGAGGAGGTAGTTTTTTTAATTCCTCTTGATACCTGAAAATGGATGCCCCAAAGAGAAAGGCTGCCGTCCGTCCGATGGGACGTTAAGCCTTTGCCACGTGTAGGAGTGTCCAGTCATTCATATGTATACGTTACTTTAATGAAAGAGCATACAAAACTTTCACTATGATTATATGGTTTTTCCATCTTTTTCATAACAGCTGTCTAATGAATCCCCGTCCGCAAATAATTCTGAGCCTAAAGGGTCCTTGTGACCTAACCATTGATCAACAGTATTCAAAAAAAAAAAAAATGCCGTCAGAGTGTAAAATAACCCAAAGTAGGAGGTTCTTTATTTGTGTCTAGTAGGTGTACAGTAAAGTTCTGAGGAACGGAATAATAATAGAAAAGAACCATTTGGGTGCAACAGTGCGGTTCATTTCAGATTCTCCCCAACGCACTTTTGCCACCGCAAGCAACATTTCTTCTGTAATGGAGTTCCGCTGACATTAAGAAGAGACGCGACTCCCAATTCCTCTTGGCGCAGAGGAAAAAGAATTTTGCCACCACTCTCGAGTTGGACGATGAGGCCGAACATTAACGGCAGATACCCAGGAAATGTCTAGCTGCAAAGCGATGGCACTTTTTCCATCATGGAGTTTAGAAGCTAATAAGTGGAAGTAGGCAAGCATAAAACAAAACAGACTGTTTTTTATTTTCTTCACAATGGTGAACACGGAGAAGCACATATGGTGCGATTTATTAACGTAGGAGAGCAAAGAAATGCCACAGAAATAGATTCTGAGTTCTTAGAGGAGACAACTGAAGATAAAAATAATAGTCCGAAGATAAATGATCGTTACTTGTGGGTAGTTCATGATTATACGATTTTTTATTCTGTTTTGCTAAGGTAATAGCCAACAGTTATTGTAATAGTCAAGTCGGGAAAAATAAGTAAATTTCTATCCGTTTTCTACTTGTAATTCTTAGTACAATGGTAAATTGCATTTGTTTGTTCAGTGTTAGAATTAGAAGTTCTCTGACAGAGAGTAAGTTCGAGTTCTGATGCCATTTACAGATTTCTTTATAAAGGAGCCAGAATATTATATACATATTGATGTTAAGGGACAGATTTCAAAAGCTTAAATTTAACGAATTAAAATCTGGAATTTCCAAATTTTGAAGGCAGCTATTATGCGTTACAAATGAGCAATTATATGGAAGCCCAGAGGAGTAGTTAACATGGTTCCAGTTATTATAATTAATAGTTCAGCTAAATCAGGACCCTGTTGCCAACACATTTTTGTTTCAGAAGCTTGCTATTAAGCTTTATACTTTTATAAGAAATTATGCGGAAAGTAAAGCTAGAAGGAATACTTATGTTAAATTGGATGGTCATGTTTGTAATTGGGGCGGGGCTAGCTCAGTCGGTAGCGCACCAGGCTTGTAATCTGTAGTTCCCAGATTCGAGTTCCAGCTGGGTCAGTGTTGTGATTTATCTCCGCAAAATTCACCGTCCTGCCTACGGTCAGTAGGGGACACCGATGGACTTGGAAAGACCGCCGTCCGTCGGTTGGGACGTTAAGCCGTGGGCTGTGTGCGGGAGAACCATACCCTGTGCACGTTAAAGAACACGCTGGATGGCTACCATCTGTCTCCCAACAGCTGTTCCAGTGGGTCCCATCCCTCAACCTTCTCTGAGCCATCGGAGTCCATTTGACCTGGCCATTTAGCCCATGGTGTACAAAAAAGTGCCGCTCAGAGGTAAAACAACACAACCCATGTTTGTAATTATGCAATGTAATATATAATACTGATAAGTTACCTCGTGATTTCTATTTGTACAATTAAATTAATAAAACGATAAAACAAAGGCATTCCCATTTCATTAAAAAAATCCTCTTGATCATTTTCCAAGAAATATTTGAGGTAGAATTCGGCTCCACCTTACTATGCTACTTCTGAAGCCTTCAATAACCGGAACTTTTAAGAGGCTTAAATCAGGAGAAATTTAACTTATGAAACCTTATTTAGTTTTAAAAAGAAACTGTTTGCCTTAATCTCCAGAGCTGGCAAGCAGTAGTTAATGATCTTCGATATGAGCACTCTTCCTGGCCTGGAGCATATCTAACTGACGTTCAATGTTCAAGCCATGTCAGATGGGCTTGGTCTGCCCATTACGTTTTCGAGCAAGAACACTGTCAGTTTCCAGGGATCCATTGACCTATGCTTTAATGTTGCTATGGGATGGTGGGTCCTAGTCGAGATGTGTACAGAAATTTCTATGTACTTGAATATTTCATTCGGTTTCAACGCTGCCCAGGTGACCGGCTGATTAGCGCGCTTGGCTACTGATCAAAGGGACCTGGGTTCAAGCAACACCTCCTATAACAGAAGGCCGATGGACCAAGGTATGACGTCATTGTAGTTAGTCTTACAGTACTGTGCAAATTAGTTGGGACAATAGGAAAATGCAGTAACAAAGACACAACTAAAATATTTATTTGTTTAAAGTGTACATAGTGAATAGCGAATGTGACCCCCCCCTTAGCTTTAATTACTTCTTTCACCCTCTCAACCATTGATGCCATTAGCTTTCCACACATCTCCTTCACTTCAGGGTCGTGGTACCACACTTTCATGACACTTTCTATCATTTTGGTTTTCGTCGTGCAATCCATCTTAGATATGCGCGCTTTAATAATGGCCCACAAATTTTCAATGGGGGTTTAGATCGGGTGAATTTAATGGCCACTCCAATACCTTCAAATGTTGCTGGGTAAAGAAGCTCTTAGCAAGCTTAAAATTGTGGCATGGAGCCAGATCCTGTTGAAATACCCCACCGCCGTTAGGAAACAGCTTCTGCAGTGTTGGGACCATTTTCGCCTCCAGAACACCTATGTACTTTTTGCTGTCCATCATTCCTTCAATGGGGTGAAGCGTCTGTGGTCCGGAAGCTGTGAAACATCCCCAAAACATGACCTTGGATGGGTGTTTGGGGGATTGCTGGATGTGGCCGGATCGAAGAGGTTCTCCAAGCTTCGCTTGTCCCAACTAATTCGCATAGTACTGTATGTCTAGAAATATTCTTAAAAATTTATTTATAATTTTATTACTGGTGTACTACTATCAATAATAATATATTTTTTATAAATATACCTTATTTAGAATGAAAATCATTTCTATTTATTAGGTTGGGTTGGGTTGTTTTACCTCTGAGCGGCACTTTTTTGCACACCGTGGGCTAAATGGCCAGGTCGCATGGACCCCGAAGGTCAGAGAAGGTTGGGGGAGGGGACCCACTGGAACAGCTGTTGGGAGACAGATGGTAGCCTCCCGTCAAGGCCATCCAGCGTGTTCTTTAACGTGCACAGGGTATGGCTCTCCCGCACATGGGGCCACGGCTTAACGTCCCATCCGACGGACGGCGGCCTTTCCAAGCCCATCGGTGTCCCCTACTGACCGTGGGCAGGACGGGGAATTTTTGCGGAGATAAACCTCAACGCTGACCCAGCTGAGACTCGAACCTGGGAACTACAGATTACAAGCTTGGCGCGCTACCGACTTAGCCACCCCCGCCCCTATTTATTAGGAATTACCACGATGCTGATACATACGAATAATTTTCCTCCTAAATCGTAGTCGAGGGGTTAGCGCGCTTGGCTACTGGTCAAAGGGACCTGGGTTCGAGTCCCGGGTAAGGCATAGATGTATGTGTCGTTTTTCTGCTGAGGTCCTTCCATCCTCTCAGACCTTCTACTATGGCACATAAACTGATATGCTCCTGTCAGACCTCTGTGGCAAGCAGCTGCTTGAGGGGGTATTATTTTATTATTATGGTATATTTATAAATACATATTGATATAGTAATTAGTACAGAAGTACACCAGTAAAAATAATAGAAATAGATATATAAGAGCACTTTAGATTACAGGACTACTAATGTAACATCATAATTGGTCCATCGGTTTCCTATTACCGGAGGTATTGGTTCCTGCACCTGGTAAGGCAAGGATTGCCTTTCTGCTGAGGTCCCGCCATCTTCATCAGACCTTGTTCATAAACTGACAGGCTCCCGTCAGAACTCTGTGGCAAGCAGGTATTGAGGGGTTCTCTCAAAAAAAAAAAACAATCTATATAGGTAGCTTTCTCCTGTGAACTCGCCATGTTAAAATCTGACCGTTTGCAAGGCACTAATGAATCTGCAGGGCTAAAGTAAAAATCAAACTTCTTCAGTTGGAGTACCAAATGTAGCATGCCTCTATTAAAAGTAGTTTTTTTTAAATTCAAATTGGCTAATGACTTCTGACCCACCTTGCGTTTCAACAACTCTCAATATTTTAAAGTTTGAAAATATTATTTATTTATTAATTTTGTGCAAATCATATAAAACTTTTGTCTAAATTTAAATCTGCAGAAGATATGTTCCTGTTAGGCGGAAATCGCAGAAGGTCGACTTTAGAGTAATAAAAGTTGTGATGGTTTTCTCCAAAACTCAAGAATTCAGCAATTAAATTGGTGACAGAAATTTTTTGTTTAATCGTTGCCATTATGTTTTACCGATATGTCTGTACAAGATTTAAAAACTAACTGAAAAAAAAAAGGAATCTTTTGGTTGGAATAAATTCAGATCGTTTAGCAAGTACATATTCTGACTTTGTTTTTTTTCTGAGGTTGTTTTGTTGTTTCCAGATTAATATTTATTATTGCTCATTGCATTAATTAATATCGCTTTGAAAATCACTTTGTATCACTTTGAAATAAAAGTTTTCTTTAGCCTTAATATAGAGTCGCTCAAAAAAAATATCCGAACACTGCGGTTGATTACAGAATTCGGAAAAAATACCTGGCAACGATTTTTTTTAGAAATTAGTGATCTGGCAACCTTCGTGTCACGTGATTACAGAATTCAGGAAAAATATCTGGAGCGTGTCAGCAACTGTACACTCTCCAGTTACCGTTCACAGCAAACTGGAGCGTGTGCAGTTACTGCACACGCTCCAGTTTACTGCAACACAAACTGGAGCGTGTGCAGTTACTGCACACGCTCCAGTTTGCTGTGAACGGTAACTGCACACGCTCCAGTTTGCTGTGAACGGTAACTGCACACGCTCAATATTTCCGTGAGTGAGCCCACACGATCTAGGTCTTTGTGAGCTCACACGATCCAATGTGCTGTGAACATTAACCGCAACCGCTCCAGTTTGCTGTGAACGGTAACTGCACACGCTCCATATTCATTGCATTATATATTCATACGCATTATATATATTAAAAAATATCCGAACACTAAGGTTGATTACAGAATTCAGAAAAAATACCTAGCAACGATTTTTTTAGAAATTAGTGATCTGGCAACCTTCGTGTCACGTGACACGAAGGTTGCCATTCATTGGAAGAGAGCCATTCATTGGATAGAATTCTAAGCCGTGGATCTATTGGCAAGAGATTAAAGAACACTCTGGGGCGGAGGGCTCCTTATGTTTCCTAAGAGCTACCAATAGGTTTCTTTCCCGTGCCCAGCTCTGAATCCTTGTGGTGTTTGTGACTCACCACATGTCCGACTGTGTGTGAAAAGCACCGGTCACAGATCAAAATCCCAATACTTGATGGAATGATAATAGGAACGCGCATAATTCTTCTTTCGAGCTGGAAGACTTTCACACCTAAAATGACCCCCATTTACGTATTTGCATAAAATTGTATGAAATTTAATTTGGAATCCTGAGAATCGTATCCAGTTGTAAAAGAAATATTAAAATGTTTTCCCATACAAAACAAAATAACCGTATATTGTCTGAAAAATACATATTTCGAAGTCTAGAGAAAAACAAAAACATAGAAACAAATTTGTGAAACCTTTAGTCTTAAGCATTCTGTATCTTTGAAGTTGCACTGTATTTAGGTTTAAATGTTTTGTACCAGTATTCATAAGTGTTAGAATAAAAGTAAGTTTCTTCTTTGTACAGGGTTTTTCAAGATTTATATTTCAAATGATGTTCTTTCTTGAAATTCGGACCGGAGCTCAGTTGGTATTGATTCAGGTAGACGGTATCGCTTAAAGGGTTCTTGGTATTTTAGACTAAAAAAAAATTAAAGCAATTTTCACATCTTTATTGCAAGTTATATAAAACTAGGAGTAAAAAATGTATGATTAATGAAACCACGCTTTTGAAATTAAGACTAGAAGTAAAAAATTCCCGGCTTTTGTTTTGCAATTATATTTTAGCGCTTCCCGAAATTTGCTCTCCAGACTGAAGCCTTCTTGTCCAAGGCGTTAAATCCAGGAATGAGTCCAGAGCGTTCCTATTAATAAAGCTAAATTAGTGAGGATAAAGACTGCGGCAACTAAAACTCTTAACCTCAATTATTTACCAGAGGAGAGGCATTTAACATTTCCAATTAGCTTTTGCACAAGAGAAAACTCTTGAACGAAAAAGCAACATACACCATCAACGCTAAGCATCCTGAATGCCACAAATGTGAAAGGGAATGTCTCTTATTCTCGGCATTTCTTGATTTTCTAACTAGTGGGCCATCACTGGAATTCTCTCCGTAAAATGAGCTACTACTAAAGAATTTACTCTTGGATGAATGAGGCAAACGTTTCCGATGAATAATGAACAGCCAACAAAATGAAGTATGAGATGAACTCCCGAAGCAGATGAGCTGTCGGAGTACAGTGAGAAATGATGCAGGACTCGTTATTTGTTGATGGTGATCCCTGCCTCGGCTAAATGGCGTCGTAGAATCCGAAAATGTTAGATACATATGCTGAGATGAATTATGGACACATTCCTAAGAAGTTATTTTTCTCTGAAGACGAAACCGGCCATCGCGATCGATCTGGAAAATATTTTATCTCTGACTTCCGCCAAGAGAAATCACGTTAACGGAAGCTGTCCAGGTGACAGAATAGAGGAAGATGAGGATGGAGAATGGAGAGGAAGAGAAGAAGATCGTGACCAGTGTGAGGTGGAAAGGGATGGAGATGTGCTGTCAGAAAGCTCTTTGACGATGGAAGTGACTGTCTTTCGTTTGCAAGCAACAAATCCGAGCATCCAGTTAATTAGTTCTGTCACTTCCAATCTAGAGGAAGGACAGTGGAAATGCATTCGCAACTTTGAAGTCAGCTGATTACGTGTCTTCGTTCCGTGTTACTCAAACTGTTTTGATACCAGTTGATGCAGAGAGATTCAGGAAGCAAACGGTCATCTTCCACGATGCATGAGAGCTTTCTGTCCTGTGCCATTTCGTAGTGAATTTCAATTTTCCTCCAAGTGTTTAAAACGATCCTACAGCTATTTTCAGTTCAGCCATTTGGAATTTTCCACACAGATATATGTTCATAGTAGAAATTCGATTTCATCATAACCAGAGACTGCGATGTGATGCCATCGATCATTATTTTACTTGATAATGAATGTTATATAAAACAAGCGCATTACTTTTTGTCAAAAAGAAATATTCCAATCCTTGAGAAAATCAGATTCTTAACTAGTATTTGAATAATCAATGCTAATTATATGCTAATGTAAGCAAAAAGCTTTCAACTGCCTGGCGTTGTAGTCTAGTGCACAATGATATTTAATAAATTAATGCTTTTTTTTTTGCAACGAAAGTTTTTTAATTACAGGTATGTAATTAACATAATATGTAATGAGTTTTGAGACTCATTAGCTGCGAAATATTTTAAACGAAAACTGGAGGCTATTCAGCACTTTTTTTTGATTTGCACAATTGTTTTCAAAACTACTTCTTTTCTGTAGTGTGACCCGGAGGTTGCTTAGGGCAGGTTTGTATTCTGAAGGTTAGGTTCGAGGCCGGACTGAGCTTGTATTGAGAATTTCACCGCAAACTACTACACTTGTGGAGAAAGGGGACACCGATGGGCATGGTAAAGTCGCCGTCCGTCAGATGGGATGTTAAGACTTGGTTCCATGTGTATGTTAGAAAAGGAACTGGATGACCTTGACGGGAGACTTCCTCATATCTCCTTATAGCTCTCCATCTCTGCCCTTTGGATCCTTCTGAGTTCCGTGTGCAAAAAATGCTATTTGGGGATCCAACAATCCAACCCTTTAAAGACTGAAAAATACAACGGAGGTAATTACTAAGTACACTTAACAATTTTATCCTTTTGGTTGCTTATTTTGAAGGCAAGAATTCTGCATGAATAAAAGTAGAGAAATTTCAAGCTTTTAGAATCATTTGCTTACGTGGCATTTGGTCGTTAGGAGACTAATTTGTGGTCGTGCTCAAGGGTAATAATAAGATGAGTCTAAAACTTTCTGAACTGCTTTTAATATCTCATTATGCAAGCGAAGATCAAGGTAATTAAAGCAAGAGATTCCCATGACTGAAGACTGATTTGGAACTGAAATCTTGAAAGCTACAGAGAAAGAGGCAAAGAATCAGGCAAGATAGCGATTAGCAAACGTGCTTTCGAGAAGATTACAGAGAAGATGTCGGTTGAAACATTAATTAGCAAGGGCAGATTAATGTCGCAAAATGTAAATGAGTTTCGTAAACTTTAATTGGTTCAGAAATAGCTATCAGTTACTACTGGAAGTTTTAAGCCCAATGAATCTTGACGATAAGAAAGTGGAAAGGAACACTTTGGTTTGCAATTTTTTGTTATCTGGCTTTCGGTTTCATTTAGAATTTAAAAAGCTGTTTTCGTTACGTTCTTTTGAAGTATTGGTTTCTCAAAAATTGTGTGAAATTCTTGTATTAAATGCAGATTGCCTGAATCAGATACAACTTATGCGAAGCTGGAAATGTTCGACTAATCTTTGTTGGTTGTAAAAAGAAACTAATGTTTTTTTTAATTTGAAGGGAACCTTGTACCCTTTGTACCCTTATACCTTTTGAACACAAATTTACGCTACTTTTACAGTAAAACTTTTGGAGCATTATTAAAATTCAAATCTAGATGAAATGTTGTAATAACCAAAAAAAAAAGGGCAAAATTATAGTAGACAGCATGAAATCCATTTGTATGAGAAGGCATAAAACGTAATTAAATACCTATTAAAATTCACTTTAAAAGCAATTATCTCTTCATAAAACCAATAATATAGGAAAAACTTCGCATTATTTTTTTACAGCTTTTCTAAAACTCTTTTGGCAACGAAAAGTTATTTCTGTTTTGCTTTTCGATCAATTAAACAATTTTCGATCAATTAAACTAGCGGCGCACAACCTTCGCCTGTGGATCCAAGGGTTGGGTTGTTTTACCTCTGAGCGGCACTTTTTTGCACACCATGGGCTAAATGGCCAGGTCACATGGACCCCGAAGGCTCAGAGAAGGTTGGGGAAGGGGACTCACTGGAACAGCTGTTGGGAGACAGATGGTAGCTCCCCGTCAAGGCCATCCAGCGTGTTCTTCAACGTGCACAGGGTATGGCTCTCCCGTACACGGGGTCACGGCTTAACGTCCCATCCGACGGACGGCGGCCTTTCCAAGCCCATCGGTGTCCCCTACTGACCGTGGGCAGGGTGGGGAATTTTGCGGAGATAAATCTCAACGCTGACCCTGCTGGGACTCGAACCTGGGAACTACAGATTACGAGCCTGGCGCTCTACCGACTGAGCCACCTCCGCCCCATTGGATCAAAGAGATAATTGTTGGAACATGAGCGCCGCAGTAAGAAAAATCATAACACGTAGGACACACTGAAGACATGACTTTACACATAAGCACATCTCACTGAGAAATTTAAAAAATTAATTTAATAATATTTAAAAATTTGCAATATCAATAAGAATAACAAATAAAGCCAAATATCGTTGAAAAATATGACCTGAATATAAGTTGTCGCTGGCGGAAAAACAAAAACATTTGGGGTGCCTTTATACGTCCCTGGGGTTGTGCACCACTGATTTAAACAGTAATGCCCTTTGGAACTTGTATAAATAAGTCTTAAAGCATCGGCGGTTGGAGAAATTATCAAAAGGTGGGGATATTGTTCTGCACCAGCAGGGACGTATCTAGGGAAGGGGGGGGGGCAAGGGAGTCATGACCTCCCCCCCTTTAAAAATGCGAGTAAGAGTGAAATAGGCAAAAATTATTAAACTTATTTATATATAATCCATTTTTCAATAATTTAAAAAAAAAACCTGTAATACGGAGGGGGAAATGTTGTATTGCTTTATAAATCAAGTGTTCCTTTTACATTTTTTTGGCTCGATTGCTTTCTATTCCCCTCCTCCCTAGATTTTTTCTAGATTTGGGCTTATGACTTTTCTAGTAATAACCTCACTTTGAAAAAGTAGAAGCAAGAGGACCACTTCCCCACTCTAAGAACGTGAAAAAGAGGAAGAAATAGTAAACATAAATATCATTACATGTTTTATTAGAAATTTTTATGAAAGACGAATAAATCGAGGTAAAAATAATATAGCGTAAAACGACTCCGATACGTTCCGGTTCGATCTCGTGACTTTTCTTAGGTAAAGCCTACATTTTATCCCCCCCCCCGCTTTTTTTTTTTTGGATCCCGTCTCGCTGTATAGATCCAACATATGGTAGCTGACGGAATATATCATGCAGATACATTCCGTCAGCTAGCATACGGAATATATCATGCATAAGATATATTCGAACGGAATATATCATGCACATATCGTGCATATATTCTAGAGACGGAATATATGATGCATAATTATGATAATTATATGAAAAACGTAAAAAAAAATTACGCTGAAGCAGCTGCTTACCATAGAGGTCTGATAGAAGCCTTCCAATATTATGCACCCTTCATAAAATTTGCGAGGAATACGTCACTTGAGCAGAAATACAACAAGAAGAAAGAAACATTTATGCCTTATCCATGACTCGAACCCAGATCACTTTGATCTATAGAAACTTTAATCTCTAGTTTTGTTTTTGCCACAAAATGGAAAATAGAAGTTAATAACTGTTTTTATAGCAAGGGTTAAATTTAATATTTGCTTTATTTAAAAAAATGTTTTGCAGTGTTTAATACTGTTGTTAGTAAGATTCTCTATGAAAATAAATTCATATTTATTCGTAATTACATAGTACTTGGTCACTTAATAATAAATGCAGGCGTATACACCTAAAGACTAAAATTAGACTGTGTAATAGTTTGGTTCTTTCTAGGGTTAGTTATGGTAGTGAAACTTGGACGCTGTGTAAGCAAGATAACAGGAAACTAGATGCTTTTGATTCTAGATGCTTACGCAGTATCTTGGGTATTAGGTGGTTTAACTTTGTAACTAATGATGAGGTTAGGCAAAGGAGTTGGCAACCTCCTCTGCACAGTTTATTGTGTAGAGAGAGACTCCATTGGTTTGGCCATGTTGTCCGTATGGATAATTATAGATTGGCAAATTGGGTTATGAACAGTGTGCCTAGAGGCCTCAGAAGGAGGAGGAGACCTAGGATGCGGTGGGCAGATAATGTCAAACAGGACCTTGTTAGAATTGGTGTACAGTGGCCGGATGCAGCAGATGTAGCTCAGGACAGATATGCTTGGAGAATTAAACTGCGCGGTCTGGTTGGACCTCCGTAGCCCATGGCTGCTTGAGGATGATGATGATGATGATGATTACCTGTTGACATGTATTTCAGAAATAGTTTTAGTGAAAAAAAATGACTTTCGTCGATGAGTGGATCCGAACTCACGCCTCCCAGTTACTTGTCAGATACTCTAATCACTAAGCCATCAACAGCTCCGTCACTCCTAGTGGATAAAGCAGCTGGCATGAAACTGGGAAGCGTGGGTTCGAATCCCATTCATCGACGAAGCTCATTTCCCCCCCCCCCCCCATAAAAGTGTAGCTGGCTCACGATTCTTATTAGAAATAATCTTCTCTTCAGCAAAAGTCTTTTTTGGTACAAATGTCCCAGTGGTTGAGTGGTTAGACTCTGGAGCAAAAGATCCCGGGTCCCAATTCTGCAGAATCTATGATGGTTTCTATTGTCTTTCTGATGAGGTCTGATCTAATTCATTGATTCTCTATGGGAGAGGGGAGGGGGTGGCTCAGTCGGTAGCGCGCCAGGCTCGTAATCTGTAGTTCCCAGGTTCGAGTCCCAGCTGGGTCAGCGTTGAGATTTATCTCCGCAAAATTTCCCCGCCCTGCCCACGGTCAGTAGGGGACACCGATGGGCTTGAAAAGGCCGCCGTCCGTCGGATGGGACGTTAAGTCGTGAATCCGTGTGCGGGAGAGCCATACCCTGTGCACGTTAAAGAACACGCTGGATGGCCTTGACGGGAGGCTACCATCTGTCTCCCAACAGCTGTTCCAGTGGGTCTCCTCCCCCAACCTTCTCTGAGCCTTCGGGGTCCATGTGACCTGACCATTTAACCCATGGTGTGCAAAAAAAGTGCCGCTCCGAGGTAAAACAATCCAATCCAAACTCTATGGGAGATTATGCTGACAAGCTTCTGTCAGATCTTTGTGGCAAATAGACAACATGAATAGAAATTTACTTCTTCATACGAGATATTGAGGAAGTAATGTGATTGGGGTAAAACACCGATCAGTTAGAAGCAGTTTGCAGAGGTCCCTGAGAGGCCTTGAGTTTTTTGAGGTTCATATGCGATCTTCAGCTGCATGAACAGTTCAAGGTATTTAACTGAGATTTTTAAACAAATTGTGGATTGCGATGGCATCTTCCAACAAGATAATGCACCATGTCATCGGGTTCATATTGCATCTGTGTTCGTATTGCATCCAGAAGTGTATCATAATCCAAAAATGTCTATGCCACATTCTCTACAGCTGTAATTAGAGACCAAAGCTGCCTCTCACGTATTAGTTGGGTAGTCGTATTCAATGTTTATTTGAGTAAAGGTGTTATTGAGAGCTGATAATGCAATTTAAAATGGTTACACTTTAGAGTGCGTACAATTTAAGCAAAATGTACTTTAAGATACGAGATAATGAAATTTATTTTGCTCTACGCTATCAATAATTTAAATGAAAAGAAGAAACAAAATAGCCGACACCCTAAAGAAAAATACGTTGCTGATGTTTATCTTGTAAGAGAAAAAATGGTTGAATTCGCCAAAGTCCTAAAGAAATTAAATGTGGAAAGTTAGGGCAATAAATGTTTCAAATACCACTGAGAGTTAATGGGAACAGGGAAATCAGAATGAAACTTTTTCCATCAGTTCGGAGACGAAATATGCTTCTACTAGTTTTAAGTTTATGGTATTCATTACTAGATTGGAGTGTTCTGATTGCTCTCCAGAAATCTTTTTCCGTTTCGTTAGTAATGGCTTCCTTCTTCGTTCTGTTCCGCGTTTAATGACATGCTTTATTCACGTGCAGCATAACCGGACGACTAACAACTTGTAGAACAAAAGCACAAAGCGAATTTGGAGTCGGGAGAGGATGCGTCTGTTGAAGGAGGATGCAGTGGGAAGCACAAAAAGGAAAACGGAACCGGAATTCTTGGAGGACTATAATTGCTCTCCTTAGTTGAGGTTCGTAATAATTATTTTTTTCGTTGCTTCGGAATGGTTGATGCATCGAGCGAAACGAGTCGTTTGCTACTGAAACACTGACTTCAGTTGGGTTAGGTTGTTGGGTTGTTTTACCTCTGAGCGGCACTTTTTTGCACACCATGGGCTAAATGGTCAGGTCACATGGACCCCGAAGGCTCAGAGAAGGTTGGGGGAGGGGACCCACTGGAACAGCTGTTGGGAGACAGATGGTAGCCTCCCGTCAAGGCCATCCAGCGTGTTCTTTAACGTGCACAGGGTATGGCTCTCCCGCATACGGGGCCACGGCTTAACGTCCCATCCGACGGACGGCGGCCTTTCCAAGCCCATCGGTGTCCCCTACTGACCGTGGGCAGGGCGGGGAATTTTGCGGAGATAAATCTCAACGCTGACCCAGCTGGAACTCGAACCTGGGAACTACAGATTACGAGCCTGGCGCGCTACCGATTGAGCCACCCCCGCCCCACACTGACTCCAGAATGTTCTGGTAAATATATCAAATGTCTGAGGCGTTATCTGCAGTTGGCTCGAATTTCTTCTATAGGAGTAGGTGACGAAGTGCTGAAGTATTCTAGGGTTGTAAAGTGATTATTCCAGTTATTTTCTACTAATAATGTTTTGACTTTAACAGACTGACACACAGATCATTTTATTCGAGGAAAAACGACAATGTATTAAAAATACCCGAGAAAAAAAGGAATTAATTATTTATTAAATTATTTTCTGGATGAACTGCAGCTAGAAGGAAAAAGGTTGATTTGATCTAAAGCTATCGAAAATAATTGTAGAGTTATACAATTAAGGAATCGTTTACGAATGTTCTGGTAAATATATCAAATGTCTGAGGCGTTATCTGCAGTTGGCTCGAATTTCACGTAAAAAGCCTTAACTGGCATAGTGGTTAGGCAGCTAGCGACTGTTCCAGCAAGGCAAACTTTGTGTGTTGTGTTAGCTCTAACTAAGACAGTGGTCAGCAGTGACTTCGGTCGTAGTAGGGCATGTCCTTGTATGAGAAGGCCTGTATTTAGCTAGGAGTAGCTTCTAGGATTCTTCCCTGTCCTATATGTCGCAAATCAAAAAAATGTTCAAAAAAATGTTCAGAGCCAGATCTAGCGGGGGGGATGGAAACAAAATGGCCATGCTCTTTTCTCCTTTGCAGAATTTTAATTCCCGGAACGGAGACTGAGACAAAAATATAAATATACAGGAGGGCCATAAATAAAGTTCGCTTATTCAGATGCCTTGTAGACCTAAAGACCAGTCGGATTGCATTCACGTTTGGGGTCTACATGCTTCAAAGGTTGTGAAAGAGGGATAAAAATGTAGTTCTAAAACTCACTGCCAGGAGAATATAGGATGGTGTTTTGGTTTTAGCCCAATTCTTATTTTGTGTTGGGATCTTCTTTGGTTACAATGCCCTAAATGTAGCAGATTCGACAAAATGTTTGCCACTTGATACGCAATGCTGATTTCCAGCTCCACGCGTGTGTTAATATCAACAATTCACAGTAGATCCTCAAATCACGTAAAACACCACATCACGTAAAAGGACATTATAGCGCTATTCATTGACGGAACACGTTACTGCCCTTATGAACATGTTCTGTCACTGGATATCTTTATCATGTCCATTTGGGTGATGTGGTCTTTTCATCCTAGATCAGCGATATCTTCAAACAACAATTCAAGCAAGATGACCGTCCTCCGCATATCCCATATTTGAACACACGTAGGGGTTATTTGAATAACTAGGTCGCGGGTTCGTATCCCACTCATAGCGAAACCCAATTCTGAGTCCCATGATTACAGGATATTTTCTGTGCTATTACTGAAGATTAGAGTTATTTTATTGGAACATACACTGCTCGACATTGAAAGTGCCCCACCCAGAAGGACATGTCATACAAACATGCAAATAGAAGGGTGGGTGTGCGCAGTTGAGATATGCAAATGATAATAATCCGGAGCCAATGATGTGTGTGGCTCAGGTTTATCGTCATTTGGATGCTTTTGAGAGAGGAAGAATTATAGGCCTATGTGAAGTTGGATGGATTACACATCGTGTCGCTGCCCATGAACTGTTGGACGCTGTTGGCAACAGTGGCGAAATGAAGGTTCTAGCGTGCGTCGCAGAGGGAGTGAGGCCGTCTGACAGTCATCAGCATTGCTTGATAGGCGCATTGTTCGACATGCTCGTTCGTCACCACAAAGCACTACAGGAGATATTCGACGGGTTGTGTTAGCAGCCATGGACTTCCCCATAACGACCCGAACCATAAACCGAAGTTGCATGAGGCACACTTGCACTCTATACAACCGTTATGTCGACTGCCATTGACTGCAAACAATTGCAGCGCTCGTCTGGCTTGGTGCCGAAGTCGTGCAAACTGAGGTCACGAATGGAACACTGTTGTGTTTAGTGATGAATCCCATTTCTATCTGGTGCTGATGATTGACAGGTCTGTGCACGCGACAACTTGGCAAGAGTACGGATCCAGCTTTTGTTTGCGACCGGCACACCGCCCATCAGCCAGGCATAATGGTATGGGGTTGCTATTGGATATGACAGCAGGTCACCTCTTGTCTGCATCACGGGGACACTGACAGCTGCACAATAGTTTAGTGTAGTTCTGCAGCCTGTTTTGTTACCGTTCCTGGGAGGCATGCAGCAGTTCATTTTCCAGCATGATAATGCCTGTGTACTTACTGCTAGGGTTTCCAGACAATGTTTGCAAAATGTTAAAGTATTGCAATGGCCAGCACGACCTCCAGATTTATCCCCAATAGAAAATCTGTGGGATCACATTGGACGACGCGTGCAATCCTCTCACCGGATCTCAATGAATTATGGGAGCAAGTCAACGCTGCTTGATGTGCAATCCCTCAGAACCATATCCGTCGACTGTATGACTCCACGCCAAGCCGTATTGTTGCTTGTATTGCCATTCACGGCGGTGCAACCACCTACTGAGGCAGTCACATTGTGCTGCATTATCTCATCTTCTAACTGCTGTAAGTGGCTGCAAATTAAATCATGGTATGCCAATATGTAATGCTACATTTCACCCTTATCCTCTCACGCCTTCTGGGTGGGGCAATTTCATTGTCTTGCAATGTATGTCCTGTATTGGAGCATCGGATATGTTAATCTTTATCAATAGGTACATGAACATCGTTTGAGCCATTTTTTGAGAAAGTGCCATTTTCTAAAATCACTCTACTACAAATGTCCTTATTTATTTCATCACGTGATCTATATTTACAGTCTAAATAAAAATGGGCAAAGACTGGCAGAGTCGATTATTTGCCAATTTCTATTCTGCTGTTCTTCTTGTTCGAGTCCCCACTATGCCAACTGGAATTTTCTCTGCTAGCCTCCTCTTCGCTCTGGTGAGAGGGAACAACGATAGGATTTGAATACTGCCGTCCGTCGAATGAAACTTTAAATTGTGGTCCCATGTGCAGGAGAGGCGTACCCTGTGCACGTTAAAGAACACGTTGGATGGCCTTGACTGGAAGCTTCCATCTGTCTCTTAAGAGCTGTCCAGAGTCGATTATTTGCCAATTTCTATTCTGCTGTTCTTCTTGTTCGAGTCCCCACTATGCCAATTGGAATTTTCTCTGCTAGCCTCCTCTTTGCTCTGGTGAGAGGGAACAACGATAGGATTTGAATACTGCCGTCCGTCGAATGAAACTGTAAATTGTGGTCCCATGTGCAGGAGAGGCGTACCCTGTGCACGTTAAAGAACACGTTGGATGGCCTTGACTGGAAGCTTCCATCTGTCTCTTAAGAGCTGTCCAGTTGGTCCCCTTTCCTCCAACCTTCTCGGAGCCCTCGGGGTCCTTGGGACTTGGCCATTTAGCCTATTGTGTCCATAAAAACACTGTTCACATAGGCAACAGAGGCTACTGAAAAGGCAATTTCAAGCAATGCATCTAAACCCCCCAAAGAATTCTTTAAAATCATTTTAAAATTGATGGAATTCATCGTATTATTTCAGTGCCCATCCAAATAAGCAAATGGTCAAGTTCGTGAAGGAAGAATTGGTTTAGATTCATGTTTCAAACGGTTTAATGCATGTTGCATTTTGTTAATATATATTTTAAATGTTTGCATTTAATTACCGTAAAGAAAACTATGCTGTATACATATTAATACCAAGTCTCTTTAATGATCAATTTTCAGCTTTTATGTTTCAGTTTTGGGCTTCCAGGAACCTATCTCATATCTATAATATTGTTCTCATGGAACCTCTCTCACCCCTATAATATTGTTCTCATGGAACCTATCTCACCCCTATAATATTGTTCTCATGGAACCTATCTCACACCTATAATATTGTTCTCATGGAACCTATCTCACACCTATAATATTGTTCTCATGGAACCTATCTCACACCTATAATATTGTTCTCATGGAACCTATCTCACCCCTATAATATTGTTCTCATGGAACCTCTCTCACACCTATAATATTGTTCTCATGGAACCTATCTCACACCTATAATATTGTTCTCATGGAACCTATCTCACCCCTATAATATTGTTCTCATGGAACCTCTCTCACCCCTATAATATTGTTCTCATGGAACCTCTCTCACCCCTATAATATTGTTCTCATGGAACCTCTCTCACCCCTATAATATTGTTCTCATGGAACCTATCTCACACCCCTATAATATTGTTCTCATGGAACCTATCTCACACCTATAATATTGTTCTCATGGAACCTATCTCACACCTATAATATTGTTCCCATGGAACCTATCTCACACCTATAATATTGTTCTCATGGAACCTATCTCACATCTATAATATTGTTCTCATGGAACCTATCTCACACCTATAATATTGTTCTCATGGAACCTATCTCACACCTATAATATTGTTCTCATGGAACCTATCTCACACCTATAATATTGTTCTCATGGAACCTATCTCACACCTATAATATTGTTCTCATGGAACCTATCTCACACCTATAATATTGTTCTCATGGAACCTATCTCACATCTATAATATTGTTCTCATGGAACCTATCTCACATCTATAATATTGTTCTCATGGAACCTATCTCACATCTATAATATTGTTCTCATGGAACCTATCTCACACCTATAATATTGTTCTCATGGAACCTATCTCACACCTATAATATTGTTCTCATGGAACCTATCTCACACCTATAATATTGTTCTCATGGAACCTATCTCACACCTATAATATTGTTCTCATGGAACCTATCTCACACCTATAATATTGTTCTCATGGAACCTATCTCACACCTATAATATTGTTCTCATGGAACCTATCTCACATCTATAATATTGTTCTCATGGAACCTATCTCACACCTATAATATTGTTCTCATGGAACCTATCTCACACCTATAATATTGTTCTCATGGAACCTATCTCACACCTATAATATTGTTCTCATGGAACCTATCTCACACCTATAATATTGTTCTCATGGAACCTATCTCACACCTATAATATTGTTCTCATGGAACCTATCTCACATCTATAATATTGTTCTCATGGAACCTATCTCACATCTATAATATTGTTCTCATGGAACCTATCTCACATCTATAATATTATTCTCATGGAACCTATCTCACATCTATAATATTGTTCTCATGGAACCTATCTCACATCTATAATATTGTTCTCATGGAACCTATCTCACATCTATAATATTGTTCTCATGGAACCTATCTCACATCTATAATATTGTTCTCATGGAACCAACTGCCCCCTTTAGCATTGTATCGCTGAACATTATGTTTTCTTCGAATCAATTAACGACGTTAAGAGGAGTATGATAGTATTAAGAAACAATCCCAATAATTTTTCATGATTATAAATTTAAAGATTGAAAAATTTCCACTTCTTTATCAATGAAGTATTCTTTGTTTTCTAACCAATAATGTGCAGTTTTACAACCCATCAATTCCTAGAATCGCCGAGTAGAAAAACAAATTACGTTATTTACTCTTTTTACTCTTTCTGTAAAGTTCAGATCACCGTACAAGATATAATGAAGAGTTAGCAAAGAGTTTTCCTAAGTTTTGTAGTCGACTCATAAAGCTGTTGCACCAAAACTTCATTACAGAAACAAATCATTAGGAAGTGCTCATTAAAGGGGCAAGGAACCTTCAGAATTCTTGTTTTTATCCTCATCGCGGTAAATTGGCTGCATCATTACGCTCATATCTGCCTTGTTGTCAAAAGAATGCTAATCAAGTGACAACAGAAAGAGCATTTCTATCACAGACTTTAAACTAGACACAGAATCAGATTCAAGTGATGACTTAACAGGTTGTATAGAGGACAGCCCACACTATTAAAATAATAAACAAAAAAATAAATACCCCCTGAAGCAGCTGCTTGCCACACAGGTCTGACATGAGCCCATCAATTTATATGCCTTAGTAGAAGGTCTGTGAGGATGGCGGGACCCCAGCAGAAAAAACGACACGAACATCCATGCCTTACCTGGGGCTCGAACCCAGATCCCTTAGATCAGTAGCCAAGCGCGCTAGCCACCTATCGAAAAAATAAGGCTGTTGAATGAGAAACTGATATCAGGAAGGGTGTTCAGCGTTTAAGATTTAGTATTACCGTAATGAAAACTATGTTGTATACATATTAGTACCAAATCTATTTAAAGATCATTTAAAGCTTTTATGGTTCAGATTTTGGGGATGAATTGCTGTTCGAATTTTTGAGCGTGCTTGTGTTCCATTTTCCCTTTTTTCGTGAGATATATGGAAGAAAAATAAAGTAGCATTATCGTGAAAAAAAAAGATCTTGAAATGTTTGATTAGGAATACAGACAGTCATACGTGTTCCATCATGTCTGTGAACTTTAAACGCTAAGGTCGTACAAACATGCCAGAAGAAACGAAATTACCACTAACGAACATACATGGAGTATCACTTGAGATTCGTAAAGCAAAAATAAACCAAATAAAAAAGTGCAATGGACATTAGTAGGATTGATGGCGTGGGGTGTATCTGCATTTCGATTGGTTATGCACAGAAGAATTCACTGAGTCAAGAAACGCACACAGTCTTACTTGCAGACAAAAAAAAAATACCCTCTCAAGGAGCTGCTTGCCACAGATGTCTGACAGGAGCCTGTCAGTTTATATGCCACAATAGAAGGTCTGAGAGGATGGCAGGACCTCAGCAGAAAAACGACACATATATCCATGCCTTACCCGGGACTCGAACACAGGTCCCTTAGATCAGTAGCCAAGCGCGCTAACCACTCGGCCATTTGAAAAAAGGCGAATTCTTTTTGATTCCGTCAGACATGTTAAGAGTAGTGCTACGTTGTTCAACGATCTCTCTAACGATACACCTTGTTGTGAGCTTGAATATTTTCAGTCCTCTTGGGGGCGGGGGGTGGCTCAGTCGGTAGCGCGCCAGGCTCGTAATCTGTAGTTCCCAGGTTCGAGTCCCAGCTGGGACAGCATTGAGATTTATCTCCGCAAAATTCCCCGCCCTGCCCACGGTCAGTAGGGGACACCGACGGGCTTGGAAAGTCCGTCGGATGGGACGTTAAGCCGTGGCCCCGTGTGCGGGAGAGCCATACCCTGTGCACGTTAAAGAACACGCTGGATGGCCTTGACGGGAGGCTACCATCTGTCTCCCAACAGCTGTTCCAGTGGGTCCCCTCCCCCAAACTTCTCTGAATCTTCGGGGTCCATGTGATCTGGCCATTTCGCCCATGGTGTGCAAAAAAGTGCTGCTCAGAGGTAAAACAACCCAACCCAACAGTCCTTTTGATGGCTATGTAGACCTTATGTGGTGGCCTTGTTACGGAATGCGGTCTGTCTCTCTGTAAAGGAAGTTTTCGCTTAACGAATTATCACTATAACGAATTATTTGAATAATTCTTAATACAACGACGATATTTTTAATATAATTCTAACCACTAAACTAACACCTGCTCCGTCTTTCATTCGCTAATATGACTTATTAATCTGCCTGAACTTGTCACCCATGGCGCCATCTATGATTAGTGAAGGTAACTCTGTGTATTCCCTATTGATTGATTATTTCATTAATTACGTTTTCTTGAGAGTGATTTTCTTATTTGCATCTTGTTCAGAGCAACATTGGGAAAAGAAGTCGCATTCCCCTATCATCGATGGCCCCATGGGCGATAAGTTCGAGTAGATTTATAAGTCACATTAGTAGATAAATGAGGGAGCCGATGATAGCTTAGCAGTTAGAATACTCTGGTATGAATCTGGAGGGACGTGGGTTCGAGTCCTGCGCATCGGCAAAAACTCATTTTTTCTATAGCGCGCTTGGTTACTGATCTAAGGAACCTGGGTTCGAGTCCCGGGTAAGGCATGGATATTCGTGCCGTTTTTTCTGCTGAGGTCCTGCCATCCTCTCAGATCTTCTACTATGGCATATAAACTGACAGGCTCCTGTCAGACCTGTGTGGCAAGCAGCTGCTTGAGGGGGTATATTTATTTATTTTTATTTTATTTACTGACTTCTTTGTCAACAAGTGACTCTGTCTAGTTCCTCTTGATTGAATATTTTATTATTTTGGCTCTCTCTGCATTATTTAAGATGATCTTAAAGAGTATAGAGATGTAGTTTTCCCCAGATAATCATCCCACCCAAGTTAGGTACAACATTTGTTGAGTGATGGGTCGGAGACGGAGAAGGTATTTCGCAGACGAAATACTTTTCTTTCTCAGCAGCCGGTGATGCATCGGTCTTACTGTGAGCGATGGGAACATTCGCTCCAGAGGAGGCCATTATGGAGCATTGAAGTGAGGATCACCAGAGATGACGTGTGGGCCCAAGTCCATCACTCCTGTCTCCACAGCAGCATGAGGTAGAATCGCCTCTCACAGACCGACCACCGCTCTCGCCTCTCTACACACTCCGAGAGAGAATTTAAACTTCGCTAGTTTCGTTGTGATTAGTTTCGAGAAGAGAATTTCCAAACGAAGAGCGTTTCTTGTCTAAAAAGAAAGTTACAGAAAAGTGGGAATGAAAGCCTTTTATGCATTTGTTGGTCATTGATTTTTTTTTTATTGCAAGAGACTGTTATTTTTGTGTATTTTTTTACTTAAAAATTTTAAGAATATCTGCATTTGAATTTGGATAATTTTTGTTTTGTAATTGTTCCACTCATTCTGTTTTTTTCCTATATTTTTTTTCAATAATTTTACTCATAAAAGTGGGGCGGGGGTGGCTCAGTCGGTAGCGCGCCATGCTCGTAATCTGTAGTTCCCAGGTTCGAGTCCCAGCTGGGTCAGCGTTGAGATTTATCTCCGCATATTTCCCCGCTCTGCTCACGGTCAGCAGGGGACACCGATGGGCTTGGAAAGGCCGCCGTCCGTCGGATGGGACATTAAGCTGTGGCCCGTGTGGGGAGAGCCATACCCTGTGCACGTTAAAGAACACGCTGGATGGCCTTGACGGGAGGCTACCATCTGTCTCCTAACAGCTGTTCCAGTGGGTCCCCTCCCCCAAACTTCTCTGAGCCTTCGGGGTCCATGTGACCTGGCCATTTAGCCCATGGTGTGCAAAAAAGTGCCGCTCAGAGGTAAAACAACCCAACCCATAAAAGTTACTTTAAAAAATCTAGCAACACCTTTACAAATGACATATTTAATATAATTAGTTTAAGAGTCTCGAATTCAAAACTTTTTTACAGTTTTTTGGGTAGCTCTTGAAATTTATGCAGGTGTCTGTTCAAAACATTCATTCAATAGTTTTGTAATTATAGTTATTTTCAAGTTATTTCATTTTTCACAAAGATTTTGATTTGTGAGAAAGAATAAAAAACCTTATTATTCTCACGAGACAACGTTATACCACGTGGGTATATAACAATTATATTAATAAATTGTTAACTAATGTAGCATCATAATTATTGTTATAATTTTAATTGTATTTGAATTTATTGCTGAAGGGTTTTCAAAAACAGATGTCTTAACAGCTAAAACACAAACTATCTTCTCTTTGCAAGTATATGTGTTCTTTTCTTTGTGTGAAATGCCAGTATAAAGAAAGCCAGAATAACGAAATATTCAGTATAACGGATTTTTTTTTTCCAAGACCCAGCCAATTTATTATTTATCTTCATGTAAAAATAATTCATTTCAACGAATACCAGTATAACGAAATAAAAATTTATCCATGTAAAAAAAGTATGACCAGTATAACAAAATTTTTAAAAAGAGAATCCTTAAACAATATGTACAATGTATATTTTAGCATCTGGCAACGCTGCAATAATTTATCAGCTGTGAAATATCTAACGAATCATAACGTTATTATCACGTTCTATGTTATGGCGCGCATTTTAGTCGATTGCATTGCATAGATGTTCTCTATAACTAGCCGGCATAATGCTTTAAAGCGGCGTTGCCACTTTTTTCTAGTATAAAAGGTGATTTTTTCCTAACTTTGTGGGGCGGGGGTGGCTCAGTCGGTAGCGCGCCAGGCTCGTAATCTGTAGTTCCCCCTGGGGCAGGGTGGCTCAGTCGGTAGCACGCTAGGCTCGTAATCTGTAGTTCCCAGCTTCGAGTCCCAGCTGGGTCAGCGTTGAGATTTATCTCCGCAAAATTCCCAGCCCTGCCCACGGTCAGTAGGGGACACCGATGGGCTTGGAAAGGCCGCCGTCCGTCGGATGGGACGTCAAGCCGTGGCCCCGTGTGCGGGAGAGCCATACCCTGTGCACGTTAAAGAACACGCTGGATGGCCTTGACGGGAGGCTACCATCTGTCTCCCAACAGCTGTTCCAGTGGATCCCCTCCCCCAACCTTCTCTGAGCCTTCGGGGTCCATGTGACCTGGCCATTTAGCCCCTTGGTGTGCAAAAAAGTGCCGCTCAGAGGTAAAACAACCCAACCCAACACAACCTCTGAGCGGCACTTTTTTGCACACCATGGGCTAAATGGCCAGGTCACATGGACCCCGAAGGCTCAGAGAAGGTTGGGGGAGGGGACCCACTGGAACAGCTGTTGGGAGACAGATGGTAGCCTCCCGTCAAGGTCATCCAGCGTGTTCTTTAACGTGCACAGGGTATAGGTCTCCCGCACACGGGGCCACAGCTTAACGTCCCATCCGCCATGCTCACGGTCAGAAGGGGACACCGATGGACTTTCCAAGCCCATCGGTGTCCCCTACTGACCGTGGGCAGGGCGAGGAAATTTGCGGAGATATATTGCAACAGACAGCTAAAGAAATTGCCGACTTTTTACAATAAAATCTAATACATGATAATTTTCTTTTGTGTGATTATTTGTAGTGTGTAACTGCCACAACAAGTTTTTCATTTGCATTTCAGTATAACGAATACATTTTAATCGCCTGCTCGATTTCGCTATACTGACATTTCTCAGTATTTTGCACAATGGAAACTATTTACCTGGCAAAACAAATAAGTTAATTTTTTATTTCCGATTTTTCCATCGTTTTCTATTTTCCCATTAGGTTTTTTCAACCAGGATGAACAGTTTCCGTGCTATCAAAGAGAACCACAGAAAGAACACCATCCTAATCAATATAAAGCTACAAAAACCGTAACAGCCACATTTTGACCCCAGGCTACACTTGGGCAAACCTTGGCTTTGATAAAGTACAGTGCCAAAAGCGATAACGGAAGTATGTCATCAACTCATCGATTTGTTGGGGTCTATGGGTGAAAATCCACCTTTCATGTCGCCTTTGTCTGCAGCATTATCAGGGACGGAGCAGAGGCAACCCAAAGGAGTAACAGTCTCTTCGGAGAAACTATCTCCTAGACCCAAAACCAAACATTTCATCTCTGGGGATGTTGGGTGAAGAAGATAAATGAGATCCAGTGGCCATCAGTTTGTCTTCTGCAGTGTAGATTAAAAGTAAGTCACAATAATTGAGAGACTGGCATAAGAAATCTTGAATGATCTATAAAATAACATTTTCATGTCTATTACGATTTTTCTTACTAATTAAAAATAATGACCAACTTTGTCTAAACCCATTAAGTTACGAATATTTTTACACTAAACAGGCCCAGAATTATTATTTTATGAAGGGGGATTTATCCTAATATGTATAATATTAATTTCATCTAATTTATATAATCTTCAGTTTCACCTAACAGTTACAATATATAATTTTATCTAATCAGAGCTAAACTTAAAAAAAATCGTAAAAGGCTGTCGAATTTTTTACTTGTAATACTTTAAGCAATGAAAGGTTTCTTGTGGTATTTAAAAGTTTTACAGTGTTTATCGGGTTGGGTTGGGTTGTACTTTTTTGCACACCATGGGCTAAATGGCCAGGCCACATGGACCCCGAAGATTCAGAGAAGGTTGGGGGAGGGGACCCACTGGAACAGCTGTTGGGAGACAGGTGGTAGCCTCCCGTCAAGGCCATCCAGCGTGTTCTTTAACGTGCACAGGGTATGGCTCTCCCGCACACGGGTCACGGCTTAACGTCCCATCCGACGGACGGCGGCCTTTCCCCTACTGACCGTGGGCAGGGCGGGGAATTTTGCGGAGATAAATCTCAACGCTGACGCAGCTGGGACTCGAACCTGGGAACAGTGTATAGCACTCTGAAACATTCAGGAGAGTCGAGAACAACAAAGCATTCGTAATGACTTTTTCTAGCTTTGCACAAATACGGAGTCTTGGGAAGGATTCTTATTTTTTGAAGGAAGATCTGAAGGGAAGGAATGAATCTTATAAAATAGGAACAATGTAGTCTTGCTAGAGATTGTACATATTTTTATAACGCAACTGCATCTGTTCATTACAACTGATTTTTAAAACTTCCCTGTAAACAATCCGCAATAGTTTATCTATCATCTGCGGCGCGGTATCTGATACCTGATACCATCTATTGACAAAGAGGAGGATGCTTGAAGAAATGACTACGGATGCTAGAACGTCTCAGAGACGTTCATGTGTGAATGGGATTCATTTTTTCGCATGTTTCAGAGACGTCAGTGTAAGCCAGAGAGTTTTAATAGAACTTTTAAAACAAAAAAAGGGATCAAAGTCTTATGCAGGATTTTTGCCCTAAGCAAAAAATAAAGAAGGAATTTTGCCTGGAAAGGAAGCAGATTGACGATTTTGAAATTCACGGCTCTGTTTTCATTGAGTAATATATACAATACAGGAAAAAAAAATTGCGACACTCGGGTGGATTAATGCCAATTTATTGAAACGCAGACAGCTGTTAGGATGCAATGAGATGTGCGATTGATTACATTAACAAATAAAATATGGAAAATCACCATTTTACCCACCCGGTAAAGTGGTATAATTAATATGATGTTGAACCGCCCCGCGCATTTAGTGCATTCATGAACATGGCGGGGATGGCTATCGTCCAGCTCTATAATGTTGTCCTTAGGGAAAGAACGCTGAATAACGCGAAGTCGCTGTTCGATTTCAGCGGCAATGGTATCAGTGCATTCATGAACATGGCGGGGATGGCTATCGTACATGCTCTATAATGTCCTTAGGGAAAGAACTTCGAATAGCGCGAAGTCGCTGTTCGATTTCAGCGGCAATGGTTGGTGCACCTCTTGTCTGTTGTTGGAGCTGTCTGCCCATCATGACCCGGACGTGTTCAATAGGTGAAAGGTCAAGCAAGGGTGCTGGCCATGGTAGTATCTGAACGTTTTGCTCGTGTAGATACTGCAGACTAATATGGGTTGTGTGGGGACGAGCGTTGTCTTGCTGGTAAAAGGTTCCGTGCTGCTGAACAAATGGGACAGCCACTTGCTGCAAAATGTTGGTAACATATCGTTGGACATTCAGAGATCCCCTTATGATGACAATTCTGACCGAGATGTCCGACTAATGGCACCCCACACCAAAACACCAGGTGCTAGAGCTGTGTGACGATGTCCCACGCACTGGGTGGCGTATCTTTCCCCTGACGGTAGACAACGGCGAACACGTTGTTTACCGTCGTGCTGACAAAGACAAAAGCGAGATTCGTTACTAAACACCGTTCGAGTTCTGTCTGAGGCGAGACTACTGAAGACGGGCTTGCATGTGGGCAGAACGTGAGGAGCAAGCACTCGCAATGAAAACTGTAAAAGCCTGTTGTTTACCATCAGCCTGGTAGGTATTCGATATGTTACTTGTTGCGAATCTGTCACGAAATGCCGTACGTCGCAAATGGCGGTCCTGTCGCTCCATGGTCATATATCGTCTTCCTGATCCTTGTCGGCATGTTCCTTCCTGAAACCAATGGCGCCATATGTGTACGATGGTGCTGGGATTGCGGTCAGGACTGACCACATCTCTGTACGACAAACAAGCTTCTCTAAGAAGGCCGATAGTTCTTCCACGTTCAAAGTCTGTTGATTGTTGGAACGGCTGTCGACGTCTGCGAAGGGATCATAGAACAATTTCCACAACATTTTGTCAACCAGGGAGCTTTGATTGCCTTTATCTGTGTTTGACTGCTCCACACCTGTGACGTCAGCTCGCGCCTGTCCAATCGTTTCGATCGTCCTGCAAACATAATTATATTCCATGCATTTCCATATACTACCGCCTCCCTAAATTTCATCACATTTTATAACTTCTTGCAAGTGTTGCATTTTTTATTTCCTGTAGTGTATAAATATTCAAATTCCAGAGTCGGAAGTTGGTGGGTGGAGAATTTACCTCCCCTCCTGAACAAAATATCCATGAAGGAAACAGAAATAATTTAGGACAGTAGCAATAGCTTTTATCTGTTGTTTATAAGCGAAAGATTTCCATTGCAGTAAAAAATTTTGTCTTCCGTTTTAGAAAACATTAAAAAATTCTTGAAAAATGTATGAAATATGAACTAGTTTTATGACTGTTTGTTTCCATTACCATTACCAGTATTCTCAAAGAGAGGGAGAGGGGAGGAAGCATGTTCTCTCTAGAACCGGCCCTGGTTCATATTATTATTGCAAACTTTAAGTGTCTGTAATAACTCTATGTCACGTTCAGGTACATTTGATATCTAATATTAAGTTATATTGTAGAGTTTTCTTTTTTTTTAAAGAATTTTACCGTTCTGAAATACACAGTGTATCAGAATAATATGACCACCTACCATATATATGCTCTGGTAGGTGGTCATATTATTCTGATACGACTGTGTGTTATATATCTCACTGAAATTCGAACGATACAAAAATTAAAAAACAATTAAAATAAACGTTACAAAACATAATTTTGAAAAGTGTGAAAAGTGAAAAAATGTTACTTTATACTAATACGAAGGTAATGCTTCTTAAGTATCTGAATAAAACAACAATTCTTCCACTATCGTCGACCTGATGACGTTGGTGCGGGCGTCCCGACTTTGGAAGCATGAATAATAGACCTCCGGTTTACAAGTCGCATCAATACGAGAAATAGTGAATGTGGCGGTGAACTTAATGAGAGGGGTCGTCTGGGGCAATCAGGACAGATTCAACAGGAAGATTCAAAGCCGTTTGGCTAATCTCAAACTAATCTAAAGTTTGAGATTTGAGACTAATCTAATCTCAAACTAATCTAAAAAATATCTGGCAACGATTTTTTTTAGAAATCAGTGATCTGGCAACCTTCGTGTCACGTGACACGAAGGTTGCCAGATTACTAATTTCTAGAAGAAATCATTGCCAGATATTTTTTCTGAATTCTGTAATCAACCTTAGTGTTCGGATATTTTTTAATATATATAATGCAATGAATATGGAGCGTGTGCAGTTACAACACCACCTAGAGGATACTAACTGCCAACACCACCTCTAGGTGGTGTTGGCAGTTACCGTTCACAGCAAACTGGAGCGGTTGCGGTTAATGTTCACAGCACATTGGATCGTGTGGGCTCACTCACGGAAATATTGAGCGTGTGCAGTTACCGTTCACAGCAAACTGGAGCGTGTGCAGTAACTGCATACGCTCCAGTTTGCTGTGAGCGGTAACTGGAGCGTGTACAGTTGCTGTACACGCTCCAGATATTTTTCTTGAATTCTGTAATCACGTGACACGAAGGTTGCCAGATCACTAATTTCTAAAAAAATCGCTGCCAGATATTTTTTCTGAATTCTGCAATCAACCATGATGTTCGGATATTTTTTTGAGCGACTGTAGGTGGGCATATTATTTTGATACTAGATCGTGTGGGCTCACTCACGGAAATATTGAGCGTGTGCAGTTACCGTTCACAGCAAACTGGAGCGTGTACAGTTGCTGTACACGCTCCAGATATTTTTCCTGAATTCTGTAATCACGTGACACGAAGGTTTCCAGATCACTGATTTCTAAAAAAAATCGTTGCCAGATATTTTTTCTGAATTCTGTAATCAACCTTAGTGATCAGATATTTTTTTGAGCGACTGTATGCGCGGAAGGAGCTGAGTTTCGAGTCCGAGGATACAGTAAGAGACTCAGGTGGATTTCTTTACCTGGAAACTGAAGGGGAAGTCCAAGCATACATGTATATATGGTGCACTGCATCCTCTTCGTGCTAGTAGAATATAGTGTGATGAATAATTAATCTTCCCTCTTTGTAGTGAATCACTATTCAGAACAGAGATTGTTATGACAATGATCATTTGGGGGCACAGTTGAATGCAGATTTGATCTCAGACGGCTATTTAATGCTCTGAGGTCTCCTGCAATATCGGACGTATGCCGCAATTAGTCCTGCAAGGCGTCGAGATTGTGTGCTAATCATCTGTATGCTTTTCAGAGGTGGTGTCCTTAGACAATCTTGCGATTTGCATAGTTTTGACTGTTGTTGCACAACACCATTGAGAACCAACAACATCATCCTTTTGGAAGTCGGTTATATAATCCGTCGTTACTCTTTCGAATATTTGCCAGTTGCTGTGCTGTTTGAACACAACTAAGGGACAAAGCTCCCTTATTTCACAATATTGTCTGCCACTGGTTAGAAAAATGGCTTCTTAGAACGGTAAGATGCAGAATTTAAGGTTTAATGTTTCGGAACTCGACTTTAACCGTATTTTTGTAAATTAAGTATATGAAGCTAGTTTAATTTCTAGTTCTTTGTTTAGCACTATTGCAGCTTTTATTGTGCCCTAAATGACATTCACTTTTTTTAATGTCAATAATGTAAGCTTTATTAGCTTCTTTTTTCACGATTTTCACAAAATTTTATTTAATGCTCCGTGTATAAGTGTTATACACGGAGCATTGTCTCAGTGTATAACAGTATTTGTTTTGTGTTATGTTTTCAGTTTTAGAATAATAACTACTCCAGCCAGGATTACCCAACATCGCAGGGAAAAAAGGCTTCAATCATTACACATAATTTAATAACTGCCTCATTGATTAAGCTCTTATCTCCTTTCCTTTGCTTGTTCAGTTAATTAAGACGTTACTCGTTTTAAAAGCACGTCGTTAAGATGATCAAGGCCTGCGAAGGGAGAACCATTTTCTTCCTTCAGTGTTCCTCAACTAAGTTAATCAAGTCGAAGGCAAAATGCATTTTGCTCTTAGTAGAAGAGATCGTAACCGTTGTGCTTGGTTTGTTTTCTGTTATCCCGGCCGCTGTGCGTCGCGCCCATCAGTTTAAAGCCTACCTGAATAACAATCTAATGGTGTGTTGCCAGTTGTGTAAATGCGAATCCACGAAAATAAATTCGCCCATTTATCAATTCCACCGTAACCGTGTTAACTGCCTCTTCTAGCAAGTTGCGAAATGAGCTTTTAAATGTATGCTCCCGAAGTGAAGTTCCGAACGAATTAGCGGCACCACTTCTGAATGGGGAGAATTTTGTTAAATGTTTTGAAAATCGAAACGTGCGTTCGTTTGTTAACGACTTCAAAATGCACAATTCGAGCAGATTGAGGTCACTCCAAACCAATCTTTTGTGCATCGTGTTTGCATGAAGGTACTACATTCAAGTGAGGACGTTTGTGGGTTTGAGAGAGACAAACGAGAAGGGCGAAGAAGAGCTGCCATTTAATTGCTTTCTGTACATTGATGCATTATCAGAGCATCTTGTTGGATCCTTTTCAGTACTTGGTGAACACAAATAAAATTAATCCGTGTTCAGACTCAGAGATTCATGCAAATTGCTTTGAATTAATTCGCAACCAGAAATGGTAACTTTGTTCTCCTATAATCATCGGCTTCAAGTGAACGACTCTAGGTTCAATCCATAACGAATATCTGGGATGGGAAATATCGTTTAATCTTTGCCTTCATAAAAGTGTTATAGATTACACTGGTTTACAAGGTTTTTATAACATGAACAATTGTAGCTGCCTTTAACTATTTTTCAGGTGCTGATTTCAGATCTGGCCTTGAAAAACGTCTAGCACCTCACGTTTTTATGTTATTGGTCATTTTGACTCCTATTAAGATCTTCCCTATACCAACACGTCCAGGTAACTGGGATGATTTTTGTGGCTGGCAACACTGATTGCCAAGTGGGAGAAAACATGTAACATTCATGGAGGTAGGAAGACAGGGAGACGCCCTATCGCTTGAAAACTGTAACCGAGCGTCGCCATATTGTTACTTGTAATCTTTCTATCACTGTGTTAAAGAACGACAGATTGCATTGAAAAAATGGATTTGGGTAACGCGTTTGATTACAGTAATGAACTTGCGGAAAAGATCAAAAGGATAACATTTCATAGGTGAGAAGTAATGCTAAAGTTTTACTTTGTAAATTGAAAACCTTTTCGTCATTTCAAATAATTTATGACAGTAGCGTTGTTAAGGCCTAGCGGAAGGCGGTAGGAAGGGTTGCGAAATTTTCTCAGTGTTTTTAATATAAACTGATGAAATAAAGTGTTCTTATAAATTCATAAAAAGAGAAAAAAAAATCAACAGGGGAAAATGTGATACTGATATCATTTGTCATTTCCTATGTTTTGATGTACCTTACAGAAACGCTAGAGAATTTCCTGTTAGGTCAATGAGAATCTAATTTCGAAACTGTCATTTCTAAAATATGCATTTAATGGAAAAATTTGGCTAAAGATAAATTAAAAATCGTAATTAAATCTATTTAAATCTCGATTTTAAACAATATTTGTTAAGTATTTAAAGAGTTATGGACGCTAGAATGTTTCATGATAAATTAGGTTCAATGTCGATGAAAATCTAACTGTGAAGTGCTATAACTATTAAAATATGTATTTAATGGAAAATACGAAAGAAGGTAAATTAAAGATCATAATCAAATCTATTTAAATCTCCATTTTTAACGATATTCATGCAATTTAATGGAAGAATATGACTGAAGATAAATAAAAGAACATAATCAAAACTATTTAAATTTCTATTTTAAACAATATTCAGTAATAAGTCTATATTAATGTCTGGATATTTCACAACAAAATTCCTTCTTTTTATTCCAAAGAGATTGTTTTTGTTAATATTTATATTTTTTCTTCTGTAAGAGATTTGACTTATCACAGTTTACTCTGAACATTAGAAACTTGATTAAACAATGATAGAACTTTGAAATCTTACGCAGGGGAGAGGAATTCAGTCCTTATTTTATGAAAAAGATGGTGTAGCTTTCATTTGATATGTAATTTGTTATTGTTCACTTTACGTGTGAATAAACAACTGTGTTTAAAAACGTAAACAAACGAAAAACTAAAGCGGAAAAAAGTATTTTTTTATATATATGTTAAATATCTCTTGACCTTCCAAGAAAAAAAAATCGATTTAACAATATTCGTCGAAATAATTCATTTTTTGCACATGAAACAATTGCGATTTTATTGAGCAGTATTCGTATTAGGATACATTACAATTGACATATCGCTTTTGGATACATTACAATTGACGTGCAGCATGTGGCTTTCTGAGTAGCAAGAACATGGCTACCGCCGTTCTGCGCGGCTACACCAGCGCCCTATGTTAAGATACAGTAATGACGCCTCCCCCTCTTCCTACCTCCATGGTAACATTAACCTAACCTCAGACCGCCATTCTTGTTATATTCATTGTAGGAGGAACACGTGCTGTACGTTGAAGAGTGGATTTTGGCATTTAAATGGAACAAAGGCAGCGTCGCGGATGTGTTATTGTGCCAGATAAGGTTTGTTTTGTGTGGAAATTTACATTTTAAAATCCCAGGGTCGTTCTTTGAAAAAGATTTTGAAGAAAGCCTATAATTTGTATTTTGGATTCATGTTGGGGATCAGGACAAAACATGGGCTCCACATGTGTGCTGCATTTCGTGCTTTGTTGGCTTGAGTGCTTGAAAGGTAAGATAAAATCCATGCCCTTTGTAGTTCCAATAGTTTGGCGTGGGCCAACTACTCATTTGCATGATTGCTATTTTTGTTTAACTGAAGTGTCAGGATTTTCAAAAAAGAACAAAAGCAAAATACAATATCCAAATATGCCTTCAGCCATAAGGTCAGTTCCTCATGGAGAAGATCTTCCTATACCAATCCCTCCAACCGACTGGGAGGAGATGGATTCACATTCATCAGAGGAAGACTTTGAGGTACATACAGATCCTGATACTACATACACCCCTAAAAAGTTAGGGGAGCCTCATCTGATTCAACAAAATGAACTTGATGATCTTGTTCTAGACCTAGGACTTTCCAAAAAACAAGCTGAGATTTAGGTTCAAGACTTTTCAAGAGTGGAATCTTCTGGTCAAGGGTACCAGAGTTCCTCTGTTCAGAAAGAAAAATTTGGCTTTATCTGCTTATTACGAGATGCAAGATGGTTTGTGTTTCTGTACAGATATTTCAGGGCTGATGGAAGAAATTGGAACAATTCACGACCCTAAGGAATGACGTCTATTTATAGAAACAAAAAACCTTCCATTCCAGTGATACATGCTGTGGGAATGAAGGAAACTTATGAAAGCATGGAAAAAATACTCACTGTTATAAAATATGACCAGTTTAAGTGGACAATATGTGGTAACCTAAAAGTCATAGCTCTCTTGTTCGGGCTTCAAGGAGGTTTCACAAAATGTTTGTTTTCTGTGTTTGTGGGACAGTAGGGCCAGAAAGGAACACTACACAACAAAAGACTGGCCCAAAAGAGATGTTTTTATTCCTGGAAAGAGTAATATGATTTATCAGCCTCTAGTTGACCCCTCTGATGTTCTGCTCCCATCACTAAACATCAAACTGGGGCTTATGAAAAACTTTGTAAAGGCTATGGAGAAAACTGGTAAAGGGTTTTGAACTTGATGGAAAAATTTCCAACACTAACTGATGCCAAATTCAAAGAAGGGATCTTTGTTGGTCCTCAGATCAGGAAGTTAATGAATGATACTGTCTTCGAAGAAAAACTGAATATGAAGGGGAGCACTGCATGGAAATTCTTCACATCTGTGGTCCAGGGTTTTTTTGGGAATCACAAAGAGGAAACCTATCAACAGTTCATTCAAGATGTTCTCAAAATCTATGAAAATCGTGGCTGCCGAATGTCTTTAAAGATCCATTTCTTGCACTGGCATCTAGATTTCTTTCCCAAGAACTTAGGAACTGTCAGTGATGAGCAAGGGGAAAGATTTCACCAGGATATCCGAACCATGGAGGAGAGATACCAAGGCAGGAGGGATCCAGATAGGATGGGTGACTACTGCTGGTTCTTCCAAAAGGAAGATACCTCAGCAGATGAAAGACAAAAATGAACTTCTTGTAAGTATAAAAGATCCTTATCCATGTTTTCTTGATTTGCGTTTCAATATTATTTCATTTATTACTTTATATTCAGTGGTCTATAACTATGATGTTTCTAATTTTTTTCGCTGTAATCATGTAATTAATTAATGAGTTTTCAGTTGCAATTTAATAAAATAGTCACATTTATTTTCATTTCCCAGATATGCGTATTCATTGAAATTTGAAATACATCAAACTGTAATTTAAAAAACAATTGTACGTACTTCAGATTTTTCACAGACATATTTGAATTCAGCACCCCTAAATTAGTTAAAAACATCCTATTTGACCAATATTATAAAAAAAAGTTTTAATTTGTTGTCTAGTGTTAGTGATACCAAATTACGTGACATTTGCGTATATTTTCCAAACAGCGTAATATTTTCCACACAGCGTAATATTTTCCAGAATTAGTTACTTTAAACATTGGTAAGAGTTCATAGTATTTTGCTTAATTGCAGCTATGCGTCCTGAAAATTTCTCGAAAAATCAATTTGCCGAATACTAGGCCACGCCCAACTGTTACCTGAGTTATTTGAGCTTTTGGGTGGTTGCGGAAGTCTTCAGGCTCTGAACAGGAAATCCTGCAAACGATAGTTGGGAGAAAATATTTGGAATCATTTACTTTTCTCAATGAATCTTAAATAGGTAACAGAAAAAAACAGCGCAAAAAGTTTTGATTTCTTTCCTATATAAAAACTCTATTTCAAACCAGATAACTAATTTTAGGTGTAAATCTGAAAAAATAGATTTATTGAGCTTGTTAAGATGTAATTTATTTCGTTAGAAAGAAGGTTTATTATCACCTTGGTGAAGGATCTTGATTTTACAGCATTAAGTTAATAACTACCGTGCACGTGCAGCAATTGCAGAATTATAGCGAGTTCATTTTTAGTAAGTCACGGTTTTCTACTTTTTCTAGTTCCATTCAAGTTTCAAAATATTTTGTAGTCTCATGTTTGCAGATTTATTACCAATCTTTGATATTACCTTATTTTCCCTTGGGTATTTCAAATTTTATAGTACTTGCTGATTTAATGACACTGATCTCGTTAAGACTAACATCTTTACTCACATTTAACTTACATTTGGATCGTAAAGTTTTGTCATGTTTGATAAATTTTCAATTCGGCATTTAAAATATGGAACAAACTTGGTATTTATGTTTTGCCTTATTTGCAATTTAAATTTCGAATTAAATAATGCATTCTGTTGGTTTAGCTTTAAGCCACAAAACAAATATAAAATTTTTATTATTCAAATAATGGCTGTGACACTAAATGCAAGGGGCGGGGGTGGCTCAGTCGGTAGCGCGCCAGGCTCGTAATCTGTAGTTCCCAGGTTCGAGTCCCAGCTGGGTCTGAGATTTATCTCCGCAAAATTCCCCGCCCTGCCCACGGTCAGTAGGGGACACCGATGGGCTTGGAAAAGCCGCCGTCCGTCGGATGGGACGTTAAGCCGTGGCACAGTGTGCGGGAAAACCATACCCTGTGCACGTTAAAGAACACGCTGGATGGCCTTGACGGGAGGCTACCATCTGTCTCCCAACAGCTGTTCCAGTGGGTCCCCTCCCCCAACCTTCTCTGAGCCTTCGGGGTCCATATGACCTGGCCATTTAGCCCATGGTGTGTAAAAAAGTGCCGCTCAGAGGTAAAACAACCCAACCCAACTAAATGCAAATTTTTTTGCTGTAGTTAAATTTCTGGAACTTTGGTTTTCATTTCTTTCCAACAACTTTCCATTGCACTAAGTTTTTTTTATTCAATGCCTGAAAATCCACAAATATTTAAGCTGAATGGTGGTAGAAGAATCTGCGATAGAACAATCCACTCCGATCCGCTTGAAATAACCACAGAGAACTGAAACCATCTGCTAAATGAAGATCTACCCTGCAGCAGAGAGTTGGCAAAAAGAGGTTGCAGCGTTTGCATGTTGCTAGGTGGCGCTGCAGCCAAGAAAACTCGGAGCAGCTAGGCGATATTTCCAAGTAAATGGCAAAGAGAGAGAAGAGGTGCTTGGGGAAGGCAACCTCTCTGATCTCATAAACATTTTGGGGAGCAGAAAATGCAATTTTGCGGCGGCACCTAATACAAAGGGAAGTAGACTACAAGCCCAGTTTCGTCGCTTATTCGATGTGTCCCTGAAGGCCATCTTAAGGCTCAGTCATCACGAGATGCAAGTTACGTGTGGAAGGGCTGTAAGCGCGGGAAAAAGATAAGGTCAGGGAAGACAGAATGGTAAATTTAGTAATATACCATGAAGTTATAGCACCTGATGCGGTTACTTTAATGTGATAGTGGCTAAATGAATTGCTTAATTAATACTTTTAAGGATTAATATTATATTACTAAAAGAATATAAAAGATGAGTTTTTTTCGGTTCAGTTGTGTTCAAACATAGTAGTTTGCTGTAAAATCACGAAATGAAATGTATTATCGCGAATGATAACTGAACAAAACTAAGTCATTTAAACCATCTATGCACTGAAACATTTTCGTTATTTTCCATTTACTCTTGAAATTGCATTTGTATCAAACAAACTTTGATCATTATAACTTTTTGACAACCCAGTCGACTTTTTTTTTTCAAATTAGTCATATTTAAGGAAAGGATTTGCTTCTACAAGAAAATCTTTGCCACGCTAGAGGGAAATTTTTATCCGATGTTTTCGAACAAAAAGTTTGATTCATTTAGGGTCGCTTTTCCATTATTACAACGAAATTCCATATAAATAATGTATATATATATATATTTAACTTCTATGTATCCTACAGATATGGATAATAACACCTGGTCATACCGGTCACTCGTCATTCAAATGGTTAAGTCAAGATTGGAATGTTTTAAACGGTATTTTTTTCTAGCCATTAAAAAAGGTAGCATTCCATCTCCAGAATAAAAACAAACATTATGGCAATAAACTGTACAATTTGTACGTTATTTGTTCCAGATTAAACTTTTTTAATAAAGTCTCAGCTTAGTTTCTGATTTTTGAAAATTTCATAATTGTAATCTTCACACGACTACTACTACAGGAAGCATCTCTCAGTTTCTGTGGCTTTGTTTCTTCTTTGACATCCTTGGGGCGGGGGTGGCTCAGTCGGTAGCGCGCCAGGCTCGTAATCTGTAGTTCCCAGGTTCGAGTCCCAGCTGGGTCAGCTTGAGATTTATCTCCGCAAAATTCCCCGCCCTGCCCACGGTCAGTAGGGGACACCGATGGGCTTGGAAAAGCCGCCGTCCGTCGGATGGGACGTTAAGCAGTGGCCCCGTGTGCGGGAAAGACATACAATGTGCACGTTAAAGAACACGCTGGATGGCCTTTAAGAGAGACTACCATCTGTCTCCCAACAGCTGTTCCAGTGGGTCCCCTCCCCCAACCTTCTCTGAGCCTTCGGGGTCCTTGTGACCTGGCCATTTAGCCCATGGTGTGCAAAAAAGTGCCGCTCAGAGGTAAAACAACCCAACCCAACTCTTCGACATCCACTGGCGACTCTCCATTAATTTCGTTAAGAGCATGTCATGAAGGAGTCATCACATAACCCTGAGATGGGGAAATGTGTCAGAATTTTATCCGCCCATCAGTGCCGCAAGTTGTTAACAATAATCAGAGACGTGTTCTTAGTGTTTCGAATCCAACACTGACTGCCTTTAGCAGAAAATAGATTAGGTTTCCTCGTGTGAGAGTTCTTTCGAAGAGAAAGAGCAAGACGCATCGTGCGCTGCAAATAACTTGATTAGACCACGCCGACGTGATGCATTTGGGACTTGCCAAAGTCTGAGAACGTATTTCTCGAGATGTTATTCTGTTAGGTTGAGAAACCCACAGCTGACGCTGTACCACTCACTAACGGGGCGTACGAATTTTCTTCTTTATCGTTACCGCTCTTTTATCATACAGCATAACTATTTTCTTTTCCGCAACTCTTTCTTAAGCTCGGCAATTATTTGAAAGGCGAGATTGGCCTTCTTAACTTTAGGCCTTTTGAGAGTCTAAACAAGTGATCTCCTAAATGCATTTCACTCTCTGAAACTTGTATGAAAAAAAAAATCTGAGCAGGGCCGGATCTAGGAGAGGGTGGTGGTGGTGGTTACCCTACCCCATTTGAAAAATGCTAGTAAGGATAAAAAGTTAAAAATTATTAAACTTATGTATAATTCATATATTTTTCAAGAAGTTTTAAAGAACTCTAAAAGGAAGGTGAGTGTTGGGGAGGAAATGTTATACCTACATAAAAAAGTCCTCATGCAGCCATGTACTACAGAGGTACAATGGGGCGGGGATGGCTCAGTCAACAGCACGCCAGGATCCTAAATTGCAGTTGCCTGGTTCGAGTCCCATCTGGGCCAGCTTTTTTCTCTTAAGTTGAGATTTATCTCCGCAAAGTTCCCCCCCCCCTGCTCTCGGTCATAAGGAAACACTGATGGGTTTGGAATGGGACGCTAAGTTGTATGCAGTAGAGCCAATACCCTGTGCATGCTAAAGAACACGCTGGATGGGTTTGACGGGAGGCTATCATCTGCCTCCTACAGCTGTCCAGTGGTCCCCTCCCCCAACCTTCTCTGAGCCTCCGGGATCCTTGTGAGCTGGCCATTTAGCCCGTTGTGTGCAACAAAAGTGCCGCTCAGAGGTAAAACAACACAACAGAGGTCCAACCAGACTATGTAATTTAGTCCTATAAACATATCTGTCCTGACTTTCATCTCCTGTATTTGCATGGCTACTATAGGCCAATTCTAACATGGTCCTGTTTCATATTATCTGTCCACTACAATCAAAGTCTCCGCCCTTTTTCCAAGGCATTTAAGCCTGCTGTTCATAACCCTATTTACCAATCTACAGCTATGCATACAGGCAGCATGACCAAACCAACGCATCTCCCTCTGCATAATATGCTTCTCAAAGGAGGTTGATGACTCCTTTGCCTAACCTCATTATTACTTAGAAAGTCAAACCACCTAATTGGCTTCGGAACAGAAAGTCCGTTTAAAACTATTTTTTCCCCTCTGTATTCAGAAATTTGCAATAATTATACTGTACATTTATATATTTTCTTGTCTTACAATTGCAATGTACTTCAATTGACGTATTTAATCCATAAGCGAAATTAATTCCTCAGCTTAGATTAATCTTCAGATCAGTGGTTTTCTACGTGTAATTGAAGTTTTTCATGTGTTTAGTTTAAAACTTTGCGGTTTACAATTAAAGAAAATTCTATCAGAGTTAATAGGATTACAACCATGGGACTGGCTTATACGAGGCATTTCAGGTTCACGAATAAGCTGATAGGTTCAGGTCCAGACTGTGACACTGAAGTTAGATTTGCTATCCAGTACCCTAATTTCAAGGGAAAAAGAGGACGCCCTTTGGACTGGATTGATCAACGTCCATTGGATGGGATGTTAAACTGTCGTTCCATTTACAAGGGATCTGTACCCTGTGCAGCAAAGAGAATCACAAAAAGTATTGCAACAGGTTAGATCGTCTTGATGGGAGGCTGTCTCTTTCTCTAAACACGTATACTGTGGTTTCCCTTTCTCACACCTGCTCTGAGACTTTGGGTCATTGTGACTTGATCGTTTATCCTACTGTGTGGAAAAATTTGCGATTAAGGGTAAATCACTTAATCCATGGAGTACAGAAGGTTGCGTTGGGAAAATAGACCCGTACATCATGGATTCCATTTAGCTAGTTACTAAACAAGAACTACGCCTGTTTTTCCTAAGGGGTCTAAAGAATTCTTATTCTAAGCCCTATCTCACTAGAAGATTAAACTTACTCTTCCATTTCCATTTAGAGGTATTCTCCTCACTTGTAAAATCAAATTTATGGGAGAATTATAATGCCTGTGGCCACACCAACGCCATGTCTAAGAGAAGAGAATTCGGTAGCATAGAGAAAGCGAAGAAACAGAGCATGTAAATAAGCTTATGCTATTGCATTTTGCGTTTGAAGAGAGTATAAGGATTGATAGGACAGCGATTCGCCGGTGGAAAGCTTCTTAGAAAACATTTGGTTGTGTGGGAATATCTCGGACCAACAGAACAACACCTTAACGTATCTGCGAAAAGTGTTCCTTTGAAACTTCAATGTATAACAATGAGCTGGAGTTGTGAGAAGACCCAAAAGCGACGATTGTTGGAAGGGATGTTGATGAGGAAGTGGAGCATGATGGGAAGAGGGCAAGGAGAGACGATGGACATTTTAAGAAAATGAGATCGATAATGGAATGAAGAAGAAAGCAGAATCTTTTATTTATGGGATGAAATGATGGCCACAAATTATTCAGAGCGAAATATTGTCTCTCGGAGACCAAAAAACAACTTACATTTTAGTTTTGTAATCACGAATGGTCTACAACTTTTGGTTGCTGTATCTCTAAGGCAGAGGTTTTTAACATTTTCCCCATAAATAAACCCTAACGACTATACTGTATGTGTTTTCCCCCTAACAACTATACTGTAAATTCCTTTTCCAAACTTGTTTCGAATCTTGGGGACCTTGTGACCCACGTAATGGTATACGTAACCAGGTCACAAGGTCCCCAAGATTCGAAACGAGGTTGGAAAAGGAGCTTAGAGTATAGTTGTTAGGAGCAGATGGGGATCTTCTCATGAAGGTCATCCAACGTATTTTTCTGAAATTTATTGCAAAATGTATTGTCAAAAGTAATGGAACATTTCATCCCCCATTGTGTTATATAAATCGAAATCCACATTTAGTGCTGCTTAACTTTGAAAATTAACTTTGCACGAAAAACTCTTACTGGCGATAATTGACGATTTCGGTAAAATTCTTCTAAATGTCAATTTTTCAATAATATTCATTTAATATTTAATAAGTTACGGAAGTTGAAGCATTTAGCAACATCGTTGCATATTACGAAGATTTACCTCAAAAGTTAATTAAAACAGAATAAAAAGTCTTACAACAAATCGTTTACTAAAATAACATACTTTTAGAGGTTTATATTTTTAGTTTTCCTCAATTTTGAAGTTTAAGATCAATAATAACAGTGTGGTATTAAATGTCGCAGCTTCAATAACTCTTTAAATATTAAAACGATAGTTTAAAAACCGAAAGAGATTTTATTGTGATCTGCAATTAATCCCCACTGACATTTGACATTTTCCCTTAACAAGCGTATTATCAAAATTAAGGAGCTTTGAAAATATATTTCCATTTGCTCATCGGTAGGAGGGGCGGGGGTGGCTCAGTCGGTAGCGCGCCAGGCTCGTAATCTGTAGTTCCCAGGTTCGAGTCCCAGCTGGGTCAGTGTTGAGATTTATCTCCGCAAAATTCCCCGCCCTGCCCACGGTCAGTAGGGGACACCGATGGGCTTGGAAAGACCGTCGTCCGTCGGATGGGACGTTAAGCCGTGGTCCCGTGTGCGGGGAGAGACATACCCTGTGCACGTTAAAGAACACGCTGGATGGCCTTGACGGGAGGCTACCATCTGTCTCCCAACACCTGTTCCAGTGGGTCCCCAACCTTCTCTGAGCCTTCGGGGTCCATGTGACCTGGCCATTTAGCCCATGGTGTGCAAAAAAGTGCCGCTCAAAGGTAAAACAACCCAACCCTCATCGGCAGGAATTCTAAAAATTTTCAAATTGGGGGTGGGGATTGTCCTCCCCCTCTGAAATTGAAAAGAAATTTTCTTGCAATTTCAACATTTTTTATTGTCCGAAAGAACTCTTTCTGAAATATTTAAACTTTTGGCATTATCTCAAAGGAATATTCTCGAAATTTAGACTTTTTTTGGCATTGTGTGAAAGAAGTCTCCAAGAGATTAAATTTCTTTGACATTGTGTGAAAGAAGTCTCCATGAGATTAAACTTTCTTGACATTATACGAAAGAAATCTCATTGAAATCGAAAGTTCTGTTTGAAATTTTTTGAATTCAGTCTTCAGTTTTTTTGTGACGAAATTATCAGCAACTCATGCAGCACTGCAATTTAAATATCAGCAATTTTTTTGTTTATATTTCAGATGTGTTCGCCCCCGTGGCCGAGTGGTTAGCGCGCTTGGCTGCTGAACTAAGGGACCTGGGTTCCAGACCCGGATAAGACATGGACGTTTGTTTTTTCCTGCTGAGGTCCCACTATCCTCTCAGACCTTCTACTGACAGACTCCTGTCAGACCTCTGTGGCAAGCAGCTGCTTGAGGGGGTATTTATTTTTTATTTATTTTTATAATTGGTGCATGAAACCTTTGTCTGTCAACAAAGAGGTCGCACAAGAAATATTTTCTGAGTCTGCGGGTCACAATTAGAAAAATTGTAGTTAAATACAAAAATTACTTTATAATGATATTGATTTTATACAGCAGTATAGTAAAAAAATCAATTTTTTAATACCAATTTTTTAATGCCAATTTTTTAATATCAGCAAATTTGTCGATATTTCAACAACAACGATATAAGATCCTAGCGATACTTCAGTGCCAATTCTTCTAGAAAAACACTGTTTTATCTGATTTAAACTTGTAGGAACAGTTCAGTGCTATATAAATCGAAATCCACATTTAGTGATGCTTAACTTTAAAAATTAGCTTTGCACGAAAAACTGTCACTGGCGATAATTGACGATTTCGGTAAAATTGATCCAAATGTCAATTGTTTTTAGTAATATTCATTTAATATTTAATAAGTTATGGAAGTTGAAGTACACTGAAGGTATAGCTTTGCACATAAACACAATGCTTCACTGTTAGAATTACAGAAATAATTACGTTATTTATGGGGTGGGGGTGGCTCAGTCGGTAGCACTCCTGGCTCGTAATCTGCAGTTTCCAGGTTCGAGTCCCAGCTGGTTCAGCGTTCAGACTTATCTCCGCAAAACTCCCCGCCCTGCCCACGGTCAGTAGGGAACACCAATGGGCTTGGAAAGACCGCCGTCCGTCGGATGGGACGTTATAAGCCGTGGCCCCGTGTGCGGGAGAGCCATACCCTGTGCACGTTAAAGAACACGCTAGATGGCCTTGACGGGAGGCTACCATGTCTCCCAACAACTGTTCCAGTATGTCCCCAATCCTTCTCTGAACCTTCGGGGTCCTTGTGACCTGGTCATTTAGCCCACGGTGTGCAAAAAAGTGCCACTCAGAGGTAAAACAACCCAACGTTATTTACAAATTTGTAACAATGAGAACTATAAGAATAACTAATAATGTGAAATATCGTTTAAATTTTTGACAACCACATGAGAGGTCGAGGGCGTACAATAAGCAGTGGCGGGCAGTAGGTTGTTCACCACTGGTCAATAGGCATGTTTTCCCTTAACTCATTTAGGGTTACCTAACTAAATATGATAGCAAAATCATAATCTTACACAATATCACATTTCGACTGAAATATTAAGGAGGATATTTATCAAAATCCCGTAAAATATCCTTCTGCGGATACACGTGTTCGTTATATATTCAACAGAATTGTTTTATATGATTTCCACTAATATTAATCAAAAGAAATGACAAAAAATTGTTTCATCGAACAAAGGGTGAAAAATTCTTACCTCCTTTGGGCGATTGCTTTCCATTCTCAAGAAAATTCCCATTCAATCAATGACACCTTTTGTATCCACGCAGACAAGAAAGTCATCGAAATGCGCTCTCTAAAACAGTTTTCACAGCGCTGCTCCAACTGTGGCTGGTCAGTTCCTTTTCTGTGACGTCCACTGCAGCACCTTATCCACGGGGCAGGGTGGGCAGACTATCTCTCTTGAACCTGTTTAAATGACAAAATAAGAGTCAAGGTCATAGTCAATGATTCTTGCGTGAGGAAAAAATTGCTATCTCTTTTGAAAGTTAATACGCCAAAGTACAGCTTAGATCAAAATTGTCCGATGTGCTGAGAAACTTTCAAATTGAGATCAAATTTAGAGAAAGTAACTTCAGAATGCATTAATAATGGAATAAGCAAACAGAAGAAGGAAAAACACAGAGCCCATCTAAACCAATCATCCAATTACATACCTCGTGGTACATTCGAGCATCAGAAGAATTGCCCACTCAGAGAAGTGATTCTGTGAGTGAGGGCTCGCTATTCACGCACACCATCACATTCACCCAGTCTCTTGGTCCTTACTCCAGCTTGCACCGTCCGTGAGGTATTGCTACAGGCGTGGCTCTCAGGGCGGCTTGATTGCATGTTGGCGTGTGATATTGTCACCCGCTCACCCTCTGTCTCAATTTTTATGTTTTTCAGGAACCTATAGGTTTCAATTATTCACCGAGAGTTCTCATAAACATGCGATACAAACGAGGAAAAAAGTGTGGCGATTCTGAAAGCAGAGCTTGCTCAGGTCGGTAGCATTTTCTTCTTTACTCTAGATGCAGATGAGTCTTCGAATTTGGAAGTAAGAAGTCTGACATTGGGTCAATAGGGAGAAGATTTGATCGAACTGAAATAATTAGACGCTTACACTAAGGAATATTTTTGAAGAAGAGTTGGGGATGAGTTTCAGGGCGATAGTAGTAGGAGCTGTTCAGCTGTCGGTAAGGGAAGCTATTTCTTCATTTAGAACAACTTCGGAGAGAGACCTTCGGTTAGTCGTAAACCGTATTTGTTGGCTGAAAATGAGTTAAAAAACAAATCGTAAGATGCAGGATGAGATTAAAGAAAAAAGATCAATTGGACGGTTAGAGGCAGAAGGAAGCTCTCATCGACCGCGCGAGATTTGCAGAGTCACGGTCTCTGTTAATTCCATTCTGCCCTCGGTGAAAAAAGAGACACTGAAGTCTTGGAAAAGCTGACTTCGTTGGATGGGACTTGATAAGGCAAAGTTCCATGTTCAAAAGACGTATTCTCTACGCACGTTCAAGAACCTCACGGATGGCTTTGATAGAAAATGTCCATCTATTTCCTAAAAACTGTCCAATGGATCCCCTACCAGGCTCTGAGTCTTGGGATCTCTGCGACCTGATTATTTAGCCCATTGTGTGCATAAGAGGGATTCCATAGATTAAAGCAACCTAACCCAACTGTCAACAACTTCCAGCCTATGGATTTTCTATACAGAAACTCGAACTCCCATCCAACGGGGGGCAGGTGTGGCTCAGTCGGTAGCGCGCCAGGCTCGTAATCTGTAGTTCCCAGGTTCGAGTCCCAGCTGGGTCAGCGTTGAGATTTATCTCCGCAAAATTCCCCGCCCTGCCCACGGTCAGTAGGGGACACCGATGGACTTGGAAAGGCCGCCGTCCGTCGGATGGGACGTTATAAGCCGTGGCCCCGTGTGCGGGAGAGCCATACCCTGTGCACGTTAAAGAACACGCTGGATGGCCTTGACGGGAGGCTACCATCTGTCTCCCAACAACTGTTCCAGTGGGTCCCCTCCCCCAACCTTCTCTGAGCCTTCGGGTCCATGTGACCTGGCCATTTAGCACATGGTGTGCAAAAAAGTGCCGCTCAGAGGTAAAACAACCCAACCCAACCCATCCAACGGACCCTAGATTCGTCATTTCATTGGTGTCATAAACATCTCGTTCTACAAGGATATGCAAATGAGATAAGAAAATTGCATTCGAAGTGGAAGTTCGATCCTGCAAACCTTCATCAATGTTGCTTTGACCTAGACTTCACGTTATAAGAGAGACGGAAGTTGCCAGTGCGAAAAGACAATCATTGATGTTTGTCAGAGCGTGATTGGATTGATGACGAATTTTGATTCCAAAATCTTGAAAAGGTTTTCATTGTCGTTTGCATTTGTTTTCTGAGAAAGAATCAAATCGATTAAAAAAAATTGCTTCTCATTATTACATCTAATTCTCCGTAGTTTATTTTTTAACTGAATCACAAAGTTTAGCTAAAAAATATGCATTTCTTCTGTTTCAATGATAGTAATCTGCATTTTAATTTTTCTCCTTCGAAATAATCTTTCTGTAAACGTTAAGGGTTAGGTTGTTTTACCTCTGAGCCGCACGTTTTTGCATACCACGGGTTAAAAATCATGTTTTGCACACATGTCCATGTGTGTCCATGTTTGTCCATGTCACACACATGTCCATGTTTTGCACACATGGGACAAGGACCCGAGGACTCAAAGAAGGTTGTTGGGAGACAGATGTTAGTCTCCCATCAAGGACATACAGCGTGTTCTTTAACGTGCACAGGTTATTGCGTTGGGTTGGGTTGTTTTACCTCTGAGCGGCACTTTTTTTGCATACCATGGGCTAAATGGCCAGGTCACAAGGACCCCGAAGGCTCAGAGAAGGTTGGGGGAGGGGACCCACTGGAACAGCTGTTGGGAGACAGATGGTAGACTCTCGTCAAGGCCATCCAGCGTGTTCTTTAACGTGCACAGGGTATGGCTCTCCCACACACGGGGCCACGGCTTAAAGTCCCATCCGACGGACGGCGGCCTTTCCAAGCCCATCGGTGTCCCCTACTGACCGTGGGCAGGGCGGGGAATTTTGCGGAGATAAATCTCAACGCTGACCCAGCTGGGACTCGAACCTGGGAACTACAGATTACGAGCCTGGCGCGCTACCGACTGAGCCACCCCCGCCCCACACAGGTTATTGCCCTCCCGCCCACGGACCACGGCTTAACGTCCCATCCAATGGACGGTGGCCTTTCCAGGCCCATCGGTGTCCCCTACTGACCGAGGGTAGGGCGGCAGGTTATGTGGGCATAAATCTCAGCGCTGGTCCGTCCAGCTGGGACTGGAACCTGGGAACTACAGATTGTGAGCCTGGTGCGCTATAGGAGGGAACCACTCTGCCCTTAAACGCTGAGGACAGGCGCGAACTCTCTTGGGCCCTCATTGAAGCAAGACTCGTGTTTAGTAATAAGAATACTTATTTTACAGATTAAATAACTGTCGCGTTGGATGTCACATACAACGCAAGTATGACATCAATATTGTTGAGCGTCTTTTAGTTAAGCAAAGAAAACAAAAGCATATAACACGATGCGAATTACCCTCTCGTGCTGGAGTGCTTTTCAAGTACTATAGAAATGTAACTTTCATTCTGCCTTATTCATATACACAGGTTTTATGTATTGCATGGAAATGCAAATGAACACTGCCCTTCACGCAATTAAAGTAGAAAGAGCATTTTCGAAACTTCGAAATTACAGACTGCTTTTACAATGACCCAAGAACTGCTGGAGTCACTATTAATGATGTCGACTGAAAACAATATAATACCTGAGGAGAAAGAAACTATCGACAAGATTGGGAGAAATTCCACGGAAACTGGGATTACATCCATTTTGGGGTGTAAGTACGAATTAATAACATGAATAAGTATCGAAATCCTGCAAAAAAAAAATCGAAATCTAATTTTTTATCGTAGCCCCCCCCCCCCCCCCCCCCGTGCTATAGCTGCGTCCATTGAAAACGTCTTGCCAATCAGCGCCTGTTTAGGAATACTGACTGCGTAGTAGACAGTGCTTAAGGATCTTTCCTAAGATTTCCAGATCGGAGTCTAGATCTATCCACTGCTGACATTTTGTTTTCTTCCCGCTGTCCCCTGAGCAAGACAACAATGGCGTAGTGTGAAGGGAGACTATGAGACTGCGCAGTTGACGATTCGACAGTTCCTTTAAGACTGAAGGGCTTCAATAGTAATTCTCTTTGGCGCACGATAACTCTAGTTGCTCGTGCGCCATAGATCACCAACTCAAACTCCATTCTCTCTATTTAACAGTTTTTTTCTTTGTTAGAGTGTCGACGAACAGATAACATTACAACGTCAGTAAGATTACAACTTTCGTCATTTGTTACTGGTGAAGAATATGCAGATTCAAGGGACCTGTTGCATACAAGCCCCCGATAAGATATGGATGATCATCTCTGATATGGATGGTCCTCATTTTCCTGTTGTGATCTCGTCTTCCTCACAGATCTTCTCTCTGCGTATTTTATTGACTGGATCCTGTCAGACCTCTATGGTAAGTATCTGCTTCAAGGGAAATTATATTATTAAAATTAAATATTATTAAGTTAATTCAGCTGGACCACTTTGTCTGGGAAGGCTAATCTCAGTCTTCTCTGATGTTACACGATTGCAAGACAGCTATCGAATCACGTGCATGCCAATTAACACCCTGAAGGGCTTAGCTGGAAGTTTCGGTGTGTCCAAATTGCTGTACGGAGTGCCCCAAAAATAATGGTGGAATTTCGGTAAGCACTGACACCAAAAACGTAAAAAAAGGCATCACACTGAACGCTATACATTCTCCAACTCAAACAGATGACGAAGAAGATGCCCTCATTTCTGAAGAGATGGAAGTTCTCAGTGTGTCATTTCCTCATAGATCGATTGGCAGACATGATCCAATTCTATGGCCATCAAGGAACCCTGATTCCAATCTCCTTGATTTCGTCTTGTGGGGCTTTGTAAAGAATTATGTTTACATGGACAAAATTGGAAACCTGAACCATTTGAAAGCCGGAATTAGAGAAGCTACCGAGCAAGTAACAACGGATATGCTGCAACGGGTATGGCAAGATTGGACGTGTGCAGGGTCATGAACGGTGGACGTGTGGAAATTCTCTAATTATTTTGAAACCTATTTGAGGAACGTTTTCAATTAACGTATTACTTTCTTGAATATATATTTTATTTTACTACATATTGGTTCTCGACACCCCATCATAATTTTTCAGACACCCTGTATAGTAAATTTCTTACCTCGTTTGAATCTTGGTTTGATCCAGGTTGTTACTTTCAACCAGAGTTCCAACTCCTATCCGTAAGGGCGGGGGTGACTCAGTCGGTAGCGCGCCAGGCTCGTAATATGTAGTTCCCAGGTTCGAGTCCCAGCTGGGTCAGCGTTCAGATTTATCTCCGCAAAAATTCCCCGCCCTGCCCACGGTCAGTAGGGGACACCGATGGGCTTGGAAAGGCCGCCGTCCGTCGGATGGGACGTTAAGCCATGGCTCCTTGTGCGGGAGAGCCATACCCTGTGAACGTTAAAGAACACGCTGGATGGCCTTGACGGGAGGCTACCATCTGTCTCCCAACAGCTGTTCCAGTGGGTACCCTCCCCCAACCTTCTCTGAGCCTTCGGGGTCCATGTGACCTGGCCATTTAGCCCATGGTGTGCAAAAAAGTGCCGCTCAGAGGTAAAACAACCCAACCCTATCCGTAAATTGAATAAATATACCAATGCAGAAGATGTAATACAATAATTCCATTTTTATGGTATTCTTCTACCTTTGATCATTGATGTTGTTTATTGAGCAAGAACATGGCTCTCAGGAATAAAACGATTCTTTTCACGTAATATGTATGCATAAAATTTCCTTTGCGTGTGCAAATTATTATTTTTATGAAGGTTTCTAAGAGTATATGTAGGTCTTCGATTTAATGATATCAAAACTTCGTGAATCCACGTTGTTTATTGCTAAGAAAGAAGTGCAAAGCCAAGTGGTGAAATGTTCTAACATTTCACCACTTGGCTTTTAAGTCAGATCGTGACATGAAATATAATTCGTCTGTAATTTGTGTTTTTACTCCGAGAAATCGTCTTCACCGCTGTTCACGGGTTCATTCTTTGAAATCTATATTATTTATTTATCCAAACGAAAATCACGAACAAGTCTTGAAGTTCATTACGTGGAAGCAGACGTGATTCTGATACAACTTGGATTTCATTTCATTCTGTTTAAAAATCTATAAAAACAGTAAAGAAAATCTTATTTGCGATTAAGAAATTACTTCAGAATTAATAGTTTTTGAAGACAAATTTTCATTCAAAGAAAAACAATCTACTTGTTTGAATGCTTTGATTGTCTGCTTTCTGAGCGTCGGTGGGCTTGGAAAGGTCACCGTCCGTCGGAAGAGATATTAAGCCATGGTTCAGTGTCGGGAGAGACATACTCTGAGCACATTAAAGAACACGATCGATGGCCTTACAGGAGGCTACCATCTGTCTCCGAATCCAACCTCCTCCAACCTTCTCTGAGCCCTCGGGGTCCTTGTGACCTGGCCATTTAGACCATTATGCGCAAAAAATACCATTCAGAGGTAAAATAACCTAACCGAACTCTGCTTTTTGAGAGCAGTCCAGTGGGTCGGCATCCTGATCTTGGGGTTTCGTCCGCATTTTTTTTATAAGAGGCAGTGAAGTGGACCACCTACAATAGTGAGTAAAGACTGAGAAAATATCTGTTATGATTGAAATCATCACATTTACAAGGAGTATTTAGAGAAGAATAGCTAAGAAGTCCGCTTCTCTTGCATATGGCACTTGAAATAAAAAATCTAAGTTTTTTATGTAACCCGAAGATGGCAGTTAAATAAATTCGCGCTTGAGTCCTCTGTCTTTCCATTCATTCTACACCCAGGGAAAAAAATCTCGATTAACAGCTATTTAGATACACACATAAAGTGTGTGTGAATGCAGTTGCGGTTCAGGCCTGATATTCTCAAGCTTCATCTCTGATCTATTTAAGTTTATTTTTAATATCCTACCTTTTCACTCATTAGTGAAATAAGAAACGAGGATTGATGATCAGAAGTTACAGTCTCTGCGAAAAGAAATTACGAATGGTTGTTGTTCAGGAGATCCACTCTCTGCGGAAAGGAAAAACGAATGGTTGTTGCTCAGGAGTTCCAGTCTCTATGAAAAGGAAAAACAAATGGTTGTTGTTCAGGTGTTCCAGTCTCTGCGAAAAAGAAAAACGAATTGTTGTTGTTCAAGAGTTCCAGTCTCTACGAAAAGGAAAAACAAATGGTTGTTGTTCAGGTGTTCCAGTCTCTGCGAAAAAGAAAAACGAATTGTTGTTGTTCAAGAGTTCCAGTCTCTACGAAAAGGAAAAACAAATGGTTGTTGTTCAGGTGTTCCAGTCTCTGCGAAAAAAAAAAACGAATTGTTGTTGTTCAAGAGTTCCAGTCTCTGCGAAAAGGAAAAAAAGAATGTTTGTTGTTCAGGAGTTCCAGTCTTTGAGGAAAGGAAAAAGAACGGTTGTTGTTGAGGATTTCCAGTCTCTGCGAAAAGGAAAAACGAATGGTTGTTGTTCAGGAGTTCCATTCTCTGCGGAATTGAAAAACGAATGGTTGTTGTTCAGGAGTTCCACTCTCTGCAGAAAAGAAAAACGAATGGTTGTTGTTCAGGAGTTGCACTCTCTGCGGAAAGGAAAAACGAATGGTTGTTGTTCAGGAGTTGCACTCTCTGCGGAAAGGAAAGACGGATGGTTGTTGTTCAGGAGTTCCACTCTCTGCGGAAAGGAAAGACGGATGGTTGTAGTTCAGGAGTTCCATTCTCTGCGGAAAGGAAAGACGGATGGTTGTAGTTCAGGAGTTCCACTCTCTGCGGAATTGAAAAACGAATGGTTGTTGTTCAGGAGTTCTACTCTCTGCAGAAAAGAAAAACGAATGGTTGTTGTTCAGGAGTTGCACTCTCTGCGGAAAGGAAAAACGAATGGTTGTTGTTCAGGAGTTGCACTCTCTGCGGAAAGGAAAGACGGATGGTTGTTGTTCAGGAGTTCTACTCTCTGCGGAAAAGAAAGACGGATGGTTGTTGTTCAGGAGTTGCGCTCTCTGCGGAATTGAAAAACGAATGGTTGTTGTTCAGAAGTTGCACTCTCTGCGGAAAGGAAAGACGGATGGTTGTAGTTCAGGAGTTCCATTCTCTGCGGAAAGGAAAGACGGATGGTTGTAGTTTAGGAGTTGCACTCTCTGCGGAAAGGAAAGACGGATGGTTGTAGTTCAGGAGTTCCACTCTCTGCGGAAAGGAAAGACGGATGGTTGTAGTTCAGGAGTTCCACTCTCTGCGGAGAGGAAGCGAAATGGATGATTGCTTTTCAAGAGTTCCTCTTTCTGCGGAAAACAAAATGAAGGGTTGTTGTTGTTGTTCAGGAGTTCCACTCTTTGGAGAGAAACGAAAATGGAGTGTTATTGTTCAGAAATTCCAATTTTCGTCGGAGAGGAAAGAAAATAAAGTAATTATTGTTGAAGAAATTCTCTTTCTGCGGAAAATAAAAAGTAGAGTTGTTATTGTCAAAGAGTTCAACTTCTGCGGAAAATAGAACGAATAATTATAGCTGTTTATGAGTTCCACTCTACAGAGAGAAAGGTTGGGCTGTTTTACTTCTGAGCGGCATATTTTTTGCACACAATGGGCTAAATGGCCAAGTCACAAGGAACAAGAGGGATCAGAGAAGGTTGGGGGAGGGGACCCACTGGAACAGCTGTTGGGAGACAGATGGTAGCCTCCCGTCAAGGTCATCCAGCGTGTTCTTTATCGTGCACAGGGTATGGCTCTCCCGCACACGGAACCACGGCTTAACGTCCCATCCGACGACGGCGGCCTTTGCAAGCCATCGGTGTCCCCTACTGACCGTGGGCAGAGAGTTTTGCAGAGATAAATGTCAATGCTGGCCCAGCTGGGACTCGAACCTAGGAACTGCAGATTACGAACCTGAGGCGCTACAGAGAGAAAGGAAAATGAAAGTTTTTTTTTTTTCAGGAGCTCCATTTTTTTCTATTGGAGAAGGGAAAATGGAGAGTCGTTGTTCAGAACACTGAGAAGAACGGAAAACAAAATTACTGTTGTTCGCGAATTCGGATTATTGCGGAGGGAAATAAAACATAAGGGTTGTTTCTGCTGTTCACGAATCCACTCGCTGCTGAGAAAAAGGAAAGGTTGGTTTTCAGGAGCTCAGTTTCCTACGGAGAGAGGGGGGGAAACGGAAGTGTTTTTTTCATTCGTCGAAGAATTTACTGAGCTCGGAATTCCTTATTGGCATCTATGTGACTGTTCTTTGTAAGAAGCCGTAGGATGTATTGTTACTGATGAAACAAAACCGTCTTACCTTTTCTTTAGGGAAAGGATAACAATCCTTACGATAATCCTTTCTCTTAATCTCCCCATCAGATGGGATGTAAAGCTCCGGGGATGGCTCAGTCGATAGCGCGCCAGGCTCATAATCTGTTACCCGGTTCGAGTCCCGCCTGGGCCATCTATGAGATTTATCTTCGAAAAACTCCCCTCGCTGCCCTCGGCCAGAAGAAGACACTGATGGGCTTGGAAAGGCCGCCGTCCGTTTGATGTGACTTTAAGTCGTGGTCCCGTGTGCGAGAGAGAGTCATATCATGTGAGCGTTAAAGAACACACTGGATAGCCTTGATAGGATGATGATGTGATTGATTTAGATAGGAAGCTACCATCTGTCTTCTAACAGCTCTGCAATGGGTTCCCTTCCCCCAAACCTTCTCTAAGCCTTCGGAGTATTTGTGACCTGGCCATTTAGCCCATTGTGTGCAGAAAAAGTGCCGCTCAGAGGTAAAACAATCCAAGTCGTAATGAAGCTAAAATTGTGACGGAACAAAACAGCTCATTGAAATAAGATTATATTAATGTGCATGCATATCGATAAGCTAACGTTAAATTTCGTGCACCATTTCCCAACCACTTTCTTGTATTACATGTCACGTTCTTGACAGGTAAGTGGTGAAAAATGTCATCATTAGTGGTGCGAAGTAGACAGAGTGAGGTCAGTTTTTGGTTTCCACGTGCAGCGAGCACATCAACCTGAACTTTGCAGGAAACCGAAATCAGTTAAGGTCAGAGTTCCGACTTCAAAGACCACCATGATGGATGTATCTAGAGCAGAGATGTTAATCGGTGAAAGTTGCCAAACTGACAACCTCGAGGATATGTGACTCCCAAAGAATCAAGAAAATCTCTTTTCCATCGTTGACGCATCACGCTATATATCAATTAAACTTCTTTTTTAACCTTTACGGGGAAAAAATACATTAGGAATTGTTCGCGTAGCTTTCGTGTTCGTTATTTTTGATGTCATGACAATAGGTTTTTCAAAACACGGCAACAAATGATTTCTTTCCGTTTGGTTTCTGCGAAGAGGTCGAAGACTCAAACAGTTCATTGAAACAGGATTGACTTCAAGAACTGACAACTGTCCATTCTTCTTGGCTACAGTGTCCAAGTTGCTATTTGCATAGAATCTTACGTTATTAAGAGTATCAAAACTTTATTCGTATCTAATATCAATAGGGTTGTTCATATCATTTAAATAAAGCAGATGAACCTGACGTTGCTTGTGTCCCTAACTCAACTGGGGGAGGTGTTTGTCTCAGTCGATAACGCGCTCTCAATCTGCAGTTCCCGGGGTTCGAGTCCTAAATGTTTTAGCGTTGAGATTTATCTCCGCTAACGCTTCCACTCCTACCCTCCAACACACCCTACCCTCGGTGAGAAAAGGAACATCTATGAGCTTGGAAAGAACATTGTCCATCCGATGGGGTGTAAAGCCGTGGTTCTGTGTGCAGGAGAGCCATACACTGTACACATTAAAAAATATCTGGCAACGATTATTTTACAAATTAGTGATCTGGCAACCTTCGTGTACTTACATTGAGGTGTAAGTACACGAAGATTGCCAGATCAATAATTTCTAAAAAAATCGTTGCCAGATATTTTTTCTGAATTCTGTAATCAACCATAGTGTTTGGATATTTTATTTAGCGACTGTACATAATAAAAATGATTGCTGAATGTATATTGCTATGTAGATTGAAAATTGATCCACAGTTTTTATGAATTGATATTATTTAAAATATAAAATGATAAACCTTATTCAAAATAATAAGAGAATCCGAAAGAGTGACTCAATGGGTTGGGTTGTTTTACCTCTGATTGCACACCATGCTTTTTTTGCACACCATGCGCTAAATGGCCAGGTCACAAGGACCCAGTAGTCTCAGAGAAGACCCCGGGGAGAGGACCCACTGGAACACTGTTGGGAGACAGATTGTAGCCTCCCGTTAAGGCTATCCAGCGTGTTCTTTAATGTGCAGAGGGTATGGCTCTCCCACACACGGTCCAACGGTTTAACATCCCATCCGACGGACGGCGGCCTTTCCAAGCCCATCGGTGTCCCGACACTGCTACTGACCGTGGGCAGGGCGAGGAGTTTTGCTGAGATAAATCTCAACGCTGACCCAGCTGGGGCGACTCAATGGGTGCCAGGATACTGATAAACGTGCTTCTTGTACGTCTCGTTTTGGCAGTAATTTTCGGCGCCCACTAATTGCGCAGATACTTGACCGATTGGTTCCAGATTTGGCGTGGAGATCCGTCAAGGCCTGGAGGCCTTGTGTTGGCTATACAGATCGGGTACCTAGATGCCATGGGTCGGGAGTGATTCTTCAAAAAATGTTCGAAATTTCTGGGGTCGCTGCAGTCGCCTACCTTGTGATTGGAGTGGTACTTGTGACTGGTACGTGAGAAAAGCTATGAATGAACTTATCGATCGGAAGAGTTACCAATGGACATATGTTTCGCGCCAAAATTTTGGAGTGGGTATACATACATAGTATAAAATGTAAAATTGATTGCATGTATTTTATCACTTCTACTACCGGGGTCGAATCCTGGTTGGCATTCTGTTTGTTCTGTTATACGAGTTCTAACTGTTCCTTACTGAAGAATTGTTTAATTCTAGATAAGAAATATAAATCCTATATTCCTCGTATTCGTTATGTCCCATCAATTCAATAAAAAAAATGCAATTTAGGAGTTTCCAGACTTTCAATTCATTATTGTAAAGCTATAGCTTCAACAAGTCACGATTTTTTTTAAACCCTTGATGCTCTTGAATATCATTGGCTATTGATCAGGAATGGGGAACTGACGTCACAGGATAGCCTACAGACGGATTAACAAAGTAATGTTGAATTAATACTATTTGCAGTTCTTGAAAAGCATGAATGAAATCTTTCTCATCCAAACTGAAAAATGTACGTAAAATAAAACCAATATAATCCTCAGATATCACTTCTACGTTTTGGAGTTTAAGGCATTTTAATGGTTTTTCTACCATCGGTCATGATCTTCATTTGGATTAAAATATCTTTGGAAAGGGTCGAAGCAGATTAAATTTTAAATTCAAATTTTCGTACTGTAACTAAAAGAATAAAAATCCATGTTTCGAAATGCATTCATGTCATAAATAAATAATTGAGTAGATTGCATGAAGGTTGAAAGGAACCAAGATTTTTTTACGAACGTTGAAATCTATATAATTTTCACTTCCGGAACCAATTCCCTCATCATTGGGAACAACTCGTTAAAATTAAATCCAATTACATTCAGTGCTCACTAAATTATGACCATGTTATTTAAATGGAGGCTAACTTAGAAGCTCTTTAACTTCTACACTAAGTGTTTTATGGGAAACTGTAACGGAAGATAAATTAAAGATCTCAATCAAATCTATCTAAATCTCGATTTTCAACAATATTCCCTTAGTATTTAATGAGTTATGGAAGCTTGAATATTTGACAACAGCAATGCCTAACGTTAGAATGTAACTCAGAAGTTAACTATAATATGAATAAGAAGTATTATTTCACACCACTTAATACAACAGAGGTATGTTTGAAAAGTTAAAGTAAATAATTTTTCGATGTTTTTCAATTTTCCTAAGACTTGCATTGTTGCTGTTAAATATTCAAAGTCCATAAACTATTATTGAACTACAAAGCGAACATTATTGAAAATCGAGATTTAGATAGATTTGATTGACATCTTTAATTTATCTTCAGTTACATTTTCCCACAAAACGCTTAGTTTAGAAGTTATAGTTTCGAAGTTAGCTTCAACTTATATAACATCGAGAGTAGTGGTCATAATTCAGTGACCACTCAGTGTATATTTAGTAACAAATATACTTAATTAAATGAAATGAAAGAACACTAAAATTTTGTTTCATATTTAGTGTAACTAGTTGCCATTCTGGATTTTAGAGTATTAAAAGGCCTCGGAAAAAGCAATTCGTTTGTTTTTTAGAAAAAAAGTTAGAAAAATCTTACTTATTACGACTAAACCCCTCAAAGGCACCGAAAGGAATCAGCGAAGTAAATCCTTTTTTTTCCGTGTTTCGTGTGATAATTAATCCTCTTAGCTTAGTAAAGAGAAATCATTCTTGCTGGATTTATTCATTTTTCATGCTAGCTTTTTTTAATATTTAACGTATATTAGACTATTATATATTTTTTTATTTCGATATTTAAATTTCAAATGCGACCCGTTTCAAATTTGTCACTAGAGGAGATTTAACAATTTTTTGTGTTGCCAACCTCATTAATATGTCTTAACTTCTGTTACAGTCTGATTTACCAAGCACACACAAATGCAATAGCGAATACAACAACCTACTAATGTGTAGTGTTGTTGGGTTGTTTTACCTCTGAGCGGCACTTTTTTGCACACCATGGGCTAAATGGCCAGGTCACATGGACCCCGAAGGCTCAGAGAAGGTTGGGGGAGGGGACCCACTGGAACAGCTGTTGGGAGACAGATGGTAGCCTCCCGTCAATGCCATCCAGCGTAACGTGCACAGGATATGACTCTCCCACACTTGGGGCCACAGCTTAACGTCCTATCCGACGGACGACGGCCTTTCCAAGCCCATCGGTGTCCCCTACTGACCGTGGGCAGGGCGAGGAATTTTGTGGAGATAAATCTCAACGCTAACCCAGCTGGGACTCGAACCTGGGAACTACAGATTACGAGATTGGCGCGCTACCGACTGAGCCATCCCCGCCCCTATTGACGAAGGAATTGGGAATTATTAATCTGTGAATATTTAAGGCATTGATAATAGTGAATGTTTTTTCCCCCATTCACATAAGAACCACAGATTTATCTACGTTATTAACAGGTTAACATAAAAAGCCGAAGGATATAATAGATACGAGTTCTCTTATAAAGTAATTGGCTTCCAGTTTATTCATTTTTACATTATCTTCCCAATACCAATTGGCTCATGGGTTTTTTAAAAATGCAGACGTAGTCTCTGTTGCCAAAAGCTTGGCCACCATTATTCTCAGTTATCGTTTCTTTAACATTTCATGTGGAAAACTATTGTAATAAGCATTAGAATAGTCGAGAGGCAGTAACCTGAATAAGTAAACATCATGTGTAAGTTATAAAGCCGTATAATTATTTATTACATCATTACGCCGTGGCGAAATTGCCTCAGATTTTTGTATTCAACTGAAGGAAGGCAATTACTGTGATATGTCTATCCTAGAGATAAAAGTATATCTATATCTTTCTAGATTCGGCTTGGGTTGTTTTACATGTGAATGGCACTTTTTGTTGCGCAAAATGGGCTAAATGGCCAGGTCGCAAGGACCCCAAAGGCTCAGAGAAGAGTGGAAAAGGACTCCAACCTTCCTAGGATGGGTTGGGTCGGGTTGTTTTACCTATGAGCGGCACTTTTTTGCACACTATGTGCTAAATGGCCAGGTCACAAGGACTCCGAAGGCTCAGAGAAGGTTGGGGGAGGAGACCCACTGGAACAGCTGTTGGGAGACAGATGGTAGCCTCCCGTCAAGGTCATCCAGTGTGTTCTTTAACGTGCATAGGGTATGTCTCTCCCGTACACGGGGCCACGGCTTAACGTCCCATCCGACGGACGGCAGCCTTTCCAAGCCCTTCGGTGTCCCCTACTGACCGTGGGCAGGGCGGAGAATTTTGCGGAGATAAATCTCAACGCTGACCCAGCTGGGACTCGAACCTCGGAACTGCAGATTACGAGCCTGGCGCGCTACCGACTGAGCCCCCTCCGCCCCTCCTAGGATGGTACTGGACAGCTGTTAAGAGACAGATGGGAGCCTCCCATCAAGGGTATCTATTTTCCCGTGTTCCGTTTCTTTAGCGTGCATAACGTATGGATCTCTCGCACACAGAGCCGGCTTAACGTTCCATCCGATGGACGTCGGCCTTTCCAATTCCAGCTGTGCCCCTTTTCTGCCCCAGGGTAGGGTGTGGTTAATGGAGATAAATCTCAACGCTGCCACAACTGGAATTCGAACCTGGGAACCGCAAGTTACGAGCTTGGTGCGCTACCAACTGAGTCCCATCTTTCTCTATGGTGCTGCTTTGTTGTAGATCGTCTTGATCTTGCTTGTGGATTGCATTTAAAATAGACTGATTAAATAAGTTCGGAAACTTCAATATCATTTGCAACTTTCCTGTTATGCTATTGTTATGATTATTGTTAAAGGCAAAAATTTCAAAGATTTTAATAATTTTTAACGGAAACGTTTATGATTTCTTCTTTATATATATATATATTTAGTAATAGGCTGAAAAATCAGCTTCGTACATGTTGTCCAACACTTGAGAGAATTTTTTTCTGACTTTCGTCTACGGCTAAAACTTTTCATTAATTCTATTAAAAAGTTTTTTACTTTTAATCTCTAGTAATCAGGAAAATACCAATATTTTAAAAATTAATCATATAAAATCAGTGCGGATTCTGAAACACAAAACCAGAAGTCACTTGGACTAAAACAGACAAAACGCAAGGTTTTCGTTCAAGTTAATCTTCTCAACGAATCAACTACATCTCATTTTGAGCAGTTACTTTGTTCCTTTTTGCCATTGAATTAGCATTGAATCCCGGACATCACCGGATGTGATCTTCAGCTGCACGTAATCACTTAGATAAGCTTAGACCTGGAGATCCTTTCCTACTCTCCTCCGGATGCCAATCCCTTCCTATGACCACTGTCCATCCGAGCGTGGTCACAAATTCTCCGTGACAAGTTCCTCCTGGTTGGCCAGCGATCGAGACAGCCGTGGGTCCTCCGCCATCCAGTGTGACCGAGTGGCATTCCATGAAGACGGCTACTGATGACGGATTAGTTGCAGGCTCAACTTCGGCTCGATATCCTGTCCGTGCTGCTTCTACTCGTCTGTGGTTATTTCGCAATGCCAAAGACATTTGCTCTCCGTGGACTCGATAGCGATCACTGGAATGAACTATTGTCGAAGATTTCGTAGCAATGCTTTCAGGAAAAATAAAATAACTTCGATAGGGCAGTTTCAAAATCAAAGAGAGTTGATAATTGAAGGCCATAAAGCTCCAGCTATTCTTCATAAATGCAAAAAAAAAAAACGCTTTTTAATAAATGAGAAAAAATCATATATCTCTAATAAACGCAAAAAAGACCAGGTATCACTAATAAATGCAAAAGGAAAACCAGCAATTCCAAATAAAGGCAAAAATGAAGCCAAGCATCGCTAATAAATGCAAAAAGGAAAACCAGCTATTCAAATAAAGGCAAAAATGAAGCCAAGCATCGCTAATAAATGCAAAAGGAAAACCAGATATCCCCAATAAATGCACGCGAAGGAATTAAAAATAAATAAATTACACCTCAAAGATTGTTTGCCACAGAAGTCTGACAGGAGTCTGTCAGCATAAGACGATTTAGATCTGCGAAGAAGGCAAGACCTCAACAGTAAGACAAAACAGAAAAGGACATCCATATTTTATCTTGGGATCGAACACAGGTCCCTTTGATCGCTAAGGACGCTAACCAAAAAGTTAAAACTTGATTTTTCTTCAAATAATTTCTTCATCAAAAGCATATCGTGGTATTTGATCGCTTATGACAAATTATTCGTTGTCTTTTACCCTATTAAGGGAGAAATTTCCTTTTTTTCCATATAATCATTTAGATTTGATCGCTCCTAGAATCCTGCAGCTAATGGATTTCATCCCGTTGGAACTAAAGGCATCTCTGCACATAGTTTGCAGATGAAGCAATATTAATTATTTTGCTGTGTTTCTATTTCATGGTCAGGTAGGAGAACATTGCAATGTAAAACAAAATCTGATATTCCTTGTTAAGAATCTACATTTATTTGTATCGTGAAAGGAACGATTCTTTCGACTGCCAAAATGGCGACAGAGAGGTCAGAATTACAGATTTTAAGGATTTTTAACTCCTACTGTCAACTGGACAGGAGTTCCCATAACTTATAAGATAACACAGATCTACATAACTTATAAGATAACACAGATCTACATAACTTATAAGATAACACAGATCTACATAACTTATAAGATAAAAGATCACATTTATATAAATTATCAGCAACTGCAGACATAGAAATAAGATTTAAATTAAATACATCGCCAAACGAATTCTATCACGTACATTGTAATAGCCTCAGAACGAAAGCGTCATTGAGACCGTTAGATGGAAAACTGTTAGTCGTCGGCTAAAAATTCTAAAGCCAAAGTTTAATGCAGAATAACAGATGTTTACCAACACTTTTACAGTCGACATTCAGATATGTAGGAAAAAATTAAACTCGGACTGTTTTGATTTCTCAAAACTTTTCTACATATCACATAATATTCGGTGCTTCAAATAAAATTATATTCATAATTCTGCTTTTGTAAATTTTAGTTATGAAGCATTAAATGAACGTTGTAAGAAAGCTTAACGAAAACGTTGTAAGAAATAAAAAAACTCCATTCGCGACTTCACGGAGGCTCGAAGAGCAATAAAGATAGGATATCCTGTTTCAGTGTTTCCTGTACAGATAGGGGCGGTGGTGGCTCAGTCGTTAGCGCGCCAGGCTCGTAATCTGTAGTTCCCAGTTTCGAGTTCCAGCTGGTTCAGCGTTGAGATTTATCTCCGCAAAATTCCCCGCCCTGCCCACGGTCAGTAGGGGACACCGATGGGCTTGGAAAGACCGCCATCCGTCGGATGGGACGTTAAGCCGTGGCCCCGTGTGCGGGAGAGCCATACCTTGTGCACTTTAAAGAACACGCTGAATGGCCTTGACGGGGGGCTACCATCTGTCTCCCAACAGCTGTTCCAGTGGGTCCACTCCCCCAACCTTCTCTGAGCCTTCGGGGTTCATGTGACCTGGCCATTTAGCCCATGGTGTGCAAAAAAGTGCCGCTCAGAGGTAAAACAACCCAACCCTGTACAGATAGCAATACACAAAAGGTCTTGGCATTGACTTAGCAAGTGTTATGAGATTGCTTTCTGAAAGTTCAATTGCCAAAGTTTTAATCTTGCTGCCTATATAAATACGGTGGTTGTTTCGAGATTTGCATAATAAAGTGTGAACTCGAAGAATGAGCACTAAGGAAAAATATGTTAACTGCGGCAAATCTGTTCGTAAATCTAACATTGCACGTCATAGAAAAACTGCGTGTATTTCTCGTCTGTTTACGAAATGTTAATTATTGCAACTCCGACTTTGATAGAAATGACAATTATTACAAGACATCTGACAGATGATCATATAAAAATAGATAGTGCTTTCAGAAAAACTTTTCGTACATACAAAATAGATGTTATAGATGTACGGTAAGATGCAGAAAGTTTTCTGGTGAAAAATAACAAGTCGAAAAGTATTATCGGTAAGAAAGTCAGTCAACCTCTAAAAATTAGAATCATATTGCACGTAAAATTTAAAAATGTCACGAATTCTTAAAGGTAGGAAGAAAGAATTTTTTGATTTGATTTTTTTTATTTGCGACGTATAAGACAGAGAAGAATCCTAGAAGCTACTCCTAGCTAAATACAGGCCTTCTCATACAAGGACATGCCCTACTACGACCGAAGTCACTGCTGACCACTGCCTTAGTTAGAGCTAACACAACACACAAAGTTTGCCTTGCTGGAACAGTCGCTAGCTGCCTAACCACCATGCCAGTTAAGTTTTTCAATACGTAACGAAATAATTGCTTTGGCTGATATTTTAAGCTTATTTCTGAAATATTCGTATGAAAAAATCGGTAAAGATATATAAAGTTTGGTAAAACAGGGAAGTGGATGGGTGTTAGACAAAATTATTTCAGTGGAAATTCAAATGTCACAATATAATGCAGTTGAAGCATCTTTCATAGATTTGCCAAATCATTTAAAATATACTATATATTAATTTACGCGAGAAATATTCGACAATTTGCACGAAATTCCGGAGAAAACTTTTGGCGAAAAAATCCCAGCTGCAACGTTCTCTTCCAGTAAAGAATATATCATCAAGGTCAACGAACTGGATCCCTACATGCAAAATTTAATTGTTTTCGACGATTTCGTAACCGAAAGAGATCAAAAACTCATCGAAGAATTATTCGTCAGAGGAAGGGTAAAAAATATATCGTTGGTTAACCTGACACAGAGCTATTTTTCGACTACAAAAGACATTCGACTAAAGTGTAATTATTTTATATTCTTATATTAAAGAATGAATGAAAAAGAACAAGAGAGAAATGTTGCAGATACAAATGGATCATGAAGCACAAATCAGGAAAGATATTTTTATGCAGTTTTATGCATATGCTGTTTTAAAAAGCACAAGATTTCTTTTTAATCGATAAAAAAATCAAGCACATGCCTCTCAAGTAAAGGAAAAACTTTGCGAAATAAAGATGAATTGCTTGACAAAAGTTTGGCGTCATCAGCTCTGAGAGCGGTTCCGAAAGAGGGCCAGCGGGAATTCCAGGTGTCGGTTTTAAATTGACTAAATTGACACACGATGGAGACTACGACATGAGTAATAAAAAAAATTGGTAAATGTAGTCAATCCCGAAGAGGGTTCGGACTCGGTGACAAAACAATATCTACAACAAGAGTCTATAACACTGAATCGAAAGGGTAACTATGATGCAAACTCTAAAAGAATATCGAATATAGGCAGACCTAAAAATTAGTGAAGTTGCTACCTTTCAATACGTTAATAATACTCCTTTAACTTTTCGGAACAATCGCTACGATGCGCGAAACAACCAAATAATTAACATTACCGATCCCGATGCAGATTCTGGAGTAGTTACAAAACGATATTTAGAGAAAAGGGGACTGTACAGTGACGGTGGTGTTGATTGACGATGCAAGCAATAAACGTAAAAAAATCTCGCAGAACCGACCAATTCATCCAAAGCTGCATTCATCCAAAACGAAACGTTACGTCGACAACTTGACCACTATTCAAAATAGTCCAACCAATACATTGATGACAAATAACAACGGACTTTACGTTCCGCGAAACATTCGACGGGCATAGTTTCAATGCAGAAAATAAACAAATCGTTGATATTGCCGATCCCGAGTCTAATTCTGCTGCTGTAACTAAGCGACATTTGGAAAAGGTCGCATTAACTGGCGAGGATGTCTTTAATGTGAACGATAAGAGAATAGGAAATCTCGGGGAGCCGAGGCACAACCGAAATACAACAAAAAGTTACGTCGACGGCTTGACAAAGTTAGATACTAATCCAACCAATGCCTTATTGAGAAATGAACTTGGACTTTTCGTACCAAAGAGAAGCAGATTCAATGGCGATGCAATAAGACAACGAATTACGAATGTTGGCACTCCAATTTACCAAAGTGATGCTGCCACAGAATTTACCAAAGGAATTATAAGTTAATGTTGAAAACTCCGACAATAAATGCTTTCTGTGGTCAATATTATCTGATTTACATCTAGCTATAAGTATCCTCATCGTGTGGAAAATTATAGATTTTATGCAAATGATTTGGACACATCATCGCTGACTTATCCAGTAACCATCAATCAAATTCCAAAATTCGAGGAATTAAATAAACTATGGTTTACAACTAATGGTTTCTAAGAAAAACGGTTTAGAAACGTTATATATTTCAAAGAATCGTGCTAAGAAATCCATACAACTATTACTTGTAAAGAAAGGTATCGATTCCCACTACTGTTGGATAAAATATTTCAGCAGAGTTACAGCATATCTTTCCAAACACAAAGTAAATCTTTCCCTTGTCCATACTGTCTTCACAATTTCTGCAGAGAAGATTTCTTAGATAATCACATCAATGAATGCAAATCGAACAAACTACAAAATATTATATTTCCACACAAAATACTATGAATTTCCGTGCAATCAAGAATAGTTCGAGACATCCGAACGTAATATATGCAGATTTTGAATGTTTCTCAAAATATTCCAGATGCGAAATTAACCCATGTAGGATAAGATCTAAATATTTAGTACCACCTGAGTTTGCATATATCATAGTCGGTCCAGATGGAAAACTAATAACAACCAGCAAGTACAGAGGCGAAAACGCAATAGAACGATTTTTAAATGAAATGATCGACGCCGAAAACATGATAAATCTGAAAAAAAAAATGACAATATTCAGATGACTTATTTTGATAGGTAGAGTGTTAATGATGCGAAGTGATGCCACATTTGTGGGAAAACACTGGGAACCGATAAGGTGAGAGACCACGATCATTTAACGGGAAAATTCAGAGGTGATGATCACAACAAATATAACTGTAATGCAAATTTTCACAAGATATATACCTGTATTGTTTCATAATCTCAAGGGATTCGATGGCCACTTCACAGTGAAAGAATTGTGGAAATTTAGTAAAACGAGGAAATTTTGGTCATAACCGGACTACTGAAAAATACATATGCATAATATTCGGCCTAATTAAATTTATTGATCGTGCATGTTTCCCTGGATTTTCTGGCAAAAAATGCGAATGGTTTCCACATATTAAATCAATATTGTGAAGAAAATAATCTGAATGAATTCAAAAAACAACTTTTGAAGAACAAAGGTTGTTTTCCCTACGACTATTTGCAAAATAGCGCTCATCAGGTTTTGCAAACCACACTTCCATCGAAGTAAAATTTCCCAAATGACGAATATGAAAGAGCGAAAACTCTGTGGGAACACTTTTCCATAAAAACCTTCGGTGATATCATGATCTAATACATGCTCACTGATGTGTTACTGCTCGGAGATATTTTTGAAAATTTTAGGACTTTCGTGCATGAATAATCAAACTCGAACCTTGCCATTATTTCAGCTCTGCTGCTTTGTCATTCCCTGCCTGTTTGAAAAATGACTGAGGTAGAGATAGAACTTACAAAAAACGACATGTTTTTCTTTATATAAAAAGCATTATGAGGAGGAATATCTCTAGTGTCGAAAAGGTTTGCGCGAGCTAAAAATCCTTTACTAGAACAATACCACAGCAGCAAACAATAAAACTACATTTATTTCGACGCAAATAATTTATATGGCTGGGCGATGTCTCAACCTCTCCCAATCGACAATTTCAATAGGGTAAGCGACATTGACGTCCTTTAGTATTCCAGACGACAATGAAAAGGTTATTTTTGCAAAGTTGATTTAGAATACCCAACACGTCTTCACGATCTGCATAATGATTTCCCCTTGGCTCCCGAAAAATTAAAACTCAGTGATCGTAACATCTCATTCTTAAACCAAATCTGTTTGATGAGCAAAATTATATAGTTCACTACCGGTTACTTAAACTCTATGCAGCACTGGGACTAAGAGTGAAAAACGTTCACTGAATATTAGAATTTTATAAACAACCGTGTCTGAAACCTTACATAGATTTTAATGCCATTAATAATTTTGAGAAGGACTTTTTTAAACTGATGAATAATGCAATACATTTTAAAATGATAGAAAACAAAAGAAAAAGAATAGATTGGCGTATTGTTACTACTGAAAAGAATAGTTCTTTTCTAGTTTTAATCTTATTCTTTCTACTCTTTTTTAAAAGTTAAATTTTTTTACAGAAAGAACTTTTATAGTTTTAACTGGTACAGGGATTAAGGGCCTAGCTGTTATTCTACAGGCACACTTTATATATTATGTTAGATCTAATTCACTTAAAACAGGTATCAGCAAGCACTGACTGACCATGGTCTTAGTGTTTTGCAAGAACGTTTTTTTCAAGAGAAAGCTTTTAAAACTTAAATATTTACTTAATCTAGCATCTACATAGATTAGGGGTTCTCAACGTGGGGTACGCGGTAAAATGTTTTGGGGAATGCCGTGAGAGTTCAAATGTCGATTACCCAGTAAAATGTTTATAATTTCATAAGATTAGTTAAATTGTTTATGTCATTTTTTGTGTTTATCGATATGCAATTTATGAATACAAAATTTAATATGTATATATATATATGCACAGTCGTATCAGAATAATATGACCAACTACTATAGTATATGTATGGTTGCTGGTCATATTATTCTGATACGACTGTGTATATGTTTTATTATATTCCCATTGTTACACTATAACTAAAGTTTTATCTATCTATACAAGGGGTACGCCAGTTACATTAACATTTCCAGGGGGTACGTGAAGCATAAAAGGTTGAGAAACACTGCTGCAGACAATTCTCATATATTAATTTCCATTATTTTAATGGTACCTTTAAACTAATTTTATCCATAAATCTACTTTATTTAAAAGGAAAATTATTAGCATTTTTTGGCATTATGATAATTGTTAATAAATATTAATAATTAAAAAATAAGGCATATTTCTGAATAAATACTAGTGTAATGATTAGCATAAAAGTACACGAATAATAATAATAATGGAAATAAATTTATAAGAATTATCTAAATTAAAAAAACCGTGACATCATAACTTGGTTCGCCAACCCTTTGTTGTAGGAGATGTTGGCCCTAGAGAATGAAATGTTCATTTAAAATAGGAAATTAAATTTTTGCCATGTTCTAAAATTTAGCGCTTTCTGACGATGGAAATTGAAATTAATGGAAGAGTCGGGAAATGCGAAAAATAATATTTTATTAGTTCCCGTACAACTCAAAAATAATTTTTTTTTTCATTTTCTCTTAATAAAAGTTGCATTAATTTGAGAAAAGTAAAAATATGAAAATTAATTTTTTACGTTTTTCTGCACGTGAAAAGTACATTTATTATTTCGTTTTATTTGCGTCTATTTTTAATTTTCGTTCTAAACTCCATTGCCAATTTGAAAAAAATATTAATGATTAAAACACAGATTGCTTTAGAGATAAACTATTCTGAAGTTTCCTACTAAATGCATTAGATTCAGTTTCAATGTATAATAATTAGTCTACAGGAGAAATTCTAAGAAAACTAACCTTCATTTGTCATTCATTCTTTCTCGTGGGAATAAGTGTTGCAAGCGTAATTTGTACGATACTACGACTACTTAATGAATATGTGAAATTAAACTCCGATTGTAGAGATTAATTAAGGTAATGCGTGCATCTTCATAATGCATTATAATGACAAAGTTTATCTGATTTCCAGGAAAAATTCGTACACTGATATTTTCTTTCATGGAATGTTCTCTGTTTAATCAAAGTGCTATTTTAGAAATAATTTCAGACTTTTCTCTCGGACTCTAACCGGATGTGCTAGAAATGAGTTAGAGCTCCAATTCTGGAGACTGAGCTGTTTAGGGGATAAACATTTCTCAGACACATTATAAAACACACTTTTAAACAACAGAATTGCATGCCATTAAACCATTTTTCAGGCTATTATAACCTTTAAAATATAATTATTTAATGAGAAATGAAAAACTTAATGTTATTTAGAAGAATAGAATCTTATGGGCGGGCGAACGGTAAGACACGCGCTTCTTGTACGTCTGCTGTGTGACGTCATCAGTGGCGAAAATTTTCTGTTTCTCTGTGGTTACGCGGGTAATTGAGCGATCAGTCCCAAATTTGGTGTAGGGGTCCAGGGGCGTAGCGAAGGACTATGGTTGTGTGTGTGTGGGGGGGGGGGGGGGAAGAAATCGAAAGTTTTCCAACTCGAAAATCAAATTTTGTCAACTGAGAAAATAATGTCTCTGTCAGATTCGGCATTTGAGGCAATTTTCACAACTCTTCTGCATTTTACCATTTGACTTTCAATTTTGTCAACTAGCCATAATTTCACAAAAATAATATCAATATTTACATCTAGGCTGAAATTTTAGCAAGTCAGTATGAATTTTCCTAACTCACTCTGATTTGGCCAACTGTCCTTAATTTCACAAAACCAATCCCAATCCTTACATCTTTCCTAAATGTGCCAAGTCACTTCAAAATTTTCAAACTCCCCAAGATTTGGCCAAGTTGTCTCGATTTGGCTAACTCTCTTTAATTTCATAAAACTAATTCCAATTTTCACAACTCACCTGTATTTTACCAAGTTAATTCGAATTTTGCCAACTACCCTAGATTTTGCCAACTCTCCTAGATTTTGCCAACTGTCCTTAATTTCATAAAACCAATCCCAATTTTCGCAGCTCACCTCTACTTTACCAAGTGGTTTCTAGTTTTGCCAACTCCCCTAGGTTTTGCCAAGTTGCCTCGATTTTACCACCTCTCCTTAATTTCACAAAAACAATACCAATTTTTACATTTCTCCTGAATTTGCCAAGTCACTTGAAATTTTTCAAACTCCCCAAAATTTTACCAAGTTTTCTCGATTTTGTCAACTCTCCCTAATTTCACAAAACAATCCCAATTTTCACAACTCGCCCATATTTCACCAAATGGATTCGAATTTTGCCAAGTGCCTTAGATTTGCCAAGTTTCCTCGATTTTACCAACTCGTCACAATTCTGCAGAAAAAAATCCCAATTTTATCATCTTACCTGATTTTTGTAAAGTCACTCTGAAATTTTCCACCTCTTCTAGATTTTGCGAAGTTGCCTCGAGTTTGACCACACGCCATAATTTTACAGAAAAAGATTCCAATTTTTACATCTTACCTGAATTTTGCCAAACTCTCCACGATTTTCCTAAGTCACTCCGAATTTTACCAACTCTCCACGATTTTGCCAAGTTTCCTCAATTTCGTCAACTCGCCATAATTTTAAGGAAAAAAATTTTACATCTCATCTGTTTTTTGCCAAGTCACTCCGAATTTTGCCAACTCCCCAAGATTTTACAAGTCACTCCGAATTTTGCCAACTCCTCAAGCTTTTATCAAGTTGTCCCGATTTTGCCAACTCACCTGTATTTTACTAAGCGGCTTCGAATTTCGCTAACTGCTCTAGATTTTGCAGTCTCCATTTTCCCACCTGCCTTAGATTTGTCAAGTTGCCTCGATTTTGACCCTAGTTTTTGCTAACTCCCCTTAATTTTTCATAAAAAAAAATTACAAATGTTCACAACTCACCTAGATTTTACGAAGTCTCTTCGAATTTTGCCAACTCCGAGTCCCCCATAGCTACGCCCCTGTGGGGGTCCCACTTAGTTCTAATCCTGTTGGAGTAAGAGATCGGGTTCCTAGCTGCTGTGGATCGGAAGTAATCTCTGTGAAAGTGTCAGAAATTTCTAGGGGCGCTGCAGTCGCCTACCTTGTGTTAATGAGGCATCAATTTCGACGGACGGACGGACGGCGGAGAAGTTATCAATGGGCATACGTTTCGTGCCAAACTTTTTTGGGGAAGCGGGGGGGGTGCTAAAAATTATTCGTAGAAATTTAATGTTCTTAAGTAATATCATTATAAATGCAAAGAGCGTTTGATTAATAAAAGGAATGAAATATTTCAAAAAACGTCAAAGGCTAAATGGTTATTATTCTTAATTGCTAAAATTTGAATAAAAGATTAGAATTATAATAGAAAAGTTTTTATTTTAATTGATTTGCTTATTTTTTACAGTTGCCGTCCAGTGGCAGAGTGGTTAGCGCGCTTGGCTACTGACATAAGGAACCTGGGTTCGAACCTCGGGTAATATTTGATTTTCGTGTTGTTTTCTGCTGAGGTCGCGCCATCCTCACAGATCTTCTACTATGGTGTATAAGCTGAGAGGCTCCTGTCAGACCTCTGTGGCGAGCAGCTGCTTGAGGGGATATTTATGTTTTTATTTATTTTCACAATTAGAATCCAAATTAGAAATTTATATACTGAGCCCAAAGTTGTTAGGGCCATTTTGAGCATAAAGGTATCTCTAGAGTGTACAATGGTCTATTGCAATGGTATTTAACAGTGACGTACGTTAGTATTAACGAACTATGGAGACTGACTTCATTGGTCATTGATAGAATGATGAAAGGTGATTGATAACTCTTTGGCCAATGATTTATGAGAACTGTTGAAGAGTCAACTGCGCAATCTCATAGTCTCCCAATTATCCAAATTTATTAAAAAAAATTATATCAAAATTATAAAATTTTAAAAATTATTATTAAAAATTTATCCAAAGGTGTTCATATAAAAGTTAGTTTTAACGTCGAAAAATGATTGGTTAGCGCGCTTGACTACTGATCTAAGGGACCTGGGTTCGAGTCCCGGGTAAGGCATGGACGTTTGTGTCGTTTTTTCTGCTGAGGTCCTGCCATCCTCTCAGACCTTCTACTATGGCATATAAACTGACAGGCTCCTGTCAGACCTCTGTGGCAAGCAGCTGCTTGAGGAGGTATTATTTTATTTCTTTTATAGATGGGTACGAGCGGGAATCCAAGAGTTTAAACATGCTGTGGCTGCACTATATAATGGGTTCAATACAATCGAATACGACATGTAATATCTCAAATGCAGTTATTGGAATGTTATCATTATATTGTCAAACAGGATGTTTCTGAAACAATGACCCAGATTCAGTTTTATTTATTCACCAGAATACATATACACTCAATTCTGTTTTTACACAGTAGATAGGTTCGCGAAAAAACCGTGTAAAACAATACAGTGATATCAAAAAATAGAAGATTGGTTCTAGACGTGAAAACCCAGTACAAATAATAAGTTGTTTACAAACAAATGATATCAAAATCTTTAATTAAATCTTTATTTGACTTTTATTCATTTAAACACTTTTTTTTTATTTTATAAACTTATAAAGGTAATTATATGTACATATATAAAGTAAATTATCCTTCATAAAAAATAATTTGTCACTAATTCAAGAATATAAAATGTAAAAAATATGACTTACATATGCTTATTAACTAGATTTTATTCGTTGTCACTTTCTAACAATAGACGCCTTCGTTAGCGTAAGACTGGAATTAAATCACTTTCATCGCTTGAAGCATTTTGGCCGTCGTGTTCATACTCCAATGGTGAAATGCTCTCTGTGGCATGAGGAACCAAATTATCACTTGTTTCCAGTGATTCTGAAGTTTGATTAGTTTTGATAACGAACTCTATAATCAATCGTTGAGATCCTGCTTTGACTAGATCTTTGTATAATTCTTGACAACGCGCCATACATAACTCAATTCACGTTTAAACTGCTCAGCTCCTTCGACAATGGGATAATGTGTAAGAAAATGACTTTCCAATTAACAAGCCATTTGAAGCCCTTCTTTAATTAAACCTGCAGTGAGTGGAACCTCTTCATCACCATCACTTTTTCTTTTTCATTAGGAGTCTTAAAGACAACTATCATTTCATCTAAGAGCTTTGTCAACCAGCAATTCATCAATATCTGCAAACGATAAATCATCGAATCCTTCTCCACCAACTGCATGTGCCAAAGTGATGATATTAGGATATTCAGTCGTATTTGGGGGTACAGGATCTTTGTTTTTTACACATTCTGGCCAAATAGCTTCCCAACGTGCGTTGGAAGTTGATGGTTTTAATTCTGATAACGTCAATCCCGCACGTCTGATACAATCTAAAATAGAAAATTTCTTCCACACATCAGTAACCGTTAGTGTTTTATACTTATCTAGTTTATCCAAAATGTATTGGAATGTTCGTCTTACGTAGTAGGTTTTAAATGTGGCAATCATACCCTGGTCTAGTGATTGTATTAAGGATGTCGTATTAAGCGGCAGAAAACAAAATTGCACATTTGTGTGTTCCAAAACAGGATGGCCAAACGCATTCTCTATAATCAGTAGACCTTTAAATTCGAGATTTTTTCCTTCAAATAGCGTTTAACTTCTGGAGCAAAACATTCATGGAACCATTCATTAAAAATTTCTTTTGAAGCCCAGGCTTTTTTGTTTGCCATCAAATACACTGGCAATTTATTCAAATCTATACCTTTCATTGACGTGGTCTTAGGGATCGATTGATGAGCAGCGGTTTTAACATATGATCTGCTGAAGCGTTGCTGCAAAATAGAAAGGTCACACGATCCTTAGCTGCTTTAAAGCCACCAACAGGTTTTAGGTTCTACTCGGAATTTTTTTCCAAAAAAAAAAAGACCAGTTTCATCTGCATTCCAAACTTGATCAGGAGTGTATCCATCATCTTCAATGATTTGGGCAAATTTTAGACAAAATTCTTTAGCAGCCGGCCCATTTGTAGATGCAACTTCACCTTTTATCTTTGCATTATGAAATGCGTGTCTTTGAAGAAATCCTGCATACCAACTTGTACTTGCAGAAAATTCATAATTTTTGTTTAACTGAGCTGATATGATTGGTTCCATTTTTTATATCTGCTTATATATTCGTAATGCCATCTGTTTGATGGTATTTCCGTCTAGAGGTTTTTTTTTGCGATATTATCTTTATGAAGGATAATTATGAAGGAAATCTATCCACATTACTAGCGACTTTTCCATCTTCACTTTTACAAAATCTTTCGTGTACGATGACGACTTAGCTCTCAATTTTGTTCCAGAAAGCACATATTTTCAAATAGCATCTTCATTTTTCTTGATGGTTCTTACGGTAGGTTCGTTCAAACCCAAATATTTACCTATGAATGTTGAAAGACCAGTTTCCTGCAGAAAGACCAGTTTCTGCAGTTGCAAGACGATCTAAAATTTGGATCTTAGTATCCAAAGAGATAGCTTTTCTTTTCTTCTTTTATATAGATGAATTATCCGACATCGTGGTAAGGCTTATGAAAAATATTTGAATTGTAGTTAATAAATCAGATGACGAAAAATTGTAAATTACCTACAACAAAATTTAATAAATTTATATTACGCACACAAAACTTCAAAAAACAAAAAGTTTTCGATTTCTTCTATTAAATATCTACACACTTCTAACTTTAAACACGAAATGTGAGACCAAGACTAACGTATGTATTGAAGATAAAAAATGAGGGGAATTCCCGAAACTCAATGTTGCCACTTTATTCCGAATGAAGTAGGTTTTGTACAATTTTCCATAAAATAGAGAATAAAATGGGTTGGGTTGTTTTACCTCTGAGCGGCACTTTTTTGCACACAATGGGCTAAATGGCCAGGTGACATGGACCCCGAAGGCTCGGGAGGGGACCCACTGGAAAAGCTGTTGGGAGACATATGGTAGCCTCCCGTCGAGGCCATCCAGCGTGTTCTTTAACGTGCACAGGGTATAGCTCTCCCGCATACGGGGCCACGGCTTAACGTCCCATCCGACGGACGGCGGCCTTTCCAAGCCCATCGGTGTCCCCTACTGACCGTGGGCAGGGCGGGGAATTTTGCGGAGATAAATCTCAACGCTGACCCAGCTGGGACTCGAACCTGAGAACTGCAGATTACGAGCCTGGCGCGCTTCCGACTGAGCCACCCCGCCCCGAGAATAAAATGAAGAAAACTTGTTCTGTAGTTATGTTAGTGTAGTTTTTATTTTGGGGATTTTAATGCACAAAATATGTATTTGTAGCACATTTTCAAAGTTAAAACTGCTTCGAAAAATGTGACCATAAAAGCGGCATCTTTGTTATAAAAATGTAAATTCTACGAATTTGTTCTTGAATAAGAATATTTTTTCAGAATTAAATTCAAATGGAGTTTTTTAAAAGGGCGCCGTTTGAACCGCGTTAGATCAAAATAAATCGTGTAAAAAGAGAATTAGATTTTTTCCCCAAACCGTGTTAAATTAAAATCGTGTAAAAAAAAAATCCGTGTAAAAACAGAACTGGGTGTATATCATTATGTTTGGTGTTTGGTAACTCACTAGAATTAGGAGAATGAAAGTTAAGTGAAAACATTTCAATATCTAAGGGACCTGGGTTCGAGCCCCGGATTAGGCATGGATGTGTGTGTCGTTTTTCTGCTGAGGTCCTGCCATGCTCCTACTGTGGCATATAAACTGACAGGCTCCTGTCAGACCTCTGTGGCAAGCAACTGCTTGAGGGGGTATTTTTTTTTATTTCATATATTATAAATAGCACCATTGGCATCTCAAATCATCTAGTCATTTTTGGAAATTTTGCACAACTCCAGCTTGAGTTTGTTCACTGCTGCTGAAATGGGCGGGGGTGGCTTAGTCGGTAGCGCGCCAGGCTCGTAATCTGTAGTTCCCAGGTTCGAGTCCCAGCTGGGTCAGCGTTGAGATTTATCTCCGCAAAATTCCCCGCCCTGCCCACGGTCAGTAGGGGACACCGATGGGCTTGGAAAGGCCGCCGTCCGTCGGATGGGACGTTAAGCCGTGGCCCCGTGTGTGGGAGAGCCATACCCTGTGCACGTTAAAGAACACGCTGGATGGCCTTGACGGGAGGCTACCATCTGTCTCCCAACAGCTGTTCCAGTGGGTCCCCAACCTTCTCTGAGCCTTCGGGGTCCATGTGACCTGGCCATTTAGCCCATGGTATGGAAAAAAGTGCCGCTCAGAGGTAAAACAACCCAACTCTGCTGAAATTGTTTCTTCAGTTCTTCAATCTGTAAAGTTCTGTTGGCTTCTTTTTCCTCTGAGAGGCACTTTTGTACACACAAATGGCTAAATGATCACATCACAAGGTCACTAAAGGTTAAGAGTTGGTTTAGAGTACTACTGGATAATTGTTGAGAGACAGGTAACATCTCCAATCACGGCCATCCAGCATGTTCTTTAACATGCACAGGACATGACTTATTCGCACAGTGCTGAGGATGTACAGTCACTCAAAAAATATCCGAACACTATGGTCGATTACAGAATTCAGAAAAATATCTGGCAACGATTTTTTTTTAGGAATTAGTGATCTGGCAACCTTCGTGTCACGTGACACGAAGGTTGCCAGGTCACTAATTTCTAAAAAAATCGTTGCCAGATATTTTTCTGAATTCTGTAATCGACCATAGTGTTCGAATACTTTTTTGAGCGACTGTAGGTGGTCATATTATTTTGATACTAGATCGTGTGGGCTCACTCACGGAAATATTGAGCGTATGCAGTTACCGTTCACAGCAAACTGGAGCGTGTGCAGTTACTGCACACGCTCCAGTTTGCTGTGAACGGTAACTGGAGCGTGTACAGTTGCTGTACACGCTCCAGATATTTTTCCTGAATTCTGTAATCACGTGACACGAAGGTTGCCAGATCACTAATTTCTAAAAATCATCGTTGCCAGATATTTTTTCTGAATTCTGTAATCGACCATAGTGTTCGGATATTTTTTTGAGCGACTGTAGGTGGTCATATTATTTTGATACTAGATACTTTGATACTCCATCTGACGGAGGGCGTCCTTTTCAAGTCCATCGATGTCTCCTCTCTCCCCGAAGGCAGGAGGGGGGGGGGGGCAATAAAGATATATCTCAACGCTGGAAAAGTTGGGACTTGAACCTGGGAACTGCAGATTACAAACCTGGCGCGCTACCAACTGAATCAATCTCCGCCCCAATAATGTGAGGAAAGTTTCCGTAAGCAGTTTCCTTCAGAAAGTCTCACACGAAAAAAAAAAATCATGGATTGATATCTGAAGAGTATGGCAGAAAGAATCAGTCATATATGAAATTTAGAGGAAATAGATTCAACAGAACTTGGTTCCAACATTTCTTTTGCTGTATACGATCGAATCTCGTCCTGTTGGAATAGTTTCCTGGAGATTGACGCTCATGCCTTGCAAAAACGGAAAATAAATATTCTTTTCCGACATGGAAATAACGAACAGCATTCACACTTATTTCTAGGAGAACAGATCTAACAATATCAGACACCGAAAAAGCGCAACACACCAAGCACTTTTTCACAGCTGAAGCAGTTTTTTTCCATATTTTCATGTCCGTGGCTCATACACGCATATTCTGCTTGTTAAAGCAGCCCTTAAATGTAAAAATTCAAGTGGGCTTCATCAGTAAACTATATGCTTTGCAGAACTTCAGGTTTCTTCTCGACCCCTCAGAAACATAATACAAAAGTCAACTCTTTTTTTATCGTCAGTGACGGTTTGTGAAGCAATCGCTGCAGCTGAATTTAATAGAAAACACTCTCATATATTCTCTAGAAGTCCTGTATATTGATGATTCCCATCAGTCCAGTTGTTTACGGAGACGTTGCACAGGTTTTCAGGGAATTTGAGTCAATACCTGTTAATCACGGATAACGTTTCATACAATCTGCATTCTTCTCACCGACAATATCCTATTTATTTTCCAACACGGTTCCATATACTTTAAACTTTGAACTAATCTCTTTACTGCAGATCTGCTTGAAGCTTTCCTGCACTCAAGTTTCACTTGAAAACCACTCTACACTTAAAAGAGCAGTGGTAGTTTCGCAAAATATACACTGCTCTGTTGTGTACAGTCGCTCAAAAAAGTATCCGAATACTAAAGTTGATTACAGAATTCAGAAAAAATATCTGGCAACGATTTTTTTAGAAATCAGTGATCTGGCAACATTCGTATCACGTGACACGAAGGTTGCCAGATCACTAATTTCTTAAAAAATCGTTGCCAAATATTTTTTCTGAATTCTGTAATCAACCTTAGTATTCGGATACTTTTTTGAGCGACTGTACAGCTATTTCAGTACTGATTTCATGACTTAACCACTGAGAACAGCTGATTTTCTGCAGCCCGCTACTAAACACCGAATAACATGATCTATGTCATATACACTGTAGTGAATAAACAGAACTGAAACTTCAGCATCTTTTGATAAACACCTTATATTTATTGGATATTATAGTAAAGGTTTACTTAGGTTATAAAAGCAAATCGGCCCTGTTAAATAATATATATTCAAGGAAGTTTATTGAAACAAAAGTTTGTTTTACCTCTGATCGGCACTTTTTTCCCACACAATGGGCTAAATGGCCAAATAACAAGATGACAAGCAATCAGATGAAGTTGGGGGAAAGGAAACCCACTGGGATGCTGTTTAGAGACAGATGGTAGATTCCTGTCAAGGCCATCCAGCTTGTTTTTTTAACGTGAACAGGGTATGGCTCTTTCTCACACGGATCATGGCTTTACGTCCCATCCGACGGACGGCGCCATTTCCAAATCCATAGGGGTTCCCTACAGACTGACCACTGCGTGGAGGTACAGGGGGGGGGGTGATTTAGAGTAGATAAATCTCAAAGCTGGTCCAAGTGGGACTCGACTTGGGAACTGCGAGTAACGAGCCTGGCGAACTACCGATTGCCCCCACCTCCTTACACACGGAGCCACGGCTTAATGTCTCTCCTACGGACGGCGGGCTTTCCAAACCCATTAGTGTCACCTTTCTCTCCCAGGGCAGAATAGGAGTTAACAGAGATAAATTTCAACGCTGAACCAGGTGGGACTCAAACCTGGGAACTGGAGATTACGAGCCTGGTGCGCTACCATCTGAAACAACGCTCGCCCAAACAAAAGTAGTCTTCAATGAAAAAACGTTTCATGCTAATATAAAAAGAAATTTACGTTTTTGAATTGTCTGCCGTGGTTCTTTTGAAACAAAAAGAAGAAACCAATCTGCACAGAATTTTCGAAAACCTTTTTTTTTCCAGTCAGGTGAAGGCAGATGGTTTGGACAGTTCATATCGCTAAAGATGTTTAAAATGTGTCCCAAACAGGTTTCCCAGGTTCGAGTCCCAGCTGGGTCAGCGTTGAGATTTATCTCCGCAAAATTCCCCGCCCTGCCCACGATCAGTAGGGGACACCGATGGGCTTGGAAAGGCCGCCGTCCGTCGGATGCGACGTTAAGCCGTGGCCCCGTGTGCGGGAGAGCCATACTCTGTGCACGTTAAAGAACACGCTGGATGGCATTGACGGGAGGCTACCATCTGTCTCCCAACAGCTGTTCCAGTGGGTCCCCTCCCCCAACTTTCTCTGAGCCTTCGGGGTCAGAGAAGACTGACCTGACCAGAGTTCTCTGACCTGGCCATTTAGCCCATGGTGTGCAAAAAAGTGCCGCTCAGAGGTAAAACAACCCAACCCACAACCCAAACAGGTTTCGACCGTCACATTCGACTTGGATCTTACTCTACGTGCTTTGCTTTAAAACTCTGTCTATTTCATGCTTCCACTTAGCCTGATGGAAAAGAATAAAAAGTGACAGCAAGGCACTGCAGCAGTGTAAGAAAGTACACCTTAAAAAATCATATTATTCGTTCTTTTTTATTTTGGCGAGAAACTTCACCCGTCCTTAAGGTACGGCCACACAAAATGCATTTTGAGCGTTACTAACATTTACAAACTTTTTGACGTCATCGTTTAAAACTATGCTATTTTCATCAACGGAGTTGCACTCACAGCAAACTGGAACTTGTGCAGTTAGCACACATTCGCCAATTTGTTTTAAGTCGCCTGAAAGTTAAAAAAAATATTCAAAACGCTCAACTTGTCAAATTGCGTTCTGTATGGCCGTACCTATATGTCTGGTTAAAGCAAACGTCTTTCGCCACTCTATTTTTGCGCATCTGAGTCCTCAGGTGCAAGGAACAGATAGCGAGGCGGTCACTCTCTGATGGAGTCAAGTCAGACAGCATCTGTGAGAGGAGCATCAACATTGACCAGTCGTCAGAAGCCCCGTCACGTCTACGGGACGCGCAGGATCTGCTCCGAAACCCATTACCAGAGTCATGGCTGGCCGAAGGGCGCGAGCTTGTGTCCACAAGCAGTCCGTGAACGGGAAGAGCATGTGGATGCGACATCCTATCGCTTCTCCTCTTAGATCCTTTCCGGCACGTCCCACTCATCATGACACGTGGGAACCAACAGCGTACAAATTTGTTCTGGACGTTACCGGCTTCAGATTAAGGATAGAATCAATGCATTTATATCAGTTACCTTCCTAAGGCTTCCTAAATGATGGCTGTTTAATGCTCTTTTCCTTCCTACGTTCAGAAAAATAGATATGTGGGGAGAATGGATAAAAAAATAGCTTGAAGAGAAAAAACATTGCGCTTCTTTAGTAATGAATTTCATTAGGGAGCTGAGATTAAGCTTTCATATGAATGGAAGTGATTGGATTTTGCACATGTGCTCTTTGTATTAAAATCGAACATTAAATGACGGCTGGCGTCTGGAGATTGTTTCAGTCGATAATGTGCAAAGCCCGTAATATGAGGGTCCCAGGTTCAACTTCCAAGATTTATCTCCGATAGCTCCCACCTTGCGCTCGATGAGAAAGGGGAATCCGATGGGCTTGGGTTGGGTTGGGTTGTTTTACCTCTGAGCGCCACTTTTTTGCACACCATGGGCTAAATGGCCAGGTCACATGGACCCCGAAGGCTCAGAGAAGGTTGGAGGAGGGGACCCACTGGAACAGCTGTTGGGAGACAGATGGTTGTCTCCCGTCAAGGTCATCCAGCGTGTTCTTTAACGTGCACAGGGTATGTCTCTCCCGCACACGGGGCCACGGCTTAACGTCCCATCCGACGGACGGCGGCCTTTCCAAGCCCATCGGTGTCCCCCTACTGACCGTGGGCAGGGCGGGGAATTTTGTGGAGATAAATCTCAACATTGACCCAGCTGGGACTCGAACCTGGGAACTACAGATTACGAGCCTGGCGCGCTACCGACTGAGCCACCCCCGCCCCCGATGGGCTAGGAAAGGTCTCCGTCTGATGAGACGTTAATCTGTGGCTCCTTGTGCAGCAGGAACATACTCTTTGCACGTCCAAGAATATGCTAGACGGCGTTGACGAGTGGCTTCCAGCTAGGCCCCAACAGTTGTCCAGTGCATCCCCTTTCCCTAGGGGCGGGGGTGGCTCAGTCGGTAGCGCGCCAGACTCGTAATCTGTAGTTCCCAGGTTCGAGTCCCAGCTGGGTCAGCGTTGAGATTTATCTCCGCAAAATTCCCCGCCCTGCCCACGGTCAGTAGGGGACACCGATGGGCTTGGAAAGACCGCCGTCCGTCGGATGGGACGTTAAGCCGTGGCCCCGTGTACGGGAGAGCCATACCCTTGCACCTTAAAGAACACGCTGGATGGCCTTGACGGGAGGCTACCATCTGTCTCCCAACAGCTGTTCCAGTGGGTCCCCTCCCCCAACCTTCTCTGAGCCTTCGGGGTCCATGTGACCTGGCCATTTAGCCCATGGTGTGCAAAAAAAGTGCCGCTCAGAGGTAAAACAACCCAACCCTTTCCCTACACAATTCTTGAGTCCTTGGGGTCCTTGTGACCTGGTCATTTAACCCATTGATACTAAAAAGCGCCGTTCAGAGGAACAACGGTTATCAGCTACACTTCGTTGACAAATACTCAGCATATTGAAGAATGAACTCTTTGAGGAAATGAGATCCTAATTGAAGATCTAAGTCTATAATCTCGAATTTCAGACTCTTCTTCCAATAAGCTCTTTCAATTTTTTTTTCTATAAAGAGTTATGGAAGCACGATAATTAACAGAAGAAGTTGCCGGTCATAGGAATTTATTTTCAGATCTAATCAAAACACGAGTAACAATTTTTGTACCAAACAGTTTACCTAAAAAAATTGTTTGCTTAGAAGTTTGTCTAATAATTAAAATTTTTGCCAATTTTGAACTTTTTGGAGAGGAGTGACAATGCTATTAAGAAAAATTAAAACATTATGGCTGTTATAAGTATTTAAATACTGAACAAATATTGTTGAAATTCAAGATTTAGATATATTTGATTTAGATCTGTAATTTACCTTCAATAACAGTTGCATAAAAAGTTTATTCTTCAAAATATTTAGTATTGGGTTGTTTTACCTCTGAGCGGCACTTTTTGTTTGCACACAATGGGCTAAATGGCCTCGTTCACAAGTATCCTGAAGTCTCAGAGAAGGTTGGGGGACCCACTGGAACAGCTGTTGGGGACCCACTGGAACAGTTGGATGGCAGTCTCTCGTCAAGGCCATCCAGTGTGTTCTTTAACGTGCACAGGGTATGACTCTCCCGCACACGGAACCACAGCTTAACGTCACATCCAACGGACGGAGGCCTTTCCAAGCCCATCGGTTTCCCCTACTGACCGTGGGAAGTTTTGCGGAGATAAATTTCAACGCTGACCCAGCTGGGACTCGAACCTGGGAATTGCAGATTACGAGCCTGGTGCGCTACCAACTGAGCCACTCCCCGCCCAAGTATTCGGTATGGGAGTTTCCTCTTAAAAAAATAAAATAAATACCCCCTCAAGCAGCTGCTTGCCACAGAGGTCTGACAGGAGCCTGTCAGTTTAAATGCCATAGCAGAAGGTCTGTGAGGATGGCAGGACCTCAGCAGAAAAACAACACACACAACAGTGCCTTACCCGGGGCTCGAACCCAGGTCCCTTAGATCAGTAGCGAAGTGTGCTAATCACTCGGCCATTTACTGCATTGAATTAACGTAACTGTTGTTCATCAATCAAATGCATTACGATAACATGCATTATGACAACAAATGGATTATAGCAACATATCTTCAAAAATAAAAGAAAATTCCTATCGAACAAACGAAGAAGAAATGACTTTCGAAAGTTGTCCCTGCTTGAAATGAAGCATAGAACGAAATTATTGATTTATGTTGCTTGGCCGAAAGCCTGTGCTTTGGTAACGATAGAAAGAGAATTCTATATCAGAGCACATCCGATATACTATTCCGTGAAATTTCTGTGATGCTACTGGATCTCTTTGTTTTTCTTCAAAGTGAAGGGAACCTTTGATATTAAAAAGAAAAATCCAAATGTAATCTAGTATTATACAGAGAAATCTCTCCTTTCGCAAAGAAGCCAAAAAATGTCATCGCTGACGGTGATTGGATTTCTGAGTTTCACTGAGAATATCTGCAGTACTCGTGGAAGAAAATAAAATTCTTAGACTCAGAGTGTGTGTACCCAGGAAGGCGGTGAAATAGGGGAAGTGTATATGTAACGTAAGGAAATATGACGCCCTGCAATTGTTTTCATTTTAATCAAGCGAATATATCCGAATAAAAATTGAGGTAAAAACTTTGACTAGTGAGGAGATCCTAGTCAAGTTATTATGTTTTGGCGTTGGGCAGCTTTGCGATTTATGTGTATTTAATTCTATGTTAGAGAGAGGTGGCGAGATCCAATACATAATATTGTATATAATATTCATTGAAATCAATGACTTTCAAACAATGGGCCGAGTAGTCGACTTCAGCTGTATGTACAGTCACTCAAATAATATCCGAACACTATGGTTGATTACAGAATTCAGAAAAAATATCTGGCAACGATGTTTTTAGAAATTAGTGATCTGGCAACCTTCGTGTCACGTGATTACAGAATTCAGGAAAAATATCTGGAGCGTGTACAGCAACTGTACACGCTCCAGTTACCGTTCACAGCAAACTGGAGCGTGTGCAGTTACTGCACACGCTCCAGTTTGCTGTGAACGGTAACTGCACACGCTCAATATTTCCGTGAGTGAGCCCACACGATCTAGTATCAAAATAATATGACTACCTACAGTCGCTCAAAAAAATATCCGAACACCATGGTTGATTACAGAATTCAGAAAAAATATCTGGCACCGATTTTTTTAGAAATCAGTGATCTGGCAACCTTCGCGTCACGTGACACGTTGCCAGATCACTAATTTCTAAAAAAATCGTTGCCAGATATTTTTTCTGAATTCTGTAATCAACCATAGTGTTCGGATATTTTTTGAGCGACTGTATATGTATTGGAAAGGAGGGGGGGGGGAGACAAGAAGCAAAAAGATGCATTGGTTAAGTGAAAATTATCAATGGTTTCATATAATTATTATTGAGCTTAATCTCCTTGCTGCCAAAAAAAGCGAAATATTCAGGCCAAATCAATCCTATATTTGTTCTGGTTTCTGTAACGAGACCCGATATCTCGAATACCGATCATATAAAAACAACTCTAGAATTTTTTTGCATATTTTTTCCTTTTAATTAATGATTCTCTTTCTTGTTTCTCTTGAAATCTGCTCTATTACTCTTATTTGCTGAAGAGTTCACAGGTCTCAAACTCAAATCATATGCGAATCAAAATCACTTACTTCGCAATTTAACTCGAAAACCAATGGTGTTATCTAATTTTCGAAAAAACTGCAAAAGATGCGCATCCCAGACAAGAAATATTAAATATATGGGTTGGGTTGTTTTACCTCTGAGCGGCACTTTTTTGCACACCATGGGCTAAATGGCCAGGTCACATGGACCCCGAAGGCTCAGAGAAGGTTGGGGGAGGGGACCCACTGGAACAGCTGTTGGGAGACAGATGGTAGCCTCCCGTCAATTCCATTCCAGCGTGTTCTTTAACGTGCACAGGGTATGTCTCTCCCGCACACGGGGCCACGGCTTAACGTCCCATCCGACGGACGGTGTCCATTCCAAGCCCATCGGTGTCCCCTACTGATCGTGGGCAGGGCGGAAAATTTTGCGGAGATAAATCTCAACGCTGACCCAACTGGGACTCGAACCTGAGAACTACAGATTACGAGCGTGGCGCGCTACCGACTGAGCCACCCCCGCCCCATATTAAATATATATATGTAGTAGACTCAAAACCAAATCGAAAGAATATTTGGGAAAAGCAAATACTTACTGATGATTACTGTTATATGTGGTGTTCGGTGAACTAATTGTTAATATAAAACCATTAACGCGGCTGAATGACTTCTATTGAATTCATTCACTTTCCTACAGACAAGATATTTAGCTTTGAGGGTGAAATTGTAAATGTATTCTTTACTTTTGGGAATAATACTCAATTAAATATATAATACTAGAAATAAATCGGAACCTCTTGATTTCTGGATTGTCATCCTGATCTTTATTTGACCTTGAATGTGCTACCGGGTCTGATATTTCTTACATTTCCCAGATCTACGGCCAAAATAATTCAACCCACCAATCACCCGTTACCGAGTGGTTAGCATGCTTGGCTACTGATCTAAGGGACCTGGGTTTGAGCCCCGGATAAGCATGGCTGTTCGTGTTGTTTTTCTGCCGAGGTTCCGCCATCCGCGCAGACCGTCTGCTACGACTTATAAACTGTCAGACATCTGTTGTCAAGCAGCTGCTTGAGGGAATATTTATATCTAAATTTGACCTTGAAGGACCCATTGCATTCAAAATACCACGTTTCTGAGATCTGTGACCAAAGAACCCTAAAGCACCAATTTTTAACTCTCTATTGCCTTTAGATAGAAATTTGACCTTTGACCTCGAAGGATCCACCGGATCCGAAATTTCGTAACTTTTCTGAGATTTCCAACCCGAAACACCTCGAGACACAAATTTTTCACGTTTTTAGCACCAGTAGATGAAAATTTGACCTTTACATAACCTGTATGACCTTTACATGACCCCAACTGTTATTTGAAACTCTATTTGAATCTGACTCCAGTGTGAAGAATACATCGGAGGTCAGATTTAAGAGTTTCTCGAGATCTACGACTCGGATTAACCCTAAATGCAAATTTTCAAAGTTCTACCTATTCTGTATCATGATTTAAATTAGAGGGATCTCCTATCAGTCAGTTACTCAGTCCCTCCCAGTCATCTATATGTATACTATATAAATAGCGAGCCTCTCTTTATATTTTAAGCAATAATAAACAAAACATAACTACCAATATTGTTTTTTAGTGACTTCATCTTCTGCTGAACGCGACCATATTATCTATACTAGCGTGAGATCATAACAATCGAACTAAGCCTAACAGGCCACATTTCGCTGTGATGATTGTGATAGAAGGTATTGCTTGTGGATATAGAAAACGATGTCACTATGATGATTGTGATAGAAGGTATTGCTTGTGGATATAGAAAACGATGTCGCTATGATGATTGTGATAGAAGGTATTGCTTGTGGATATAGAAAACGATGTCGCTATGATGATTGTGATAGAAGGTATTGCTTGTGGATATAGAAAACGATGTCACTATGATGATTGTGATAGAAAGTATTGCTTTTGGATATAGAAAACGATGTCGCTATGATGATTGTGATAGAAGGTATTGCTTGTGGATATAGAAAACGATGTCACTATGATGATTGTGATAGAAGGTATTGCTTGTGGATATAGAAAACGATGTCGCTATGATGATTGTGATAGAAGGTATTGCTTGTGGATATAGAAAACGATTTCGCTATGATGATTGTGATAGAAGGTATTGCTTGTGGATATAGAAAACGATTTCGCTATGATTATTGTGATAGAAGGTATTGCTTGTGGGATATAGAAAACGATTTCGCTATGATGATTGTGATAGAAGGTATTGCTTGTGGGATATAAAAAATGATTTCGCTATGATGATTGTGATAGTAGGTAATGCTTGTGGGATATAGAAAACGATTTCGCTATGATGATTGTGATAGAAGGTATTGCTTGTGGGATATAGAAAACGATTTCGCTATGATGATTGTGATAGAAAGTATTGCTTGTGGGATATAGAAAACGATTTCGCTATGATGATTATGATAGAAGGTATTGCTTGCGGGATATAGAAAACGATTTCGCTATGATGATTGTGATAGAAGGTATTGCTTGTGGGATATAGAAAACGATTTCGCTATGATGATTGTGATAGAAGGTATTGCTTGTGGATATAGAAAACGATTTCGCTATGATGATTGTGATAGAAGGTATTGCTTGTGGGATATAGAAAACGATTTCGCTATGATGATTGTGATAGAAGGTATTGCTTGTGGATATAGAAAACGATTTCGCGGAACGCATGTTTCAGACGCATGAATTAGCTTAAATTAGATACGGCAGACGCATGAATTAGCTTAAATTGAAAATCGCATAAAATATAAATAAGTTTAATAATTAGCAACCTCTGTATCCTTACTAGCATTCTGAAAGGGAGGAGCATTAGTAGTTTAATAACAGTAGCCTCTGTTATCCCTAATGGCATTCTGAAAGGGGAGGCATGCCCCCAGATCCAGCTTGTAACAAATATTATTGCATTAAAATATTTATTAAATTTGCATATTATTTTCACCTATAACTGACAGGGTAAGGCAGGTCACTTAACATCACGTTAGTCCTGCAATTCGTGTTCTCCTAAGATATGTTATATTTGTTCGATGTTAGTCATAAGCCTGATGTTGTTAAAATGGCAAGCTTGACAGTTCTGATGTTCCAGTTGTTACAAGTTTCAATGTTTTCGATTCATTACGATGTTATTTGCGCAATTTATATTGCTATGAAAATAGATCAAATTCCGTTACGAAGAGAGGAATATGCAAAAAATTAGGAATTAGGCGAAATTTTGCCATCTAATTACAATCTAATTGAAGCTATGTTGTTTAATTACAATTTCCCATCCATATGGATCATGCAAATGAAAAGGTTTCTTTTTTTCGAGTCGCAATTGTGTCAACATTGATATTTATCTACGTTTAATACCTACCTTTCCCTTAATCCTAAAGCTGACATAGATGGTCTTAGAAATGACATAGTTCGTTGCATGATACGTTAAGCCATAGACCCGTGCGGACGAGAGTCACATCCTGAGCACGTTAAAAAATACTTTGAAGGAGAGGTTTCTATCTCTCTCGTAACTGATGTCCTCTAGCCACTCTGAGAAATTGGGGCCCATGTGACCTGGCCATTTAGTTCCATTGTTTGCACAAAAGCGCCATTCAGACAGAGCCGGACTCCGCATAAACCAACTAAGCTACAGTTTAGGGTTGTTGGGTTGTTTTACCTCGGAGCGACACTTTTTTTGCACACCATGGGCTAAATGGTCAGGTCACATGGACCCCGAAGGCTCAGAGAAGGTTGGGGGAGGAGACCCACTGGAACAGCTGTTGGGAGACAGATGGTAGCCTCCCGTCAAGGCCATCCAGCGTGTTCTTTAACGTGTACAGAGTTGTCTCTCCCGTACACGGAGCCACGGCTTAACGTCCCATCCGACGGACGGCGGCCTTTCCAAGTTCATCGGTGTTCCCTACTGACCGTGGGCAGGATGGGGAATTTTGCGGAGATAAATCTCAAAGCTGACCAAGCTGGGACCCGAAACTGGGAACTACAGATTTCGAGCCTGGCGCGCTACCGACTGAGCAACCCCCCGCCCCTACAGTTTAGGGCCTTACGATATGAGGGGCCTCAAAGAAATGTATTTCAAACTTTACTGCATTATGAAACAATTTTTAATGTTTAATCTATGGTACAAACACTATATCTTTGCTTACCAATGCTAGAATAATGTTTCAATTTCATCAATTTCGTGTTTATTTTTTAATGTTCCCCTCAATTAGAATAATTATATATATATATATTTCAATTTTCGAATATTTGAGGCCTCTTAAATTTTAATGGCCTAGGGCCTCCTAAATATGCCTTAGCTTAGGGCCTCAGAAGGTCCGGACATGCATTCACAGATAAAAAGAATTCAACCCTTTGCAATTAACTTCTTGAATTCCTAAATACATTTCGTTGGCCTGGATTAATAAAAAAAATTCGAGGGGAGGGGGGCAGAAAACAAAATCGATCCGGAAAAATGTTAAAGGGACTGCACTCCCCTCCTTTTTACAGGTTTTTAAAAAATGTCTTAAAAACGTTATGAAATATAAATAAGTTTAATAGTTTTTTTGCCTCTATAACCCTTTTTTAGCATTTTGAAGTGGGGGCGGGGCATGATTCCTCTTACTCCCTACTCCCTAGATCCTCCCTGAGTAATTTAAGTCGGAAATGTTTGTATATGAAATCCATTTTTATTCATTGAATAACTGTTATTCACTAGCTATGGAAATGAGTACCGAATTTCGATCATGGAAGAGGAACTGAGGCCTAAAAAATGTTGGTAGATTTAAAACAGAGTAAATGCCAGGAACTCAAAAGTAGCAAGATTCAGGGCAAGAAAAATAAAAAACCAACAACCAAAAAGCCTCGTCTTTGCCCAGAAGATGAAGATGACTTCTCGGTTTAGAGGAGTTCTCCCTTTTTATCTTTACAGTTATTGACTCGCACCTAGAATTAGGCAGTTCTCTTTTACCACCTTGGAGTCATTAAAGCATCCACAATTTCCTCTCCGATGTTATCGGGCTGCACGGACCACTCTGCATATTTGCAGCTAAACCATTTGCAGTCATCGGCGATGGCTTTGGCGCTCTCTTTACATCCTCTGCAATTCACATGAGCTACGATAGAAGACGAAGCACGTATGCCAAAAAAAAAGTCATCGGAAACATTTGGATTTCCTAACTGTTATTTTGGAAGGAACTCGAAAAAAAAGTGATAAAGAAATAAAAAATCATCTTCTCTCTATTCGCTGTAAGGAGACAAAGCACTTGAGAGATGATGATGATGATGATGAGCGATTATCCCGAGGCAAGAGCCCTGTCAACGTCTCGGGTATCCTCTTCTGCTCTTCATCATTTGCTTCGGTAGATCTCCATTATCTTCCAAAGTCTCTTCGATGATTCTTTAACATTAATCATGTATTGGATGCAGATCATAACTTGTTCTTGCCTAGAGCAAAATTGTGTGCGGGAATGTTGAATGGTTATTGAATCCATTTGTTTAATGATAAAATGCGGTAGTAAAAAAAATATTCACTTTTAAACAGGCTTGCTAAGCTTTAGAAACATTTTCGATATTAAAATGTTTAAAAACTTTCTGCATTATAAGACAAAGAGTTGGTGACGAATGATCGAGCGGTTAAGATGTGTTATCTAGTGTCGCTGGATTCGATTAGTTTCTCCTGGTGTTTCTTCCTTTGTTCGCCGCCATATTTGCTTGGAAGTTGAAAAGTCTTTTTCAGGACTGTGACTATAATCAAATGATGCAGAAATCCAGCGAGTGTTTCTGTAGGAGAGAATATTTGTTACTTCTGCAAAATATAATGCATTTCTTTCCTCTCTTTATAGCTTAACTTTACTTTTATATTTACAGGTCTTAGTCGAATAGCAAAGGAGTAACTACTGTACAGTCGCTCAAAAAAGTATCTGAACACTATGGTCGATTACAGAATTCAGAAAAAATATCTGGCAACGATTTTTTTAGAAATTAGTGATCTGGCAACCTTCGTGTCACGTGATTACAGAATTCAGGAAAAATATCTGGAGCGTGTACAGCAACTGTACACGCTCCAATTACCGTTCACAGCAAACTGGTGCGTGTGCAGTTACTGCACACGCTCCAGTTTGCTGTGAACGGTAACTGCACACGCTCAATATTTCCGTGAGTAAGCCCACACGATTTAGTATCAAAATAATATGACCACCTACAGTCGCTCAAAAAAGTATCCGAACACCATGGTCGATTACATTACCGAACACCATGGTCGAAATTAGTGATCTGGCAACTTCGTGTCACGTGACACGAAGGTTGCCAGATCACTAATTTCTAAAAAAATCGTTGCCAGATATTTTTTCTGAATTCTGTAATCAACCATAGTGTTCGGATACTTTTTTGAGCGACTGTACTACTGCCTGTGCTATCTCCAATTCCTGCTCTGACTGGTGTAGGGGGCCCCTTATTGGAGGCTAATTTCACCATGACCTTACATTAACTTGAATTGAACTTGCATTTTCCATCCTGTACAACAACAACTATGTAGAATTTGCATGAAGAGAAAACACATATCGCTCTCGATTGCGCTGCCTAGAAGTGACGCTACGAAAAAATGTCAGTATTGAAAAACAAAAGCACCAGAAATAAAGGGAAGAAATTGAAATCATGCAAATTGGAAGTCTACGTTACTAATGTTTGTAATGTCTACGTTACTAATGTTTCATTCGAAATAAGGAGGTACTCAAAGTGTTTGTACATTACGGTGGAATATTGTCGATAGCAGACGACCTGTATCAAATCGAAAAAAATGGCAGATGCTTAAAACTGGTACAAGGGTGGGTTGGGTTGTTTTACCTCTGAACGGCACTTTTTTTGCACACCATGGTCTAAATGGCCAGGTCACAAGGACCCCGTAGGCTCAGAGGAGGTTGGGGGAGGGGACCCACTGGAACAGCTGTTGGGAGACAGATGGTAGTCTCCCGTTAAGACATCCAGCGTGTTCTTTAACGTGCACAGCGTATGGCTCTCCCGCACACGGGGCCACGGCTTAACGTCCCATCCGACGGACGTCGGCCTTTCCAAGCCCATCGGTTCCCTACTGACCGTGGGCAGGGCGGGGAGTTATGCGGAGATAAATCTCAACGCTGACCCAGCTGGGACTCGAACCTGGGGACTACAGATTACGAGCCTGGCGCGCTACCGACTGAGCCACCCCCCCGCCCCCTGCATTAGGCAAGAATTCTTTCGGGAGACGGATTAAACGTAATATAAAGACATTGATCTGTCTTGTCTAGATATTTCTGTGCAAGGATATTCCAACCGTCGCAACTGGAGCTATGAACACACAACACAATACAGAAGAGTATGTCAGATCTAGTAATAGATAGCAAATACCAGAGATCAAACGTTCCCTTCCACACCACTTGATTTCTAGACCATCAACGTCGGCCCCTGTTTGACTCTGAATGAGACACTGGATATAAACATACTTAACATTGCTCAGTTGTACACAGGACCGGACTTTGATCTTCTGAATTCCTAAGCTTTGACAAGTTTAAGTGGCGTGAAGCTAGAATAAGTTTAAGAGGTCCCAGAATTTTCGAAAGTCGAAATAAGTTATATATAATATTCTAATTGATGGGAATATTAAAAAATCAATACGAAATTGATGTTGTGAAAGCATTATACTAGCTTGGTTATACAATAAGTACTGTGTAAAGCTGAGATCAACAGTGTTTGCCCAATAGATTAATTTGGTTACAAAAAAAGTTTTGCGATACATTAAACTTCAAAGGCGGGGGTGGCTCAGTCGGTAGCGCACCAGGCTCGTAATCTGTAGTTCCCAGGTTCGAGTCCCAGCTGGGTCAGCGTTGAGATTTATCTCCGCAAAATTCCCCGCCCTGCCCACGGTCAGTAGGGGACACCGATGGGTTTGGAAACGCCGCCGTCCGTCGGATGGGACGTTAAGCCGTGGCCCCGTGTGCGGGAGAGCATACCCTGTGCACGTTAAAGAACACACTGGATGGCCTTGACGGAAGGCTACCATCTGTCTCCCAACAGCTGTTCCAGTGGGTCTCCTCCCCCAACCTTCTCTTAGCCTTCGGGGTCCATGTGACCTGGCCATTTAGCCCATGGTGTGCAAAAAGTGCCGCTCAGAGGTAAAACAACCCAACCCATTAAACTTCAAACTTTAAATTTTTGAAGCTCTTCATTTCATGAGGCCCTAAGCTGTAGCTTAGTTAGCTTATGCTTAAGTCCGACCCTGGTTCTACGGCTCGAAATAACCCCATGACCTATTCACTAAATTTTAGCTCTCTATCTCTATATCTATATTTGACCTCTGACCTCGATGGACCACCCATTGCATTCAAAATTTTACCTTTCTGAGCTATACGATCCGTCCTTCATATTTCGACGAATTCGGGTTATTCTGAAGATCAAAGGAGGCGCAGCACACTATTACGTAAGTATAACTTATATACTGGCATATCGTTGTAGTTGAATATACTGAGAGTAAATTTCAGCATTACTTCATTGCTAGGCAGATGATAGTTATTGCTGAATACAAGGTGGCTTTCAAATCATTCATTGTCTTCAAGTGTTATAACCTACAGAAGCCAACTAAACTCATTCGTATTTGTTGTGATATTGGATCTTTCTTATTTGAGGGAAAAGCCATTAATGTCGAATTTAAGGAACTATAGAATTTAGCTGTTACAACTGTTACACCAGACAGACTAAGCCAAGTACGGACGGTTGGTTTTTTACCTCTGAGCGGCACTTTTTTGCACACAATGAGCTAAATGGCCAGGCCTCAAGACCCCGAAGGCTCAGAGAAGATTGGGGGGGGGGGACCCATTGGAACGGCTGTTGGGAGACAGATGGTAGCCTCCCGTCAAGGCCATCCAGTGTGTTTTTTAACGTGCACAGGGTATGGCTCTCCCGCACATGGGGCCACTGCTTAACGTCCCATCCGACGGACGGCGGTCTTCCCAATCCCATCGGTGTCCCCTACCGACCGTGGGCAGGGCGGAGAATTTTGCGGAGAAAAATCTCAATGATGACCCAACTGGGACTCGAAACTGAGAATTGCAGATTACGAGCCTGCGCGCTACCGACTGAGCCACCCCCCGCCCCCAGTACGGACGTAAACTGATTATCGCATGCAGGGCCGGATCCAGGAAGAGGAGAGTTTTCCAAAGGGGTCATGCCCCTTGAGTATGCTAGTAAGGAATATCTGTTGACTTGTCGGAAAAGTCCTTTGACATTTGAGACACACAATTACGTTTTTACATAATTATTTAAATTACCACATGTAAAACTAAAAATTCATAAATATTTATATTTATCATGAATATCCCAAAGTCAACTCTCTCGACAAGAATATTCTGACGTTGAAACACTGGATAGTGTTGGATAGTGTTAGATAAAAACTATATATTCAATAACTGCTGTTACAGTCTGACATGCTCTTGTGAATTGTGTGTTAGCTCCAGTACGGATCTACTTTTGAAATATTACTTATAACTGTACATGACAATTCCAATCAGACCTTGGCAGAAACTGAGTTGCTTGAAAAATAATTTATACTTTTTTTTCAAGTATGATTGATACTGACTTATAATTGCAGAATTAAAAAAAACGCTTCTTAATCTCTGGGGAAAAGCAAAACAAATGTTGTTAGCTTGAAAAGAGCATTGACTTGAAAAAAAAATATCAAGAAGTGATTAGTGCACTGTAGCGATATTAATTCTTTTTACCAACTCGGTGGTAATGACAAGTTGCTGGGAGTAATTTCTTTTTTCTGGAAATACTGCAATTTATGATCGAAACTATTATATAAGTCTTATCTTTTCGATCAAAAATATTTGAACTATAATTTTTTGTTGCTGCCTTTGTTAGAAAACGTTTTTGAAAATTGTGATGGAGTTGATTGTTTAGAAAGAAAAACACGAGAAGATTAAGACACTTGGAAAGAAAAGAATTTTTGTTCATGGCAAAATTTTCTTTGGAAATCTCTGCTATGTCATTTCGAAAGGAGGTGACCTTTCATCTGGAGATTTTTAAACCGGAAAGAAAATGAAGCTGCGCAAGAAAGAAATCAATTATCTTCAAGATTAGAAAACGAAATGTTAAAAACTTAAAAAAACTGAAGAAGTTGGGTATTCAACTAATAATGACTGTTACTGCTCAGATTGAAAAGCAAAAATTTAGGGATTAATTCTCATTAGCGTTTTAAGTCATTTCGTAAGTTCTTTTTCTCTTCCTACATTTTCTTTCTAAGTTGCCCAGGTAAGTTATATAAATTGAGTGATATAGTTTTAAGCATTAAGTCAATTGTGATCGTATATTGTATAATTGAAGCATCAGAAATGCAATGTATGGTAAAGTATCGTGTACATTTGTTTTGCAAAAATTTATTGAAAAAAGTAATGTCAGGCCTCAAACATAGAAGTAGGTAAGTCGAAAGTTTAGGAGTCCCATAACTAAATGTTCTTTTTTTGGACTACGTTCTCCTATTCAATAAATTAGCTTATACTACCAATGGGATGGATTCCTTTTAGTTCACTATGGAATTAATAGCTCTCGCACTGGATGGATATCCTTCCTTTACAACACGAGATCTCTCAAATTGACCATGCCCCCAAACTAAAAGCACTCGATCACTGGGACTTCACCTCTTTTAACCAATTCATCACTCTTAAACCACAAGACTATTGGGACTTCTTTCCCCTCAAGCCAATACATCACTGATATATCTCTTAAAGCACAAGACCACTGGGATGTCCCTTCCCTCAAACCAATACATCTCTGAGAAGACTCTTAAATCACAAGACTATTGGGACTTCTCTCTCCTCAACACTGTGACTTCTTTCCCTCAAGCCAATACATCACTGAGAAGACTCTTAAATCGCAAGACTATTGGGACTTCTCTCCCATCAACACTGTGACTTCTTTTCCTCAAGCCAATACATCACTGAGAAGACTCTTAAATCACAAGACTATTGTGACTTCTCTCCCCTCAACACTGTGACTTCTTTACCTCAAGCCAATACATCACTGAGAAGACTCTTAAATCACAAGACTATTGTGACTTCTTTACCTCAAGCCAATACATCACTGAGAAGACTCTTAAATCACAAGACTATTGTGACTTCTCTCCCCTCAACACTGTGACTTCTTTCCCTCAAGCCAATACATCACTGAGAAGACTCTTAAAGCAAAAGACACTGTGACTACTCTCCCCTCAAGCCAATACATCACTGAGAAGACTTTTAAAGCACAAGACATTGGGACTTCTCTCCCCTCAAACCAATACATCACTGAGAAGATTCTTAAAGCACAAGACACTGGGACTTCTCTCCCCTCAAGCCAATGCATCATTGAGGAGACTCTTAAAGCAGAAGACCGCTGTGACTTCCCTCCCCTCAAATCAACCCATCACCGAGGAGATTCTTGAGGCCAAAGACTTCTGGGATTTCTCTCCCCTGAAACCAATACTTCACTGAAAAGACTCTTAAACCCAAGACCACTGTAGAACAGCTCTCCTCTCAAGTTATTACATCACTGAGAAGATTCCTAAAGCACTAGACCACTGGTACTTCGCTCCCTTCAAACCAATCCATCACTAAGAAGATTCTTGAAGGACAAGACCACTGGGACTTATCTCCCGTCAAACCAATCCATCACCGAGAACATTCTTGAAGAAGACTATTGGGACTTCTCTCCCCAGAAACCAATACATCACTGAGAGTACTCTTAAAGCAAAAGACCATTGGAACTGCTCTCTCTTCAAAACAATTCATCACTGAGAAGCTACTTAAACCACAAGACCACTGGAACTGCTCTACTCTCAAACTAATCCACCACTGAGAAGGCTGTTTAACTAAAAGACCACTGGGACTGCTCTCTTCTCAAAGCAATCGGATCACTGAGAAGATTTAAAACACAAGACCACTGGACTGTCCCATCTGAATGAAACCATTCCACCACTAAAATACTTTATTACCTCTTAAATCATTCTACCATTAGTACTGATTCTCTCAAACCACTCTACCGCTGGCAACGATTCATGTAAATCTAATAGACCACTGGGCTGTGTTATAGCAAATTATTATAATTATATTATTTATAGTTGGGTGTGTAAATTTATTTCGAAGAATTTATCACTAATCTTTGCAAGGTCGTCGGTAGAAGTGCAGAAGAGAGGATTGGATTGTTTTTATCTCTAACTCTTAAAGGAATTCTGATTGCGGAACCACGAAAATATTATATTTAAAATAATAATAATAGCTTTATTTATGTTTACAAGATTGCTATATGTATAAAATACCCCTTAAGCTTTACGGCTTGTCATTAGGATTCATATCAAATATATAACGGATTAAAATTAATAGTTAAAATACATATATATATAGAGAGAGAAATAAACATATAAAAATAAATATTCCCACAAGCAGCTGCTTGCCACACAGTTCTGAATGGAGCCTGTCAGTTTATGTGCCATAGTAGAAGGTCTGTGAGGATGGCAGGATCTCAGCAGAGAAGCAAAACGAACATCCATGCCTTACCCGAGACTCGAACCCAGGTCCTTTAGATTAGTAGCCAAGCGGGCTAAGAACGAAAAAAAAAGTTATAAACATATACAGGCACAGATTATCGATTCAGTTGTAAACATCACAGTGTAAGAGATGTATTTAACAAAATTATCATCTATTTTACAAATTCACTGTTTCTTGTTATTATTTTAGTTATTTAAAAGAAACTGCAATCATTCCTATTTCATACGTTAATATTTTAGTCTACGAAGCGGCATTCTCAGTACACAAGGTGCGAAAAAGAAAAAAGTTCCACAATATTATGGGATAGTTTTAAGGGAAATTGTGAAGAAACTCTGACCTTTTCAACAGTGTGATGTGTAGAGTGGGTTGCGACACGTGTTCTAATGAATCTGGGGAACAGCGGAAACAAGAACTTGTTTACTATGGAAATGCAGTTAACTGTCTGGAGTGTGTTCTTCTGGGTTTCTTCTCTTCCGACTCTGATGAGATTTGAGGAAATGCTTTGCTACCGAAAGACTTTCTCAAGATTCGGAGGATCCCTTTCTTAATTTCCACTTCCTTGTTTCAGATCGCATTATGGCTCTGATGAATTGAAAACAAAGAAGAGGGATTTATAGATTAAAAGAGAATCTATAAATCATTTCCGTCCATAGTTAAAAATTAATCGTCATTGATGATTAAGCTTCCTAACTACGAAGTAGAATTGTATTAAGTGCTTAATCAGTTCAATTACACCAAAAATATTACGTTTAGACTTCTAAGATAGCAAAATGTGGTTCCACACAGCGTCATCATTTCCGTTCAATTTCAGAATTACATTATTTGTAGTTTGAATGTAAATTCATTTGGAACAATTCATCATTAACCTTTGCAAGGTCGTCGGAAGAAGTGAGGTAAAGAGAATTGGATTGTTTTTGTGTCTGATCGGCACTTTTATGCACACAATGATTTTAAGGGGCAGGCCAAAACGACTTCAAAGTCTCAGGGAAGGTTGGAGAAGGTGACCCACAGGAGACATCTGTTAGGAGACAGATGAAATGACCCTTCAGCGCCATCCAAGAGTGTTCTAAAAATTTCAATTCCCAAAGTGTTCTTTAATAAGCATACGATATGGCTGTTTTGGACACAGAATCTCCTCTTTATGTTCCATCTGACGGATGGCAGAATGTCTAAATCCATCTTTATGTTCCTTTCTCAGTTAAAGCAGGATTGGGATTAGTGGAGAACATCTCAACGTAGACACAGTTGTAACACGAAACAGGAAACATACAAATACAAGTCAGCCGGCGAACTAATTTGACCTCCCGGAAAATATTAAATAGAATTTTTCCCATGCCCCTTACTCCGAGTATCCTAAAAGGGCATTCGATCTATAGATATTTGAGATTAATACAATGTACAGTTGCTCAAAAAAATATCCGAACACTATGGTTGATTACAGAATTCAGAAAAAATATCTGGCAACGATTTTTTTAAAAATTAGTGATCTGGCAACCTTCGTGTCACGTGATTACAGAATTCAGGAAAAATATCTGGAGCGTGTACAGCAACTGTACACGCTCCAGTTACCGTTCACAGCAAACTGGAGCGTATGCAGTTACTGCACACGCTCCAGTTTGCTGTGAACGGTAGCTGCACACGCTCAATATTTCCGTGAGTGAGCCCACACGATCTAGTATCAAAATAATATGACCACCTACAGTCGCTCAAAAAAGTATCCGAACACTATTGTTGATTACAGAATTCAGAAAAAATATCTGGCAACGATTTTTTTAGAAATTAGTGATCTGGCAACCTTCGTGTCACGTGAGTACAGAATTCAGGAAAAATATCTGGAGCGTGTACAGCAACTGTACACGCTCCAGTTACCGTTCACAGCAAACTGGAGCGTATGCAGTTACTGCACACGCTCCAGTTTGCTGTGAACGGTAACTGCACACGCTCAATATTTCCGTGAGTGAGCCCACACGATCTAGTATCAAAATAATATGACCACCTACAGTCGCTCAAAAAAGTATTCGAACACTATGGTCGATTACAGAATTCAGAAAAATATCTGGCAACGATTTTTTTAAAAATTAGTGATTTGGCAACCTTCGTGTCACGTGATTACAGAATTCAGGAAAAATATCTGGAGCGTGTACAGCAACTGTACACGCTCCAGTTACCGTTCACAGCAAACTGGAGCGTGTGCAGACTGGAGCGTGTGCAGTTACTGCACACGCTCCAGTTTGCTGTGAACGGTAACTGCACACGCTCAATATTTCTGTGAGTGGGCCCACACGATCCAGGTTTAGAAATTAGCGATCTGGCAACCGTCGTGTCAAAAAATATATCCGAACACTATGGTTGATTACAGAATTCAGAAAAAGTATCTGGCAACGATTTTTTTAGAAATCAGTGATCGGGCAACTTCGTGTCACGCGACACGAAGTTGCCAGATCACTAATTTCTGAAAAAATCGCTGCCAGATATTTTTTCTGAATTCTGTAATCAACCATAGTGTTCGGTCACTTTTTTGAGCGACTGTACCCTCTTTCCGGAAATATTTTTTATCGGAGATTATGAACCTTCTTAATCATTCACGTTCCTTTGTCATTGTGTATCACCCACATCCATGAGTAAAATCAAGTGACACCAGCCGAGGACTTGTCCTCCATTAAATTACTGAGACAATTCACAATAGTTAAGTCTTCTGATTTTGTAGGGTTTTAAACACATCTGATAATACTCTGATAATTGCAGGGTTTTGAAAACATCTGACATCATCTCTGATAATTGTCATTAGGATATATATTTGATATGAATCCTAGTGACAATTATCAAAGATTCATAGCAAACCTGATAATTATGATAGAAGCTATCATTACTTAAGTGGAATGCCCCAATCTCTAAGCAAACACACTAAGTCATCTTGCAGATCAATGCCACCCAAAGGTTTAATGCATAAACCTCACTTAGAAAGAAAACGTAATTAAGATTCGCTGGTTATATTTGGCTGGTTTGGCATTCCATGAAATATTCGCTGGTTTGGCATTCCATGAAATACATTCTAGAAAATTATTGCATTTGTTTTGAAAATCTATGTTTTAGTCTTCAGTGGAAACTTCGAAGGAGACTTCGTATCTAAAATCACCCATCTTTGCTATGAAGGATAAAAATTGTTACATTCTTTTTTATTTTTTCAACAAATTAAAAATTACACTTTAAAAAGCACCCATTTGCTGTAGAGATCTGTGGGGCGGGGGTGGCTCAGTCGGTAGCGCGCCAGGCTCGTAATCTGTAGTTCCCAGGTTCGAGTCCCAGCTGGGTCAGCGTTGAGATTTATCTCCGCAAAATTTCCCCGCCCTGCCCACGGTCAGTAGGGGACACCGATGGGCTTGAAAAGGCCGCCGTCCGTCGGATGGGACGTTAAGCCGTGGTCCCGTGTGTGGGAGAGCCATACCCTGTGCACGTTAAAGAACACGCTGGGTGGCCTTGACGGGAGGCTACCATCTGTCTCTCAACAGCTGTTCCAGTGGGTCCCCTCCCCCAACCTTCTCTGAGCCTTCGGGGTCCATGTGACCTGGCCATTTAGCCCATGTTGTGCAAAAAAGTGCCGCTCAGAGGTAAAACAATCCAAAACAATGTAGAGATCTGTCAGAACCTGCCCTCTTAATGCTTCCTCCTGAGAATTGTGAGGAAAATGAGATCTCAAGAGAAAGACAAAATACATCAGAGAGAAAAACATTCGAACTCAGATCCCTTGACTCAAAATCTAAATACCTTTTTCGAAATGCATCATTTGTGTCCAAATAGCCAATTCCACTGTCCAATATCTTTAACAGAGAGTTACTAAATTCGGAATGTTTAAAGAATGAATACGGAGCAAAGAACATTATATAAACAGTAAAAAAAAAACAGAAACGCCTGGACTAAAATATGGCATCCATTAATGAGGCGCATAACCAAATATGTCTTGGTAATGAAGAAATTAATGTGAATATATCTCTTCGAACGCATGGTCGAACAGAAGCGTTGCAGATCATCACAGCAATTAACTTGACTTCAACAATTTTTCATCTAGTCTCTCAAAAAAAATATCCGAACACTGTGGTTGATTACAGAATTCAGAAAAAAATATCTGGCAACGATATTTTTAGAAATTAGTGATCTGGCAACCTTCGTGTCACGTGATTACAGAATTCACGAAAAATATCTGGAGCGTGTACAGCAACTGTACAGCTCCAGTTACCGTTCACAGCAAACTGGAACGTGTGCAGTTACTGCACACGCTCCAGTTTGCTGTGAGCGGTAACTGCACACGCTCAATATTTTCGTGAGTGAGCCCACACGATCTAGTATCAAAATAATGCGACCACCTACAGTCGCTCAAAAAAGTATCCGAACACTATGGTTGATTATAGAATTCAGAAAAAATATCTGTCAACGATTTCTTTAGAAATTAGTGAACTGGCAACCTTCGTGTCACGTGACACGAAGGTTGCCAGATCACTAATTTCTAAAACATTCGTTGCCAGATATTTTTTGCTGAATTCTGTAATCAATCATAGTGTTCGGATATTTTTTTGAGCGACTGTACGTCGTCTTGAACTATGAACAAAGATGAGGTTTCAATAGAATAAAACAAATTTTCCGTTCATGAAAAAAAAAAAACCCTTTCCTAATTCTAAAACTCGAAACTGTAAACAAAAAAACCTTTGTGAAGCTAACAAAGTAAGTCGTGGACTTTTCGTAGCTCGTCTCTTACCATTATAGCACAGATGCTCATTTGCCTTTTCTTATTAGAACAATGCAAATTTTCGGCAATGTCCAACCCTTCGAAACTTCACCTACGGACAACTTTTGCTTCTCCTTTCTCTCCTTCCATTTATTTCCTCTCTTCCTCATTCTTTCTGCTCGAAACATTTCCATTATACAAATACGAAATAACAAGAGTCTATGCGTAAGAAATGTGCGCCAGTAATCTGATTAAGAAAGCACCACAACGCGGCTTCATTCCTTTCACAGGGGCGGGATCAGCGTTGTCCTATTTCTTGCCGTCGTTCCCTCGTAATCTTCTACTTTTGCTCTTGCTAATGAGTTGCATGCTTTTCTTTCTTTCCCGGTTATGCATTATTAATTGAAATGACGTAAAGGAAAAATCCAATTTGCAGAGCGTGTTTAATGAGAAAGCCGAGTTCTTTTGCAGCAGAAGAAAGAGTTAATCATTCACTAAAATAACTAATTAATGGCGACTCTGTCTTCTCAAAGCGTTGCTTCATTCAGCATGCATTATTTTAAACATTAACTTAGTTTTAAGTCACACTGCAGTCTCAAAATATGGGCATAAGGCATTCTCGAAGCGTGATCTTCTAAGGCCATCTTAAAGCATGGACCTACAGCTATCTCAAGGAATAGATCAATCACCTAAGTCATACGGTTGTCTAAGGCAATAACTTACGGCATCTCTAAGCAAAGACTTTGGTTGTCTCAAGCAATGTGCCTATACAGCTATTTTAATGCATCAGTTTGCAAGTTTCTCAGGATATTTATTAATAGCCATCTCAAGGCATCAGCTTAAGACTAGACTGAAGGCCATCTCAAGTCACATCTATATCATTGTCTCGAAACATCGACATACGGCTGTCTCAAGACATGGCTTAAAGTCTACGACTTATGCCTATTCAAAATGTGGACCTACAACCATATCAATACATGAACAAATGGCCTAGAACATACAACAATCTTAAGGCATAGATTTAAAGCTATTTCAACGCATAGATCTACTGCCTGTTTCAAGTCATGGAATTAGGACCTGGGGTTTATGGTTGTCTCAAAGCATGGACCTACAACCTAGGGCATAATGCATTCCCGATGAAAAGACTTAAATACAATCGCTCAAAAAAGTATTCGAAGACTATGGTTGATTTCAGAATTCAGAAAAAATATCTGGCAACGATTTTTTTAGAAATTAGTGATCTGGCAACCTTCGTGTCACGTGATTACAGAATTCAGGAAAAATATCTGGAGCGTGTACAGCAACTGTACACGCTCCAGTTACCGTTCACAGCAAACTGGAGCGTATGCAGTTACTGCACATGCTCCAGTTTGCTGCACACGCTCAATATTTCCCTGAGTGAGCCCACACGATCTAGTATCAAAATAATATGACCACCTACAGTCGCTCAAAAAAGTATCCGAACACTATGGTTGATTACAGAATTCAGAAAAAATATCTGGCAACGATTTCTTTTAGAAATTAGTGATCTGGCAACCTTCTGGCAACCTTCTTGTCACGTGACACGAAGGTTGCCAGATCACTAATTTCTAAAAGAAATCTTTGCCACATATTTTTTCTGAATTCTGAAATCAACCATAGTGTTCGGATACTTTTTTGAGCGACTGTACCTACGACAACTGCTATCTCTTCACAGTATCAGTGTGAAATACTAAATGTCATTCACTGAATAACCTGTGAATATTCAGAAAATTTAATTTTTCTGATAAATGCGGTAAATATTTACAGTCGCTGAGACAATGGTAACCTTTTCTCTGTGCATTAGCACTAAGCTTTACCTTATCCTTCTTTCAAATACTATGGAGATAGATTTGCCAAATAAGTCTAAATTATCAGCTAGCAATATAAACGTTTCAAAGGCTGTATTGCTTCCGATGCATTACATGTTTATTAGCGTTACAGTGGTTGAGTTGATAAGACGTTTATTTATCAACAGGAAAAATACATATATTCTCAGATAAAGCATGAAAATTTTCCTTTATATCATCTTTCTGCTGAGGCCTCGTTTTCTTCACGGTTCATCGCTATCGTGTATTATGCTGATAGACTTCTGTCAACTCCTGTGACAAATAGACTGCTTGAGGATAAATTCTATTTGTATTCAAAGTGAATCATTCGGTTTAGATTAAGGAAACTCCTTTACCCTTTTGAAGAAAACCTCTGTCTTGATTGACAGAAACCAATTAAATAATGGTCTAGTAATAAAGTGGTGTTTGAATAGAGTTGAGTTTGGGATGACCTTTTCGAGTCCGATTTGGGGAGGAAATCATCACTTATATGCAGAAATGAATGATTCTAAACAATATTTTAATTTCTTCGCATTATAAGCTATTAATAACTTCGCAAAAATTCTAATCATTTTATAAGAAAAATCAAATCTTCATGCTGTTTGGAGAGAAAAATATTCGAAATTCTAGTATAAACTGAAAGCTCTTTGTTAACATTATTATAAACCCTAAGAGCTATTCATTTATTAAAGATAGAGAATACATAGAAAACTAATCAAAGGTCACATGATGCTTGTTTGTAATCACTAACACTGATTGAAAAGCTGAAATTTTAATCAAAAATTATTATAATTTTTTCTCAATTACAAGGAAAATTTTAAATTTAAATTATTCTGAGCCCGATCCCGAATTTATCACTAATCTTGAATGTTGAATGATACCGAATTATTGCAAATGCCAGTGCTGCTCTAAATATGTAAGTAGTGCAAAGAAATTCAGCTCTCGAAAACAAACAATTTATTGAAATAATAATAATAATACCGTCCTCATATATATATATTTTCTACTACGTTTCAGTGGTCTTTCAAAATACTATTCTTGAAAATATGTGCAGTATAGTGTATGTTTAACATTTGTTATGACCTGCGTTCTGCTAAATAAAATTTGTCAAATACGTTGCCAAGCAACTCCTCCCCGCCTCCATGCTATATCTAACCCTGTTAGTAAACACCCTGATATGTAAAAAAAGTTTTAAAGAAAGTTAGAGGTTTCTTTTGAAAGTTCGAAATAAATGAACACGACATTAGTTAGTAATCGGGGCCTTGGGATTTCAAAGCCAACCACCTCACATATCCTTCCGCTGCATATTAATGAGCACTGTTTTTTCCTTTCAGATCGAGTTTCTTCTTCGGTTGCATTTGTTATTCCCGAGCATCCTTTCTCCCGTCTGCTATGAACACCATGATTTTAAGCAATCGATGAAAACCTCAAAAGCATGTAATGAGATCTGTTTCAGCAGCTTGCTACAGCGCCCATCACCAGGCTTGCTACCATATAACCAACACGCGCTTGTGCAACCTAACACGCAAAATTGAATAACGGAATCCAACGCACTCCCTGATTGTTGCATGCTGGACTGATGGCAAATATGTCTCTAATGCAAGAGGAACAAGTAAATCTTATTGCAAATGCTCTTCGCCAGACAGTGGAGGTTTCATTAGAGATCAGGCTTCTGATTGATCAACCGATCCATGCTCAAATGTTGCATTTGGCCACGTAAGACCCGGGATGACATACAGTTGATGGAGATTACCCACGACATGCATCAGAATCAGAGACGCATCCATTAGCGAAGTGTATGAGGTTATGTTTCTCCATGTCTGATACCTTGCTACCTAACTTCCCTTAGCAATGCGAATATCTGAGTAACTCGCAAACAAGATTACGTTACAGATCAGTCTGCATATGAGCGTGTTAGTATCCGCACTGGAGGAGGAAATTGGATACGCCAACAGCGGCCAGTTGAGTTGTGTCCGGCTTCCACGTGGAGTGACCAGTCTTTGCTTGATCTCTCTCTCTTTCTGCCCGCCACAGTCGGGATCCTTTGCTTTCATCGGTTTAGCTGATCCTATTAATATTCAATAATTAAGAGGAGACGAGATCTAAAGCAACAAACTGAATGATCAAACTTCAGTGATCGCACCGAATTGAACTGTGACTTCGATGAATTGTTAGACTAAGTTTTGTTTCTAAACGATGATAATAACTTGTTAAGAGTCATTTCAATTTATTCTAGTGACTATTCGATTAGAGGGAGCGGCTGGATTTTAACTAAATAAGCCATGAGCCATTTTTATTAATTCATAAAAATTCTGCATGTGTTGAGAGTAAAGAATATTATTATTCATAGAATGGTAAATTTTGTTTTAGAAAATTTCTTGGGGCTGAAACTAGAGAACTTCTCTCTTACGTGTGTTTGTATTAAAGGAGAAACAGCAAGACCGAAAAATAATGATATTGAGAGTGAAATTGTGTTTCGTATGAATGACTCTTGTCCACCTCTCATGGGTGTTGGGAGCGGGGGGGGGGGGAAAGGAAAGAAGTAATTTCTTCCTTGAAATTCGCCGTAACATAAAAAGTACGTCCATTCAGTAACTCAGCAGTCAGAGCGCTTGACGTGTTATGAAGAGGTTGTGGCTTCGCATCCCAACCTGCTCGACAATTTTCAGGAGAAGGTGGTTCAGTCGGTAGCACTTCAAGCTCGTAATCTTCAGTTCGCAGGTTCGAGTCCCATCTGGGTCAGCGTTGAGAATGAGTTCCGCAAAATTCTGTTCCCTCGGTCGTCCATCGGATGGGACTTTAAGCCGTGACTCCTTGTGCGGGAAAGCTATACCCTATGCAAATTAAAGAACATGTTTAATGGTTTTGACGGGAAACTACCATTATCTCCTAACAGCTGTCCAGTGGCTTCCCCCAAAAAAACTTCTCTGAGCCGTCGGGTTCCTTGTGACCTGGCCATTTAGCACGTTGTGTGCAAAAAAAGTGCCGCTCAGAGGTAAAAAACCTAGCCCATTCAACTATTTCTTTCTCTGCATACACTTATATTTTGCATAAAGATATCCCCCTTCCCTCCTTTTTTTTTAAATATTACCTATTTTCTGTCTTTTTTTTCCTGCCATCCATTTGTTAGTTAGTCCATCAGTTTCTGAAATTGTCAAAATAATTGTTCCTCTCGTCTCAACCAAATGGCGAATCATAGCAAACTATGTACTAAATGAAAACTTGGGCTGTGGGAATTGCCTTAGTGTATTGAAATTTACTCCCCGAAAAAACGAAAATGTGTAAAAGATGAAATCATTAGTCTTCCAAACACGTTGAGATTTATCTCCGCAAAATTCCCCCCCCCCCTGCCCACGGTCAGTAGGGGACACCGATGGGCTTGGAAAGGCCGCCGTCCGTCGGATGGGACGTTAAGCCGTGGCTCCGTGTGTGGGAGAATCATACCCTGTGCACGTTAAAGAACACGCTGGATGGCCTTGACGGGAGGCTACCATCTGTCTCCCAACAGCTGTTCCAGTGGGTCCCCTCCCCCAACCTTCTCTGAGCCTTCGGGGTCCATGTGACCTGGCCATTTAGCCCATGGTGTGCAAAAAAGTGCCACTCAGAGGTAAAACAACCCAACAACCCAACAACTTCCAAACACGAGGTACTATTATAACGAGCTAGATGTCTAATGAAAATTAGTGACAGAGTGAGTATTAAATGCTATAAAATTTACCCTTCATTCTTCCTTCCACCCTCTCAAAAAATGGGAGTAACGTATAATGTTCTGCGCTACCTTCCGAACACGAAAGCCGAGCTCAACGGGTTATATGGAAATGAAAGTTGGTGATGTGGGAAGTATCACAGATTACCATAAATTATGCGACATATTTTCGTAATCCAGAAAAAATGAGAAAAAGTTTTCCCAATTCAATCGATTGGCCTCCAGAAAGCAAGAATAGGAATTAAATGTTTGCTTTCTGGCCAGTTGAGAGTATGCAGAACCTACGTTGAAAGAAAAGTAGGAGATGCCATGTTGATTAAACAATTGCAACCTCGGATCACACACACATATATATGTACCTAACACACATACAAAATCCTTAAGCAACCATGGCTACCGAGGTCCAATCAGACTACAATTAAGTTCTCTTAATTGTCTATCCTGAGCTACGGCTGTTGCATTTGGCCATTGCAAGCCAATTCTAACAAGGTTTGACATCGTCCATCCATCACATTCTATACACTGCTCAAAGTGGAAATCGCAATACCGCGAAGGAAGTTATGTACATTGAAGTGCCATTGAATTAGGGATAGGAGACGTTATCGAAATTCAGTACCGCAAGTGCCGCATTTGCGCGCATCCCCAAACATTCGTCGTGAGAAGCGTAATGGGAATTTAGATGCATTTGACAGAGGGCAGATCGCAGGTGCCCGACGGATGGGACACTCGATCTCCGAAATTGTCAACAAACTTGGATTTTCTCGTACGACAGTTTCAAGAGTGTTCCGGGAATATGAAAATTCCGGCAAAAAAAACAAACACCCGGAAAACCTGCAAAGGAATGATCGTGGGCTTCGCCGTCTGACCCGCATTGTACGGACCGATAGGGGCCAGACATTATCTGAAATCACCTCTCATCTGAATGTGGGTTCCAGCCGGGAAGTCAGTGCATGGACCGTGCAATGCTCACTTCATCGTCTCGGCTTCGGGAGCCTACGACAGTCCCACTCCTAACGGCACGAGGGGCGGGGATGGCTCAGTCGGTAGCGCGCCAGGCTCGTAATCTGTAGTTCCCAGGTTCGAGTCCCAGCTGGGTCAGCGTTGAGATTTATCTCCGCAAAATTCCCTGCCCTGCCCACGGTCAGTAGGGGACACCGATGGGCTTGGAAAGGCCGCCGTCCGTCGGATGGGACGTTAAGCCGTGGATCCGTGTGCGGGAGAGCCATACCCTGTGCACGTTAAAGAACACGCTGGATGGCCTTGACGGGAGGCTACCATCTGTCTCCCAACAGCTGTTCCAGTGGGTCCCTTCCCCCAACCTTCTCTGAGCCTACGGGGTCCATGTGACCTGGCCATTTAGCCCATGGTGTGCAAAAAAGTGCCGCTCAGAGGTAAAACAACCCAACCCAACCCTAACGGCACGACACCAGTCTCAACACCTGCCTGGGGTAATGAACATCGAAACTGGACCATCGAAAATTGGCAACGGATAGCCTGGAATGATGAATCCCGATTTAAACTGCATCACACCGATGGGTGACTGAGGGTGTGGCGCCAACCCCATGAAGCCATGGATCCTGAATGTCAGGTCGGAAGAGTACAAGCTGGTGGTGGCTCAGTGATGATCTGGGCTGTCTTCAGTTGGACGTCTGTGGGACATTTCGTACGTGTACCGATGATTCTCCATGCATCCCAGTACGTAGAACTCCTGACTGACCATTTACACCCATTTATGGCCATCATGCATCCCAATGGAGATGGCGTCTACCAGCAAGACAACTATTCATCTCACAGGTCCAGGTGGGCTACTGCATGGTTGCAGGAGCATTCTATTGACTTTGAAATAATGAATTGGCCACCTAGAAGCCCAGATTTAAATCCCGTCGAAAATCTTTGGGATACCGTCGAGCAGAGTGTTCGGGCCCGTGTTCAATCAGCGACGACCTTGAGAGAATTGTGGACAGCTCTGGAGGATGCATGGGTCGCCATACCTGTGGATCATTAACGCAAGCTTGTGGAGTCCTTGCCTCGTCGTGTGGCGTCCGTTATCAGGGCCAGAGGGGGTCCAACACGTTACTAGGTTGCTATCCCTAATGCAATAGCACTTCAGTGTATAAGCCCGAAACTGACAGGACAGAAGTTATGAGGGTAGATGTGCAAATTATCAAAAATCGGAACGGATGAACAACTTTGATTTATTGAACAATGGAGACACTCTTAGTTTGCATTTTCTGAATTTGATTTTGTTCAAATTTACTATTCCAGCAATTCAGTAATTCTTCTGATCTGGACTTACTCTTTCCTGGGAAACATCTTTAAAGAAGGTTTGTAATATTTAGGATCAATCTGAAAGCAATAATGAATTTTTCTTGAGAGAGTAAAAAATCCAGGTTTTTTCCCATTTTTGATTGAAATGGTCAATGAGTTTTTTCTTGAAATCATTGAAGTTCTCAATATTATACAAAATTGATAAACGAGTGTACTTATATTTTTGAAAGTTAACCAGCTTTATCATTTTCAAAAATATCAGCATGACTAGGAACCCGCACCATATGATTGTTTTTCCATTTCTTATGTTTTTATGACATTTGTTAACAATTTCAAAATTGATTTGGAAGTTTAACCAGGTTTTATAATTCTTGTTAAGGGATTTCAGGCTATTGAGCCTATAATCCCTTAACCATGAATGCCAGAATCAGTAAATATAATATAATTATCTCGACTTTGATTAATGATCCACTTAACAGCATGGATAATATCTGAAAGTTCACTAAAAGTGCTTGAATTAGCGGAATAGACAGGAAATAAATTTTCGATTTGCGTAGGAGCATCTAGAGTCATAGGCATAAGTTTCCTGCAATCTTGCTTAAAAAGAATCCAGGTTTCGCTACTATAGTAAACTTTAGAAAGGACGAAACAATCGCTCAGACACATTTTAGCCTTCAGAGGCATACGCTTATTTTTCCACAATCTTCAGAGATTCTGAAAGGTCCCAGCACCAATGGCTTTTCTTCTGTTTACCTCATGCCACACATTAGCAGTATTAGTCACACAACTCCCGGGAAAATTAACCTGAGAACCTTGCTCAAGATCACATCCATTAAAAAATGAATTCGAGCATCATCCATCTGACCAATTTTTATCGTTTTAATTTTTTCTCTCTAACCGAACCTATCCTATGACCAGTCTTAGCAATAGCTTTAATGAAAGAGTTCATCTTGCCAACATCATTTGCCAAAAGGGCCGAATGGTGAGCATAATCTGAGTCAGATCTTTTCATAACTCTGGACCATTTATTCCTCACAACATAATCAATAACCCATTCTCACACATAATGTTATTATACAGAGCCATCGTTATGTTAACTAACGTATTAGGAATGCCATACGATCTCACAATCAACCACAAATTATGGCGACCAGCTTAATCATGACCAACTTTTTTTTTAAAATCTACAAAGCGAGTAACCACATTTCTTTTGAATGGTTTTCTGTATGGAATAAAATTTTACAGTTGCTTTTTAAATCTTTCTTGTTGTTGGGCATATATTATAGAGCGAAATAAAATTACGCGAAGACAAATGTTTTGGATCTCAAAGCAGATAGACAAGTTTGAGGTTTCGTATAAAATGACCGGATTTTCTGGGAGAGGGGTCAGATCCCTTGGTCACCCCCCCCCCCCCCTGGTACATATCTGTAATCTTTGAACACAATCTGTTCGTTTCGAAGTTGAATTTTTCTGTTCAAGTTTCTGATTTTGAACACAATCTATTCAGATCGAAGTTGTTCATCAACCAAATTCGATACGATGACATCAGTTTAAAATATATGCAAACAAATCAAGGATTTCGATTGCATTGAAGAGAAACAAATGCTGTTGATGCAAAGAGGTTTGAAAATTTTCTGACACCTTAAATATTTGTAAGAAGATTCTTCTCTTGATGTACTGCTCTCATGCATATCTGTACGAATTGTTTTCCAATATTCTAGCAAATATCAGTTTATGTTTATGAAGAAGTACTCGAGAACTAACAAATTAATGCTATTTTTCACTGCGGAACATTTTCCTTGAGTATAATTTCCCTTTTTCTGCAAACACTTGCGAATTCCAAATAATCAGAATCTTATTTCTGGACTTAACCTCCATAGTTAAAGAAAAACGTTCAGCATGCTTGTACTGTACTTTTCAGAATCGTAAAGTAGGCAACACTGAAGAAGTCCACCTTTTAGATGCTACACAAACTTCTTTATAGGAAATGCATTCTACTTCCTTCATACTAAGGTACTCTTCGTTTAAGACTCTCAATCCCTTAGGCTCGCATTTGCCTCAAATAGCAGCTTTCGAAGCATTATTTCAATTGGTTGTGGTGTCTCTCACTTGGTTAGTCCCTTTTTGATCCTGTGGGAAATGACAACGCGGAATTACTCGCCAAATAACGGCTCATACGTCATCTTCTTCCGAATATACGGAATTGGATAGCGATCTGAAACACTACCTATCATTTCACAAGAGTAAAAGCGCCGAGAGGCATCCCATCTCAATCGCCAGTCGTTATTTCTTAAGCCTGACATCTGCCTGATTGTAAGACAGGCTTAGAATCTGATTGTTTCTCATTAAGATCAGCCTCAATGTTCTGTTCTCAACCCGATTTCTACTGCACCGAAAAACGGAACAGAGCTTAATTCTTATTTTACTCAATTCTTCAATACTCCTCTCATTCATTTGAAACAAGTCTTAAAAGTTTTCTTCTGATGTCGATGACTTCTTTCCATATGAAACTAGAAACCAATCCGAAATAATGTTATGTTGAAAAAAAAAAACATGCTCTCCCGTGGCCGAGTGGTTAACAGGCTTGCTATTGATCTACGGGACCTGGATTCGAGCCCCGGGTAAGGCATAGATGTATGTGTCGATTTCCTGCTGAGGTCCTGCCATCCTCACAAACCTTCTACTATGGCATATAAACTGACAGGCTCCTGTCAGACTCTGTGGCAAGCAGCTGCTTGAGGGGGTATTTATTTTCATTTTATATAGACAAAAACAATTGGAAGTCTGCAAGTTGGAAATCGTTCTTGTATTCGCCGATACCTAGTAAAAAAATAACAACCTTTAATCTCAGCCAGTTGTTTCCAATGCGCGAAACAGTTCACGTTTATGCTCGATAACTTCACCTTGGTCGCGAGTCGATTCATCATCATTAGATTCTCACCACAACCTTTTGGCAACGATTCTCACGCGAAAACCTAACAACAGTCGGATCATGCGCTACTTTGTCATTCCTTTGCACTTGGAAAAGGAGGGAGCGAGGGGGGGGGACAGGAGAACGCCCAACTCGATCTCTCTCCTTTGGCTGCCAGCCACTCAAGTTGCATACCGAGTTTCCCTCATTGGATTCGCATTTGTGCTTCGTGCATTGTACAGTCCTGTTCCCAAATGGCATCTGCGATCCATGCTCTGCATGTTCTCCCCACTTCCGATTCTCGGAGATGCTTTCCCGTTCATTTTTCACAAGAGGTTCCCATCATTTGTCAAAGAAGAACTCTGGGTGAAAAGTTGCTTTAGAAGTAGAAACGTGTAATTCGACGTTAGAACTAAATCAATGCTTCTTTAAATGTGAAATTTTTTAAGGGATAATCATTCCGGAATTGATGCTGATAGACAAATAATCATTCCGGAATTGATACTGATAGACAAATAATCTATTCATTACGGCTCTCTGAGACTCGGTATTTTCCAGTCGGAATTGTCTTTTTGGTTCGAAATGGAATAATGATAATGTTAGAATTCGAAATGTCGAGGAATGAGATATACATATACCCTGACTAAGTTTCAGTGGCTTGTCCCAGTAGGAAAATACAGATATAAGCTATGGATAGTTCCTAGGTATATATATTTCATAGTCTTAAAATAAAATAGATCATGCTTACATTTGTAATTGTCAAATTGGTCAAAACTCGCTGAAGTAAACTTCTGCTTGTTTTGACCTTTATATAAAGGTAAAAAATGTATAATGACCTGAGTTTAAGTAAATGGTAAATGCTAATTCGAATTTCCATACTTAAATATAAAATAGTTTTTAGAGATGAAACAATGAATCCTGAGATGATTCAGTGATTTTTTCATTCTTACAGATCAAAGAATCTTGGGAAGATTCAATTGTTTTTTTTTTTTTGAGTGACTAGCGTGGTTCGCTACTGATCAAAAGGACCGGGTTCGAGCCCCGGGTAAGGCATGGATGATTGTGTCGTCCTCACAGACCTTCTAGAAAGGCGTATAAACTGACTGACTCCTGTCAGACCTCTGTGGCAATCAGCTGCTTGAGGGAGTATTTGTTTTTATTAATTATTACAGATGAATCAATGAACTCTGTAAGATTCAGCCATTTTCGGGGTGGGGTTGATTGTCTTTAGAGCGCCAAGCTCGTAATTTGTAGTTCACAGGTTCGAGTCCCATCTGTGCCAGTGTAGAGGTTTATCTCTTCTAAAGTTTCACCCTACTCTCGGTCAGAAAGGGAACACCGAGCTTAGAAAGGTAACCGTCCATCGAATGGGATGTTAAGCAGTGGTCCTGTATGCAGGAAAGCTGTACTCTGTGCTCGTTAAATAACACACTGGATGGCTTTGATGGGATGCTTTCATCTCTTTCCTAGCAAGTGGGTTCATTTCCTCTAAACCTCTCTGAGCCCTGGGGTCCTTGTGACCTGGCCATTTAGTCCTGTATGTGAAAAAAAAGATGCTGAGAGGTAAAACCACCCAACATAGGCACTTCCTTTCTTTTTTTTACAAATTAATCAATGAATCATGGAGAGATTCAGTCATTTTTGTTTTTATACGTGAGTCAATGGAAGATTTCAATTCAAATTACTTCTTCTGTTTCATTAAAATGATTTAAAAAAAAAGGAAAATGCAAACCTTCAATCTGGAGGATTCGATCCATCATATTTTGCTCGCTGAACACATTCGGACTTATTATGTCTCGCGACCCCAACGCTTTCGCTTTCTCTGGCTGCGTTATAAAGAAAGTGGTTAGCGCGATGTAAGCGTTTTCAAGCTTTATGGCGTTTTCAAGCTTTATGGCGTCTTCAACCCATTGCTAGCAACGATACTGGCCTCACAACAAACTGCGGCATGTGCAGGAACATGCCAGAAACATTTTGCTGTTTCGATACAACAGTTTGGCTTATAACGATAAAGATCATTTTCAGTGAAACTCATGACATGACGCATTACTTTCGCACTAAGAGAGACATCTGGTGAGATTATGTTGTCAAAAAGCTCAACTTTTAGGGCGCTTGGCATCAGAGCAATGACACCTGGGTTCGAGTCTTAGAAGTGGGCTTCCATGGATGTTTTCTTTCTAATACACGCCGTCTTTCTGCTGATATTTCGCCTTCCTCATAGGTTTTTTTTTTTGGCGGATTACATTGACAAGCTGGTCCAGACTTCTATGCCAAGAAACTGCTTGAGGAATTATTTATTTCATTATTTTTACTTTATGTTAGTTTTGACTTTAGAAATAAAATACTTTGCACTCTTCGTGACATTAAAGTTAGAGAAAATGCGATGAATGATGCAAAAAAAAAATAACTTCTGGGTTTAAAAGTGTCGTTAAAAGGAATGAAAACAGAACAGACCGCATCACCAGTAACTACTTAAGAAGATGTTCAAAATATACGCTTCACTGTAAAGTTCAGTCGTTGCGGCTTGATGGGCTTTATTCGCTCTTTCAAACTCCTTTCCAAGCAAGATAAAAGCAATGCCAAAGCCTTTTTATTGACTGCCGAGCATAGAAAATGGCCCAACGTTCGAGATAAATAAAAACCATTTTCTTGACAAGGAAATTGCAATAACACAAGGCGCAAGGCTCCTTGCTTATTAACCGCATCATCATATGCCCATCAGAACCCATCAACGGCTGATAACAAAAGTGCAAATATTGATAAAATAAAACTGTCGATAAAGCAAGTTCAATACGCGAAAGAAGCACTTTCTTTTACCGCAACCCTCTCCCTCAATCTGCGTGGTCAATAAAAAATATTTTGCGTGTCCACTCTGCCCCATATGCGCTCCCCCCCACCAAATCCGTTTGCCACGTGATATAAAGCTATGAGGGCCGAAACATGACACTAATGCTCGCCACCCGACGTCGACTACTTGAGCCTCGCCGACTGCAACCGTACTCGTTGCCGCCGCTGCCTACCGGAGAACACCAATAATGTCACTGACAGTGACGCTTGCTGCTGATAAGATATCAGCGCTTTGATGTCTGCGTCCGAATCTCCCCCTAGCTTTGAAGGACGGTAAATGATTCTCCTCCTCTTCCCGTGCGACGTTATTGTGAACGACTCTGAAAATGTCACGAGATGACATGTTCTTTATAACTTTATTATTTTATTTGTTCGTCAGCGCTTCGTCCAGCGCCGTCTATTTAGCCGGCGCGAACTTGATAACTTCATCGGAATGCTGGGAAGGGAAGGGAAGATGCGGATGAAAGATGCTCGGGATAACTTGGGGATCAACATGTTGAAGAAGGATATTTGGAGATGAAATTTAGATTAATGTTTTTTCGAACGGGATGAGTAAAACATATCCAAAAGTTTCCGGAACAAAATAAAAGTGAATTCTTTCAACTTGTTCAAAAAACTAAAATGAATGAATTACCTTATGCTAGAACTGCGCAATAAATAATATTATTTTCTAAATACAAATGATATCTGTTTTAATGAATCTCTGGAGGAATGGTTTTTCTTACACTAAGTCGAAGTTTTTAGTAAATCGGAGTTAGGAAAAATTACATCAAGAAACTGTTCATATTCTCATAACGCTTTATAATTACAATAAAGGATTTTCTTATATAAACAGTTAAAAAAACTGTTATTACACAAATATATGCAAGTACATAATCAACAACACGAAATTATTTTCTTAAATAACTACTATTATATGAAATAAAAGCAAAGTATATGTCATTTTGTTTCTCGAAGCAGATGCGTTATCATCTGTAAAAAAATATAATTATATATTTTGGAAACTCTCTGATATGTGAAAAATCTGACGAATACAATTTTTTTTTACATTTAATTTTTGTAAACGAAGGCACAAGATTTCTTCCCACAAATAAATCTGTTTCTTTGGCTAAATCCTTTGAGTGATTAATCTCAAATTAATTTAAATGGAGGTATCTGTAGATGTAGCTCAGGATAGACTTGCTTGGAGAACTAAATTGCACGGTCTGGTTGGACCTCCGTAGCCCATGGCTGCTTGAGGATGATGATGATGATGATGATCTGTTTATGAAAGGACAGCATACACCAAAGAGATTTTTAACTGCACCTCATTCGCTTTTTATATAAATGGGAAATTATTTTATATGGATACTGAATGGATTGAATCTGAAAGAACTAGAAGGCTGTTCCGGTGTATTTTTTGAATTTTTTTTTATCTCCGTATGGTACGATATATATATTCCCCTCCCCCTCCATTCCAATGGTCTATAAAAGAAATATTATTCTGAAATATGTATAACGTATACCATTTTCTTTCCCTTCCGTTCAGATTATTAAAATTTTGTTCGAGTAGGATCCCCTCACTTGGATCCGACCGGGAATTTATAATTTCCTGTGAGACTTCCATGATACATTTGCTGCATAAGAATAACCTTTCTGCTTTCATAGTCATTGTATTGAGGAGTAATACTATTATTACTTATAATACGAAGAATTGTTTCTCCTACAGTAGAAAAAGTTTGAGGCATTATGATCAACTGAAAAGACAAGACCTCGATATAATATTCTTACAAAATGTTTCCTTCAGTTTCGTCTAAGGGACGATGGTGGGAAAAGTGCGCTTTTAATAAGTGAATCGAAATGCCATTTGGGACGTGTTGCCAAAAGCCTCCCAAATGGGGGATGACCGAAATGCATTTCTTTGCCGAAAGAGGACATAAGTTATTTCCCAGAGAGGGCGCCCTTGTCGAGAAATGCGAACATCGGAATCTATCATTTAAAGGAACTTGGAAACTTTGGCAAGTAGCCAAGATGTGGTCAGCCATTTAGCGCTTCTGGTTGTCATGATAACGAAGGACGCCAAGAGTCGCTGCCTCTTCCATTCAGTTTGGAAAGGAAAGACAGAGCGGCACTTGCATCAGTGAAGGGAGCATCTGCTATGGAAATCTTGCTAATGTGTTAAACATAAATGTAGACAGCATTGGTACGCAATACAAGCCGATACACACAATACCACAAGAGATAAAGTTAGTTTATTCCATGCATGCCTGTTGACTGAATACTTTATTAATAAAAAATTGAGGAGAAGGGCAACCGTGTCCGTGTGATTATTTTGAATGTATTTTTGATATATGATTATTTTTTTTATGGGTGCGTTAGTTTAGAGATTCAGAAACATTTGGGACATATCACAAACATTTAAAAATTATGTCACTAAGACTAGGATTGTAAGAATAAATTGATTTTTTCCAACACATTTTTTAACTTTTTAGCAAAACTGTTTAGTGTGATCGATGATATGGTTTTGAAGCATAAAGTTGAATGCATATTTATTTTCTCAACGACTAAAATCGAAATACATTTTCGACTACAAGAATTCTGACCCCACTTATAAATTTTCCTATCAGCCACATTGAATCTTGACCCCACCTATAAATATTCTTCAATTGAATATGTATAACTATCCTATCAGCCATAAGTGAATCTTGACGCCACATATAAAAGTTCCTATCATCCAAAAGTGAATCTTGACCCCACATATAAATATTCTTCTAGTTGAATATGTACAACTGTCCTATCAGCCACAAGTGGATCGTAACTCCACCTATAAACATCCTATCAGTCAAAATAAAAATGAATTTTTTCAACTTGTTCGAAAAACTAAAATGAATGAATTACTTTATGCTAGAACTGCGCAATCAATAATATTATTTTGTAAATACAAATGATATCTGTTTTAATGAATCTCTGGAAGAATGGCTTTTCTTACACTAAGTAGGAGTTTTGTTCGGCCTAAAGAAACATCTTGATTCCCACAATTTGGGAACTGATGAATTAGGTTATATTGAAAATTTCAAAAATTATGAATTCCTTTCCGTGATTCTTTTTCAAACAATGAATTTAAAAAATAGTGCGAGAGTGTGAGAGTGTAATTATGATTCCATTTTACACTCTCACACTATTTTAGAATTATAATCTTTTGTGGTCACAATTTCGGACTTAAGTTTAAAAAATATTTGAATTTATCTTAACTCCGTGAAAAGGAATCTTTATGTGGATGAAGAGAAAATGTCATATTCAGTTTGGTTTATATCGATTCTTAGATTGTCGATTTTGGCCCCGTCTTACTCTCAGTAGAAGTCCAAATAACAATTCGTTTAGTCAAAATTATAAACCGCTTATCCGAAACGTACAAAGAAACAAAGAACATTTTTCTGGAAAAGCTTTTTAGGTAAGAACTAAGGATTCTTTCTTCGCTACTAGAGAACTTTTATTGTACTTAAGACTTTAGTCAGAGAAGGTCCTTTCATCTCCAAAAGAATCCCACATTAGAAGCACAACATAATCTTACGTTAAAGTAATGCAATTAAGGAAAATCAAAAACACTCTGTTTATATTTTGCTTCGATTAACTGAATTATTAAACTTTACATAATTTAAGGGGCATAAAATTGATTTCACATGAAGACCACATTACCAGGGTCTGATTCTGATATCTGGTGGCATAATTTAAATTTTGGGGTTCCTATGCTAAACAGAAATGTAGTTTCCATTTTTTTTTCTTAACTAACTTTTATTTACAAATTGACCCGCAAAGCTTAATAGCTGATCTATTGGAAAGTGAATAAATTCACTCTAAATCATTCAGCCATGAAAATGATTTTATACAATAAGTAGTTCGCTAAACACCACATATAATTTTCAGAAAATTATTGTTTTTCCCAAATACTTTTTGGGGCGGGGATGGCTCAGTCGGTAGCGCGCTAGGCTCGTAATCTGTAGTTCCCAGGTTCGAGTCCCAGCTGGGTCAGCGTTGAGATTTATCTCCGCAAAATTCCCTGCCCTGCCCACGGTCAGTAGGGGACACCGAAGGGCTTGGAAAGGCCGCCGTCCGTCGGATGGGACGTTAAGCCGTGGCCCCGTGTACGGGAGAGCCATACCCTGTGCACGTTAAAGAACACGCTGGATGGCCTTGACGGGAGGCTACCATCTGTCTCCCAACAGCTGTTCCAGTGGGTCCCCTCCCCCAGCCTTCTCTGAGCCTACGGGGTCCATGTGACCTGGCCATTTAGCCCATGGTGTGCAAAAAAGTGCCGCTCAGAGGTAAAACAACCCAACAACCCAAATACTTTTTCAATTTAGTTTTGAGTCTGTTATATATTGTTACGACTGATAAACGTGCTACAATGAACCGTAAAGTGATGTATCGTCTTGATGCTCGCGTGAACTACAGCGTGAGAATTACGTCACCAACTACTTCGAACGAACTTAATTTAAAAATAGGGAATAAGTTGTTGTAATTAATAGGAATTGGAGTATGAAGAAAAACGTAGTTTGTTTTAGTCTGTACACTATAGTATTAAGAAGTGTTTTTATCTGGTGGTTTTATCCACACTAACGAACAAACGCTAAACTGCTTACTTCCATACGGAGAAAGTCCAATATTTCATGTATAATCAGGGTATTTAACATTTTACACATTATGAATACCCTTATACATTATAAATACCTGATAAGTATCCTGATCATTATAATACCTGATATTTTAAATACACATTGTTACGGCAGATGAACGTGCTACAATGGGCTTATAGCAGATGTATCATGAACGCGGGAGGTGAATTAGGTTTATTAGTGTTGATTCTGTTCGTGGACAGGTAAGAAAGATGCTTAAGACACTTTAAGATGTGGCTGAGGAAGTGATATATAGTTGAACAAGCAGAGCTGATATCTACTTTTCTGTAGGAAGAGTTCATCATTTGATGAAGAGGTATATTTAGTTGTTTAGGAATTGGTAAGGTTATTCTCGATAGATTGCAGGTTTGTTCACAAATATGATTGTGCCTCTTATTAAATGATGTAAAAAGTCTTATTTTGTGTTTTGAGTGTAGTTTATATAAATGTTTTCATTCATACTTTTGTAATAAATTACGTTATTTTAAAAATTATAAATGATAAATACTATTTTTTGAACTCATGCTCAGTTTCCATCCGTTTAATTCATAACAATATGTATATATTATATATATATATTATATATATATATATTATATATATATATATTATATATATATATATATTATATATATTTTATATTATATATATATTATATATTATATATCCATATTTATTTTGGGAATGCATTAAATTTAAATTGCATTTGATATTTTTTCAAATTCATAATTGCCTTTATTTTCCATAACTTTTTTTAGCTCAAAATTAAGTACCACGAAGCTAAAAAGCTTGTCTGCAGGAATCAGATGTACATCTATAATGTTTTGAAAATTAGGTATAAAAACTCTTTTAAACACAAAACAAACGATGTTTTTGTATTATTATAGATAATCTTGTTTACATAATAAATGTACAAAATATTAAAATCATTTTGATATCATAAAGGAAAATTTTATTTCAATAAACATACAAATGCATCACATTTTAGAATCTCACACAGTTTTAGCTAGATTAGAATCTTTTGTTGCCCTAATTTTGGATATAAAATAAGTTTAAAAATTCATAAACTTATTTTTAAACATTTCTGAGTATTGTACGGGACCTCAAGCTCGAGGGGACCTCATGCGCCCACCTCCAGAACTCAGACGAAAATCCCGCATTTGCTACAAAGGTAGTGGAAAATCCCTTTTGGCAAATCATTTTAAGTTAGAGATGCATTAAATTCTTTTCCCACCAAATGCTCTTTTTGAATCTGAAAAAGAAGTCACGTCAATATTCAACTTGAAAATTGATGCGAATCCGAAGATCCATCTTTATTTTGTGTATGGGCAAACAGTCTTTTATCGCATTCTTTGAGGCCAATCACGTTGGGATGGTTTCAAACGGGCGTTGGCTTTAACTACGTGCTTCTGATAAAACCGAAACGTTTCTAGTTGTTGATGTTTTAAAATAAATAGGTGCAACGCGTTTTAGGTAGCAAAAGAGAGAGAAAGAGCTTACGTTTTTGGGTTAGATGGATGAGGAAAAGATAAATTAATATGGAACACGTATTTCCCTGCTTACTTCCTTGTTTGCTTTTGGGAAGTCATGACGAAACACGGAAACGCTGCCAAGAAAATACAATGAAAGATCTTTATCAGAGAAAATTTGTCGTAATCAAAAAATACAGTGTAACGGAAAAAAAAGGTAACATTTTAACCAAACAGATGAAGATCCTCATTCGAAACGCCTTTAAATATTTCTTGGTAGAAGAAAAAAAAAGCAATCAGTTGCTTATGAAATCAATTAATTAATTGAAAAGATGATATAACTTAAAAGCAATATCGATAATGACCTTTATGAATAGTTCCATTTGAGAAGAGAGAGAGAGCACTAAGACCGTAGAACTGCAACATCGGGAGGGAGGGGCTAAGCTCACAGGATTGTAACATTGGGAAAAGGTAGGCTGACATAGTAGGATTGGGACATTTGGGAGGGGTGTAGGCTAAGATACTACGATTGGGACATCTGGGAGATGTGCGGCCTAAGATAATAGGATTGTGGCATCGGGAGAGGGTGGGTTAAAATCACAGGGTTGTACCATTAAGAGGGGTATAAGATTCTAGATTGCGACATTGGAAAGGTATTGGTTGAGATCCCAGGAGAGTGACATTTGAAATGTCTTGATAAAGATCACAGGATTGTGACATTGGTAGGGTGTGGGCTAAGATCGTAGGATTGCGTCATTGGAAAGGTGTTGGTTAAGATCCTAGGATTGTGGCATTGGAAAGGTGGCTGATATCCTAGGATTGTGGCATTTGAAATGTCTTGGTAAAGATTACAGGATTGTGACATTGATAGGGTGTGGGCTAAGATCGTAGGATTGCGTCATTGGAAAGGTGTTGGTTAAGATCCTAGGATTGTGGCATTGGAAATGTCTTGCTAAAGATTATAGGATTGTGACATTGGTAGGGTGTGGGCTAAGATCGTAGGATTGTGACATTCGAAAGGTGTTAACTAAGATCCTAGGAGTGTGACATTGGAAAGGTGTTGGCTGATATCCTAGAATTGTGACATTGAAATGTCTTGGTAAAGATTATAGGATTGTGACATTGGTAGGGTGTGGCTAAGATTGTAGGATTGTGACATTGGAAAGGTGTTGGAAAATATCCTAGGATTGTGACATTTGAAATGTCTTGGTAAAGATTATAGGAGTGTGACATTGGTAGGGTGTGGGCTAAGATCGTAGGATTGCGTCATTGGAAAGGTGTTGGTTAAGATCCTAGGATTGTGGCATTGGAAAGGTGTTGGAAAATATCCTAGGATTGTGACATTTGAAATGTCTTGGTAAAGATTATAGGATTGTGACATTGGTAGGGTGTGGGCTAAGATCGTAGGATTGTGACATTGGATAGGTGTTAACTAAGATCCTAGGATTTGTGACATTGGAAAGGTGTTGGCTAATATCGTAGGATTGTGACATTTGAAATGTCTTGGTAAAGATTATAGGTTTGTGACATTGGTAGGGTGTGGGCTAAGATCGTAGGATTGTGACATTCGAAAGGTGTTAACTAAGATCCTAGGAGTGTGATATTGGAAAGGTTTTGGCTGATATCCTAGGATTGTGACATTTGAAATGTCTTGGTAAAGATTATAGGATTGGTAGGGTGTGGCTAAGATTGTAGAATTGTGACATTGGAAAGGTGTTGGCTGATATCGTAGGATTGTGACATTTGAAATGCCTTGGTAAAGATTACAGGATTGTGACATTGGGAAGGTGTTGGAAAATATCCTAGGATTGTGACATTTGAAATGTCTTGGTAAAGATTATAGGATTTTGCATTGGTAGGGTGTGGGATAAGATCGTAGGATTGTAACATTGGAAATGTGTTGGCTAAGATTGTAGGATTGTGACATTGGAAAGGTGTTGGCTAAGATCGTAGGATTGTGACATTGGAAAGGTGTTAACTAAGATCGTAGGATTGTGACATTGGAAAGATGTTAACTAAGATCCTAGGATTGTGACATTGGAAAGGTGTTGGCTGATATCCTAGGATTGTGACATTTGAAATGTCTTGGTAAAGATTATAGGATTGTGACATTGGTAGGGTGTGGGATAAGATCGTAGGGTTGCGGCATTTGAAAGGTGTTGGCTAAGATCCTAGGATTGTGATACGGTTAGGCCTGGCTGGTTCGAGGTACCTGCCCGGTAGCAGGTACCTCGAACAGGGATACCGCTTTGATCCAAATGGCGTCAAGTGATGAAAGAAACATAGAGAAAAAAGCGTTTCTGCTTATTTTTTGCTAGCTGAACGTACCCGGCACTGGCCGGATATCACTTTTAATCTTCATATTTTTTTGTTTCATGGCACTAAAGGTAAATTTTGTAAACCCCCCTGGCTCTTTAACACAGATTTTCAACAGGAAGAAATTTGCCCGTATCGTTGTTGACGTCAGCGAGCTCTCTCATAGCCTGTGGCTTAGTCTCTGCGTAAGCTATCAAGATTTTATTTCCGTTACCACAGATTTTGCCGCCCTGTGGCTCCCGTGATATTCGGACCAAATTTCCTACACAACGTCCCTGTGTGGCCCGGTGATTGGTTAAAAAATCAGGTTCTCACTTGGCCCATCGCTTCGTTTCTACACAAATTGTGACAGCTCCTGTATCACTTTTAATATGCATACTTTGTTGTTTCCTGCGCTAATATTTAGTTTTGTGAGTTTCCGTTCCCCCCCGACATTTTATCACACTGTCAACATGAGATTTTGGCATTCTGTAATTCCCCACGTACTTCAACGAAAGTTCCCAAATTTCGCAGGCGGGTTTCTCGTGCCAGACCCCATGTTTGGTTAGAAAATCAAAGTCCCTAGCTGAAATGGAACGCCTAAATGAATGGGTTATAAATGAATATGGTTCTAGCAAGCCCCCCCCCACTTTTGGACTTTCGACCTCAAATTTGGCACTGCAATCCGGACCACAACCAGAAACGTTCTCTAAAAATTTGGAGCGTGTACGTTGATTTCCCGATGAGTTATGGCTGCCACAGACAGACAGACACCTTCTTTTATTACATAGATGTCGATTATTCCTGCAGCTCTGGCAACAGTCAATTTTTTTAGTAAGCTAAAAACTGATCAATCTTTTAATCATTCTTTCATAAATTTTATTTTATTTTAGTTTTTTATTGGAGTCACAAATATTTTGCTGGCCGGATCAAATACTATTATCGGTCCTTACCGCTTCCCCCATGGCTGTCTTAAACGGTAAAAGACTTGGCAAATGCCATCTACTACATATTTCTGAAAGATTTATATGATTTATTCAAGAACCCGAGCATTGCTTTAGCACAATCTGCTAGCACATATAAATTACTGAAGTTTGTTTAGTAAGAATTGTTAAAGAATGTGATAAGATTGTATATTTAAGAAATTCCTGTAACAACAAGTTTAGATTATCGTCTTTTTTAGTAAATTTCGTGATCATATCTTTCTCTGTGTATGCTTATTTAAGAGAGACGATTTTGCTGATTAATTTTAAAGCCAAAGTACTAGATAAAATCAACTGCTTTTAATTAACTTACCTACTTAAAGTCGCTTTAGATATTTGGAAAGATTCTGTGATGAAGAGAAGAGGCAGAAAAAAAAACCTCTTGGCACCAATCAATAAATGAGTTGCTTCTAGGTTTCTTCAACCTTCTGTGCTTCTAGTTTTGCACAAGGAAATAATACACATGGACACAGTGGAGTTGCAAAAAACGTTTCCAGGATCGGACCAGACTCATTTTCATTTCCTGAAAGATCGACATCATTTTTATATACAAAACATTAAAAGCTAAACAACAACCATTGTACAGAAATATGTCTTAATTAAAAATTAAAAAAAAATACGGCGACTACATTGCTACCAACATGATGAGTAAAACAACTTGTAAAACACGTATTTGCAAGAAATTTGTTAAAGAAAACTACTAAAACGGAGACAAAAGGTTTATGCCATAATGGCTTTCCGGTTCATTTCAACTCGACCTTTCTCCTCCCCACCTCCCTTTATTATTTTTTTTTGTACTAGATCCGTGACAGCGTCAGATATTAGATAACTCAAAAGAGCTTAAACGATGTATTTAAAATTCGAAACATCCAGGGTATTCAAACACATATTTTCGTAAAAATCGACTGTGTTGCATTGTTTGATTACAGCCAGCAGACATTTGGCATCGCTCACACGAGGGAACGGGGGTTGGCTCAGTCGGAAGCTGTCATCTTTCAGAATGGAGACGCCGATGGGTTTGGAAAGGCCACCACCATTCAGAAAGGGTGTTAAATCGTGGATCCGTGTGCAAGAGATCCATACCTTGTGTACGATAAAGAACAGGCTGAATGGCCTTGAAGGGACACTACCATCTGTCTCCTAACAGCTGTCCAGTTGTCCCTTCCCCCAACCTTCTCTGGGTTCTTATGGCCTGGACTGCACTTCAAAATGAAATTTGTTCTTACAGAGTTCAGTTTTCTTCAACTGAGTTTCTGTTGCTTCACAAAAAGCCAAAGAGCTCTTGGTCACCACTTTCCGTTTTGGAAGGAAAGACTTAAGATGTCAAAAAGGGACATCCATTGCCGTTGATGATTTGCTGTCCTCGTGTGTTGTGACACTGCATTTCCGTTTCGAACACAACATGTTAAATGACCTTCCTTAATTCCATAGCTCAGAGGCAATCCACAGCCAGAAATATCTCACAGGTTTTATAGATCAGAAAATCTACAGCTCAGAAATATATTACAGGTTTTAGAGCTCCGAGATTGTCCACATCTCAGGATTACATTACAGTACTATGCATCACACTACTGTGTTGACTTATGGAAACTTTTACTACTACTACTAATATTATCTCAATTTATGAAAAAATGTTGTTTATCTCTGAGTTATGAAAATATTAATTAATTTCTGATCTGGGACTACCTCTGAGTTGCGTAAACTGGAGCAGTGGGAACTATTACTACTCTGAGCTACTGGAACTCTGACTACACTGAGCTGTGGACATCTTCTGAGCTATAGAAACCGTTATTATTTCTGAGTTATGGAAACTGGTGCTATTCTTTGATCAATGGAAACTTACTATTTTCTGCTGTGGAAACTATTTCTACTCTCCGAGCTATGGAAACTGTTAATATTATCTGAACTATGGGAACTGTTACTATTATCTAAACTATGGAAACTGTTACTATTCTCTGAGTAATGGAAACTGAAACTATCGCTGAGCATTAAAAACTATGATTTTTCTTATTCTGGGTTGTGGCCTATCTTTGAGCTGCAAAACCTGTGAGATGTTTCGGAGTTGTGGAGTGCTTCTGGGGTGTGCAACCGACCAAGATCATTTAACATGTGTGTTCGAAGTGAGAAAACCGTGTCGCAACACACGAGAACAGCAAATCGTCAACGGCAATAGATGTCCCTCTTTGACATCTTAAATCTTCTCCTAATCACGCGAGCTCGGTAAATAATGACCAAGAGCTATTTGGCATCTTGTAAAGCAACAGACTCTCACTCAATTGAAATAAATCATTAAGGGCCCTGCATACTATTTTTACTTTCTGCATTTTACTTGAGAGCAACTCTTGTCATTTCAGGTTTTAGCGGCTTAGTAAACTTTTGCCTAAGGGTTATCGTCTGACGAGCAAAGATCTATGTGACATTTCTAGAAACAAATATCATCCAGTCACGAAAAGGTTTGTCACTGTCTATCAGCTTCAGTCAGTTTATGGGGCGGGGGTGGCTCAGTCGGTAGCGCGCCAGGCTCGTAATCTGTAGTTCCCAGGTTCGAGTCCCAGCTGGGTCAGCGTTGAGATTTATCTCCGCAAAATTCCCCGCCCTGCCCACGGTCAGTAGGGGACACCGATGGGCTTGGAAAGGCCGCCGTCCGTCGGATGGGACGTTAAGCCGTGGCCCCGTGTGCGGGAGAGCCATACCCTGTGCACGTTAAAGAACACACTGGATGGCCTTGACGGGAGGCTACCATCTGTCTCCCAACAGCTGTTCCAGTGGGTCCCCTCCCCCAACCTTCTCTGAGCCTTCGGGGTCCATGTGACCTGGCCATTTAGCCCATGGTGTGCAAAAAAGTGCCGCTCAGAGGTAAAACAACCCAACAACTCAGTCAGTTTATGATACGGATGGTTGTTTCAATGCGCTCTTTGAAGAGATGAAAGAACTCTTGGTTGCAGAGGCTTACAAAGGGCGACGACATTCCTTCGCTGCAGAGGCGTATTTTATTGGATTCAATTAGTGCTCCTATTTAGCAAGAAAAGGATAAAGTTTAATTTGAATTCTGGAATTCGTTGATAGAAGTAATCAAACTATTAAAATGTATCAAGTGGTTGTTGCCATCAGTGCTAAGAGTAAAAATGTTTAAATTTCCTTTGGTGTGTATTAGTTTTCTTAAAAGAGATTATGGCTTAATAATGAGAACAAATTCTGCAATGAGAAATTGTTTATTAAAACAAAGGATTGCAAATAATGATAACAATGGTACTTTCATAATAACGAGCATTTTATGCACTTATTTATACACTTAAATGTTTTAATACTAACACTTGCTCTATTTTTATTATCTCTATACTTTATTACTTTAGAAATGATACAATTGAGTAGTGAAGCATTTTTATTTCGGCAGTTTTGTAAAATAATAAATTGCAAATAACAATGGCAATCACGAATTGTTTACAGAGAAATTCAGCCAGTGTCGTATCACGGATTTACAACAGGGGCATAGAGACTACTTCGGGCATAGAGACACTTTCCCCACAGAAATTATATTAGAATAAAAGATGATTTTAAAGCTGACAAGGCACTTTTAAAATTCATTGTAATCTTATTCGCTATGAAAAAATTACTATTGACGATATTCAGCTGAAAATAAATAAATGTGTAATAATAATAATAATAAATAACGAAAATAATGAATACTGAAAGAGCCCAAACATCCAGGATGTCTGATAAAAGTCCCTTTGTATAATGATGATTATACTTAGTATAATGATGAGAAGATGCGATCCATGAGGAAGACGAGACCTCAGTAGAAAGACAGCATGAATCAGAAAGAAGCATCCATTCTTTAACCAGGATTCGAACGAAGGTCCTTTTGTTCCGCATCTAAGCCATCGAACGATTCAGAAATTGAATTCTTTTTGACATTCGCAAAATTAAATTCCTAAAAATCTTATTAACTTTATTAAAATTAAATCAAAGTTATAATTCTGGAACCAATATTAAAATCCCGAAAGGAAGAGCGAATGTCAATTAGCCAAACAGAATGACGAAAAAACTTTAGAAGCGTCAGTTTTTGTCTGGTTTTTATCCAAATTGATAGATTGTTCAAATACAAATATCAATTTGTATGAAATTCAGTTAAATCATCAGTTTATTAAAAGAAATTACAAAAAGCAAGTCTATTTTGTAATTAATTAATTGTATTGTGAACTTTTGACATGTAAACAATTATTTATTTCTTCTTTAACTGGCGTGAACAACGAGAGATTACAGATGGATGAATAATCTTGCATTTCAGCAAAAGTCGTTCAATATTTAAAGATCTATTAAAACTAATATTCAAAACAATATCTAAACGTTCTAAGAAAAATTTCAGCGCAATTAACGAAAATTGAGAAACAACAGACAAATTTCTAGAAGCATATTTCGGTAAATGATTTGATATAAAGCTTATTACTTATTATTTAACTAACGTTTATTAAGCTTGCAACTTAAAAATCTCTGAAACACTGAACCTTGTTGAAAATCAGGATTAAAAATCTGCTTTACCTTCAGTCTCATTTTTTTCCATAAATAGTTGACTTTAGAAGTATGGAAGCTTAGAATGTGTATTTTCGTTGATATAAAATAGAAGTCATCTACTTCTTCATTTAGGCGATGTGTATGCCCTAAACCTTGGGCTGTTTGTGACCTGGCAATTTACCCCATTCTGCAGTAAAAAGGGCAGCTCAGGAATGAAATAACCGAACAGAGGTCAGAGCGCAATTAGTAGCAAGTGACAGTTTTGTTTAAAACAGGCCAAGGTTCAGGGCATACACACTCCCGAAATGCAAAAGTAGATGACTCCTATTTTATAAGGCGGTCTAAAGGAGGTTTAAATGTAACAATAATTTTCTGGGCCAGGCCTAAGCAAACTTTTTAAGTATTAAATGTAAAAGTTAAAAAACAGGTCCGGGGAAACTATTGGCCGCGAATTTTTATTTTTTTGACATATAGGACAGAGAAGAATCCTAGAAGCTACTCCTAGCTTTTTACAGGCCTTCTCATACAAGGACATGCCCTACTACGACCGAATTCACTGCTGACCACTGCGTTAGTTAGAGCTAACACAACACACAAAGTTTGCCTTGCTGGAACAGTCGCTAACTGCCTAACCACTATGCCAGTTAATGATGAGAAATCAATAATTATGAATAATGATATGATGACAACAACCACTTGATACATTTTAACAGATATGAATATGTCTGTTAAAATAACAAACAGGTCTGGAGAAACTATTAGGCCCCGAATTACTGATGGGAAATAAATAAATTTGCAAAGAGAACGTACAGAGGACAAGAAGTCGAACTTCTGCGAAGTGAATTCTCGTTAAAGAAATTAATTTAAATCTAATTATATTGTTTATATTTCATTTAATTTTTCTTTCCCCCTTCATTATTAGTTATTGATTATATATTTGGCGGCTGCCATTCCATTTCAGTTTTCTTTTCGGCTCTTTAGTTAAAATGATGCCAGAAATTCCCGAGATTTGGGACAAATTCTCGGAAATGGCTGAACAGAGGAAGCTATTGGAATTTTCTATAGCAGGGCCAGTCCAAACCAACTGAGCTTGCTCCTCAATGAAACGAACAATTTTTTCAGAATCTTTTTTTACTAAACATTTTTTGGTATGTAACTAAACGATTTTGCCAATTTCTAGCACTAATTAAAGATTGAATATTTTTGTTTTTTTAATTAAGCATTTTTTTTGATTCCTTAAAACTAGTTTTAGGAAAAAAGTTTTTTTTTTCCAAATTCATCACTCTTTAAAAATTTATGTTTTTGTTTTTAAGTAGAAAATTTTTCCTGCTGCTTCTCCACTGAGTTTTGGTATCTCCGCAAAACTCCCCGCCCTGTCCACGGTCAGTAGGGGACACCGATGGGCTTGGAAGGGCCGCCGTCCATCGGTTTGGACGTTAAGTCGTGGCCCCGTGTTCGGGAGAGTCATACCCTGTGCACGTTAACGAACACAGGTGGCCTTGACGGGAGGCTACCATCTGTATCCCAACAACTATTCCAGTGGGTCCTCTTCCCCAACCTTCCCTGAGCCTTCGTGGTCCTTGTGACCTGGCCATTTAGCCCATGGTGTGCAAAAAATGCCGCTCAGAGGTAAAACAACCCAACCCAACTGAGGTTTGGTTAAATATAATTACGGAATCGTGCGCTTCGGCTTGGCATCGCTCTGAGCTTTCTCATCTCGCCAAATCACCTCTTCGTTCATAAACTTTCAGTCTCAGAAATCAATGCTACCTCAAATAGTTTCTGCTCGTTAATAAAAGTTTGTTTCCCTTCCAATAAAATCAGTATTTTTTCACATCTTATTTCGCGTCAGCAACTCCACTTGACATTAAATAAATTACTTTTACTTACAAATGTATATTAAAAATAATAACCTCTAATTCTGCATTTTATATTCATGTATAATATAATAATTCGGTATCTTGCATAAAATTTTTAATTTCATAAGACTAATGTATCTCTCATGATTCGGCACAAATTATCCTGCACATCCACTCCTCTGGGTTGGTCGACTTAAAAGAGTTCAAGCACTCGATGTCAGCTAAAGGTTGGGTTGGGTTGTTTTACCTCTGAGCGGCACTTTTTTGCACATCATGGGCTAAATGGCCAGGTCACATGGACCCCAACGTTCAGAGGAGGTTAAGGGAAGGGAACCCACTGGATATCTGTAAGGTTGGGTTGGGTTGTTTTACCTCTGAGCGGCACTTTTTTGCACACCATGGGCTAAATGGCCAGGTCACATGGACCCCAATGTTCAGAGGAGGTTAAGGGAAGGGAACCCACTGGATATCTGTAAGGTTGGGTTGGGTTGTTTTACCTCTGAGCGGCACTTTTTTGCACAACATGGGCTAAATGGCCAGGTCACATGGACCCCGAAGGCTCGGAGAAGGTTGGGGGAGGGGACCCACTGGAACAGCTGTTGGGAGACAGATGGTAGCCTCCCGTCAAGGCCATCCAGCGTGTTCTTTAACGTGCACAGGGTATGGCTCTCCCGCACACAGGCCACGGCTCTCCCGTATACAGGCCCACGGCTTAACGTCCCATCCGACGGACGGTGGCCTTTCCAAGCCCATCGGTGTCCCGTACTGACCGTCGGCAGGGCGGGGAATTTTGCAATCACTAAAGGTATTCCCGCTGAAGAGAAATGTAGACTGAGGATACTTTCGAGTCATTTAAACTAAAAATGCGAAAGACAAGAAATGCTCTCGTTTGATTTGATAAATCTTTTCATTCCGTTTGACAAGCAAGAAAGACGACGCCAAATATCAAAAGACACATATCTCAAGTACGCGGATATAAATTACAGACACTCGTTAAGGAAATTCTCTCTGGCGACTTAGAGGAGACAAGAAATCTTCGGTAGCACTACCAGACTGAAGTCTTTTCTTGTTCTTGCCACGATCGCTCTGCGCTAAATGGCACCTGATATTAAACGCTCCGGTCAGCAAACTAGACACTCCACAGTGGTTTTTCTTCAGTCTTTTTTCTTCCCCTCTTTTCTTGTCGCGGTTGTCCTCTTTTGTTTGCTGAAGGCGATCGTGTCTTTCTGGCTTAATTAACTTGGTTCCAGCCTGGTGGTTGCCTCAGCCACAAAAAGCTAACTACAAGATATCTCGTTTAGTCGGGAGGACTGAAACGCAGAAGCAGCTGAGAATGGTACAGAGTAACAAATGTCGAGCTTATCGAAGTGCGGGAGGACTGAGAGAGAGGAGCTTGGCGTTGGCAAACCATGAAGGGAGTTATTTTTAATCTCACCTGCTTTGGGCTTCTGTTTCAAGAACTGAAGTTAAAAACTTCGTTCTCTTATTAATTCTTTCGAAAATCGTTAAAGATATGTGCTAGATATCAATTTAAAAAATACTTTTAGAATTTGTTTTGTGTAGAGCAGAAATTTACAATTATTTTAGAGGATTTATCTGTTTGTTAGATCAAGAAGATTATTTTAAACGATATGAATTGGGACTTTTAAATTCTATGTACAGCATCTTACGATAATTAAAAGTAATATCAAGGTTTTGTACCTGAAATAAGAAAATACGGGTGAATGGGAGAACTTTTAAGTGACAGCTAGGACACAAAATTCAGGATAAAGTTTCCTCTCATTAAAATTTAAACCAATGAAAGGAAAGGTTTAAACCCCCCCCCCCCCTAATCTTTCTCCTTCCCCAACCAAAACAAGGTGTAAGAATTTCTCCTGAATGGTAATTTATTCTCTTGTTCACAAAGTTCACCATTGATATTCAAAATACCAGACGTTGCTCTAGAAAAATATTTTGAAACGGAGGTGCAGAGAAATCCGTGTGCTGGACAATGTTTTGATTTTTAAAAACGTTCTTTGAAAGAGTGTTTCTGCATAAAATGGAACTGTAAACCGAAAATGTATATAAATATGGGTAATAGGCTATGCCGCTCACGAGTCACGTTTGTTTTTATTCGTCAGAGATCAGATCTCTCCTGTACATAAGGGCTATAACCTAAAGGAATGAAATGTGTAATTTTAAAGACCTGCAAAACGGAGGGATGTGTTATATTGCATTGGAAATCTAGTCTCTTTGAACACTCGATCGTGTTCCTAGATCCGGGCCTGTCTATAAGAAATGTGTTTGCGTATACATGTCAGATTTTACCTCGAGAAATACAGAAGCGATTTAAAACAAACTTTAAACATTTTTTTCAAAATGCCATTTTTTCCCGAGCAACTCTATATACTTTGGCCAATAAAAAAAAATTTTTTTTGCGCTAAACCTCGTAACCTTCTGTTCCACGCAAAGGCTCCTTTCGACCCCCCATCAACACCTATAGCTCTTTATTCAACCCATACACATTCAATAATTGTGATTAAAAATAAATAATTGTAGTAAACTTTGGAGTCTCCAGAGGGCTCCAAAGTTGAGATTTATCTCCGCTAACTCCCAACCCTGCCTTTGGGCAGAAACGAGCATCGATGGGTTTGAAAAGACCCCCATCATCGGATGGGACTTTAAGCCGTGGACCGTGTGCAAGAGCGCCATACCCTGTGTACGTTTAAGAACACACTGGATGGCCTTGACGGAATTCTATTTTTTGTCTCTTAATAGCTGTCCAGTGGGTCCCTTTCACTCAGTCTTCTCTGAACCTTTTTGGTCCTTGTGGTTTTTTTTTTGCCCATTTTGTGCAAAAAAAGTGCTACTCAGAGGTACAACAAGCCAAGCCAAGCCAACCCAAGGGTCCATGGAACCATTTTGGGAAACCCTGGTTTCCAGTAACAGGTCATATAGCAAATGAAAGCTTCTAAAGTGACGAATAAAATGGACTATTTCAAATAATGTCCCTTTCTTCCCCCTAGCAAAAAACACGGGAGAGAATTTTAACGAGGGTGGATCGTTACGAGTTGCATGCAAAATAAAATCTTTCGACAGGGAATCTAGGGCATGTAGTTTTAGAGGCTTTAATCTAATTGAGAACTTGAGGAATGCTGGATAAATCTGCTAGTGTTTTACATTTTTGATATCTGAAATCATTCCTTCATGTTACTTTTGAAAGTTTAAGCATTTTAATATTTAATAGCCCAGTAATGCGAATGATGCTCACTCGCTGTGCCTAGCGGGCTATTGACTGATCCAACTCTAAAGCTTCAGGAGGAGAGATCCCGAATTGCTTCATTTTATTGAGAGGATGAAATTAAATTATGCACAGTTATTTAAATTTCGAACGTTCTCTTCAAATCGCAGGAATTTTGCATCACTTAACTGTTGTTTTTGCTACTTTTTCACCAAAGTTAATCCATTCAAAAGGGGTTTCGAACACTGGAGAGTGAGAATTGGAAAATTGATCTGGAATCACAGAGAGATGGAAACACGGAGGGTGCTAGCATCTCACCTCAGCAGCGAGTGAAACCCTCCCAACTGATGACGTCTTACAAGGACTTCTCGTCATGCATAAAGAGGGAAGTGCAATTGGCACAAAACACTAAGACACGTTTCTGCTTCGAGCGATTGAATCAAACGCGACTCTTCTAGGCGCCTCTTCCCCAATGAAATAGAAGCAAGTTATCATTATTAATAATTCGACTCTTCTACGAGAAGGAGATTGACGCACGAAGTACAGGGATCAATATTAATGAACGACGCAGACAGAGTTACGTCGTGGTCTCGGCTGTACGCCTGGCTGCAGGGCAGTGGCCAGAAAGCGAAACATTTCATTAAAGCAGAGTGACTAAGAGACCACGGTGCTGCTTAAAGGTGTCTGGGGAACACTAAGAGGAGGGTGCATTCGTTTAATGGGAAACATTACACAACAACCGACCATCTTGTGACACTCTTCCTTCTGATGAGTTTTAACTTTATCCTGAAAAGTTGATCCCTTCAAGGCTGCAGTGTTGTTTTTGATTGTGGTGTCTTTAACACGCTGCTCTTAGCAGATGGTTCGAGTAAGTATTACAAAGCAAGACCCTGAGGCCAGGTCTCAAGCTTTTGATGATGCAGAAACAAAGATAGGGATGCAAGGAAAAGAGATAAAATCAATTGTGCTCAAATATTAAGCAAAGATGATTCTTTTCACGTCACATGTCAAATGCCAAGAAGAATGTGGAGAAAGCATGCCGTGAAATTTTCTTTCTCTGCATTTTTGAGAATCAAGCAAGGTTTATTCGGCTTTTGCTCGACTCCTTAACTCAATTAGCTTTCTAGTTAAAAAATAAATCACAACCTTAATATACAAACAACAAATTTATAATTAGAGACTCTCTAAAGCATTATTATTATTGGTGTAAAAGTTTTTTAAGAGTTTTTATTTCTGATCTCTTAAAATTTTAAAAAATATTCTGTTTAATATTTTTGAGTAAATTGTTTTAATGGAAATTCCATCAAGGGTGTTTTTCGTTCTTCATCCGATTATCATTCATTATGTTTGAACAAAAAAAAAGTGCTTTAGTCAGTTAGGTTTCCGGCATGATTTTCTTTTAGTTTTCAAATATTAAGCATTGATTCAATAGTATCATAGCAGAGTAGCCGTCCCGTGGCCGAGTGGTTAGCACGCTTGACTACTGATCTAAGGGACTCTGGGTTCGAGCCCCGGCTAAGGCATGGATGTGTGTATCGTATTTCTGCTGAGGTCTTGGCATCCTCTCAGACCTTCTACTATGGCATATAAACTGACAGGCTCCAGTCAGACCTCTGTGGCAAGTAGCTGCTTGAGGGGGTATTTATTATTATTTATTTTTATAGCAGAGTACTTCTTCAAATTTAGAGTTCGATAAAAAGGCCTCTTATTTCTTAAGGTTCCTTGGAGAAAAATCCTATTCCAGATTCATTCTAATTTTCAGGATCATCTTTGCTCAGTCTCTTTCAGTATTAGCTCAGTTACGCCAAATGGGAAGATCGCACTTCATTTTATCTCCGCAAAATTCCCCGCCTTGCCCACGGTCAGTAGGGGACACCGATGGGCTTGGAAAGGCCGCCGTCCGTCGGATGGGACGTTAAGCCGTGGCCCCCTGTGCGGGAGAGCCATACCCTATGCACGTTAAAGAACACGCTGGATGGCCTTGACGGGAGACTACCATCTGTCTCCCAACAGCTGTTCCAGTGGGTCCCCTCCCCCAACCTTCTCTGAGCCTTCGGGGTCCATGTGACCTGGCCATTTAGCCCATGGTGTGCAAAAAAGTGCCGCTCAGAGGAAAAACAACCCAACAACCCAAAGCCCTTCATTTATGGATTCTGTTTCTGTTTGGCTTTAGAGAAGCAATTTCATTCCAGATATTCCCATTTTACTAGCACAAACATACCTTGCTCTAAGTTATGATAAGAGGAAGCTGTATCTCGAATTTTGTAATCTTAGCTCTCACCTTTTAGGAATGTAAGAAATATATTCAAATATATTCAATATATTCAAAGTTTATTGCCAAGAGTCGGAGTTAGAAAATAAAAAAAACTTCGCCGGTCTCTAATGTATTATGGCAACAGTTGCATGCCATAGCAAAATGAAAAAAGTCGTATATATCTATTTATTGCATCTTTGACATTGTTTAATACATTATAGAAAAATTATCGTTTCTCTTTAAAATAGTTTTTTAATCATAGACGACAAATTAAACACAATTGAACTTAAATTTCCATCATTTTGTGATTATTCCATTGTAAAGAAAAATCGCTCTCCCCTTATAATATAGGCCGTGGCTACAATTGAAACGGCTGCAGTCTGCACACCCACCTGTCAGTTCATCAACTAAATCGATCCATTCACCGACAATCTATCCGCCAACCAGCTAGTCACTATCTACCCAGCCACTATCCGCCAACCAGCTAGTCACTATCTACCCAGCCACTATCCGCCAACCAGCTAGTCACTATCTACCCAGCCACTATCCGCCAACCAGCTAGTCACTATCTACCCAGCCACTATCCGCCAACCAGCTAGTCACTATCTACCCAGCCACTATCCGCCAACCAGCCAGTCACTATCTACCCAGCTACTATCCGCCAACCAGCCAGTCACTATCTACCCAGCCACTATCCGCCAACCAGCCAGTCACTATCTACCCAGCCACTATCTGCCAACCAGCCAGTCACTATCTACCCAGCCACTATCCGCCAACCAGCAAGTCGCTATCTACCCAGCCACTATCCGCCAACCAGCCAGTCACTATCTACCCAGCCACTATCCGCCAACCAGCTAGTCACTATCTACCCAGCAACTATCCGCCAAACAGCCAGTCACTATCTACCCAGCCACTATCCACCAACCAGCCAATCACTATCTACCCAGCCACTATCCGCCAACCAGCTAGTCACTATCTACCCAGCCACTATCCGCCAACCAGCTAGTCACTATCTACCCAGCCACTATCCGCCGACCAGCTAGTCACTATCTACCCAGCCACTATCCGCCAACCAGCTAGTCACTATCTACCCAGCCACTATCCGCCAACCAGCTAGTCACTATCTACCCAGCCACTATCCGCCAACCAGCCAGTCACTATCTACCCAGCCACTATCCGCCAACCAGCTAGTTACTATCTACCCAGCCACTATCCGCTCACCCACCTATCATTTTAAATTAAACCCATCCTTTCATTCACTATCCATTCGCCAACCAGCCAGTCACTATCTATCCAGCCACTGTCCATACACCAACCAGCTAGTCGTTATCTACCCACCCATTATCCATCCCCCTACCTATAATTCATTACCGATACCAATTCATTCACCCACTTTCCATCCAGCAGCCATCTAGTCTCTACCCATCCAATTACATACCTCAGCCACTATCCATCCACTTACCTACCTATCAATTCATCAACCTATCCATTCACCCACTATCCATCCACCAGCCAGCCACTATCCATCCACTCATCCACTCATCAACCCAGCCACTACACCTTATCAACCCATCCATTATCCATCCATCTATTCATATAAGCACTCGTTCATCATCCATTTACCCAATCCATTAAAATATCTATCTCTGAAGAATAAAATAATATCCTCTTTTGTCCTTCGATAAATAACTGCCAGTATGCAAATTGAATTTTGGAATCAATCGATCAGATCAGTTTTCTTTCCTCATTTTCTTGGCCCAGATAAACATCTTTTCTGATATTTTTCGTTTCATTATCAGAAAGGATATAAATGATCCGCCAACGCAGTGATCGAACGGTCAGTCCTTATGGATGCCAGTTGATTGAGCAGACAGCTGCATTAACGAACTGCATTGATCAAAGATATTCACCATCAGCCAATGGCTTGCTATTCTCCGTGTGGTCGGTTAAATTGCTTGTAATAATCATCTTATACCATTTAGATTGTCAATAACAGATGGAAATGATACACTTGCAGTTAAAGATTAATAACAGCTGTTTTTCAATGAATCTTTAATCCTTTCTACTGTGAGAGTTTTCAGAGGCAACTGTTCTCTGCTTATATTAAAGGGTTAAATAAAATGTCGTGTTAAAACACAACCAGCCGCTTCTAAGTTAGATTTATGACTTCAAAAATATCCTTCACGAAATTGATTTTGTTGGATTAGGAGTATTTATTTGTCATAAAAAAGCATCCATCATTAGTGGAATTTTAGTTCACCAATAGTGAACTGAAAATCCATTATAACTTCTCTTTTATTATACTTCATACAATCAGTCAAATACATATTTTGAACAACTAATTGAAGTTTCTAATAAAATTATAATTGTCTCATTCTATCTGCCATTTCCATTACATCATGAACTTCCTATTTTTGAACATTTAATGAAAAAACACATCGTAAAAAAACATTACAATGAAATGCGATTGTGCATAAATGTTTTGCAATACTATATTAAGATTTTATTTAATTCATTACAAATATTTTTCATGTTTACCAAAACAAAAAACAAATGGTGATGTAATGAAAAGGAATAATAGTGTTACTCGCCTTGCAGTTCAACTGAACAGTATTATTACTTTAACAAAATAAATGAGATAAAAAACTGTATAATATTTAGGTTTTATTTCATTATCCTTATGAACACTGCTAATACTTTAACGGGAAAAAGAATAATTGAATAAATCTTATAAATATCGAGACATAATGGAAAATAATCAGTGTGTTACTTTCCTTGCAATTTAATTAAACTGTGCCATTACTAAAAATTAGTTGGATAAAAATGTCTAAAAAATCTTTAGTTTCTTTCATTATCATTATGAACACTCTTAACACTCTAATGAAAAAAAGGGATAAATCAATAAATCTCGGATAAATTCCATTTCAAGTGCCTCGTGTTTTGCGGATGTTTAGCTGCCACCTTTCTTTCGCAGTAGGATCAGATGAGTCTTATTTTCATCCTGATATCCTTTACTTCCTCAGAGGATTTCTGGAAAAAGAGTTATCTACTGTTTTATTTTTTTCTGTATCAAGTTATGGATAGAGTATAATGGCTGTGGACACAAAAGTATTGAATCCAATTAATTACCGAAGACAATCCTACAGTAAACGAGAGAGTGATGGAACTAGAATTTAACCAAGGCGATCTTTTTCATTAATTAATTATCGTAAGAGAGGAACAGAGTATTTCAATGTTTTCCAAAAAGAAACTTGTTGTAAGCAGAGTTCCCTGCGATAACACAAATGCATTTTTATTTGAATTTTCGAAAGCGAGATGACTGAAAAATGCAAAAGTGTCATTTAGATACAAAGGCTCAAGAAGGGCTGAAGAGCGTTTATTCATATCGACCACAGAGAGAAGTTTTCATTTTTAGAACGAAACAGGTAAAAATGCATATGCATGTAATTGTTTTGAATGCAGGGTAAATGCTAAAGGATTATTCTTTGCATGAACGAAATCTATCACCTTTTATTTAGCGCATTTTCTTCTTATTTCTCTCGCATTCGTGAATTCCTTTTCGAAAAGTAACACGTTTCCTTTACTGAATAAGTAGAAGCAGCCAGATCATTTCGGATTTTTCGGGTTGGGTTGGGTTGTTTTACCTCTGAGCGGCACTTTTTTGCACACCTGGGCTAAATGGCCAGGTCACATGGACCCCGAAGGCTCAGAGAAGGTTGGGGGAGGGGACCCACTGGAACAGTTGTTGGGAGACAGATGGTAGTCTCTCGTCAAGGCCATCCAGCGTGTTCTTTTACGTGCACAGGGTATGGCTCTCCCGCACACGGGGCCATGGCTTAACGTTCCATCCGACGGACGGTGGCCTTTCCAAGCCCATCGGTGTCCCCTACTGACCGTGGGCAGGGCGGGGAATTTTGCGGAGATAAATCTCAACGCTGACCCAGCTGGGACTCGAATCTGGGAACTACAGATTACGAGCCTGGCGCGCTACCGACTGAGCCACCCCCGCCCCTCTCCCATAGAGAATCAATGAATTAGATCACACATTTCGGCCGCCCTTACTCCAAAGTTAACATACACTGCTCGACATAGAAAATGCCACACCATGAAGAAATGCACGAAATGAGACGAAACCTACCACACATGTAGATAAATAGGTGGGAAAGAAGTGATTTAATTTGTGAAGGATTGCATGAATTCGATGGGCGAGGAGACAGTATAATGTGGTCTGAGTCAGTAGGTCGTATGACCGTCAGGCTGGGCTATACATTCGGTAACACAGCGTGGCATCGAGTGGAAAAGTCCCCGGATGGTATGCTGAGGTATTGCAGACATACGTTGTTGACCTGTGTCCATAATACTTCGACTTTGCGAGGGTGTCGTGAAGAGGTGTGAAGTTATCTGCCCATGATGTCCCACACGTTCTCTATTGGGGAAAAGTCTGGGGATTGTGCTGACCATGGCAGCACCTGGACATCTTGTAGGAACTGTCTGCTGATGTTGGCAGTATGTGGGGAGAGGCATTATCATGTTGAAACTGGACATCAGGGGTACTACGGAGAAACGGCAGCAAAACGGGCTGCAGCACCTCATTGATATATCGTCCTGCTGTTATTGTACCCACTATGTGTACGAGCAGTGAATGTGTATTGAAACTGATAGTGCCCCAACCATGACAGCAGGCTGAGGAGCCGTATGATCCTTAAGAATGGCAGCAAGATCAGCTCATTGACCACATCGTCTCCAGACTCTCAATCGGCACTGAGACAGAAGTGAGACTCGTCCCTGAATACGACATGACTCTGTCCGCCCCGCCATGTCTGTCTGATATGATACCACTGCAAACTTGCACATCGATATACTCGTCGCAATGGCTGGCAAGAGCGCAAATGCCTCAGCCAATCTGCGAGTCACAGTCCTTGTCGACACGAGGATATCTGTAGCTGCCTATACACTGCATCGAATATCGCTATGTATTGTGGGGCTGCTACGGCTTGCCATCGAATGCCGCGATCGAGGCGTTTCGACATCCGCCTACATACACCAGTCCCATTACGGCGATGCACTTTACCTTCCTCCAACCACTGTCGCCAATTCGGCCAACAGTTGTTGTATCCCGATGCGTTTATGCAATTTGGTCCCTGTGTGTGGCATAGGGACCAACCAGGCATACATAGTCCGTTGATGAAACCTCTGGTAAAGTTGTCCGTATGATGGTAGGACTCCCCTTGACGTCGTCCAGGCATTCTCACTCCGTGTGGGGTGGGAGTGGCTCAGTCGATAGCACGCCAGACTCGTAATCTGCAGTTTCCAGGTTCGAGTCCCAGCCGTGTCAGGCGTTGAGATTTATCTCCGCAAAACTCCCCGCCCTCCCCACGGTCAGTAGGGGATACCGATGGACTTGGAAAGACCGCCGTCCGTCGGATGGGACGTTAAGCCGTTGTCCGTATGCGGGAGGGTCATATGCAGTGCATGTTAAAGAACACGCTGGATGGCCTTGATGGGAGGCTACCATCTGTCTCCAAACAGCTGTTCCAGTGGGTCCCCTCCGCCAACCTTCTTTGAGCTTTCGGGGTCCTTATGACCTGGCCATTTAGCCCATAGTGTGCAAAAAATTGCCGCTCAGAGGTAAAGCAACCCAAACAGCCCAATTCTCACTCCTTACATGTGCTTTCGCCAGTGAATGCAGTGGTTCAAACGCCCAGGTGAGGACGATCAAACTTAGGTTTGCGGATCAATTTTTCCCTGTTATCTCCCTCATCTATCACGTGATTGGTGCGCAACTCCACTCATTTCCATTTTCCACATGTGACTGTCGACACATACCCACCTATTTGCATGGTGTTCCGACAAATACTTCACGGTATGGCATTTTTTATGTCGAGCAGTGTAATTCAAATCGTTATCGATCAGACTATATCTGAAGAGATTTCACCAAAATCACATTTTAAGAATGTTTGTTCTTTTCGGGAAGTAAAAATTTAATTTTTTTTTATTCCTAAAGTGAACAAGTTTTTACTTATCTTCCTATTGCTTCGCTCGTCATTTGTCAGTTTGTTTACTGGTTTCCGTGTTTGTCCAAACCATCGTTCCAAGATAGGTTGCTAACCCATTGATAGATGTCTTTGGGTTGGGTTGTTTTACCTCTGAGCGGCACTTTTTTGCACACCATGGACTAAATGGCCAGGTCACAAGGACCCCGAAGGCTCAGAGAAGGTTGGGGGAGGGGACCCACTGGAACAGCTGTTGGGAGACAGATGGTAGCCTCCCGTCAAGGCCATCCAGCGTGTTCTTTAACGTGCACATGGTATGACTCTCCCGCACACGGAGCCACGGCTTAACGTGCTATCCGACGGACGGCGGCCTTTCCAATCCCATCGGTGTCCCCTACTGACCGTGGGCAGGACGGGAAGTTTTGCGGAGATAAGTCTCAACGCTGACCCAACTGAGACTCGAACCTGGGAACTACAGATTACGAGCCTGGCGCGCTACCGACTGAGCCACCCCCGCTCGCTGACACGCGGGGAGTGTAATGTGGTGGGAAAATATGCTCATATTTTCTTCCCCCCCCTAAAAGGGACATGATATATACGATTGTTCCATTTTATATTTCTAAACGCCAGTATCGAATATACCGAGTGGTGTGTCAAATGAGAGCTTGTGATGTGTCAAATGAGTTGTTGTTGTTGTTGTTGTTTTACCTCTGAGCGGCACTTTTTTTCACACCATGGGCTAAATGGTCAGGTCACATGGACCCCGAAGGCTCAGAGAAGGTTGGGGGAGGGGACCCACTGGAACAGCTGTTGGGAGACAGATGGTAGCCTCCCGTCAAGGCCATCCAGCGTGTTCTTTAACGTGCACAGGGTATGGCTCTCCCACACACGGGGCCACGGCTTAACGTCCCATCCGACGGACGGCGGCCTTTCCAAGCCCATCGGTGTCCCCTACTGACCGTGGACAGGGCGGGGAATTTTGCGGAGATAAATCTCAACGCTGACCCAGCTGGGACTCGAACCTGGGAACTGCAGATTACGAGCCTGGCGCGCTACCGACTGAGTCACCCCCGCCCCATGTCAAACGAGAGCTTGTGATGTGTCAAATGAGAGCTTGTGATGTGCGGAGTGCCATTAGAGTATAAAAATATTTGCCCCATATCCAGGAGACGGATGAAAAGCTCCCTTCAAAACCATCTAGCGTGTTTTTTAAAATGCACAAGATATGGTTCTCTTGTATAAGGGACCACGGCTTAACTTTCCATCTGACGAACGTCTGCCTTTCCAAGCCCATCGATATCCCCTTTCTCACCGAGAGCAGAGCAGCATTGGCAGAGATGAATCTCAATACTGATACATTTAGGACTAGGACCTGGTAACAGCAAATTACGAGCCTGGCGCGCTATCGACTGAGCCATCACAGTCCAAGCAATGAAAATAAAAAGTAGGGCATAATTCGAGATAGCCGATGATATAATCGTCAAGCTTGTGCAGTGTCAAATCTACTTCGAATAATGGGGCGGGGGTGGCTCAGTCGGTAGCGCGCCAGACTCGTAATCTGTAGTTCCCAGGTTCGAGTCCCAGCTGGGTCAGCGTTGAGATTTATCTCCGCAAAATTCCCCGCCCTGTCCACGGTCCGTAGGGGACACCGATGGGCTTGGAAAGGCAGCCGTCCGTCGGATGGGACGTTAAGCCGTGGCCCCGTGTGTGGGAGAGCCATACACTGTGCTCGTTAAAGAACACGCTGGATGGCATTGACGAGGGACTACCACCTGTCTCCCAATAGCTGTTCCAGTGGGTCCCCTCCCCCAACCTTCTCTGAGCCTTCGGGGTCCATGTGACCTGGCCATTTAGCCCATGGTGTGCAAAAAAGTGTCGCTCAGAGGTGAAACAACCCAACTTCGAATTATATCCCTTCTTCCTTCCACTAAAAAGACAGAGGGAAATTTCACGAGAGTTAACAAATTATATCCCAAACAATGGCGTAGCTAAGCTTTTGGCGCCTTTGGCAAATTCCTAATTATCCGCCCTTGCCAGTTATTGATATAAAATACACACGTTATTTATATTATATATATTAATTGCACATAAATAATTGCAAAAGAAATTACAATAAATTACGCAAGTAATTATTTTTTAAAGTAATTTAATTTTTCAACTTTTTCGTTAGCAAAATCGTTAATAATCACAACAAAATTAATTTTTTGAGTCAGTTCTCGCTCGATTGATAGGAAACCAAATGATGATGTACGCTCCTTTCCTGATGTTGATCTTAAACAATCCTGGGGTTTATAAACATAATAATTCAATATAATGTTCAAATTATGAACTCCCATCCAAACAGGGGCGGGGGTGGCTCAGTCGGTAGCGCGTCAGGCTCGTAATCTGTAGTTCCCAGGTTCGAGTCCCAGTTGGGTCAGCGTTGAGACTTATCTCCGCAAAATTCCCCGCCCTGCCCACGGTCAGTAGGGGACACCGATGGGCTTGGAAAGGCCGCCGTCCGTCGGATGGGACGTTAAGCCGTGGCCCCGTGTGCGGGAGAGCCATACCCTGTGCACGTTAAAGAACACGCTGGGTGGCCTTGACGGGAGACTACCATCTGTCTCCCAACAGCTGTTCCAGTGGGTCCCCTCCCCCAACCTTCTCTGAGCCTTCGGGGTTCATGTGACCTGGCCATTTAGCCCATTGTGTGCAAAAAAGTGCCGCTCAGAGGAAAAACAACCCAACCCATGCAAACGAAAAGATACAAACGAAAAGTAGCAAAATTTTATTTTTTAACGGCATGATTTGTAAAAGCAATATGAACAGTTGGAAATTGCGACCCAAAGCTGTTTTATGCCATGCACTGTGCATGGGAGCGTGGCTAATTTTCCGCCGATAAAAAAAATAGTTTTGTAGGAAATAACGAAAATTTATAATATGCTGTCTTGACGATAAGACGGTTTAAACAATACGTATTAAATTCAACGAAGTACTGACGGCTAATCATTCGATTTTATTTTGCACATGAAACGTCAGATATTGTGGAATGGCTCGTGTCGCCCCAGCACCTTCCTATGATTCTGTCACCCTTGGCAACTGCCCCGATGCCAACACGTTCCGGGGCGGGGGTGGCTCAGTCGGTAGCGCGCTAGGCTCGTAATCTGCAGTTCCCAGGTTCGAGTCCCAGCTGGGTCAGCGTTGAGATTTATCTCCACAAAAATTCCCCGCCCTGCCCACGGTCAGTAGGGTACACCGATGGGCTTTGAAAGGCCGCCGTCCGTCGGATGGGACGTTAAGCCGTGGCCCCGTGTGCGAGAGAGCCATACCCTGTGCACGTTAAAGAACACGCTGGATGGCCTTGATGTGAGGCTACCATTTGTCTTTCAACAGCTGTTGGAGTGGGTCCCCTCCCCCAACCTTCTCTGAGCCTTCGGGGTCCTTGTGACCAGCGGCCATTTAGCCCATGGTGTGCAAAAAAGTGCCGCTCAGAGGTAAAACAACCCAACACGTTCCTATTCCTCTGATCTCAAATGAAAGCTTGTAACCAGGGGAGTATCATGGGCTACCTTAAATGATGTCCTCTCTTTACACTTTCTTCTTTTCCTCAAATAAAGAAAAACTGATATTTAACGGGATCAGTCGTAATGAGATTGGCATCGTTATAGAGATTGGCATCGTTATATGTCAAGTAAGACATCAAGACCCCCAGAGTAACATACGAAGAGTATTAATTTTCTCATCTGAAGCAGAGAAAAGACAGCTGCTTTTCAGTGACAAAGTACCCTTCATAGCTACCATTAAAGAGCAAAGAAGCGAAATATATATATTAAAAAAGAAAACCCTAACATTCATCATGTATGTAGAATTAGTGATTTAGAAATTAGTGATCTGGCAACCTTCGTGTCACATGACACGTTGCCAGATTACTAATTTTTTAAAAAAAACGTTGTCAGATATTTTTTCTGAATTCTGTAATCAACCATAGTGTTCGGATATTTTTTTGAATGACTGTACCTTAATATGTAAAAGTCAAATCTCTTTCTGTATGGAGCATTTCATGAAAGTTTAAAATATGTATTATACCTATAAAAATTTTCGCCGTTTTGAAACAAAAATAAAAGTTTTATGTCACAAGACAGAATTTTTTCGTATAAATATTTCTAGCTAAAAATTACCAGGGCTGTAATGAGAGTGAGTATACGGCGGTATACATCGTATACCCAGGGCTGGTTGGATATTTTGTGGGACCCTAAACGAACCAATTTGCAGAGCTTCAAAAAAAATCACTATTCTAAGTTTTAAACGTTGAAGTCGTTGTCTGGAGTCCCAACATCAGTTCAAAATTAGTTTTGAAACGAAAAGATTGCATTACTTTACTGTCAAAATCCGATTTTACATGATTCATTTTATAAATAATAGAAATGTGTATGTACCTAATATATTAAATTGAAGAATGTTATATATTATTTCGCCCTTTGATTTCAAACGGAATGATTTAAAAAAAAGTCAATTAAACCTTTAAAGTGATTTTTTAGTAAGGTATGTGGCTGATCAAAACATTTATGCAGACTCTAAACCACAATATATTTACATCAGTATTGTACGTGCAAAATGCAATGTCTGCATATTGAGAAAGTTTCTTAAAATATCAACATTACCCACCTTATTTTATGTGATCTAAAAACTAAAAAAGCATAAAGTATGCCAATGATGATATCATTTGCTCAGTTAACTTCAAAGACAGATAGCACTTCAAAATTGATTTATCTTACCAATTAAAAAAAATGAAGGTTGCCTATCTTCCTTTGCAGTTAATCAGTAAATAATAAGTGGTTTCATCAGTGGCAAGTTTTACTTTTTCAGTTTTCACGGTACAGTCGCTCAAAAAAGTATCCGAACACTGTGGGTGATTACAGAATTCAGGAAAAATATCTGGCAACGATTTTATTTAGAAATTAGTGATCTGGCACCTTCGTGTCACGTGATTACAGAATTCAGGAAAAATATCTGAGCGTGTACAGCAACTGTACACGCTCCAGTTACCGTTCACAGCAAACTGGAGCGTGTGCAGTTACTGCACACGCTCCAGTTTGCTGTGAACGGTAACTGCACACGCTCAACATTTCCGTGAGTGAGCTCACACGATTTAGTATCAAAATAATATGACCACCTACAGCCGCTCAAAAAAGTATTCGAACACCATGGTCGATTACAGAATTCAGAAAAATATCTGGCAACGATTTTTTTAGAAATTAGTGATCTGGCACCTTCGTGTCACGTGATTACAGAATTCAGGAAAAATATCTGGAGCGTGTACAGCAACTGTACACGCTCCAGTTACCGTTCACAGCAAACTGGAGCGTGTGCAGTTACTGCACACGCTCCAGTTTGCTGTGAACGGTAACTGCACACGCTCAACATTTCCGTGAGTGAGCTCACACGATTTAGTATCAAAATAATATGACCACCTACAGCCGCTCAAAAAAGTATCCGAACACCATGGTCGATTACAGAATTCAGAAAAATATCTGGCAACGATTTTTTTAGAAATTAGTGATCTGACACCTTCGAGTCACGTGACACGAAGGTTGCCAGATCGCTAATTTCTAAAAAAATCGTGTGTGGTGAGGAGAAAAAAGAGTTCGCTCGAAACTGACAAATTGATAAAAAAAAACGAATTGAGAAAAAAAAATGATAAAGAAACTGTCAAATGACATCGAAAAGTAATGGGGAGATTGGTAAAGAGACCGAGCATTAATCCAACGGTACATGTCCTGTGATTTCATTATATTAATAAACTCTTTAGAATGAAAGGAATTAAATGGATGAAACTAAAAGTTTCTACAAGGAACTTTTTCCTCCAACGATTGGCAGAGTTTTCCTCCTTCAGATAACGTTTCCGTCTCGTTCTCTCCAACTTTAAATATGATAGCCCAATGCAGACAACACAGTTCTCTTCTTCAGTCTGTTCACCAATGCAATCCCTTTGCATCATCTCCTCCTCCTGTTTCCACTCGCAAAGTTCAGCGAAGTCCGGAGCGATGCTCCCCCATCCTCATCGCATCAACTAAACTTCATCTGCCTTGTCTTGTTTCCGAAACGTGCACAATTATGCTTCTCTCTACGGCACGTGCTGGCTCACCTGACCGATGGGTCACTGGAGAGGTGTACGTGGCACCATCCTCTGCCATCCATCTTCTTGACAGCCTAGTATGTGATAATAGCCCTTCTCGCATGAGCACTACGCTGGGGGAACATCGACTGCAACTCGTGCTTACTTGTCTGGGCGCCATTTTTCCCTCTGAAATTGCGTGCATGGGGGAAGTATCAGCTCACTTCATTTCGATAACAGAGGAAGAAGTCTCGCGGATTTTTCCTTGATTTGCATCGCTGATGCCTCCATTTTGAGCAGAAGTTTCAAAATGTTTCTTTAATCCACTTCGGTTAGTGACGTGGCGCAGCGCCATCTCTTGAGAGTTTTGAGAGAAGGGTAATTGAAGCGGTTACTTCAACTGTTGAAAGAAAAGGACTCAGATGAATTTAATGCTTGGATGTATAAAGATCAAGGATGGAGGAGTTGGAGGGACTGCTTTAATCTCCTCCTATATTAGGATTCCTAACAAAAAAGGAGATCCGTGATGATGCAAGTCTGCCTGGCGATTAGAGAATTTTATACATAACAAAAAGGCAAAATATTCCACTGCTAAACTTAGCAGTGGAATATTTAAGCTTAAAAGAGAAAAGAAAACTGATTATTCATTTTTCCCCACAATAGTCAGAGTCAACGAGATACCACTGCGCTTCCAAGACTACGTGGTATCGCGTTTCTCTGACTGTAAAAGCCATGCAAAAGACTCTGTTTTAGATAAACCTTTCAGTAACAGTAGTTTGGATACATATGCAGACATACAGACACTGATACGCTTTACTTAGACTTTCCTTCAAAATTGCGCGCCAAACTCGTAATCTGTAGTTTCCAGGTTCGAGTCCCAGCTGGGTCAGCATTCAGATTTATCTCAGCGAATTTCTCCGCCCTGCCCACGGTCAGTAGGGGACACCGATGGGCATGGAAAGACCGCCGTCCTTCTGATGGACGTTAAGCCGTTGCCCGTGAGCGGGAGAGTCATACCTTGTGCACGTTAAAGAACACGCTGGATGGGCTTGACGGGTGGCTACCATCTGTTTCCCACATCTGTTCCAGTGGGTCCCCTCCCCCAACCTTCTCTGAGCCTTCGGAGTCCATGTGACCTGGCCATTTAGCCCATGGTGTGCAAAAAAGTGCCGCTCAGAGGTAAAACAGCGCAACCCTACCCTTCAGAATTGATGACAATTGAAAGAATCAATACACAAACTCCTAAAATTTCATGCATTTTAGTAAACGATTTGTTACAAAAGTGATTATTTCTATTTTAATTAAATTTTGATGTAAATTCTTATGACTATCAGAACTGCTATTAAATTCTTCAGCACCCGTAAACCTGTAATTATGGCGCGAATATTGATGAAATTAAGATTTGAATAAATTTCACTGAGATCTTTAATTTATCGCACTGATAGTTTCAATAAAAATGTTTATCTTCAAAAACAGCACAGAGAACATGTAATAAGATAAGGCTAATCTCTCTAATTAAGGGAAAAAAGTAGCCATAAAATTGCAGATTAATAAAGGCCATCTGATCTTGAAGGAAAATATTCCAATAAATATTTTCGGTTGGACATAATTAGCTGTTACTTAATTGTAATGATGATCTCTTCCCATCATTCAGTGATTTATTTTTTTTTTATTTTGATATTTATGCACGAATAAACAAAATTATTTTGTATACACGAGACAATGTCATTTGGAAACAGAAACGTATTTTATTGGGACCCTGAATATTTCTCGAAATTCGGTGTTGCTGATTTGTGACATTTCTAACACAGTGTGCTCTAAATCCTATTATCTTTCGTCATTGATAACATTCTTAATGTAAGCTTCTTATAATTGGAGTCACATCGAATTTAATCACAGCCTCTCTTTGAAGCATGCGACTTAATTCAATAGTTAGAAATAATTCTAGACTCAACAGCGACTGTATATATAAAAACAAATTTTTTGCATTTATATATACAGTCGCTCAAAAAAGTATCCGAACACTATGGTTGATTACAGAGTTCAGAAAAAAATATTTTGCAACGATGTTTTTAGAAACTAGTGATCTGGCAACCTTCGTGTCACGTGATTACAGAATTCAGGAAAAATATCTGGAGCGTGTACAGCAACTGTACACGCTCAATATTTCCGTGAGTGAGCCCATACGATCTAGTATCAAAATAATATGACCCCCTACAGTCGCTCAAAAAAGTATCCGAACACTATGGTTGATTACAGAATTCAGAAAATATATCTGGCAACGTTTTTTCTTAGAAATTAGTGAATTTAATGAAATTAGTGAAATCTGGCAACCTTCGTGTCACGTGACACGAAGGTTGCCAGATCACTAATTTCTAAAAAAAATCGTTGCCAGATATTTTTTCTTAATTCTGTAATTAACTATAGTGTTCGGATACTTTTTTGAGCGACTGTACATGTATTAATCCTTTTCAGAACTCACTGACTGTTCGGAATCATCTCTAAAGGTATCAACTTAAAATTAAAGGTTCTATGTTTTTAACACTTTTATTCAATAAAAATAAATAAAACGAATTGAAAACCAGCAGCTCCATTTCTGCGAATTGCTAATCGTAAACACATATCGGATATTTTTAGATACTTGGAATGGATAGGAAAAATGCTAAATATAGCGAAAGCAATTATAAAATACATACAAATTAAAGAAGCAAGAACGCCGGTTTTAATTTTGTGTTATAATTAGACTATAAGATCTTACGCACTGGCTGCTATGACAACGCTGATGGAAATTTGCTTATCTGACTTCCTGCGGCCGAGCAGTCAAAGATAGCCAGTGATGTTCTCTCCATTCCCTGAGGAGGAGGATGCGGAATTCGTCATCTTTTCTCGTCTCTCGGCTCTCTCCATAGGAAGTTCCGGCTGCACTTAGTCGCTTCTTTCTTCCGGAATGAAAGGCGTCTTTTCGCTCCTCCTGCTCCTTCCTCAGCAGCAGCAGCAGCATCAAGAAAGGATATTCGCAAAGAAAGCTCCCACCGCATCAAATCTATTAAGGTCTAATTGAGTCGCTGGATTCGAGTTCGGAATTTTCGGATTAGATCATGAGTTTGCTCTTTTAATAAGCACCGACTGATTAAAGAGGAACTTGGAGGGATCGGAATTTAAAATAAGAAGGAAAAATTTTCTCTTTTAAGACATATTTTGTTGATCGTCAAAACCAAGAATATCTGGAAAATTTCCTTTATCCAGTGCCCCAGAAATGGATCTTATAGAAATGGTGGGTTGTTTTAGCTCTGAACGGTAATTTTTTTTGCACAGAATAAACTAAATGACCTCGTCACAAGAACCCCAAAGTCTCAGAGAAGGATGAGAGGAGACCCACTGGACAGCTTTTAGGTTGGGTTGTTTTACCTCTGAGCGGCACTTTTTTTGCACACAATGGACTAAATAGCCAGGCCACAAGGACTCCGAAAAGGTTGGAGGAAGGTAAACCCACTGAACAGTTGTTAGGAGACAGATGGCAGCCTCCCGTCAAGGTCATCCAGTGTGTTCTTTAACCTGCACAGGATACAGCTCTCCTACACAGGGCGCTACGGTTTTACGTCCCTCCTACGGACGGAGGCCTTTCCAAGCTCATCGGTGTCCCCTACTGACCGAGGGCAGAGCCCGGGAGGTTTGCGGAGATAAATCTCAACGCTGGCCGAGATGGGACTCGTCAGTTGTTAGCAGACAGATGGAAGCCTCCCTTCAGAGCCATTGAGGTGTTCTTTAACGTTCGCAGAGTAGGGCTCTCCTGCACAAGGGACCACAGCTTAACATCCCATCAGAAGGACAGCAGCCTTTCCGAGCTTATCGGGGTTCTCTTTCTCACCGAGGGAAGGGTGGTGGTGATGGGGGGGGGGGGGTTAGTGGGGATAAATCTCAAAGCTGGCACAGATAACACCTGAATCTGGGACTACAGATTACGAGCGGATGGAATGAATTTAAAATTCTCATTAGTTTCCCATTTAGAATTCATATTTTAAGATTTACGTTTCGAAAGTAATAGATTAGTTAATATTTGTAAGTTGTTGGATTTTAATTTCTAATTAGGAAATTAATAACAGATACTGCAGGAAAATATGGAAAAGTTTTAAGGCATCAGTTTCTTAAATCACAGAAGAAAAAATATCTTTACGTTAAAGATTCGATAACTCTTTAGATATTGAACAAATATTGCCGAGAATCATATTTCAATAGTGGAAATATAAAGCAAATAATAATCAAGTACGAAAATCTTTTATATTCTGTAAGCCTCAGTAGTATGTATAAAATAATATACCATGACTTCGCTTTTCGTCGTTGTTGGGTCCTGAAAATCACGACTCAAAATGATATACTGTTTCTTATAAGATATACCTCAAATACTTGAGATAGATTCCGAAATTATAATGTTCTCTATTGAAACTACTTATAAATCCAAATTCTATATATAAAAATAAATATAGATTCCTCAGGTAGCTATGGAGATTCAAACAAACTTTAATTTAGTCTCTTGATCTGTCTTGATATTCTATTATTACATTTTCAGGTCAGTTGTAACAAGTCATATTTGTTACTGCATGCCTGCAGCATTCTAGGTCTCCCCTTCTTTCTGAGTTCTTTAGGCACACTGTTCATAACCTTATTCACTAATCTATAGTTAGGCATATAGGCAACATGGCCAAACAAACTCAGTCTCTCTTTTCATAATAAGCTGCTCAGAGGGAGTTGCCTACTCCTTTACCTAACCTCATCATTACTTACAAAGTCAAACGATCTAATGCTCAACATACTGCGTAAGCATCTAGAATTAAAACCATCGAGTTTCCTGCTATCTTGTTTACAGATTGTCCAAGTTTCACTACTATAACAACTACAACGAGAGGATCATATCATCACCCTCATTTGCCAAAAGAGCCAAATCATCAGCATCATCTAAATCAGATATTTAATTTGGCCACGGAACCATTTTGCACTTGAAACATTTTGTGGAACCATTAATGAAATTTTTATATACGTATACTACGCTAAAAAACTGGACCAAATGTTAAAGAAGAATATGAAATCAACATATTATTTAATTACAGAAATTTAGAAGCAAAGCTCACATTTCACGTACAAAAAAAATGAAGAAAAATATTGTTTTTTTGCATTGTAATGGAATTTTCTTGAGGAACCTTCATTTTCACTTTACGAAACCCCGAGGCTCCTAGAACACCATCTGCGAAACACTCTTCTAGACCATCTAATTCCACTGCAATGAATTCTTTTTTATATAATCAATAATTAATTAAATAGGATAGGAGACAAAAATGTATCCTTGTCAAACAGCAGTAGTAATACTAAACCCATCACTGCAGTACCATAAAAATAAATATTTAAGTTGCAATAATACTTCACATTAGAGGAAAATTATACAAAATTGAATTGAATATACAAAATACCAAGTATTGATAATTTAAAAAGCAGAGAAAATATTTACATGAAATAATTATTAAATAATAATAATAATAAATGTGTGCGTGTTATGGTTTAAGAAGTTTTATATGAAGATTTTCTGTGATTATTTGACTCTGACGAATGAAAGCGATGATTTCTCATCTTCCTCTATAAGTTGACATCTCCACATACATTGGACATTCACCATCGATGACATACAATATGTGGGATCAGAAAAAATCAGTTTTCGACTTTTGTCCTAGTACGTTTTTATTTTGCAACAGTGTGCGATGGTGAACTAGCAAACGAGGCTCCCAAGGGTGCTGACTTCCTGCTGCAGTTGCATTTCGGGATTTGAAAGCGACGTAACTATTAATTTTTTTTGCGATCGAAACATAAAATGAGTAATCTTAGGTAAAAAAAAAAAACATTTTTTTATTTCCCATTTAATTTGTACTTTTGTATTTTATGTAAATTAAATCCATTGGAAGAATCCCTCTCCCAAAAAGAAAGAGAATTCTTATTTCTAACATAAGAATAAGGTTACATTTTTCAAATCCATATAGACGTAATTTGCGACAATATATGGATGCAAAAAGATGATCAGGGTTTTTGCCCTTTAAAATTTTGTTGCCCTTAACCTACTGGACCTTGATGCGCTTCTCACATCGTTTACTGGTTAGAGTCTACCCTGCCAATCTTTGATATCATGTGAGACTGATGAGATCTGTTCTTGATCAGTATCTGCATTAACAACAATTACGAAAATATGGTATCGAGGGAATCTGAAGGAAGGTTATGGGAAAAGTTAATGCTAATTCTGCTTGTCTAATATTAACTTTCTTGCTAAATTAAAACAAACAAACTTAAGAATCACGTCTGAAAAGTAACGAGACAAAATTTTTCAAAGAAAGCAAAATAAAAATGAATAAATACCCCCTCAAGCAGCTGCTTGCCACAGAGGTCTGACAGGAACCTGTCAGTTTATATGCCATAGTAGAGGGTCTGTGAAGATGGCAGGACCTCAGCAGAAAAACAACACAAACGTCCATGCCTTATCCGGGGCTCGAACCTAGGACCCTTAGATCACTAGATCGCTTGCCACTCGGCTACGGGTCGGCTACTATAATATATATATTACAATATTACAAATATCCAGAAAAAGAATTTATTTGAAAAATCATTCAAAAAATAATCACCCTGAGACTCTATAAACTTGTTACATCTCTTTTGTAATCTTTGAAAGCATTCTTGAAATTCCTCCAAAATTATCTCTTTGTGATGGTCGTTCGCATTTTTTGGATGTTTTGAATGGGATGAAAACGTTTTCCCTTTCATCTTCGTTTTCAACTCCGGAAAAAGAGAAAAAGTCAGCCGAAAGAAATCTGGCGAATAGTGGGGATGGGGGATGATTGCTCTCAGTTGCCTTTCTGGGCAACCACTTTTATATCTCATCCATAACATCAAAGAGAATGTGACCGACCATCTCAAGGGGTTCATTTTCGAGGAGTTTCATAAATTCTTTCAACTATTTAAAGGCAAGTATAACAAGTGTATAGAGTCGCATAGTGACTCTTTTTCTGAATGATTTTTTTTAATTTTTTTTCCTGAACATTTGCTTTTTAGAATTTTTGTCTCATTATACAGGCGCACTCTGTATAGCGGGAATGAAACATACCACTTCAATTGACAAAGATCCTCTATTAGATGAAAGAAACGTCTTGAAGACCAATTTTTTTTTACCTTTTTTACCAAACGCAGTGTACAGTCGCTCAAAAAAGTATCCGAACATTATGGTTGACTACAGAATTCAGAAAAAATATCTGGCAACGATTTTTTTAGAAATTAGTGATCGGGCAACTTCGTATCACGTGACACGAAGGTTGCCAGATCACTAATTTCTAAAAAAATCGTTGCCAGATATTTTTTCTGAATTCTGTAATCAACCATAGTGTTCGGATACTTTTTGAGCGACTGTAGGTGGTCATATTATTTTGATACTAGATCGTGTGGGCTCACTCACGGAAATATTGAGCGTGTGCAGTTACCGTTCACAACAAACTGGAAACAAACTCCAGTTTGCTCCAGCGTATACAGTTGCTGTACACGCTCCAGATATTTTTCCTGAATTCTGTAATCACGTGACACGAAGGTTGCCAGATCACTAATTTCTAAAAAAAAAATCGTTGCCAGATATTTTTTCTGAATTTTGCAATCAACCATAGCGTTCGGATACTTTTTTGAGCGACTGCACGTCACCATCAGAGGTATGATAAGAACACTCTGCAAGAGATTTTAAACACTATAATGAAGGAATGGAAAAATATTTCTGTGCATCCAAGAATATTCTCTTTCATCGAAAAGGCTGAGAGTGCAATGAAGGCGACTTTACTTGCAATCGAAAGTATGAATATATTGTTTTTCAGTACGATGAACAACGATGATACTTTGACAACGAGGAAAGAGTAAAGCATGCATGAAATAGTTGAGATTGCAGACTGGTGTAGAGGTAACACTTTCTGCAAAGTACGAATAAATTGCGTGAGAATAAATCGCCTTTCGCTATAAAATCTCTCAGGTGTCGTTATTGATGAGGCGCAGCAGTAGATTGCCATCTTCCTTGCTCATTCCCGGGGTTCACATAATTACTTTCAACGATCAACACCACAGTACTTAACAGTTTATTTATTGTCAGAGTAATTAAACTTTGAACGCCTCTGATTTACTGTTTCCACTGCAATAAATGAAGTTCATTTGGATGGATTTCAGCAATCAATATTTCGTGTTCGTGGAAGTGAGCATTAATGTTACCGCTGTGTAAGAGTTCACCCTCAGCGCCCATCTTCTACTTTTCACGGGGGAGTGTTATCATCGCAAGCAAAACCCAGGAATTGTTGTTGTTGTTGTTTTACCTCTGAGCGGCACTTTTTTGCACACCATGGGCTAAATGTCCAGGTCACATGGACCCCGTAAGGCTCAGAGAAGGTTGGGTGAGGTGACCCACTGGACAGCTGTTGGGAGACAGATGGTAGCCTCCCGTCAAGGCCATCCAGCGTGTTCTTTAACGTGCACAGGGTACGTGCACAGGCCATTAAGCCCATGGTGTGCAAAAAAGGCCGCTCTGAGGTAAAACAACAACAACAACAATTCCTAGGTTTTGCTTGCGATGATAACACTCTCCGTTCACAGCAACCCGCACACGCTCTCCCGCACACGGGGCCACGGCTTAACGTCCCATCCGACGGACGGCGGCCTTTCCAAGCCCATCGGTGTCCCCTACTGACCGTGGGCAGGACAGGGAATTTTGCGGAGATAAATCTCAACGCTGACCCAGCTGGGACTGGAACCTGGGAACTACAGATTACGAGCCTGGCGCGCTACCGACTGAGCCACCCCCGCCCCACAAAACTTAGGAAACTTTTTAGATTGCTGGTATTAGGAGAATCATTTCCGTAAACAGTTGAAGCAGGTGAAGAAATTATGAATTAAAGAAGTCTTTGGCTTCTCAGTTTGTCTTAATTTTTTGATGAATTGCAGTTCTTGACTTTATTGTTTGGAAATACATATTAATTGTATGTCTAAGACCACGTTTTGTTGCCATAAGGATTTTTTTGTTCCAATTATAGCATTGCTTATGTATATGTTAATACAAGGGAATTTTTTCATTTTTTTAAGTGGGAGGGAAATGCTCCCCTTTAGAGGATATTAAAGTTAGTGAAATAGAAGCGAGAACTAGAAATTATTAATGCCACTTTCTCAAGTTCAGTTCAATTGTTAGTGGAGATGCCGCTTAGCGATTTCTTGTCAGCTTAAAATAACTCACAATTTTAGCTCTTTTTAAAATCTGAAGCAAAAAAAATGATGGTAAAAGGTCATGTTTTCGTGCCTGTTAAAATACTATTTTATTTTCGGAACTGGCAAAACTTTATTTTTTGAGCTGGAGAATAGTCACTGTCTGTCGCCCTCAGTCCTTTCGCGGAAGTCTTCGTTCAAGTGAGGTTGCAATGTAGGCAATTGTAATGTACAGTCGCTCAAAAAAGTATCCGAACACTATGGTTGATTACATAATTCAGAAAAAATATCTGGCAACGATTGTTTTAGAAATTAGTGATCTGGCAACCTGCGTGTCACGTGACACGCAGGTTGCCAGATCACTAATTTCTGCGTGTCACGTGCGTGTCAATTTCACCTGCGTGTCACGTGACACGCAGGTTGCCAGATCACTAATTTCTGCGTGTCACGTGCGTGTCAATTTCACCTGCGTGTCACGTGACACGCAGGTTGCCAGATCACTAATTTCTAAAAGAATCGTTGCCAGATCACTAATTTCTAAAAAAATCGTTGCCAGATATTTTTTCTGAATTCTGTAATCAACCATAGTGTTCGGATACTTTTTTGAGCGACTGTAGGTGGTCATATTATTTTGATACTAGATCGTGTGGGCTCACTCACGGAAATGTTGAGCGTGTGCAGTTACCGTTCACAGCAAACTGGAGCGTGTGCAGTTACTGCACACGCTCCAGTTTGCTGTGAACGGTAACTGGAGCGTGTACAGTTGCTGTACACGCTCCAGATATTTTTCCTGAATTCTGTAATCACGTGACACGAAGGTTGTCAGATCACTAATTTCTAAAAACATCGTTGCCAGATATTTTTTCTGAATTCTGTAATCAACCTTAGTGTTCGGATACTTTTTTGAGCGACTGTACTAAGCAAAGTGTACCTATAAAATGAACGTTGAACTGCTGCATCTTGATATATGCAATGAATTGCTATAACGAGATGTACACTTTCTGGGAAAAGGTGACATAATGCAATTTTGTCTAAATGTCTTAATTTTTAAATCAATTGTTTAAATCACTTTAATATGGTCATTGATAACTTTTAGTGCAGCTAAAACCTCAATAATTGATTCAGCAAACTTCTTAAAAGTTATCAATTTTAACTTCAGAAATTTTAGTTAGAACTAACGTAATTTTCAACCTTTTTTTTGTTACAGGTGTTACATTACGTATTGATTTGAGGTCTTGCAACTTCGTCTTCTCCAAAAAATTTAGTTTTAACATTTCAAAAGTTATTATCTTTTTGTTTAATGCAATCCATTCCAGTTATTATAGACAATATTAGAACATTTTCCAGAAGTCTGAATTAGCAGTACAGTGCAAACAAAAACCATCTGACAAACCGACAAATGTCAAAGTCAAAATCAATAAGAAAATAGGTAAAAAAGAAACTTATTATTGAAACACACGTAAAAAAAGTGTTTTTAAATTAATAAATAAAAATAAATGACATGCTTTTGAAACCAAAAGATAAAAATATCGTATTAAGTGTTTTCGACTGTAATTTATTTTGGTTACTTATGAAAGATGCTGCAAATAAATGCGTATTTCCTGAGAATTGTAGGGGCGGGGGTGGCTCAGTCAGTAGCGCGCCAGGCTCGTAATCTGTATTTCCCAGGTTCGAGTCCCAGCTGGGTCAGCGTTGAGATTTATCTCCGCAAAATTCCCTGCCCACGGTCAGTAGGGGAACCGATGGGCTTGGAAATGCCGCCGCCCGTCGGATGGGACGTTAAGCTGTGGCCCCGTGTGCGGGAGAACCATACCATGTGCACGTTAAAGAACACGCTGGATGGCCTTGACGGGAGGTTACCACCTGTCTCCCAACAGCTGTTCCAGTGGGTCCCCTCCCCCAACCTTCTCTGAGCTTTCGGGGTCCATGTGACCTGGCCATTTAGCCCATGGTGTGCAAAAAAGTGCCGCTCAGAGGTAAAACAACCCAACCCAACCTGAGAATTGTCAATGTGAAAGATTTTTTTTTCGTATTTTGAAGTAATTTTGAACTATGAAACAGGAGTTTAATTGTGTTTAGCGTATTTAATGTGTCATTTTTGGTTTAAAACCCACTTGGGCCAGCTTTGAGATTTATCTCCACAAAGCATCCACCTTGTTCTCAGTCAGTAGAGGACACCGACGAGCTTGGAAAGGCCGCCATCCTACGGATGGCGGCCTTTCCAAGCTCGTCTGTATGTATCCATCTTACGTTAAGCCGTGGTCAAAATGTATCCATCTTACGTTAAGCCGTGGCTTCGTGTGCGGGAGACTCATACCCGGTTCATTTTAAAGAACACGCTGGGTGGCCTTGACGAGAGGTTACCATCTGTGTCCTAACAGCCATCTAGTGGGTCTCCTTCTGTAACCTTCTCTGAGTACCTGGAGTATGTGACCTGGCCATTTAGTTTGTTTTGCGCAAGAAAATGCCGTTCAGAAGTAAAACAACCCAACTGGGTTAAAGCTACTTTAAGTTCATACGAATTTTTCTGATAAGTTATTTATAAAGCTAAAAAATGAAATTTACAAATGCGACTTCTTTATATTTAAGCCACTGTCTTCGCTATTAAGCATTCGTCTAATACTGGGCATGAGAGTAAAATTGTCTTGATCTGGGTGAGGTAGGAATCCACAATAATATATATGGCGACTTCTTTCATTTCACTGTCCGTAGCACACAACTGTAGCTATTGGCATGCTCTTCTGGCTGCATCTGCAACCAATGCGGTTCTTTCGTTTAAAATTCCAGGTTAGGTTGGGTTGGGTGTTTTACCTCTGAGCGGCACTTTTTTGCACACCATGGGCTAAATGGCCAGGTCACATGGACCCCGAAGGCTCAGAGAAGGTTGGGGGAGGGGACCCACTGGAACAGCTGTTGGGAGACAGGTGGTAGCCTCCCATAAAGTCCATCCAGCGTGTTCTTTAACGTGCACAGGGTATGGCTCTCCCCACACGGGGCCAATGCTTAACGTCCCATCCGATTGGACGGTGACCTTTCCAAGCCCATCGGTGTCCCCTACTGACAGTGGGCAGGCAGGGAATTTTGCAGAGATAAATCTCAACGCTGACCCAGCTGGGACTCGAATCTGATAACTACAGATTACGAGCCTGGCGCGATACCGACTGAGTTACACCCGCCCCTAGGATCAAGTAAACCTAACATGGCTGCTGTTCGCAAAGTTAAGACTATGTGGCGAAAATCAATTTCGAACAGCATCATTCTAGTTGCTGTTATCTATCATTTACGATACCATGTGTCGGATATGAAAGTATAGAAGGCGCAAATCAAAGCTTAAACGCGACATTTAAGAATAACATAACAGGGATTGTATCTTAGTAAGTCGTCTCTCCGTCCAAGTTTTTCTGCTCGAAAGTCTCCTTTTACTTTAGACCAACTTCCTGACTTGCATTCGTGGGAATGTTTTGCAGCTGAGTTTCATAGGTTTCGCTGCTGTGCTTCGCTTCGAGAGGATCCCGAAATAAAATTCCATCTGTCAGAGGAGCACTTTATGGAAGCAAGGGTGAAGTCGACACTGTTGATATTTCTGCGCTTCAATTTACCGACGTCGCAGTGTCAACATGCCTTGCAGGTCAACTGTCACCCGCCTCTATCGCTCCAGAGGAAAAAGGTCGCGAGACACTCGGATCAAGTCAGAGGAGGGTAGGAAAGGATGACAGTTGATACATTTGGGAAGGCGAGTCGTGACAGGGAGACACTTAGAGAAGGGGAAACTTTTGGCCAGAGAAACTGAAGAGGAAAACTCCTCCGAAAAAGTGTGACACGAACAACACTGGAAGTTAGAATTTCATTTTGAGATCAACTCTCAAAATTCCGTTGCTTTTTGCAGAAGTCAATTTTTCAGGGGGTCGTCTCCGCTTCCTGTGATATTCTCAATCTGATTTCGCAACTACAGGTTGTGTTGTGTTTATATAGCGTCAATATCTATTCAGTATTTTGACTAAGTTTTATTTGCTAAACGCTAAAAATTGTTTGTCCAACGGAGGGGTTTACTTTGAGAAGGTTATTCTGAATATAATTTTGTGTCATGACTTTTTTAGCACCATAATAATTTTAATAAGAGAATTCTGGTAAAGTTTTTTTTTTTCAAATCCTTTTCTTTTACTGCTTTGGTGCAGATTCCTTCATTCTTTTTCATATTTTTTTGCGTTCTTTCGATAGAGGTTTCCCAAACTGTAAATTTTTTACCTGTCTTCTTATTGCTTTCCACTTGTCATTTGTAGGCTTAGGAGGACGATTGTTCCACAATATCTTCCCAACCGTTGAGCTATACCAATGTGCTATGTGCCAAATGTATATTGTGATGTGCGGATCGGAGATATTTCCAGTCTCCATATTACATTTTGTTTCTTTTATTCTGTAGTGCGGGAGGTAACGTGCTAGCCTTATAATATACTAATTTCCAGGTTCGGGCCCCAACTATGCCAGCCTTGTGACATATCTCCGCTAAAAACCCACCCTATTTATTTATTTATACACCTAACAACCATGGTGATGTTAGGGCCAGGCCCTTCTACACCAGGCTCATTTAAAAATAATACAAAAAGTATAAGGAAAAACAAGAGAATATTTTAAATATTATACATATAAAATGTATAAGTTGTGTCATTATTCAATGAAGTGTCATAGTTATAAAATTTAATAGTTTTATGCTTAATAGTAAAATAAATAAAAAATAGTTTAAAGTTTGAAAATAAATATCAGAGAAATAATGATATATTTAATATGTACATACATGTTACACGTATTCACTACCAAAGTGTCAGGCTGTGAAGGAACAAATTTCCGTTACAGAACGTTAGAGTAGAAAGATTTTAACTACTGTAACCCTAGAAACTGAAATCTGATTGGTCGAGCTTTCCCATTGTTGAGGGGAAATCCGGTTATATCCTGTTAAACAAAGAAGTCGCGAGCAGGAAAGAAAGTTGTAGCTTGCATTTCTGACGTCATCTACTGGAAAATTCCACATGTGATGTAAAGTAAACTGATTTATTCCAAGTTGAGATAATTGCTGATAATAAATTTTAAGTTCTTTGTCATAATGTGAACAGTTCAATAAAATATGTGAAATAGTTTCTTCACAGTTACAGTAAATGCAATTTGCGCTATCTGATTTCTTTATCTTGTACGAGTAGCTGTTTAACTTTGTAGTACCAGTTCTCAATCTTAATATTTTTAAAAAATTCTTTCTAGACGTTTTAAATTTTAGCAATGAACATATTGTTACGACAGAAGAATCTGGCAACCGAAAGCAAAGTTTCAGCCAACGAATTGAACTTTGGGAGAATTTGGAGAAGAAGAGTGGAGCGTTAACGGTCGTTGTGTTGTAACGGTTTTGTATTGTAACGGTCGTTGTGTTGTAACGGTCGTGAGTTCGAAAATGGACGGTGAGCTGTTCTGAGACAGTGCGCGTAAGTATCAAGAAGTAACTTGATGTGTTGTGTATACACGGAAGGATAAAAGTGGGATCTTTTATCGTTAAGTATCAAGAAGTAACTTGATGTGTTGTGTATACGCGGAAGTATAAAAGTGGGGACTTTTATGGCTAACTTCGAATGTCTACACGGACTGTCTTTTTGTTCGGCTAGTGTGTGAAAAGTTATTAGCACAGGACGAGAATTGGTTTACGAGTGAAGATCTTCGGGTGACCTGGTAAATCAAGTAAAAGGTAGTATTTTAGTAAAATACACAGAGCTGATATTGTGTGCTCTACGCAGGAAGATTGATGACTTGTGCATGTTAATAGTTGATTTGTTAATAAGATACTTCATCCATATTTCCTTTGTAACAATTTACCTTGTATTGAATTTGGTTTTGAAATATAGCTTTTAATACTCACGCTCAGCGGCTATCCATTTTTGTGATCCGCAACATTTGGTGTCAGAAGTGGGATTAATTAATTGAATGCCGTTAACTAGAAGTATGGATGAATTAGTAAAGTTGATAAATAGCTTCAAAGCCGATATGACTACGCTGATGACTGATATGAAAGCCGATATGACTACGCTGATGACTGATATGAAAGCCGATATGACTACGCTGATGACTGATATGAAAGCCGATATGGCTGCGCTGATGACTGATAGGAAAGCCATTATGGCTACGCTGATGACTGATAGGAAAGCCGTTATTGCTACGCTGATGACTGATAGGAAAGCCGTTATTGCTACGCTGGTGACTGATATGAAAGCCGATATGGCTACGCAGATGACTGATATTAAAAGTGATCTAGCTGCCCAAAGCGATAAAATAGGTGACTTGAAAGCCGAAATGGCCGCACAAAATGCTGAGATGAGAGATGAAGTGGCTCCTCAAGTTGGTAAGATTATTGATCAGTTCAAGGATAGTAAAACCGAACTCAATAGACAATGCAATAGTTTAAATGTTGAATTTGTCAGTGAAAAAGATGATCTTGATAGTGTTAAGTTAGATTGTAAACATGGAAAAGAAAAAGGGAAAGGCAACGCATATAAAAATGTGGATCTGCTACTGGAAATCAAGAATTGTAGAGATAGCGCAGATAATGCCTTTGACCACGCAACTACTGGTAATGCATGGCAGAGTGTCTATGTCGCTGGTGACATGTCTAGGAACTGTGAAGAACAATCACACAGATCAGAGAGCTGTGAGACTATACAGTACGCTTTGCACTTCAAAATACCTAGGTATACAAGTCTGGCACGATCTGAAGAGAGATCCACACGAAAGGTATTCTATTCCTCGCCGTCAGCAAAATGTGTCATGGACAATTATCGCAAAGGCAGAGTAACGAGTGGTAATGAGGGGGAACGAAACAGAGTTTACGTTTCGCAGAGTGGTCCGAGTAAAGAAGAGGCGTCCATTCATCATAGAAACAAAGTGCCATTCGACGTTACCCGGGAAGTCGGAGAGATTTTTCCGAAGCATATAGCCACACTTGAATCGTTTATAGAAAGTGGGGAATTAAAGAAGAGGAATTCCGAAGAATGGCTTAGAAGCATAACAGGTGATGCTAGTAAAAGAGCTTCAGGCAGAGACGGTACTTCAAAGACTAACTTTCTGGATGAAACTAAGCCTCAGAGTTACGATCAGAGAGAAGTAAAGCCCTCAGACAATCTCAACGAAACCATGCTGAATTTCTTTTCTGAACAGCCAATGTGCAGATTTGGACATTATAACCATTTAGATTATAAGGATATAGAAAAGTTTTATCACGATTACAATGAGAGCTCCAAGAAGGTGAATTCGGAAGAAACAGCAACTATGACCTCCTCGGGTCATGTGTTTTGCTGGAGACCCGAGTGGCGCCATCGGATGGTGGATAAACACAACACAAGAGGTGTCAGCGACAAAGTGAGTCTTGTCTTGGCTCCTGCACTTGCTGCTTTAGGTCTCCAGGTCCCTATGATCTCCGGTCTTGCTCTCCAATTGACGGGAGATACTCTGGACAAATTGGAATCCATCCCTAGCTTCACAGTCGACTGCACTAAAGATAAAATCGAGCAGATGATGGAAGACGTCGGATGCTGCATCGTAGTACAGACAGAGGAGCTGGTGCCAACAGATAAGGAGATTTACCGCTGCAAGGATCTGACGGCTACCGTAGATAGCGTTCCTCTAAGGAGATGCTCAATTGTGTCCAAAAAGCTGGCTGAAGAAGTGTGCGCTTTGGTTTATGATGTTGAATTCGGAAAAGGAGCTATTGATCTCATCAGTACAGAAGATGTTGCTGTTGATTTAGTTAAGAAAATGGTTGCAGCATCACAAGCTCGTGGAATGAAGAGTTTGAGTTGTTCAGCTGTTATCAGCAACATGGATTCACCTCTTGAAAACTCTGTTGACAACTCTCTGGAAGTGATGGAAGCTGTTCAGTGTTTCCTTGGTGACGGATCCTTGGAACTGCAAGAGCTCGTCGAAGAGTTAGGAGGAGAACTTCTGCGTTTGGTGAACATTGTGGATAATAGGGTAGATGAAGCATCACGTGTCCGCAAGGTTCTGCATAACGGTAATGCTTTGAACAAGTTTCGTAACATGTTAATAGAACAAGGAGTATCTGAAGATGTTGCAAGCTGGCTATGTGAAGGTAAAACAGAAAAAATATTGCTAGCAGCCCGACACATCACTGATTTCACTTATACAGGAGAAACAGGTAAGGTTGTCGGATTAGAAGCTGCAGTTCTAGCAAGAGTATGGAAGGAGGAGATGGACCGAAGCGCTAAAAAGAATTATGGAGCTGATATATTTGTGAAGCACCTTGGGGATCAAATCGAATCAGGTGAAATATGGCTGAAGGTTCATCACGACAGCTCTGAATTAAGTGAAAGTCAACTGACAAAAGGGTCAGATTGCAGGATGAAAATTCTCCCTAGATTTTATGTCACTAATGACTTTCATTCCTTGTTACTGTTGATAGAAGTAAAAATCCAAAGAAGAAAACTTTCGACAAAGAAGAAAACTTTTTACAGGTTTTGCACGAAAACTCTTAGTCGATTCTTCTCCCTGCAGAGACATAAACGTGTTCACAAGGGCTATAGGCCTTACACGTATTATGTTTGTGGACGAGGCTTCAGTCAGAAAAGAAATCTACGTCATAATGAGATTCGCTTTCATTTTGACACAGACGTGGTATATCGCATTCGTCGATGTCCAGCTACAAAGTGCAAGGTGGTTCACGTGGATCATTTGGCCCCGTTTCATCGAAGAACTGAAGAAGCTTTGGAATCCAGAATTGTTCGGGACGAACAAGACCTAGGAAGGGGGCAGTGTTACGACAGAAGAATCTGGCAACCGAAAGCAAAGTTTCAGCCAACGAATTGAACTTTGGGAGAATTTGGAGAAGAAGAGTGGAGCGTTAACGGTCGTTGTGTTGTAACGGTTTTGTATTGTAACGGTCGTTGTGTTGTAACGGTCGTGAGTTCGAAAATGGACGGTGAGCTGTTCTGAGACAGTGCGCGTAAGTATCAAGAAGTAACTTGATGTGTTGTGTATACACGGAAGGATAAAAGTGGGATCTTTTATCGTTAAGTATCAAGAAGTAACTTGATGTGTTGTGTATACGCGGAAGTATAAAAGTGGGGACTTTTATGGCTAACTTCGAATGTCTACACGGACTGTCTTTTTGTTCGGCTAGTGTGTGAAAAGTTATTAGCACAGGACGAGAATTGGTTTACGAGTGAAGATCTTCGGGTGACCTGGTAAATCAAGTAAAAGGTAGTATTTTAGTAAAATACACAGAGCTGATATTGTGTGCTCTACGCAGGAAGATTGATGACTTGTGCATGTTAATAGTTGATTTGTTAATAAGATACTTCATCCATATTTCCTTTGTAACAATTTACCTTGTATTGAATTTGGTTTTGAAATATAGCTTTTAATACTCACGCTCAGCGGCTATCCATTTTTGTGATCCGCAACAATATATTTTGATCAGGTTGATATCTAAAATGATGTTTAACAGAACTCTGAACTTTAAAATAATTGTTGAGCTCTATTTTTTCTGATGACTTAAGATAATTTTTAATTTGTATATTTTATAACCCACCCTGCTCTCGGTGAGAAAAGGCATGAAAGGTCGCCGTCCGTCGGATGGAACTTTAAGACCTAGGTCTTGAGCGGAAGAGCAACACTCTGTATACGTCAAAGAACACACTGGATGGTGTTAACGGGCGTTTCTATCTGTTTCCTAAGTGGGTCCCCTTCGTCTATTCATTGGGGTCCTTTTGACCTGGCCATTTCGTCCCCTGTGTACGCAAAAGTGACACTCAGAGGTAAAACAGCCTAATTCTCCTTTTCGTAATGCGTCGTAAGGAGATTACACATATTTGATGAAACTTTCTATTCTACGAGTGAAAGTAGTTTGTTCAACGTCAAACCACGCAACGTCTTCTCATCCGTATCCGAGACTTTCCAGAAGTAGAGCACGTAGTGCAGCACTTGTTATCGTGATTTATTGCAATCTAACTTGTGCATCCTTCAAGATGGCGTCCAGACACCCTACCAGTTACAAAGAGAGCCCTTCTCTTAAGAAATCGTGCCAAACTATGACTTTGAATGTTAAGCTGGATTTATGTGTTTCTTATGCTGTGTTGACCAAAGTTCTTAGGTAGGACGACCGAAATTCTTGAGCTTTGGAAGGCAACCTGAATTTTGAGTCTTAAACTAATGGGCAAAGCTTAAGATCCAAGAAAACTTTTCTTAAAGAATCATTTTTCCAGGATAGTTTGCTAATATTAAGAAACAGCTGTATTATATCTTCGGTTAGTCGTAGTGAAATATGCTACACATATCTTTATTTTTTACATAAATAAAGGCATTTATAATTTTTCATTTTCTGTTAAGTTATCAATGCAAGACAGCACATATAACATAGCCACGGTGTTTGAATCCCTTATGCTAGACTTTTCCTCTGATTGACTCCCAGATCTTTTCGAATTCTCCTAGCAAGGCAAAAGATATAAAGTTCAAATTCTATCGTTTTTGTGAGACTGTTTTAACTCATTGATCAGGGAAGTAGAGTTACTGTAGCATCATTCTCTGAAGAGTTTGCAGGATAACAATTGAAAACTATTTATATGGTAGGCGGGGTCGCCAGCGCTGCAGGTTCATAATCTGCAGTTCCCAGATTCGAGTCCCACGTGAGCCAGCGTTACGATTTATCTCCGCTAAAACCCAACCCTACCTAGAAAGGGGACACAGATGGTCTCGGAAAGACCACCATCCTCAGGATGGGACGCAAGCAATGGTACTGTATGCAGGAGAGACATGCTCGCAGGACAGCCATGCTCTCTGCATGTTAAAGAACATGCTGGATGGCCTTGATGGGAGGTTTTTATCTGTCTCCTAGCCGCCATGCAGTGGGTCCACTTCTCTAGCCTTCTCTGACCACTGGGGGGGGGGGGGGCTTGTGACATGGTCATTTAGTGACAGTGCTCAAAAATGGGCCGCTCAGAGGTGAAACAACTCAATCCAGAAATATAAAAATTCGAAAAATAATCCTTTAACTGTAATAGAAATAAGTGAATGACTTCTAAGCAGAAATGATGATAAGCAAGTAGGTTGTATTCAATCTGAAATGTGAAATGTTTCACCTAATGAGACAATACGAACACACAATAAAAATCATGGTCATATAAATTATGCATAGACAAATTGTATATTAGTTCAGAGTTTTCACAATTAAGAAACAACTTATTTCTTATTATCTTTATTATCTTAGGAGATGGATGACATAATGAAAGATAAGATTTTTTAGGAGCTGGATGCTACACAATGAATGATAAGTTGTTTTTTAAGAGACGAACGCTGCAAGATAAAACACCTGCAAAAGAGATTGATGCTACAGAATGAAACGCTTTGTTTCTTAGGAGAAGGATGCTGCAAGATTAAAAGTTTTTCTAAGATACCAATGTTACAAATTAAAGAATATGTTGTTTAGAAGATGGATGCTCTAAGATAGAGAAATATTTATAGGAGACGGTTTCTGTAGAATTAATAACAAATTGTTTATTAGGATACGAATGCTGAAAAATAAAAAAAGAATTCTTAGGAGACGAATGCTTTACAAAGAAGGATAAGTTGTTTCTTAGGTGGTGGATGCTACACAATGAATGGTAAGTTGTTCTTAAGAGACGGACGCTGCAAGACAAAACGCTTGTTTAATAGTATTAATCTACAGAATGAGGATAAGTTCTTTGTTAGGAGTTGGGTTGGGTTGTGTTGTTTTACCTCTGAGCGGCACTTTTTTGCACACCATGGGCTAAATGGCCAGGTCACATGGTCCCCGAAGGCTCAGAGAAGTTGGGGGAGGGGACCCACTGGAACAGCTGTTGGGAGACAGGTGGTAGCCTCCCGTCAAGGCCACCCAGCGTGTTCTTTAACGTGCACAGAGTATGGCTCTCCCGCACACGGAGCCACGGCTTAACGTCCCATCCGACGGGCGGCGGCCTTTCCAAGCCCATCGGTGTCCCCTACTGACCGTGGGCAAGGCGGGGAATTTTGCGGAGATAAATCTCAACGCTGACCCAGCTGGGACTCGAACCTGGGAACTACAGATTACGAGCCTGGCGCGCTACCGACTGAGCCACCCCCGCCCTCTTTGTTAGGAGACTGATGCTAGAAAATAAAGAAACGAAATTAGGCGAAGGATGTTACAGACTGCAGAAAGAGTTTTTTTCGTGGGAAATTTTAAGTACCCACTAAACCTTCTCTATTAGGCGAAGGATTCACTATAAACGTCTCTTTATTATTAGTAGGCTTTTTTACTCAATTCAGCCATTATTGTAATGACATATTAATTTTCCCTTGGGAATGTTGTTTTTATACACTGTATATTTGAAATGGAGAAGCATTATTAGATTCTCAAATTTCCAACTCTAATATTCAAGCATGAAAATTTTACTTCATGAATAATTTGCGCCATGCATAGAGGAATTCATAAAAAGAGCACAGAACCTAAAAAAAGAACAACTAAGTTAATAATAAGTTAAAAAAAAAACTCTTGCAACATCTGCTGAAAGAACCTGAGGAAATAAGTGTCTTCGACAGGTGTTGAGCGTGTACAACTATAAAACGCTTCTTTATTTTTAGAACTGTTCCTTTATTTTCTCTGTTCCACTATTATTGTAATGACATATTAGATCAACGCAAAATCCTTTGCAATGGATAGATTTATTTTTACAGCAAGTGGAGTGCAGCGTGCGATGATTACTTCCTGAAGATGGATGTTGAAGGTGGATTGTCTTCTGTCTGGAGAAGAGTTCATCCTTAAAGCATCTCGGAACAAGAAATGATGTGAAGCGAACAAATTTGCGAAAATTTCTAGTACCAGCTGTTTCACGAATAAGAGAACGCTCAGTGATCTGTATTCATTTTGCTGCAAAGATCACTGAAATGATTTTTTTTTTTGGAAATGTTGAAGAAGTATATCAAAAAGATTAAATTTCAGTGGTATGCAAATATTTTTTAAAGGATATTATGACACAGAAAAAAACATAGCGAAAAACCAATAAAACGAAAAACTTTTCTTATTTAAAACATGGTTTTCTTTTCATCAACCAATAAATAATTTTTATTTAACATCAGAATTTTTCCGGGATCGAATCCACGGTTGATATCATGGTTATTTGTATCTGTCATGGCCTGCTGATAGGCTGCTAGATTTTGAGGACTTGATCAATAACGTTTAGAAAACTGAAAATTCCAGTTTCGGTGCTAAAACAACTATTAGAATTGTCCGGCATTGTTCGGGCCTCGATATAAGACTGAGAGTAGCAGGAATATTCGTGACGGGTGAAAGGAAACTCCTTCTCGTCCGTGATGACGTCACTGTTGGCAGAAGTTTTCCCCTCCAGGAAATGGCTCAAGTAATCGACTAATACGCCCCGAATTTGGTGTGGTGATCCCATTTACTTCTTGCTATGTAGGATTTAGAGATCGGGTTCCTGGCTGCGCTGCGCCGGGATTGAACCCACCGGAAGTGTCCAAAATATCTGGGGGCGCTGCAGTCGCCTACCTTATGAATCGAGAAGTACGTTATCGATGCACCAAGTTATCAATGGACAGACGTTTCGCGGCAAAATTTTGGGGGAGTGGTTAATTTCCTGGCGTCGTAAACCTTACAGTGTACAAACTACCAGGTAACAAACTACCAGGTTAAAGTGAGATGAAGCTATAGACGAAGTTTGGTGGCTCTAACTATGGGCATCCAGGACGAGATGTTTAACAAACACACACACAGAGACTCTCTCTTTTATATACTGTTATGAATTAAACTGATGGAAACGGTGTGCGTTCAAAAAATAGCATTTAACAATTATAATTCTAAAATAATGTAATTTATTACAAAGGTATGAATAAAAACATTTATATAAACTAAAGTCAACAAACACAAATCTTTATCAGTATGAAACTAAATCTTGAGAAGAACTTATCACCTTATCACTTTTCATACAGAGGAATGTTTCCTCTATAATTCCTACTAGGTACACTCAAAACATAAAACCAAGGCTTTTTACAACAGTTACTGAGTGGTACAATCATATTTGTGGACAATATGCAATCTATCGAGAATAATCTTCCCAATTCTTGTAAACAAACTAAAGATAACTATACGTCAAACGATGATGTCTTCCTACAGAAACGTTGAGAGCAGCTCTGCTTGTTCGACTAACATAAGACCTCCTCAGCCACATTTTTAAGTGTTCTAAGCATCCTTCTTTTTCTTGCCAGTCTGCTAACAGGATCAACACTAATAAACTTATTTAACTTCCTGCGAACACGCCAAATGAAACGTTTCTTCTTTGTAATATACCGCACAGACTAAAACAAACTACCTTTTTCTTCACAATTCTTATTCCTCTTAATTACAACAACTTATTCTTTATTTTTTTAAGTTAAGTTCGTTCGAAGTAGTTTGTAACGTAATTCTCACGCTGTAGTTCACGCGAGCATCTAGACGATACATCACACCACAAGCTCACTGTAGCACGTTCGTCTGTTGTAGAAATATATATATATAGATAAAATGCTAAAAACAATTGACTTTTCTGGAATACTTTTAGGAATCTTGCGCCTGAACACGGTCTCCTCTTTCTCAGTCATTTCAATCAACGGCAGTAGTTATCAATGGAGGATATTGATGGGGCAGATGCCCAAAAATATTTTAGTTGATTTAAGAAAGTCTCACCAGAATCAATGAAACACAATCTTGCGCCCTTCTTCCCATTTGAGCTGAATGACCTGGTCCATTACTTAGAGGCAGGACCGGATCGGGAGGAGGGGTGTGGTAGGGGGAATTGTAGTAACTAGAATGAAGGTGGAAAAATATTAATTTTTATATTATACCTATTTTTCAAAAAATGTTTTAAAGACTACTGAGAGAGAAAATTTTTATATTGGAACGGATCGACTCGATATCTTTACTCCCCCTTTTCACTCGTATCATTTAGTTCCCCCTCCTCCTCCCCTTTTTATTTTTTCTAGATCTGGGCCAGCTTGTAAAAGTCGACTGAAAGACTTCGCGAAGAGTAATACAACGGGTTTAATTCTCGACGTAATCCTACCCTTTGTTGATTTTTGGAGATAAATTAAGCAGTGCAATGAAAAAAAACCCACCTTTCTGTGATGTTAAAAATTAACCACCCCCAAACCGCCACCAAAAAAAAAAAGCATTACGAAACAAAATCAGTAAGTTAAATATCCATGAACATTTTTCTTTTTCTGAAGCAATAATATTTTTACGACAGAACAACGAACAATAATGAAAGCGTGATGTGATATATCGTCTTGATGCTCGCGCGTGAACTACAGCGTGAGAATTACATCACCAACTACGTCGAACGAACTTAAAAAATAAGGAACAAGTTGTTGTTTTAAGAAGAATTAGAGTGTGAAGGGAAAACGTAGTTTGTCTTTGTCTGTGCACCAAAGTATTAAAAAAATAATTTTATTTGGTGTGTTCGCGGAAGGTTAAATAAGTATATTAGTGTTGATCCTCTTAGCGGACTGGTAAGAAAAAGAAGGATGTTTAGAACACTTAAAGATGTGGCTGAGGAGGTTATATATTAGTCGAAGAAGAACTGATCCCAGTTTTTCTGTAGGAAAAGTTCATCAATTGATGCATAGTTATATTTATTTTGTTAGGAATTGGTAAGGTTATTCTTTATAGATTGCAGGTTTGTTCACAGATATGATGGTGCCACTTATCGACTGTTTCAAAAGCCTTATTTTCTCTTTGTATATAAATAAAAATAAATACCCCCTCAAGCAGCTGCTTGCCACAGAGGTCTGACAGGAGCCTGTCAAGTTTATATGCCATAGTAGAAGGTCTGAGAGGATGGCAGGACCTCAGCAGAAAAACGACACATACATCCATGCCTTATCCGGGGCTCGAACCCAGGTCCCGTAAATCAGTAGCCAAGCGTGCTGACCACTCGGCCACGGGACGGCTTCTTTGTATATAGGAATAATAAAAAGGTTCTCTGTTCTTTTGAAAGTTTATTTTTATAGATGAAGATTTGTGTTGGTTGACTTTATATAAATGTTTTTATTCATACTTTGTAATAAATTACATTATTTTAGAATTATAATTGTTAAATACTATTTCTGAACTCACGCCCAGTTTCCATTCGTTTAATTCGTGACAATATCTTTCACGGATGATATCGCTTTTAATCGGCAATCAAATGGGAAACACAACCTGGTCCGTACATTTTTATAAAACTAAACCATCGGTTGCTGCGCACATCCACTACTCCATTTCTCTGAATTATAAGAAATTCATAACTTTGTGGAAAGAAAAATCAAAATAAATTCAAGGAAAGCGTCGAATATTTATGAGATCAAGAAAAATTTTTGAGTCGCCATCGTTTCGGCGAGAAACAATGGCGATGCTTGGCAGTTCCGGCATGTTATTTCTTCTAAATAAGAATTCTTGAGGAAATTCGACGCACATTGTAATCACCAAATATGCAAAAAAAAAAACATGTAATGTAATTTTTAATCTGATACCGCTTTCTTCTTTTTATGGAAATTAGTTTGTAGGATAAAATTAATTAACCTTGTTTACATATTTCTGGTGACGCTTACAGCAGCATTCTGGTTCTCTTTCGTTTTTATTTCCCAAAGCAGCAACATCAGCGTTTTCAGTTGATTTAATTATTTGGTGTCTATTTTCGCATAAATGACTAGGTAAACACAACCGCGGTGAGCTAAAGTTAGCTTTCTTTTAATCTCGTCTAGAACAATTAACGTGGCTGGAAATGGAAAGCGTAATACGCAGAAACTATTTGGCATTGGAGAGCGAAGTTTGTTTTAGCAATAAAAAGAGTGTTTTAAGTTTCGAGCCATTAATTAGGCACACCATGAAATACGTAAAATTTAATCTGCATTTCAATGTATTCGTACGTAACGTACGCGTTCTCTTTGACGTCTGGTCGCCTGATTCTAAAAACCTTGTGCATTGGATGTTTGTCTTGGGACGATGAGAAAAGAAATTGTGACGGGATAGAGGCAGACCTTCTGGGACTGTAGGATGTTTCAGTGAAGAATATTACAAAATGATTTTAATGTTAAGTGTTTATAAAGCGATATTGCAGATGTCAAGCTCAGACCGTAAAAGAATTTAGAGGACGAAGTGATTGGACTGAATCGGAATGAACTGGAAAGACGTTTCGGTTTTTATTTCAGAAAATTTTCGTTGATTACTGCAATGTATGTTTATCTTTCCGTTTCAACGGATTAGAATTATTAATTACAATTATTTCTCTTATTAAAATCCAAGAGAGAGAGAGAGAGGATCTATGTTCCCCATCCCCTACTTCCGCTGTAGGGGCGGGGGTGGCTCAGTCGGTAGCGCGCCAGGCTCGTAATCTGTAGTTCCCAGGTTCGAGTCCCAGCTGGGTCTGCGTTGAGATTTATCTCCGCAAAATTCCCCGCCCTGCCCACGGTCAGTAGGGGACACCGATGGGCTTGGAAAGGCCGCCGTCCGTCGGATGGGACGTTAAGCCGTGGCCCCGTGCGCGGGAGAGCCATACCCTGTGCACGTTAAGGAACACGCTGGATGGCCTTGACGGGAGGCTACCATCTGTTTCCTAACAGCTGTTCCAGTGGGTCCCCTCCTCCAACCTTCTCTGTGCCTTCGGGCATGTGATCTGGCCATTTAGCCCATGGTGTGCAAAAAAGTGCCGCTCAGAGGTAAAATAACCCAACCCTACTTCCGCATCTTAGATCCTATCTGATTTTATTAACCAGGCCCGGATGTAAAAAGGAAAATGGAGAGACAAGTTATGCAATTCAGCCGGATAAAAGCAAAAGACTGCATTTCCATTGCTGTATAACATTTTCTCCTCCGTTTTATAGATCTTAAAAAAATTTCTTGAATAATGCTTGAAATATGTACAGATTTAATACCATTTTGTGTACATTACTCTTAGCAGCATTCTCAATTTTTTTCTTTTGGTGGGAGGCATGACTTAAATCGATATTAAGAACGGTTGGGAACCTTTCAGTAAAACTGCATTCCAAGATAGATGCATGTTACGGTTGCTTGATGTTTCATGACTTCTGAAGACGAGGTTTATTACGTTATTCAACATGTCTGTGTAGAAATAGCGAACCCACTCTGAAGAAATAGTAAGTAAATTAAAATGCATATTCCGCAATAAGGAAGGAAATGTTTTCATCGTTTCCTCGCTAACATTAATAGCAGAGAATGAGTTAGTGTATTTTCTCGTTTTCTTTCTTTGGAGTATACAATACGAGCGACATAAATTGCATACTACAAGAATCTTGCCGCTTAGGGATTGGAATAAAAATTCCACTTTTTTCTACCATTCCACCATTGTACAATAAAATTTCAAATGCAGACAGTCGGACCATATGAAGCCCGTTAAGTGGGTTGTTTCACTTCTAAGCTGCAATTTTTGCACATAACGGGTTAAATGATCATGTCACAAAAACTCCAAAATTTCAGAGATAGGTGGGGAAGGGATATTTCACTTAAAATCATCCAGCGTGTTCTTTAATGTGCACAGAGTATGTCTCTGCAGAACAGAGGGTTAGGGCTTCTAAGGATTTTCGGGATTGATCCGATCGATGGAAGTGCTGTTTCCAATCCCATCGGTGTCCCCTTTCTCATCGAAGGCATAGCCGGTGTTAGTGGAGAAAATTCCGACTCAGGCACAGGAGAGGGACTCGAATTTGGGAATCATGAAGCTACTAGCTGAGTCAATTTGTACTCTACATGCTCCTAAGCTGATTTCCATCAGATTTGGATGGTTAATATCAGTCGCTGAATCTAGAAAACAAATAAAGGACGGGAGAGAAGGGGGGGGGGGAGGGGTAAACGGAGCAATCGGGACGGGAAAAGGTAAGAATTAGGGAGCGAGGCAAAAGACTGGATTTTTCATTCCAGTGTTACCTTTTCCCCTTCGTTTTAGAGGCTTTTTAAAAATTCACTTGGAAAATGTGCGAAATATGCACAAGTTTAATAATATTTGGCCTTCATTACCCTTATTAGCATATTTAAAGGTGGGGAGGCATGGCCCACTTTCTCCTCCCCCTAGATATTGCCCTGGTTCATATAATATAATATATATTTAATGAATATTAAAACTATCACCCATATTGATACTATGGATTTAAGGATTTATTACTATTTGTTTATATTATTCACACGAAAAATAATTTCAACTTTTGAGGTAGGTAGCGAGTGGTAGTAAGGGTTGTTCTGTAATCTGGTAGAAGATCAGGCATTTCTCCAAATGTTTTTTACGTCAACTTGCATTAAATTCCAGAAAAAACGAAATGTGCTTTATTTGGTCCAACTATAAAAGCTGTAAATCTTCATCTAAAAGAAATATTCATTGAAGAAAATGTTATCGAAGGAGTTAATAAAATGAAATTTTTAGAGATTGGCTTATGGATGGAATGAACATGTTGCGTCTTATTTATTAAAAAAAAAAGAAAATTAGGCGTTATAGATTTATATGTCGTTTTAGAAATATAAATCTATAGCGCCTAATTACCATTACATAATTCCATCATTATCCAATTATGTAATTACAATTATATAATTCCATTATTTATCATTCCATTCGATTATTATGTACAATAGTGAACTTTTCTGTTAATTTTGTTCGAGTTTTCGTGTTTCTTTTTCTGTTCTATGTAAACTGTATTTCAATAATACTTCTTTATATTGTAAAAGTATTATTTTTTATTCTTAGTAGTATTACTATTGCTACAACTAGATTATAAGCGAACTAGTTGAAAGTTAAGTGGAACTGAAAAAATTCAGAAGGAAAACTATAAGTATCTGTACACAGAGCTGTGCTGACGGGGGATGTTATGGGGTTACAACTCCCTCCTCAGCACTGAAGGCTCGAATAGCATATAATTTATAAAGCAGTCTCTTGAAATCAGACTCAAACACCTCAACCCGGGGCGGGGGTGGCTCAGTCGGTAGCGCGCGAGGCTCGTAATCTGTAGTTCCCAGGTTCGAGTCCCAGCTGGGTCAGCGTTGAGATTTATCTCCGCAAAATTCCCCGCCCTGCCCCACGGTCAGTAGGGGACACCGATGGGCTTGGAAAGGCCGCCGTCCGTCGGATGGGACGTTAAGCCGTGGCCCCGTGTGCGGGAGAGCCATACCCTGTGCACGTTAAAGAACACGCTGGGTGGCCTTGACGGGAGGCTACCACCTGTCTCCCAACAGCTGTTCCAGTAGGTCCCCTCCCCCAACCTTCTCTGAGCCTTCGGGATCCATGTGACCTGGCCATTTAGCCCATGGTGGGCAAAAAAGTGCCGCTCAGAGGTAAAACAACCCAACCCCTCAACCCGTCCGTTAGATTGAAACTCGTCAACTTAGCCTACCAGCCTTAGCTTCCATTATAACTGGCTTCGTATGCCACTGTCTTACTCTTATACACCGCTTCGCCAAATATGAACCTCTACCTAATACTTCATCATATTATCATGGTGCAGTTCCCTAATTTCAAAATTTATATTTCTCTGCGCATAGTTCTCTTTAAAATGGGTTTGAATTACTGCTAGCGGTTATGTCTCTCATCTGAAGAACTGTAGCAACTCTGTTTTGCGGTACAGTTCACGCCAACAAACGCCTGTCCGTGTCTGTCTTCGTCCCGCATTTGCCACGATTGATGGATGTTTCTTGAGACCGTTGCCATTCTCCATACACTTGAGATATCGTGCCCCGTGATTTTCCGCTGAGTTCCATCACCTCCGTTACAGATGCTCCTGCCCAACTCTCCCCATCGATGAACTCCCCTTCGAAGTCTGTCAGATCAGCCTTTTTACCCACGTCTTAGTTCGCTTTGCTTTGGACCATGCCTTTACGTCTGGGGCGGGGGTGGCTCAATCGGTAGCGCGCCAGGCTAGTAATCTGTAGTTCCCAGGTTCGAGTCCCAGCTGGGTCAGCGTTGAGATTTATCTCCGCAAAATTCCCTGCCCTGCCCACGGTCAGTAGGGGACACCGATGGGCTTGGAAAGGCCGCCGTCCGTCGGATGGGACGTTAAGCCGTGGCCCCGTGTGCGGAAGAGCATACCCTGTGCACGTTAAAGAACACGCTGGATGGCCTTGACGGGAGGCTACCATCTGTCTCCCAACAGCTGTTCCAGTGGGTCCCCTCCCCCAACCTTCTCTGAGCCTACGGGGTTCATGTGATCTGGCCATTTAGCCCATGGTGTGCAAAAAAGTGCCGCTCAGAGGTAAAACAACCCAACCCAACCCTTTACGTCTGGAATCATCATTATGGGATACACATGGAATCATCATTATCATAACTTATAAAACTTCGCATTGACCTAGAATACTAACTTAAGCAAGAAATTTTTGCATACACTGGTATGTTTCATGGTACTAAATGCATGGTGCAGTGTTCATAATAACTGGTCTGCCAATGTGTATACAGTACATTAGCTCACCGGACAAAAAATTAGTCATCGCCCTCCGTAAGAGGGTTTCGACATCAATAGAGGGCGCAACAGTAATAAATACGTCCTACAAATAGCTGTGCCGTGAGCTACGGGATTCATACAGTGACAAGAAGTGGTTGTGTGGCAGGTGTGTGTCAGTTGCTCCGTGAAACATGCACCAAAGATAGTGGCAAAAAGGTGTTATTGCGTTTGGTCGAGCCAAAGGGCATAGTGTATAAGAAGTTGCTGCCTTTGCAGGTGT